>JAAGEH010000015.1:12373130-12698344 GCA_011751065.1 Lasiurus cinereus | reverse complement strand
AAGTTATTATTGATAAGTACTTATCTGTTGCCATTTTTAGTCCTTACTCCCGAGTTCCTTCTTCTCTTCCTCTTTCTTTTTATTAAAGCAGACCCTTTAACATTTCTTGCATTGCTGGTTTGGTGGTAATATATTCCCTTAGTCCTTTTTTGTCTGTGAAGCTTCTGATTTCACCTTAAATTTTGTTTGAGAGTCTTGCAGGTTATAGTATTCTTGGATTCAGACCCTTCCTTTGCATGACTTTGTACAATTCATTCCATTCCCTTCTGGCCTGATGAGTTTCTGTTGAGGAATCAGTAGCTAGTCTTATGGGGGTTCCTTTGTAGGTAACTTTCTGTTTCTCTCTGGCTGCTTTTAAGATTCTTTCTTTGTCATTGGTGTTTGCCAATTTAATTATAATGTGCCTTTGTGTCGGTTTGTTGGGGTTCATTTTTCTTGGGACTCTGTGAACTACTTGGATTTGTGTGGGTTTTTTCTTTCCTATATTGGGGAAATTTTCTGTCATTATTTCTTCAAACAGGTTCTCTAATCCTTGTTCAGTTTCCACTTTCTGGTACCCCAATTATGCGGATGTTGTTTTGTTTCATGTTATCCCAAAGTTCCCTTAGACTCTTCTCTTGCTTTTTAACTTTTTTTTCTAGAAGCTGCTGCACTTGGGTATTTTTTCCTACCGTGTCTTCTAGCTCACTGATGCGGTCCTCTGCTTCTTCTAGTCTACTTTTGATGCTTTCTATTGAGTTGTTTAAAGCAGTGATGTCATTTTTTATTTCTTTGTCCATTTCTTCTTACTTCTTCTTCATTTCCTCTTGGCTTTTACACATATTGTTGAATTTGTCTTCCATTATTTTCATCCACCTTATGATCATTTCTCTGAACTCTTTCTCTGGCAGGCTTATTTTTGCTTCTATTTCATTTACTTACTTTTCTGGTGAAACCTGCCTTTCTCTCTTATGTGGGCTGTTTCTTTTTCTGCTCCTGGTCTTTCTTCTCTGGGTGTCTGGTTATGTAGTTCTCTCTCCTACAGTGATTGAAAGGCACAAACTACAACACGACCAGGTACAGCACACAAGGCACTTTCTGTGTGCTCTATGGATCTCTGATTCTGCCGCGTGTCTGCACTGATTGGAGAGCAGAGTTCTGGGTCCCCGGTTCCCCGGCTGCTCGATGGGTGCCCAGCCGAAAGCTTCAGACCGCCGCAGACATCCACCTCCCACTGCGAGATGGCTCTGTCTCCGCGTTCACGCTGGTGGCTCTGGTGGACAAAAACCCCGTGGCAGTGGGGCTGCCTGGCCGGGAGAGCCCCGTCCAGCAGTCCCCCACTTCCTCCTGGAGGATAACTGACTCTTAGCTTGCCAACAAACACTCCCAGTGTGACTCTCAGCCGCTCTCTCTCCCTCTGCCCAGCGACAAAGCTCCAGACGCATCTGTCTACTCCCAGCCATTTTCTCTCCTCCCCCTTACACAAATTTCATGCATCAGGCCTACAGTGTGGGTCATAAAACTCAATGTTGTTAAGATATCATTTTTTTTCCAAAATGGTTTATAAATTGCACACAATACCAACCAAAAATCTCATCATGCTGTTCTTGTCTGTTTGTTTTTTAGAAATACATAAGCAACTAATAAAATTCATATGGAAACAGAAAGGGCCGACAATATCCATCCAAACAAATTGTGAAGGATAAAAATTTGGAGACTTTACTACTGCTGGATTTCAAAACTTATTATACAGCCACAGAAATCAAGACATTATGGTACTGGCATAAATGCTAAAATATGGATCTATTCAGAATAGAGTCTAGGAATAGACCAAGATATATATCTTCACTTGACTTTTGGCAGGGGTGAAAAAGGATTTTAGTGGTGAAAAGATAGTCCTTTTAGTAAATGGTACTGGAACAAGTATATAATCATATGCAAAAAAAAAAAAAAACCCTGATCCATATCTTAGACCCTATACTGCAATTAGGTTAAAATGAATCATTAGCTCACATATAGATTGACTAGAGACCTCTTTCAAACCTCCTTTTTCTTCTTTTAGATTATGCCTTATGAATCTTAACCATTCTGTCCTCTCTGAATTTGCGGTTTTATCTCTCCAAATCAGGACAACCACTCACTCCATCTGGTTTCCCTGTCCTTGGTCTCATGGCTATAAACAGGGAATACTGGTCTTTGTATTGATGTTCAGAGTTTGGAAAACCATTGTTGCATTTTTTTTCTTTTAAATAAATATATATTTTTAATTTTTTATTAATGTATTACATGTATACCTATCTTCCCATTTCTACCTCCCTCCCCACTCCCATGCATACTCTAACCCCACAGTGTCTTGTGTCCATTGGTTATGCTTATATGCATTCATACAAGTCCTTTGGTAGATCTCTTATCTACCACATCTCTACCTAAACTTCCCACTGTAATTTGACAGTCTGTTTGATGCTTTACTGCCTCTGTATCTATCTTTTTGTTCATCAGTTTATCATGTACTTCATTATCCATAATTGAGTGAGATCATGTGGAGATCATGTGTATTTTTCTTTCATTGCCTGGCTTATTTCACTTAGCATAATGCTCTCCAGTTTCATCCAGGTTGCTGCAAATGGTAAGAATTCGTTCTTTTATATGGCAGCATAGTATTCTATTGTGTAGATGTACCAAAGTTTTCTGATCCACTCATCTGCTGACAGGCACCTAGGCCATTTCCAAATTGTAGCTATTGTAAATTGTGCTGCTATGAACATAGGGGTGCATAAATCCTTTCTAATTGGTGTTTCTAGTTTTTAAGGATATATTCCTAAGAGTGGGATTGCTGAGTTAAATGGGAGTACCATTTTCAGTTTTTTAAATTTAATCTTTATTATTCAGATTATTACATTTGTTTTTCTTTTTACCCCTCCATAGCACCCCTCCACCCAGCTCCCAACCTTCCCTCCCTCCCATTGATCTCATCCATAGGTGTATGATTTTTGTCCAGTCTCTCCCTGTACACCCCTCACCCCTTTCCCACTGAGAATTATCAGTTCACTCCCTTTCTGTGCTCCTGATTCTAGTATATTCACCAGTTTATTCTGTTGATCAAATTTTTAATTCAGTTAATTTTTAGATTCACTTGTTGATAGATACGTATTTGTTGTTCATAATTTTTTGACTTTAATCTTTTTCTTCTTCCTCTTCTTAAAGAGTACCTTTCAGCATTTCATATAATTCTGATTTGGAGTTGATGAACTCCTTTAGCTTTTTCTTATCTGTGAAGCTCTTTATCTGCCCTTTAATTCTGAATGATAGCTTTGCTGGATAGATTATTCTTGGTTGTAGGTTCTTGCTATTCATCATGTTGAATATTTCTTGCCACTCCCGTCTGGCCTGCATCGCTTCTGTTGAGAAATCAGCTGACAGTCGTATGGGTGGTCCCTTGTAGGTAATGAAATGTTTTTCTCTTTCTGCTTTTAATATTCTGTCTTCGTCTTTTGCTCTTGTTATTTTAATTATGATGTGTCTTGGTGTGGTCCTCTTTGGATTCCTTTTATATGGGGTTCTCTGTGCTTCCTGGACATGTAAATCTATTTATTTCACCAGATGTGGGAAGTTTTCAGTCATTATTCCTTTAAATAGGTTTTCAGTATCTTGCTCTCTCTCTTCTGGCACTCCCACATTCTGATGTTGGTACGTTTGAAGCTGTCCCAGAGTCTCCTTACATTATCTTCACATTTTTGGATTCTTTTCTCTTCTTGCTTTTCCAGTTGAGTGTTTTCTGCTTCTTTATATTTCAAATTTTTGACTTGATTCTTGCCTTCCTCTAGTCTGCTGTTAGGACTCTGTATAATATTTTTTATTTCAGTCAGTGAATGTTTAATTTCTAGTTGGTCCTTTTTCATCTTTAGTTGAACCTTTACCATCTCTAGTTGGCTCTTTTGCATCTCTAGTTGGTCCTTTTTCATCTCCTCTTGGCTCTCGCTAAGTTTATCCAACTTTTCTAGCATAATCTTGAAAAACCTTATAAGCGTGGTTTTGAAGTCTATATCCAGTCGTTTTTTTTCCTCCATTTCTTTTGTTTGTGATTGCTTCCCTTGTCTCTGCATTTTCACTATGCCAGGGAAACTTCTGTGTTGAATTCAGCCTTATAATGCCAGACTTGCAAAACCGAAGAAGCCTCTGTTGAGCTTGGGAGGGGTGGAGTCTCAGGGCTTAAGGGACCGCCTTGCCTTCCAGTCAGCTCCGCCCTCCATGGCCCCTGAGTCTCAAGTGACTGGGTAATTGCTGGAGCGGTTCTTGTGCCAGAGCGCCCGCAGTGCCTCTAGACCGCTGCCTTTCCCTCTCCCCTGTGCGACAGGACCACACGAGTCTAGGTCTTCAGGGTTTCACCCAAAACAGGGGCTTAGTGGAGTCAGAAGTGGCACAGTTGGGAGGGTCTGTCTCCCGCCCACTCGAGAAAGTCAGCGGCACAATCAGCAATTTGTCCTTCGCGCAGGGCCATGCGCACCGCTACCAGACCTCTGATCTTTTGCGACTCCCCTAAATTTCCATGCACTTCTCCCTTTTCACAGCCCAAACTCCCCCTGTATGAGTTTCGGCTGGATCTGGGGTTTAGTGTCATAAGAGAAGGGGTTAAATGACATTGGGAGTCTCCATTTCCCTCCCGCCAGAGAAAGCCAGCCAGGTACTCCGGCACCCGCTCTTTCAGCGAGCTCGTTTCCGTACCTCAGCTTTTTGCAGCTCCTCTGGGTTTCTGTGAGCCCCTCTCTTTCCTTCTAGCTGTAGAACTTCCACTCCACCAGCTTTCCTGTGGTTCTGGATGATGTCCATTCTGTCTTTCAGTTGTAGTTTTGAAATTGTTGTGCGAGGCAGCAGTGTAGGTGTTTACCTATGCCGCCATCTTGGATTCTCCTCCATTTTCAGTTTTTTAAGAAAACTCCATACTGTTCTCCACAGTGGCTGCACTAGTCTGCATTCCCACCAGCAATGCACGAGGGTTCCTTTTCTCTGCATCCTTGCCAACACTTGTAGTTCGTTGATTTGTTGATGATTGCCTTTCTGACAGGCGTGAGATGGTATCACATTGTCGTTTTGATTTGCATCGCTCAGATAATTAATGACTTTAAGCATATATTCATGTTACTCTTGGCCTTCCTTCTGTCTTCTTTTGAAAAGATTCTAATTAGGTCCGTTGCCCATTTTTTTATTGTATCATTTTTCTTCCTTTTATTAAGTTGTATAAGCTGGCTGTAGATGTTGCAAATTAAACCTTTATCAGTGATAACATCTGCAAATATCTTCTCCCATACAGTGGACTTTCTTGTTGTTTTGTTGATGGTTTATTTTGCTATGCAAAAGCTTTTTATTTTGAACTACTCCCATTTGATTATTTTCTCTTTAGCTTCTATTACCCTTGGAGTAGTATCAGGGAAGAAATTCCTTTGGCATATGTCTGAGATTGTGGTGCCGGTGGATTCCTCTAGTACTTTTATGATTTCCCATCTTATGTTTAAATCCTGTATCCATTTGGAGTTTATTTTTGTGTATGGTGTAAGTTGGTGGTCTAGTTTCCTGGTTTTGCATGATTCTGTCCAATTTTCCCAACACCATTTATTGAAGAGAATGTCTTGACTCCATTGTATGTTCATGGCTCCTTTGTCAAATATTAATTGAGCATAGTAGTTTGGGTCAATATCTGGATTATCTATTATATTCCATTGGTCTATGTGTCTGTTCTTGTGCCAGAACCAGGCTGTTTTGAGAACAGTGGCTTTGTAATACAGCTTGAAATTTGGTATTGAGGTCTCACCTACTTTCTTCTTTTTCAGGATTGCTGTGGCTATTCAAGGTCTTTATAAATTCCAGATGAATCTTTGGAGAGTTCTTTTTAGGTCTGTGAAATATGCCTTTGATATTTTAATGGGTAATGCATTGAAGCTATAGATTGCTTTGGGTAGTATGGACATTTTAATGATGTTGATTCTCCCAATCCATGAGCATGGTATGCTCTTCTATCTGTTCACGTCTTGTTCTATCTCTTTTTTCAGTGTCCTGTAGTTTTTTGTGTATCGGTCTTTTACCTCCTTAGTTAAGTTTATTACTACGTATCTCAATTATTCTGGTGTGATGGTAAATGAGATTGCTTTTTTAATCTCTCTCTGCAAGTTCACTATTAGTGTATAGAAATACGATAAATTTCTTGATTATAATTTTGTATCCTGCTACATTGCCAAATTTATTTATTAAGTATATTAGTTTTTGGATGGAGTCTTTTTTTATGTACAGTATCATATCATCTGTGAATAAGGAGAGCTTTACTTCTACTTTTCCAATTTGGATGCCTTTTATTTCTTCTTCCTGTCTGATTGCAATGAATAATACTTCCAGTACTATGGTGAACAGGAGTAGTGAGAGTGGGCATCCCTGTCATGTTCCTATTCTTAAGGGAAATGGTTATTTTTTGTACATTAAGTATGATGTTGTCTGTGGGTTTGTCATATAAGACTTTTATAATGTTGGGTATGATCCTTCTATTCCCACCTTGCTGACAGTTATTTATCAAGAAAAGTTGTTGGATTTTGTCAAATGCTTTTTCTGCATCAGTTGATATGACTATGTGATTTTTGCCACTCAAATTGTTATGTGGTGTATCATGTTTATTGATTTTTGGATATTGTACCATCCTTGCATTCCTGGGATGAATCCTACTTGGCCATGGAGTATGATCTTTCTGATATACTGCTGGATCCGATTTCCTAGAATTTTGTTGAGGATTTTGGCATCTATGTTCATGAGGGATATTGGCCTGTAATTTTCTTTTCTTGTGTTGTCTTTATCTGGTTTTGGTATTAGGGTGATGCTGGCTTCATAGAAGGTGTTTGGAAGTGTTCCTTCTTCTTGAATGTTTTTGAATAATCTGAGGAGGATAGGTTTTAATTCTTCCTGGAATGTTTGGTAAAACTCTCCTGTGTAGCCATCTGGTCCCGGGCATTTATTTGCTGGAAGCATTTTGATGAATTCTTCAATTTCTTCCATAGTTATTAGACTATTGAGGTGTTTGGATTCTTCCTGATTGAGTTTTGGAAGGTTATATTTTTCTAGGAAAATGTCCATTTTTTGCAGTTTGTCCAATTTGTTGGAATAGAGTTGTTCATAGTATTTCTTAACAATCCTTTGTATTACAGCGGGGTTTGTTGTTATTTCTCCTCTTTCATTTCTGATTTTGTTTATTTGGGTCTTCTCTCTTTGCTTCTGTGTGAGCCTGGCTAGAGGTCCATCAATCTTGTTTATCCTTTCAAAGAACCAGCTCTTTGTTTTGTTGATCTTTTGAATTGTTTCTTTTGTCTCCATGTGGTTTATCTCCATTCTGATCTTTACTATTTCCTTCCTTCTGTTTACACTGGAATTTTCTTGTTGCTCTCTTTCTAGTTCTTTGAGTTTTAGGGTTAGGTAATTTTTTACCATTGATTCCTGGGTTTTTTTTTTTTTTAAAGTAGGCTTGTAGGGCTATGAACTTCCCTGTCAAGACTGCTTTCACTGTGTCCCATAAATTTTGGATTGTTGTGTTGTCATTGTCTTTGCTGTCATGATGTTTTTTATTTCTGCCTTGATCTCTTTGGTTATCCAGTCGTTATTTAATAGCATGCTGTTTAGTCTCCATGTGTTTGATTTTTTCTATTGTTTTTATTATAATTGATTTCCAGTTTTATGCCACTGTGGTCTGGGAAAATGCTTGATATGATATCTATCTTTTTGAATTTGAAGAGACTTTTCTTATGACCCAACATATGATCTACCTTTGAAAATGACCCATGTGCACTAGAGAAGAATGTATATTCTGTGGCTTTGGGGTGAAATGTTTTGAAGATGTCAATTAATTCCATCTGGTCTAGTGAGTCATTTAGGATTGATTTTTCTTTGCTGATTTTTTGTTTAGAGGATTTGTCCAGTTGTGAGAGTGAGGTATTAAAGTCTCCTACTATGATTGTATTGCTGTCAATCTCTCCCTTAAAATCCTTTTTAATATCTCCCTTCATATCCTTTTATGCATTTAGGTGCTCCTATGTTGGGTGCATATATGTTTACCAGAGTTATTTCTTCTTGTTGGATTGTTCCCTTTAGTATTATGAAGTGGCCTTCTTTATCTCTTCTTATGTCCTTCACTTTGAGATCTAATTTGTCACATATAAGTATTGCAACCCCACCTTTTTTTTTCCATTTCCATTTGCTTGAAATACCATGTTTCATCCCTTCACCCTCTATCTGTGTGCATCTCTTTTCCTGAGGTGGGTTTCTTGCAGACAGCAGATATATGGATCATGTTTTCTTATCCAATCAGTTACCCTATGTCTTTTGTTTGGAGCATTTAATCCGTTCACATTTAAAGTTATTAATGATAAGTGCTTATTTGTTGCCATTTTTAGTCCTTACTCCCAAGTTCCTTCTTTGCTTCCTATTTCTTTTTATCAAAGCAGAACCTTTAACATTTCTTGCATTGCTGGTTTGGTGGTAATATATTCCCTTAGTCCTTTTTTGTCTGTGAAGCTTCTGATTTCACCTTAAATTTTGTTTGAGAGTCTTGCAGGGTATAATATTCTTGGATTCAGACCCTTCCCTTGCATGACTTTGTACATTTCATTCCATTCCCTTCTGGCCTGATGAGTTTCTGTTGAGAAATCAGTAGCTAGTCTTATGGGGGTTCCTTTGTAGGTAACTTTCTGTTTCTCTCTGGCTGCTTTTAAGATTCTTTCTTTGTCATTGGTGTTTGCCAATTTAATTATAATGTGCCTTGGTGTCGGTTTTTTGGGGTTCATTTTGCTTGGGACTCTGTAAGCTTCTTGGATTTGTGTGGGTTTTTTCTTTCTTATATTGGGGAAATTTTCTGTCATTATTTCTTCAAACAGGTTCTCTAATCCTTGTTCAGTTTCCACTCTTTCTGGAACCTCAATTATGCGGATATTGTTTTGTTTCATGTTATCCCCAAATTCCCTTAGGCTCTCCTGTTGCTTTTTAACTTTTTTTTCTAGAAGCTGCTGTACTTGGATATTTTTTCCTATCGTGTCTTCTAGCTTACTGATGCGGTCCTCTGCTTCTTCTAGTCTACTTTTGATGCTTTCTATTGAGTTCTTTATAGCAGTGATGTCATTTTTTATTTCTCTTGATTATTCTGCACCTCCTCTAGGTTCTTCTGCATTTCTTCTTTCTTCTTCTTCATTTTCTCTTGGCTCTTACTCACATTTTCGATTTTGTCTTCCATTCTTTTCATCCACCTTATGAGCATTTCTCTGAACTCTTTCTCTGGCATGCTTATTTCTGCTTCTATTTTGTTCACTTCCTTTTCTGGTGAAACCTGCCTTTCTGTCTTATGTGGGTTGTTTCTTTTTCTGCTCATGGTCTTTCTTCTCCGGGTGTCTGGTTACGTAGTTCTCTCTCCTATGTTGATTGGAAGGCACAAACTACAACACAAGCAGGTACAGCACACAAGGCACTGAGTAGAAATGTATTCAGGATGTTAATAATCACAAATAAGGTGACCACCAATGAAATACAAATTAAGAGTAAATAGAGAAAGAATAAGAGGAAAATGAGGAAAAAAGAAAAGAAAGATATGCCAAAATCAAATTAGGAGAGGGAGAAAAATAAATCAATAAATGACCAAAAAAAGTAAAATAAGAAAATAAAGAGGAGAATAAGGAGAAGAAAAGAGAAAGAGAAAAAAGTCAGAGTGAAAAGAAAGAGGATAAGAGAGAAAAGGGGAACAAAATATAGGTGTCAGGAGAAAACGCCAATAGAACAGTCACTAATCCCAACAAATGTAAGTAACCAGTACTTGGATATTAATACAAGGAGGTGGAGGGAGGTGAGGGAAAAGAGAGGTAAAAAAACAAACCAAATCAAAGAAAACAAAATCAAAATATAACAAGTAGAATAAGCTAAAACAATCTCACCAAAAAAGTACAAAAAATCGATATAATCACCGTTCAGTCAAAGAACAACAAAAGGTCACAGAGAAAAACAACTTTTTGGATAGTGAAGTCAAGAAGAGATTGGTTTGTATGGGCTTGAAGTAGGGGATTTGAAATTAAACATATAAGTGGGGTGAAATTTTAACCAGGTAAAGAAAAAGATAGGGAGAATCTAAAGTTGGAAAAGGAAAAGAGAAAACAAGACAACAAAATGGGGAAAGTTAGGAGGAAAGTGTTGGTATAAAGGTAGAGTTGAGATAGAGTAAAATTATGCTAAAGGAAAGATGAAAATAGAATGTAGAAGTCTAATCCTGAAGTAATGTAAAGGGAAAACAAAATGACACCTGTTTTTTTCCAAAATGGTAAAGTAGTATTAGTACTAATACTAGTTGAAAACAAAAATGTAATAATTAAAAAGGTAAAATCAATTGAGGAGGAAAGATAAAAATTGTTTTTTTAATTAAAGTATGCAAAAGTGAAAAAATATAAAATAAACTAAAAAATTTTTTAAAAAGAAAAAAAATAGAATGGTCATTCACTTTCGCTATTGTTCTGCTTGGCATTTCTGTTTCCCAGTCAGGAGGGTATTGCATTTCCCTGTGTTCCACTGTGAGTTGTGTTTTAATCTCTTTATTCTTTTGTGGTTATGTGAGAGTCAATTTGTGCATCATCCACTGGGTGACAGTTTTTTGGAATTGACCTCTGAGACTAAGCACAGGATCTCTCTAGGCTGTGCTCAGATCCTGCTACTCTGTGGTTCTCAAAACTGGTTTGTGGGGATTTTGCAGCTTGGACACTGTAATAACTCCCAGGCTGTCTCTCTGTCTCAGATCAAAACGAGTCATTTTCCAGAGCTCCCCTCTGTCAACAGCTCTGAGAGTTTGCCTCCACACTTAGGGATCACCCCCTGACCCACATCCGTGGACCTCTCCAGAGGCAGCTTTCCCGCAGTCCGGTTCCCACAGTGTGCAAGTATCTGTTTTGCGGGACAGGAGACCTCACGTTATCCCAGGCAAAATCTGACCTTTCCATGTGCCGTGTGGAGCTCCTCTGAGTCCGTGTCTGTGCAGATTGGAGAGTGGTGTTCTGGTTCCCCAGGTCCCAGGCTGTTAGGTGGGTGCTTCAGCCGCAGGTTTCAGACTGCCGCAGACATCCATCTCTCTCCGCAAGATGGCACGGTCTTAGCATTCACGCTGGTGGCTCTGGCAGACAAAATCCCCATGGCAGTGGGGCTGCCTGGCCAGGAGAGCCTTGTCCAGCAGTCCCCCACCTTCTTCTGGAGGATAACTGATTCTTAACTTGCCAACAATCACTCCCCGTGTGACTATCAGCTGCTCTCTCTCCTTCTGCCCAGCGACAAAGCTCCAGACGCTTCTGTCTACTCTGCCACCATTTTTCCCCCCGATTTCAATCTTTTTGAATTTGGGGAGACTTTGCTTGTGACCCAATATGTGTTCTATTTTTGAGATTGTCCCCTGTGGACTTGAGAAGAATGTATACTCTGTAGCTTTGGGGTGAAATACTCCGAAGATGTCAATTAGGTCCATCTGATCTAGTGAGTTATTTAGAATTGCTATTTCTTTTCTGATTTTTTATCTAGAGGATTTGTCCAGAGATGTCAGTGGTGTATTAAAATCCCCTACTATGATTGTATTTTTGTTGGTCTCTGTTTTGATATCCTCCAGGAGTTTTTTTTAATGTATTTAGGGACTCCTGTATTAGGTGTGTATATGTTTACCAGAGTTATATCTTCTTGGTGAATTGCCCCTATTAGTATTATGTACTGGCCTTCCTTATTTCTTGTTACGCCTTTACTTTGAGGTCTATTTTATCAGATATAAGTATCGCTGCTGTGCGCGCCACCAGGCCTTTGATCTTTTGCGGCTCCCCTAAATTTCCGTGCACTTCTCCCTTTTCACAGTCCAAACTCCCCCCGTATGAGTTTCGGCTGGATCTGGGGTTTAGTGTCGTAGGATAAGGGGTTCAATGCCTTTGAGAGTCTCCGTTTCCCTCCCGCCAGAGAAAGCCAGCCAGGTACTCCGGCACCTGCTCTCTCCTCGCGTGCGTCTCCGTACCTCAGCTTTTTGCAGCTCCTCTGGGTTTCTGTGAGCCCCTCTCTTTCCATCTAGTTGTAGAACTTCCACTCAGCCAGCTTTCCTGTGGTTCTGGATGATGTCCGTTCTGTCTTTTAGTTGTAGTTTTGAAATTGTTGTGTGAGGCAGCAGTGTAGGTGTTTACCTATGCTGCCATCTTGGATTCCTCCTCATTCTTCAGGAGGATAGGTTTTAATTCTTCCTTGAATGTTTGGTAAAACTCTCTTGTGTAGCCATCTGATCCCGGGCTTTTGTTTTCTGGAAGCGTTTTGGTGACTGTTTCAATTTCTTCCAAAGTTCTTGACCTATTAAGATGTTTAGATTCTTCCTGATTGAGTTTTGGAAGGTTATATTTTTCTAGGAATATGTCCGTATTTTCCAGGCTGTCTAGTTTGTTGGAATAGAGATGTTCATAGTATTTTTAAACAATCATTTGTATTTTGGTGGGGTCTGTAGTTATTTCTCCTTTTTCATTTCTGATTTTATTTGGGTCCCCACTGTTTGTTTCTTTGTGAGACTGGGTAGAGGTCCGTCAATCTTGTTTATCCTTTCAAAGAACCAGCTCTTTGTTTTGTTGATCTTTTGAATTGTTTCTTTGATCTCTCTTTTGTTTATCTCTGTTCTGATCTTTACTATTTCCTTCCTTCTGTTTACACTTGTTTTTTCTTGTTACTCTCTTTCTAGCACTTTGAGTTGAAGAGTTAGTTAATTTATTATAATTGTTTCTTATTTTCTGCAGTAGGCTTGTAGAGCTATGAACTTCCCTATCAAGACTGGCTTCTCTGTGTCCCATAGATTTTGGATTGTTGTGTTTTCATTGTCATTTGTAGCCATGATGTTTTTTATTTCTTCTTTGATCTCTATGGTTACCCAGTCATTGTTTAATAGTATGCTGTTTAATCTCCATGTGTTTAATTTCTTTATATTGTTTTTATTGTAGTTGATTTCCAGTTTTATGCCATCATGATCAGAGAAAATGCTTGATATGATTTCTATGTTCTTGAATTTGAAGAAACTTTGCCTATGATCCAACATATGTTCTATCTTTGAAAATGGCCCATGTGCTAATGGGAAGCATGTATATTCTGTAGCTTTGGGGTGAAATGTTCTGAAGATGTCAATTAATTCCCTCTGGTCTAGTGAATCATTTAGGATTGATGTTTCTTTGCTGATTTTCTTTTAGAGGATTTGTCCAATGGTGATAATGGACTAATAAAGCCTCATACTATGATTTTTTGCTGTCACTGTCTCCCTTGATATCCTTCTGGAGTTTTTTTTTTTAATGTATTTAGGTGTTCCTGTATTGGGTGTGTATATGTTTACTAGAGTTATATTTTCTTGTTTGATTGCTCCCTTTAGTATTATGATGTGGACTTCCTTATCTCCTGTTATGGCCTTCA
Source organism: Lasiurus cinereus (assembly GCA_011751065.1). Taxonomy (NCBI): domain Eukaryota; kingdom Metazoa; phylum Chordata; class Mammalia; order Chiroptera; family Vespertilionidae; genus Lasiurus; species Lasiurus cinereus. The sequence continues at coordinate 12,684,910 of JAAGEH010000015.1, read as the reverse complement.
CTCTGAGATCTAATTTGTCTGATAAAAGTATTGCAACACCAGCTTTTTTTTCATTCCGATTTGCCTGAAAAATCATCTTCCATTTCTTCACCCTCAGTCTGTGTGCATCTTTTCTTCTGACGTGGGTTTCTTGTAGACAGAAAATATATGGGTCATGTTTTGTTATATAACCTGTTACTCTATGTCTTTTGATTGGAGCATTTAATCCATTTAGATTTAACGTTATTATTGGTATTTACTCATTTGTTGCCATTTTTATTCTTTACCTCTGTGTTCCTTCTTCACTTCCAACTTTTTTTAATTTTTATTTATGTATTTTTTTACAGCAGACCCTTTCACATTTATTGCATTGTTGGTGTGGTGGTAATAAATTCCCTTAGTCCATTTTTGTCTGTGAAGCTCCTGATTTCACCTTCAATTTTGATTGAAAGCCTTGCTAGGTACAGTATTCTTGGATTCAGACCCTTAATTTGCATGACTTTCTATATTTCATTCCATTCCCTTCTGGTATGATGAGTGTCTGGTGAGAAATCAGCCACTAATTTGATGGTGTTTCCTTTGTAGGTAACTTTGTGTTTCTCTCTGGCCACTTTTAAGATTCTTACTTTGTCATTGGTGTTTGCCAATTTAATAAATTGTGCCCTGGTGTCGATCTTTTGTGGTTCATTTTGCTAGGGTCTCTGTGAGCTTCTTGGATTTGTGTGGGGGTTTTTCTTCCCTTATCAGGGAAGTTTTCTGTCATTATTTCTTTAAACAGGTTTTCTATTCCTTGTTCAGTTTATTCTCCTTCTGGAACACTATTATGCAGTGTTGTTTTGTTTCATATTATTCCAAATTTTCCTTAGGCTCTCCTCCTGCTTTTTAATCTTTTTTTTCTAGAAGCTGCTCTACTTGAGTGTTTTTTCCTACCTTATCTTCTAGCTCACTTATGCAGTGTTCTGCTTCTTATAGTCTATTTTTGATGCTTTCTATTGAGTTCTTTACAGCAGCTATGTCATTTTTCATTTCTTCTTGGTTCTTCCTCATATTGTCAAATTTATCTTCCATTCTTTTCAGCCACCTTATAACCATTTCTCTGAATTCTTTCTCTGGCAGGTTGCTTACCTCCATTTCGTTTACTTACTTTTCTGGTGATAGCTGCTTTTCTTTCATTCGGCGGCTGTTTCTTTGTCTTCCCATGATCTCTCTTCTCTAGGTGTCTGGTGATGTAATTCTCTTTCTCCAGTATTGATTTACAGGCACAAAATACAACATAACCAGGTTCAATGCACAAGGCACTGACAGAAATGTATTCACGATGTTAATAACCACAAATTAGGTGAGCACCAGAGAGAGACAAATTAGGGGAAAATAGAGAAAGAAGAAGAGACAAAAGAGGACATAAGAAAAGACATAAGTGCCAAAATGAAATAGGGAGAAGGGAGGGAAAAAGGGAGAAAAAGAAGAAAAAGAAGAAGAAGAAGAAGAAGAAGAAGAAGAAGAAGAAGAAGAAAAAGAAAGTCATAGAGAAATGAAAAAGAATAAGAATTAAAAGGGAAAAAATATATATATATGAGGAGAAAACTCCAATAGAACTGCCACTAATCCCAACAAATGCCGGTAACAAGTACCTGGAGATTAATACAAACTACAAATAACAACAATCAATGGAGGTGAGGGAAAACAGAGATAAAAAACAAACAAAAACAAAGTAAAGAAAAAGCAAAATAAAAGGAGTAGAATAAGCAAAATAATCTCACAAAAAGTATAAAAAATTGATATAATTGATGTTTAAGGAAACAAAAATGAAAGGACTTGGAGAAAAACATTTTTTGGACGGTGAAGACAGAGAAGAGAGAGGTGTCTATGGACTTGGTGAAAAACATTTTTTGGATGGTGAAGACAGAGAAGAGAGAGGTGTGTATGGACTTGGTGTAAGGGATTGGAAATTAGATATAGTAGTGCAGGGAAATATTAACTGGGTAAAAGGAAAGAATAGGGAAAGTATAAAGTACAAAAGGTAAGAGAAACAGGACAACAAAATGGGAAAAGTTAGGAAGAGAGTTATGGCATAAAGGTAGAGTTGAGATAGAGTAAAATGATGCTAAAGGAAACATGAAAATAGAATGTAGAACTCTAATCCCAAAGTAAAATAAAGAGAGAATGAAATGACATTTCTTTTTTTCAAAAAGGTAAAATAGCAGTAGTAATAATACTGTTTGAAAATAAAAATATAATAATTAAAAAGGTAAAAGCAGTTGAGGAAAATAGATAAAAATAGTGTTTTAATTAAAAGATGGAAAAAAAATAACAATAAAAAATAAAAAGTAAAAGAATAGAATGTGCAATAGTGAAGGTCATTCATTTCCTCTATTGATCTGTTTGGCATGTCTGTTTCTCAGTGGGGGCGGTATTGCAGTTCCTGGCATTCCACTGCTGTTCAGTGTTGTAAGCCAGTCCTTGTTTTTAAGCAGGTGGTGTGTCTTAATCTTTTTTATTCTTTTGTGATTACGCAAGAGTTAATTTATGAGTCATCCCTTTGGTGGCATTGTTTCTGAATTGACCTCTGAGACTATAGGTCCTCTCTAGCCTGTGCTTAAATCCTGCTTTCCATGTGGCAATCAATACCAGTTTCTGGGAGTAGATTGCCCCAGAGCTGGTTTTCTGAAGGTTTTTCCGAACTCCAATCCCCAGGTTCCAGAAAAACAACTTTCCCTTGCAGTCTCTAAGGATGTCCTTAATTGGGTGATTTATGTATTGGGTTTAGCAATTAGAAGCAAGGATCTGAAGAGGAAAGAACACAAGTCTCTGCATTCCACCTTCCCCACTCCTGTTCAAGCAGCTGGCACACTTTAATAACTTCTGGGCTGTCCATCTGCATCAGATCAGAATGGGTTGCTTTCTAGAAATCTCCTCTGATAAAAGCTCTGAGGGTCATGCTCTGCCCAACATCCACGGATTTCTCTAGGTGCAACTTTGCCCTGGTCCAGTTCCCACAATGTGTGTGTCTCTCTGTTCTGCAGGACCAGAGACCTCACCGTGAAATCCGAATTCTCTATGTGGTGTGTAGAGCTCCTCTGAATCCAAGTGTTTGTGCAGATTGGGGAGTGGTGTTCTGGGTCCTGCAGCTCTTCAGTGGGTGCCACAGCTGTAGCTTTTCAGGCTTCTGTAAACATCCACTTTCCCCTTCAAGATGGCGTGGTCTCTGGATTTGTGCTGGTGGCTCCAGGAGGAAAAACCCCATGGCCATGAAGCAATCTGGTCAGGGGAGTCCCGTCTAACAGTCCCCCACCTTCTAATGGAGGATAACTGTCTCTTAACTTACCAACAAACACTCCCAGTGCGACCCTCAGCTATTTCCTTTGTCTACTCAGCGACAAGGCTCCAGACATGTCCGTCTATTCTGCCGCCATTTTTGCCCCTAAATAAATATTTAATTTTGATAAAAATATATGTAACATAAAATATACTATTTTGACCATTTTTACGTGTAGAATTCAGTATTGTTAATTTTGTTCTTAATGTTGTGAAGTCAATCTCCAGAACTCTTTTCAACTTGAAAATATATACCATTCTGTATTTTGTCCTCCCTAATTTCTCTCTATGAATTTGACTATTCTAGGTACCACATGTAAGTGGAATCATGCAATATTTACTCTTCTATTAATGACTTATTTTACTTAGTATAATGTCATCAGTGTTCATCCATGTTGTAGCATGTGTCAAGATTTTATTCCTTTTTAAGACTGAATAATAGTCCATTGTATGTATATACCACATGTTCCTTATTCATTTATCCATTGATGAATACTTAAGTTGCCTCTACTTTTTGGCTATTCTATATAATAAAAAGCTAATATGCAAATAGACCGAACAGCAGAAAAACTGAACAACCGGTTGCTATAACATGGGCTGACCACCAGGGGTGCATGCAGAACATGGTGGGCATCAGTCATGGTGGGATGGTGAAGCAGGTGAGTGGGGTGCCAGACCAAGGCAAGGGTCTGGTTGCTACCACCGAGGTGAGCCTATGGTGGTTACTGAAATATTCTTTGCTCCCACACAGCTAGAATAGTCAAATTGTTGAGAATATTACAGATATCCTCCTTCCCCCACCCCCATTGCTCTCCTCTACATGGATCCTGCCCTGCCCCAAGCTTTCATCACCCTATTGTCTGTGTCCAATGGTAATGCATATATGCACATAAATTGTTTGTTTAATCTCTTCTCACCACCCACCCACCCTCTTCCCTTTGAAGTTTGACAGTCTGTCCCATATTTCCATACCTCTTTCTATTTTATTCACCAGATTATTTTTTTCATTAGATTCCTTGTCCATTTATTCTGATTTATAGTTTCAATAGTTAATAGGTATACATTATTAGCATTTCATTGTTCATACTTTTTTAAAAATTTTTATTAATTTTTTATACATATCTCCCCATTGCCTCCCCTCCATCCCAGGCATACTCCAACCTCCCAGTGTCTATGTTCATTGGTTATGCTTATATGCATGCATACAAGGCCTTTGATTGATCTCTTATCTACCTCACCTAACTTTAATCTTCCTGCTGTAATTTCACATTCTGTTTGAAGCTTTACTGTCTCTGTATCTATCCTTTTGTTCATCAGTTTATAATGTTCTTTATTATCCCTCAATGAGCGCGATCATGTGATGCTTCTCCTTCATTGACTGGCTTATTTCACTAAGCATAAGGCTCTACAGTTCCAACCAGGTTGCTGCAAATGGTAGGAATTCCTTCTTTTTAATGGCAGCATAGAATTCCATTGTATAGATGTATCACAGTTTTCTGATCCACTCATCTGCTGACGGGCACCTAGGCTGTTTCCAAATTGTGGCTATTGTAAATTGTGCTGCTATGAACATAGGGGTGCATAAATCCTTTCTGATTGGTGTTTGTAATTTCTTAGGATAAATTCCTAAGAATGGTATTACAGGGTCAAATGGGAGATCCATTTTTAGTTTTTTGAGGAAACTCCATACTGTTCTCCACAGTGGCTGCACCAGTCTGCATTCCCACCAACAGTGCACAAGGGTTCCTTTTTCTCTGCATCCTCGCCAACACTTGTCGTTTGTTGATTTGTTGATGATTGCCATTCTGACAGGTGTAAGATGGTATCGCATTGTCGTTTTGATTTGCATCTCTCGGATGATTAATGACTTTGAACATGTTTTCATGTGTCTCTTGGCCTTACTTCTGTTGTCTTTTGAAAAGGTTCTATTTAGGTCTGTTGCCCATTTTTTTTTATTGGTTCCTTGATCTTTCTTCTTCTTCTTCTTAAAGAAGATCCTTTGACATTTCTTGTAATACTGCTTTGGTCATGATGAACTCCTTAACTTTTTCATGTCTGTGAAGCTCTTTATCTGTCCTTTAATTCTAAATGATAGCTTTGCTGGGTTGAATAATCTTGTTTGTAGGTTCTTGCTATTCATAACTTTTGAATATTTCTTGCTACTACCTTCTGGCCTGCAAAGTTTCTTTTGAGAAATCAACTGACAGTCATATGGGTGCTTCCTTATATGTATCTAAATGCTTTTCTCTTGTTGATTTAAAAGATTATCTTTTTTGTCTTTAACCTTTGTCATTTTAATTATGATGTATGTTGGTGGGGGCCTCCTGGGTTCCTCTTGTTTGTGACTCTCTGAGCTTCCTGAACTTGTAAGTCTATTTCTTTCGCCAGGTAAGGGAAGTTTTCTGTCATTATTTCTTCAAATAAATTTTCAATATCTTGCTCTCTTTCTCTTCTCCTTCTGGTACTCCCAAAATGTAAATGTTGGTATGCTTGAAGTCATCCTAGAGGTTCCTTACACTATCTTCATATTTTTGGATTCCTTTTTTTTTTTTGCTTTTTCTGAAATACTGGTTAATAAAACAATTATCATTTAACATATCAAATCCATCAATGATCTGGTTCCTTCTTCTCTATCAAGCCTTATTTTCTGTTATGCTCTCACTGTTTTGTACCTCACCTCTGTGATTTTTAACTGTGATTGATCTTTCCTTCCTACTCCTTAAAACCAGATTAATATTTTACTCATCCTACAAGGCTTAGTTTAGGTGTTATTTCCTTCAGGGAAATGTTTCTGATCATCTGAATCTAAGATAATGCACTATTATGTGCTCCCATAACACACAGTCTCTCTTATCACATCCCAACACCTAGCACAGTGCCTGACATTTTGTAAACGTTCAAAAATATTTTGAACAACAAATTAGATGAATAAATTGATACATGAATGATTTTTAGTGATTTTGGCAAGCAGTTGCCTGAACATGGTTTATATGGAGGACAGCTTGTTAGGGAAGAGATCAGTGGAGGTTGATAGTAACCATCCTAATGGGTGTGAGATTCCTCATTGTAGTAGAGATTGGATGTGATAAAGTATACTCTTAGGAAATATGTGCTTTAACTACAGATCCACTTATATTTGATTCTTGTTAATAAATACATATAGTACTACAAATGTTTTTTCTCTTTCTTATAATTTTCTTAATAACATTTTCTTTTCTCTAGCTTACTTTATTGTAAGAATAAAGTATGTAATACATGTGACATATAAAATATGTGTTAAGCAACTGTTTAAATTATCAGTAAGGCTTCCAGTCAACAATAGGCTATTAGTAGTTAAGCTTTTGGGGAGTCAAAAGTTATATTTGAATTTTTGACTGTGTGGGTTTTTGGCTTTGCTAATCTCTGAGTTGTTCAAGGGTCAATGGTATTTTTTACTGTGAGGTGTGTCAAAAGTTATTTAATGTTGGGTAAAAATGGTGAATCTGTAGACTTCTTGATAGCTTTCAGTTGGTCACTGTACTTTTTGAGCACTAGCTACAGGACATAATTTGTTAAATTTTAAAAGTAATCTATTCCATTTTGTTACATTAGCTATGACTGTTTATCTTCATTACACATAATTAGGGTTGGAATGCTGGTCCCAGGTTTGGTGACTTCTATTTTACCATGATGTTAATATCCAAACCAGCCCCTTAAAACAAACAAACAAAAACTTCCAATAGTCCATAGCTTCCAGTGCTTTCTTGATTTGTTATTGAGGGACTTTAATGTGTTCCAACAATTCCTGAAAAGGCAGTAAGTGGGATGAAAACTTCATGACACATTGTATCTTTGTACATGTTCAAGCATGAGTTACTCCTCTCAGTTCATAGTGATAATTAGAAGATTCTTTTTTAGAAAGCACAAAACATGCATCTGCTTTTTAATGCACAGAATCATATTTTAGACTTTCAAATATTTCAAATCTGGCTTCATGACCATATTATTTTCAATGACTCCATGATTTTCTTAAAGGATCTCTAAAACAAAAACAAGATGATCATTTTACTTTTGGATATTAAATGCACTTTATCTATCCCAGACTGTTGCTGTGGAGATAGAGACAACACAGGAGCCTTGGCAGTATGACAAGCAATTAAGATACCAAGATGTTTGCCATGTATGAGTATTTTCTCACAGCAAGACCTCAAAGCTTAGCCTGCCACTGACATTGTTAGTCACTGAATCAATTACACAAGATGCTTTTGACAGGTGTAATTATATATTTCTATGGTGATTATGTATTGCCTGCCATAGAAACCAACAAGCCTGTTACTTTGCAGTCATTTAAGCAGTCACTTGTATAGCAAAGTATTTAGAGTTGTAGAACCTCATTGGAGAGAAGGAAATCCAAAACAAAGTCAAAATGTATTGCCATTTCTAACTAATGTCATTGGATTAGGAACATTGGTATTGTCCTTGGAATGATGTCCAGCTTCCAGGTGTTAGATTACTCCCTCATGTGTTCTAGAAACTATCTATGTGTGATTATATGAGATTGGAGTGAAGACAATAATTGATAGTAAAAGTACCAGGTATTTTACTAAAATAAGACCCAGGTTAGTAATCTATTTAGAAATCTAGTGCAATCTTATTTTTTAATTCAAATCAGTTTTGTGTGTATAAACAATTTATGTCTGTTTTCATCAATTCAGATTCTATGGGAAGAAAAATCCAGACAGCATAGTTGAAGACATTACTTGTTTTCTACATGCAATGTCCCTGTTAATTTAGTTTAAATTTGCTTTGGGAGATTATTCTTTTTATATTCCCATTTTCCCTTAAGTGAGCTTTTTTTGAAAAGGTGGAATTAAACCAAATCAGCCTTAACGTATTTCATAGAAAACAAGGGGTTGATTTAAGAAATGTAATTGTCTTTTTAATCTCCCTCCAGTTTCACTAAGGTATCCCTCAAAGGCAGGATATTTTAGTCATTAATGAAATCTTAATTAGCATATGTCTAGATCAGTGTTCAGTCCTGATCTGGGTCAAAGGCACCTATGATGCATCTGCATTACCAGAGGATTAAGTCGAGTTCTGCAAATTAGGTCTGTGCTCCATGTATAAGCATATTGGAAAATATCCAGCAGAGATCAGCAAATGTATAGATTGTACTCATGTTGTCATGTCTGTTCTCAACCGAATTTTACAATGTAACTGTCCTCCAACATTCTCAGAACATGAAATAAATGTAAAATGAATAATCAAACAAAAACTTGGAAACAGGAAAAGCCTGATTAGCCAAAACATTCCATTTATTATGCCAAGCTTTGCTAGTTTTTAACAATATACTAGCATGCTTAATTAATAAAGTTATATACAGTATTAAAAAGGATTGTATTGCCCAGCTGGTGTTGCACAGTGGTTGAGCATTGACCCATAAACCAGGAGATCAAGGCTTGATTCCTGTTCAGGGCACATGCCCAGGTTGTGGGCTCAATTCCCAGTGGGCGGCATGCAGGAGGCAGCAGATTGATGATTCTCTCTCATTGATGTTTCTATCTCTCTCCCTCTCCCTTCCTCTCTTTAAAATCAATAAAATCATATGTATTTTAAAAAGATTGTATTTATTGAGTAAATACTATTTGTCTAGCACTATCATGGGTACTGAAGAAGAGTCTAATGACCTTTACTTAAGATATATACCTTGAGGAAACTGAGTTTAGATACAAAAAGGAGACATGTAAAACTGCTCAACTACCTGCTTGCTAAACCGAGCAGTGCAAATTAGAACTGATAATGTCCTTTATAGAAGGAGGAGATTAATGTAGCTATAACAGTCAGAAAACATCAGTTAGAGTAAATGAGCAGGAGCAAGAGGCTGTGGATATTGATGGGCAAAGGAAAAATGAAGGCATTTCTTTTGACAGGAATAGCATGAAGCATGGATTAAAGTCAGCAGTAAAAGTATTGAGTTTAGGGAGCAGTGAAGAAACCTTCCTGGTTGGTGGGAGGGTTTGTGTTTGTGAGTATTGAGAGATGAGTTGAGGTTGCAGAGAGAGGGTGGGTGGAGCTTGTACCCACTGGAGTCTGAACTTTATTGTGTAGGCAATTGTGAGCCACTGAAAGTATTTGCAAAGAGTGATACAAACAAAATGAGTGTTTTCAGATTGCTTGGGTGGGTGTACAACATTTGTTCTCCAAGTGTTGTCCTTGGACTGGAGGTGTCCAGAACACCCAGGAACTTGTTAGAAATACTAAATCTTTTTTTAAAATAAATTTTTATTGTTCATATTATTGCAGATGTTCCTCTTTTTTTCCCCCATAGTTTCCCTCCACCTGATTCTTCCCCTCTGCACCCCATGCCCTTACCCCACCACCACTATCCTCATCCATAGGTGTAAGATTTTTGTCCAATCTCTTTCCACACCCCTCATGTCACCTTCCCCCCTGACAATTGTCAGTCCACTCCCTTCTATGCCCCTGATTCTGTTATATTTACCAGTTTATTCTAGTCATCAGATTTTTTTATTCACTTGATTTTTAGATTCACTTGTTGATTGATATGTATTTATTGTCACTTTGTTGTTCATAATTTTTGTCTTTACCTTTTTCTTCTTCTTCCTCTTCTTAAAGAATATTCTTTAGCATTTCATATAATCCTGGTTTGGTGGTGATGAACTCCTTTAGTTTTTCTTGTCTGTGAAGCTCTTTATCTAACCTTCAATTCTAAATGTAGATAGCTTTGCTGGGTAGAGTAATCTTTATGGTAGGTTCTTGATGTTTATCACTTTGAATATTTCTCGCCACTCCCTTCTGCCCTGTATTGTTTCTTTTGAGAAATCAGCTGATGGTCACATGGGTACTCCCTTGTAGGTAACTGTTTTTTTTGTGTGTTTTTTTTTCTTGCTGCTTTCAAGATTCTTTGTCTTTTGTCCTTGGTATTTTAATTATGATGTGACTTGGTGTGGTCTTCTTTGGATTTCTTTTGTTTGAGGTTCTCTATGCTTCCTGGACTTGTAGGTCTATTTCTTTCACCAGGTAGGGAGAGTTTTCTGTCATTATTCTTTCTAATAGGTTTTCAATATTTTGCTCTCTCTCTTCTTTTGGCACCTCCATAATTCAGATGTTAGTATGTTTGAAGTTGTCCTAGAGGATCCTTACACTATCTACATTTTTTTGGATTCTTTTTTCTTTTTGTTTTTCTGGTTGGGTGTTTTTTGTTTCCTCATATTTCAAATCTTGTTTTGATTATTGGGGTCCTCTTTGTTGGATTTCTGTATATTCTTTATTTCAGACAGTGTATGCTTAATTTCTGACTGTTTCTTTTCCATTTTTTTTTTTTGCATTCTCATTTAGATCCTTGAAGGTCTCACTAAGTTCTTCAGAGGTCTCACTATGTTTTTTTGGCAGCTTCTAGAAGATTCTTAAGTAACCTTATAACTATGGTTTTGAATTCTATATCCAGTAGTTTGTTTTCCTCCATTTCTTTAGTTCATGACATGTTTCTTTGTCTCTGTATTTTGGCTGCTTCCCTGTGTTGATAAAGTGGCTTTGTGTGGTAGGTGACCTATAGTGCCCAGTGGCTCAGCCTCCCCAATTAGCTGAGGTGGAAACTCTTAGTGTACACCTTTGTGAGCTGTGTGCACAATCTTGTTGTACTTAAGCCTTGATTGCTGTTGGTACACTGGGAGGAATTGACCTCCAAGCCAATTGACTGTGAGGATCAGCTGTGTCTATAATGGAAGAACTTCTGTGCTGGAGACATTCTTATGGGGCAGGACTTGCTTCAGTGGGTATTTGGTGCTCACTGAGTCTGCCTCTTGAATGTGTCAATCATGTATATGAGGAATTGAAATCTGGTGTCATCTCACACTGACCACTACGTACACTGGCTCCTGGATTTCCAATAGGGTGCAAGTGAACTACTGTCTGAGGCCACTCAACAGGAGCTACAGCAAGATCTGCAGATATATCCTCTTTGTTTGGGGTTTGGAAGTTTTGGAGCTCTCTGACCGAGCTGCAATTTGTTAGGTTAAGCTGCTAGAGGGCAGGCCATTCATATGCAAAGCCACTGCTCACAGATTGGGTGGGTTTGTAAATTGGGTGGGGCAGAGTCTCAGGGAATCACCAGGGCATGGCAAACAGTGATGGCTGCCAGTCAGCTGTCTCTGGGTCTCCATGTTCCCATGTCTCCTTGTTTCCGTGTCTCTGCGGCCAAAGCCCCAGAGCAATAAACAATTATTCTTGCAAGAAAGCCACCCTCACTTTCTGACCTGATGCCAGATAGTCCAGTTTCTCCTCATAGGACTCTGGGTCCTCAGAGCCTCACCAGAAACTGGAGTTCAGAGTAGTCAGGAGCTTGTATCTCCCTTCCAATTGAAAAAAAACAGCACACCCAGTCACCAGCCCAATCTGCATGCCTCCACACCTCTGGTTTTCCAGGCCTCTGCACCTCCTATACAATTTCAATGAGCTTTTTTCCCCCTTTCTAGTCGTAGAACTTCCACTCAGCCAGCTTTCCCATGGTTCTGGGTGATAGTCATTTTGTCTTTTATTTGTAGTTTTGGTGTGGTTGTGAGAGGCAGCACATACAGTAGTATACCTTATGCTGCCATCTTGGTTTCTCAGAAATACTAATTCTTTTTTTTAATTAAATATTTATTATTCAGATTATTACATTTGTTTATCTTTTTTCCCCCTCCATAGCTCCCCTTCACCCGGCTCCCACCCTTCCCTCTACCCTTACCTCCCTCCCATTGACCTCATCCATAGGTGTATGATTTTTGTCCAGTCTCTCCCTGTACACCCCTCAACCCTTTCCCCCTGAGAATTATCAGTCTACTCCCTTTCCATGCTTCTGATTCTATTATATTCACCAGTTTATTCTGTTGATCAAATTTTTAATTCACTTAATTTTTTAGATTCACTTGTTTATAGATATGTATTTGTTGTTCATAATTTTTTGTCTTTTACCTTTTTCTTCTTCCTCTTCTAAAAAAGTACCTTTCAGCATTTCATATAATACTGGTTTGGAGTTGATGAACTCCTTTAACTTTTTCTTATCTGTGAAGCTATTTATCTACCCTTCAATTCAGAATGATAGCTTTGCTGGAGAGATTATTCTTGGTTGTAGGTTTTTGCTATTCATCACGTTGAATATTTCTTGCCATTCCTGTCTGGCCTGCATCCTTTCTGTTGAGAAATCAGCTGGCAGTCATATGAGTGCTCCGTTGTAGGTAATTAACTGTTTTTCTCTTGCTGCTTTTCATATTCTCTCTTTGTCTTTTGCTCTTGGTATTTTAATCATGATGTGTCTTGGTGTAGTCCTCTTTGGATTCCTTTTATATGGGGTTCTGTGTGCTTCCTGGACTTGTAAGTCTATTTCTTTTACCAGATGTGGGAAGTTTTTAGTCATTATTTCTTTAAATAGGTTTTCAGTATCTGGCTCTCTCTCTTCCTCTGGCACCCCCACAATTCTGATGTTGGTATGCTTGAAACTATCCCAGAGGCTCCTTACATTATCTTCACATTTTTGGATTCTTTTCTCTTCTTACTTTTCCAGTTGAGTGTTTTCTGCTTCTTTATATTTCAAATTTTTGACTTGATTCTTGCCTTCCTCTAGTCTGCTGTTAGGTCTCTGTATAATAATTTTTATTTCTGTCAGTGTATGTTTAATTTCTAGTTGGTCCTTTTCCATCTCTAGTTGGATCTTTTCCATCTCCTCTTGGTACTCCCTAACTTTATCCAACTTTTCTAGGATATTCTTGAAAAACCTTCTAAGCGTGGTTTTGAACTCTATATCCAGTCGTTTGTTTTCTTCCATTTCTTTTGTTTGTGATCCCTTCCCTTGTCTTGGCATTTTCACTATGCTGGGATAACTTCTGTGTTGGATTCAGCCTTATGATACCAGACTTTCAAAACTGCAAAAGCCTCTCTGTTGAGCTTGGGATGGGTGGAGTCTCAGGGCTTAAAGGACCACCTTGCCTTCCAGTCAGCTCCACCTCCACGGTCCCTGAGTCTCAGGTGACTGGGTAATCGCTGGAGTGGTCCCTGTGCGTGCATGCCCTCTCTCACAATTCCTCTAGACTGCTGCTCCTCCAGTTCCCCTGCACTCCGGGACCATATGAGTCTGGGTCCCCAGGGTTTTGCTCAAAACTGGGGTTTAATGGAGTTAGAAATGGCACAGTTGGGAGGGTCTGTCTCCCGCCCACTCGTGAAAGCCAGTAGCACAATCAGCAGTCGGTCCTCTGCGCACAGTGCCGTGCGCATCACCAGACTTCTGATCTTTAGCGCCTCCCCTAAATTACTGTGCACTTTTCCCTTTTCACAGTCCAAACTCCCCCCTATGAGTTTTGGCTGTATCTGGGGTTTAGTGTTGTAGGATAAGGGGTTCTATGCCACTGAGAGTCTCCATCTCCCTCCCACCAGAGAAAGCCAGCCAAGTACTCCGGCACCTGCTCTCTCTGTGCGCATCTCCATACCTCAGCTTTTTGCAGCTCCTTTGAGTCTCTGTGAGCCCCTCTCTTTCCTTCTAATTGTAGAATTTCTACTCAGCCAGCTTTCCTGTGGTTCTGGATGATGTCTGTTCTGTCTTTTAGTTGTAGTTTTGAAATTGTTGTGCAAGGTAGCAGTGTAGGTGTTTACCTTTGCCGCCATCTTGGAGTCCAGAAATAGTAATTCTTGAAATCTGTCCCAGACCAACTGAATCAGAAATTCTGAGGGGGGAGGGGCAAAAGTCTGTGGTTTAACAAGCTCTACATCTGATTCTGAGGGGTTCTCAAGTTTGAGAACCACTGTAATAAGGGATATCAAGTAGAAAACTTTTGCATAATTGAGTTCCTGAACAATAAGGACTTAGATTAGGATCTGAATCTCACTAGTTGAACAGGCCACTCATCTGAGAGCTAAAAAGGTCAAGGTTTTGTAATCTACAGTTTTCTCATCTGTGAAGTAATTATCTGATTGATGGACATAGGCAATGATGTATACAAAATAAATTTTAAATATATATTATCAGTGGCTGTGGTGGGGAGCAGGGCCAGCAAGTGGGCAGTGCCAGGCCAAGGCATGTGTGAGTGGGACCCCTAATCACCCCACCAGTTGCCTCACAGATGGCAACAAGCAGTGGCAATGGAGGATGGGGTGAACCTGCGGCACCAGGTCAAAGTGGGTTGCCCAGCGGGGCTGTGAGGCTGGGGGTGCAAGCTGGGGCTGTGAGGCTGGGGGCAGAAGATAGAGCCCAATCTCCATAGGTCACTCTGAGGGACCCCACCCATGCACAAATTTTGTGACCGGACATCTAGTATATGATAAAGTAGGGAGCCAGTGAATACAATGATTTGATTACTGAAAATTTTAGAGATGTTTTGAGTCTCTCTGCCTAGCTCACCAGATAGCCATTTATCTTGCTCCCATGTTTTCTCTCTCATCTACATCATTGTAATATCCTCCAGGTTTTTTTTGACAGAGGCTAGTCATGACTAATCAATATGACACTACTGGAAATTCTTGTCTCTCTGATAGTTTACTGTTAATTTCTCCAATACTATTTTTTATGGTTGCCATGTGTTTTGGATTATAGTTAAGTCATGTTTATTGCATTTGGGAGTTTGAGATGGTACCAAATCAGATTGTCAGTCCAGTCAATGGAGGGCTGGACATGAGGATTTAGAAAGGAACCTCAGAAACTGGAAGTTTAACACTGGGAAATCAAAGTAGTTAAGTTGGTGATTTTGTGTAGTCTTTCAACCAGTTATTTTGTCAAAATGAAGACAAATGAGTGTCTTGACACTTAAAGAGTAATATATCAAACTTTGCGGGTCAAAAGCCCAGAGTTCGAATCTCAACTTTGCCACTTATTGAGATATTTGACCTTAGGCAAGTTACTTAGTTTCCATGGACTTCACCTTTTTTCATTTGTAAAGTTGAGTTTGGTGGTTTTTCCAAGGGTAGTTGTATACTTTTGCAAAATCTAGAATGCCATACTATATTACCTGCTAATATAATTGTTCACTAAAGTTTCAATAATATGATGTTTAATTAAGCAGCAGAGGCTATCAGAATAGCAGAGCCAATCCATGTCTGCCCATAGATTGTAAGCCACCTAGATAGTTACAGTTGGTATCATTTGCTCTGATCCATGGAGTCGTGTCCCTTTATGGTTGAATAAAATGTGAGTGTAGTTTCACCTTTATAATTAATTGTTCTGGAAGTCCTAGAGTTCATTATTTTCCCTAATTTGACTGGAACTCCAAAATATTTGACATTCTAGGATGTTTGAACAATATGCAAATAGGAATTTTACTAAGTTTCAAGAGAATAACAGGATGTCCCAATTCAAAAGTTTGCATAGAGATTTCATTCAGGAAGCAGTGTGGCATCCAAAAGAATATTTAATTTCAAATAAAACAAATCAGTGTTTGAGTCCTGTTTTGATCTTAGTCTTCTGATCTGTGAAATGGGTATATTTGAACATACCTCATAGGTTGTTTGTGAGAATTACATTAGAGAATATATGTTCAAAAGTCTTTCACAATGTCTACAAATTCTGTGTTTTGTTTAAAATATATTTTATTGATTTTTTACAGAGAGGAAGGGAGAGGAACAGAGAACTAGAAACATCGATAAGAGAGAGATATCTATTAGCTGCCTCCTGCACGCCCCACACTGGAGATGTGCCCACAACCAAGGCACATGCCCTTGACCAGAATCGAACCTGGGACCTTTTAGTCCGCAGGCCGACGCTCAATCCACTGAGCCAAACTGGTTTTGGCTGTTTTTTTTTTAATTTAATTTAAGGACTCATTTCTTAAATACAGAGTTTCCATGAGTTCTCAGGACCTTTTTCTTCATAGGCTCCAAAACTTATTGGTTTCCATAGTATAGGAATATTTTGGAAGGACAAATGGTTCTGAGACTTAGTATAATGAATGACACCATTAGGACACACTTATTGAGAATCTGGGGACTCAATGAATTCATACTCCATATTTTTCCAAGTATAATATTTGCAACATATGAAAGCTAGTTGTTTCATACAGTACTTTACACTAGAATTTGAGATTCTCTATTATCTCACCCTATCTATCATGAATTTGATTTCCCAGGATTTCTCTGAATTGTGTTCTTGTCAAAGTGATTTATTGATTGTTCCCCAAACATACCAAAAATGTTCCTTCTTCTATATCTTTGCTCAGGCTATCCCCTACTATATAATGTATTTTTTCTTCCTTCATACTTGTATACAAGTTTCATTCTAAGATGTATTTTCAGGAATGCCTCCTTCATAGAGTATTGTCTGATCACCTTATTCCTTATGAAGATCAAGTTGTTCCTCCTAACTACTATAGCATTATTATCCAAGATGTTTGAATGAAAGGATTGGTTGAATGAATGATCAATACTTACACCAATCTGGAACTAACCTAAGTCCTGGGTAAGAGAGTGTGCTGGATGGGAAGTCCTTTTTCACACATTCTGAGCACTTATTTTTGCACCAGGCACTTTTACAGATAGTTTACAAATTCCAACAGTGAAACCCTTATCATAGACTGCTTTGAGTTGCAGTTTTTTGTATTCTTACCAGTCTTTCTCCTTTACATCCTCAAGAACCCAAGTGTAATTCCTTTTTATTCCTCCCAGCATTTGGCACATTACATGCTATATAATAGGTGGTACATAAATGTTAAATAAATAAACACAAGAATAAATTAATGAAATCATGTAAGTTTCAAGATGTAGCCTTTAATGCCTTCCAATTTTTCTTCCAGAAAATGACAGAGCAAGCCCCCATTTAACATTTTAGTCAAAGATAAAAAAGACCCATGTCTTTCAGCTGGTCATTGCTCTGCCCTTGCTTTATGAAGTTGTTAAAAATGTTTTCCTTGGAAAACTTTCACCAAGAAACTACCTAATGGGAGCCAGCTGCAGCCTCAGGTTTATGAACACTTTGATAGAAACCACATTAAATAGTAGCACTGGTTCACATATCAATATGCCATGTTAAACCCCAGCTTGGAACCAATGTCACCCCAATAAATTTAAGAAAAAAGGAAAAACAAACAAACAAACAAACAACAAAAGAAACAGCTTGAGCATATGGGAAGTTCATGTGATAATGACTTTTCACTATCATTGCAGAAAATATGACTTGGTCTATCATTAGCAGATATAAAGCAGAATAATCTCAAAGTGCTTTAAGAAAATTGAACTTGGTCACAAATCCCCTGCCCTGCACCCCCATCTTTAGAGTTCAGTGAAGCAGGAGAGAGCAGGAAAGGGTCAGAGATTACCAGAGAAATACTCAAAGGGTTCCATAAATGGTAGTAGCAGTTGGCTGTTTCTTCTCATTGCAAGCTTTGGTAGCTGTGTGGCCTCCCCAGTACTGATGTTTTTTCTTTTTTCTTTTGCTGATTGCCATTGCTTTGGTATTTTCCTTTGGTGAAGTCTCTGAATTTCATTGATTCCAGATGTCTCACCCTTTTGCCTCTGTTGGCACCCAAGTGGGAGAGGTTACAAATGGTCCAGCAACCACTTACTAGATCCATGTGGAAAAAAAAATTGATGAGTCTTTTGAGCCATGGGGATTATTACCCTGATTCTTCAAGGGTAAACCAGTTAAGTTGGATGAACTTTAGTATCTTCATTTGTAAAACTGGGATAAATAGTACATTATATTATTGTCGATAAGAACAGAGGTTTAGAGCCAAACAGATTTGGATTTGTCTCTTAGCTCTCCTACAACTTGTGTGACTTTCTCTAGACTTCAAAATTTTCATCTGCAAATCAGACATAAATAATACCTTCATAGGGCTGTGGTAAAGATTAAATGTGATAATGTATGTAAAGTGTCTGACACATAGTAAGTATAGTAAAATGACAACTACTGTGTTTATTTTATAAGAAAGATAAGAGGACCAGGTATGTATATGGCTAATATGATAGAAGTTTATGATGAAAAATTACCTTAATTCAGTGGTTTTCAATGATGGGTAATTTTGACCCCCCCCTTCCCTTGTCCCCACCCACCCAGTAGACATTTACCAATTCCTAGAGACATTTTTGATTGTCACGACTGGGAGAAAGTGCTACTGGAATAGAGTGAGTCAAGGCCAGAGATGTTGCTAAACATCTTGCATGCATAAGGCCACCCTCACCAACCAAAAGTTATCCACCCCTTTGTCAATAGTGCTAAGGTTGAGAAATCCTGCTCTAATTAGAGAAATGCAACTTACTGAGCTTACAGGGACTTTTAGCAAGACTTTTGACTTAGTGGTTTAGCCTCATATATATTTCTCATTTCTCCCCCTTAAATTTGTGGGAACTATGTACTATAAAATCCCAAATTAAATTATGATCAAAGATTCCATTGTGGATTATGGTACAGTTTCCTTATATAGCCTACAATGCTTTATCTCCATTTATTATCATATTTTGCTGTCCTCAAAATGCAGGTAATTAGATTGTTTCTGAACTTATACTCCAACTCAGTGGTCGGCAAACTGTGGCTGTGGTTTGCCACTCTGTTGACTAATAAGTTTGCCAACCACTGCTCTAACTCTTCTCACCCTGAGTCAAATAAACAAGATCACTGTACCCCTAAAGGGCAAATAAACTCCATCCAATACTCCCTGAGATTATTTCCTTCCCTTTGAAGACAGTAGAAGCACACATGAGAAACTGCAACCCCTTGGAACTGGGTCTCATGTGAATAGACAGGATTCACTTTGTGGAGGTTGTTTGGCTCTGCAAGAGAGTCTGCCTTGAAACAAAATAATGTATAATGGCTATCACTATCAATATTCCTAAAGGATTTTAAAACAGTATATAAGATGTAAATACAGACTGGAATTATAAGCAAGAAGAATCATGTTAAGAAGAACCAATATGATAACTTGAAATGAAATGATAAATTTATCCTGGGGTTTATAAAGTAAGAATGGAAATATGAGTATAGTGTTCTAAAAAACTAAAAAAAAAAATGAAAATTAAAAAAAAAAATGAAAAAGCCAAGACCGGTTTGGCTCAGTGGATAGAGCGTTAGCCTGCGGACTGAAGGGTCCCGGGTTCCATTCCGGTCAGGGGCATGTATCCTGGCTATGGGCACATCCCCAGTGGGGGGCGAGCAGGAGGCGGCTGATCAATGTCTCTCTCTCGTCGATGTTTCTAGCTCTCCATCCCTCTCCCTTCCTCTCTGTGAAAAATCAATAAAATATAAAAAAA
The DNA here is from genome assembly GCA_011751065.1 of Lasiurus cinereus. NCBI lineage: Eukaryota > Metazoa > Chordata > Mammalia > Chiroptera > Vespertilionidae > Lasiurus > Lasiurus cinereus. The sequence goes on along the minus strand of JAAGEH010000015.1, from coordinate 12,665,413 downwards.
ATGAAAGAAAGCTAGATTTAAAAAAAGAGAGATTTGCCTGGCTGGTGTGACTCAATAGCTGAGTATCAACCCATGAACCAGGATATCAGGGTTTGATTTCCGGTCAAGGTATATGCCCAGGTTGAGGGCTCAACCCCCAGTAGGGGAAGTGTAGGAGGCAGCTGATCAATGATTATCTGACATTATTGGTGTTTCTCCTTCCCCCTCTTCCTTCCTCTCTCTGAAATAATATATATATATATGTTATGTATGTTTTAAAAAGAGAGATTCTGATTTAGAACCAAATATTAGGTATACCTTATCTCATGAAATATGATATAAGGAGAATTGTATGTAGCATTCCATTGGTTTTTGTAAAGAATGACTTTTGTGGCTCAATTTTGAATAATTTAAGGTTTAATGAGTGCATTCTTACATGGACCTAAGATAAATTACTTTCTGGTTATATACTTTAATTTGGTATAAAACTAGACCTTGAAGAGTCTAAAGATTGGGTGGTCAACATGTCCTTTAGTATTACTTACCTATTGTGTTTTCCACTTGGTAAAATATCTTTTTATTAAAAACAAAACTATTCAGTGAATGACTAAGGTACAGCTATGGGGATGAAAAAAGCTATAGCCTTAGATTTCAATTATTATTGTCAGAATAGTCTAGGATATACTGTGATAACAAATACCACCCAAATCTTACTGGTTTAATGCAACACAAATATTTTGATCATTCATGCTACATGTCAAGCATAGGTCAAATTTGCGCTGTGTAGTTAGTTACTCCATAACATCAACTCAGCACCATGCTTTAGGGATTACCAGGCCAGAGCAAAAGAACTCTGGAAACTCTTAAATGGAAACAATTAAATGCTTTTACCTAGGATTAACACATAGCACTTTCACTCACACATCATTGGTCAAAGCAAGTCACATGGTCATGCCTAACTTCAATGGAACTGGGATTTAAATTCTTCAGTTGTGAATATTTCTTTCCTAGATAAGAACTACATTTTGTTCAGTAGTTGTAATGCCTATCAGAATTGATAACCAGTCAGTTGACAGATTTGGCATTCTGTTTTGTAAATTAAGCAGGATTCCTGGTGCTCCCCAGAGGTGTGTGGCCATCCCAAATCTGCACAGGACTGGACTTCAGGAATGTCTACTATAAAGACCATTTTTCTGCTAAAAATATAACTTTAGAGCCTCTCAATTGTCTATTTTGAAATCTACTACTCAAACAGTTCAGTTCTCTCTGACACGTCATTCCCATTCCCACTGGTTTAAAAATGGGGATATGTTCTCAATATCTGAACTATAAAATGATCATTTAAATCTCTACCATGTCTGATAGTTTAGGGAGGAAGAGTCTTTGGATAGTCAAGAAGTCCCATGAGACTGTCTGACTTTCAAAGGACTTTTTTAGGTCCTAGTAGCAGAGGCAGGTTTGGCGCATAGGTCATGCAATTTTGTGCTTTTCAACTTCACTCTTTACAGACCTCTGTCTTAAAAATACACCTGTGATGCAAGTTGGTTCTGCTCTTGACAACTTGGTGGAATAAAATGAGGTGAGATTGGGATTCTCGTGGCAATATAACAGTTTAGGGTAAACTCTAGGTAGACAGCCTAGCAGCCTCTCTACCCTTTTCCTGCTGCCATCCTCCAAGTTGCAGAAAGTGAGTTGGATACATGACTACCCACAACACACTAAAAGGTATGCCATAGTAATTATGGAAGTATTGACAGTGCTAGACTTTTTTAAAGGAATGGCATTATAGTTGTTATTCTTTTTAAAAATATATTTTTATTTATTTCAGAGAGGAATTGAGAGGGAAAGAAAGAGAGAAACATCGATGTTGAGAGAGAATCACTGATCAGTTGCCTCCTATACACCCCTTACTGGAGATTGAACCCGCAACCGGGCATGTGCCCTAGACTGGAATTGAACTCCTGACTCTTCAGTCCACTGATCAATGCTCTATCCACCGAGCCAAATGGCCTATGGCTACAGTTATTATTCTTTGTTATTGAATTTACTCATCTACATACCACAAACCACATTATGTATTGATGTACAAAATTATTTAATCTTATATTGTTTAGAATATACAACATGGTACAGGACAGCTGTATCTAGTTGACCTAGCTGTCAAAAATTTCCAGTTGGTTTTTATACAATTGTTCTTCCTCCTTCTATAATCAGGAGTGTGTGAGAATGCTTCTTTTAGAGGGAACTTGGAGAAACAAAACAGGACCTCAACAAGTGAAATTCATTGGGAGCATAAGAATTATTAGACTTTCCAGGAAAATGCAGGGAAAGGGAGACATGAAGGAGAGTGGATAGGAGCAAAGGGACTTGTAGGTCAGAAAAAAAAAAGTAAGTGGAAAATATTTCATGGTGATGTGCAGAGGAGAAAAGGAACTTTCAGTAAAGGCTTAGTCCATAATATCCATTCTGTAAATCTAATTTGCTGAAGTAACTGGCCCAACTACACTACCTTCTACCTCCCTCAACCTTTTTTTTTTTTTTTAATATAACTGCTACCAAATGGCTTCAGTTTTAATTCTTTACTTTCTGTTTTACGGCTTACAGCTTCATACGAAAGTGTGAGTGCCCTCTCCAGATGGATTGTGCACCTCATTTGGGAAGAAGGGTGGCCGATTTTCATCATCTGGGCCTTTAAGAACTCTCTAGGTAGCCCTAAAATACATAAAAGTGCAAATGGTGGACAGGAAATTTAGCAGTGTCTCTTACTGAACAGTCAGAGTTTGGACTTTACTCAGTTCATTTTTCTTTTACTGTTGGTTTAAACTACCAGCATTGCAGGCGGGCTAGAATATGGTTGAGGGAGGAGGGGAGTGAGGGACTGAGAGGTGGCGGGAGAGGCAAGCACAGAACATAAGTCTGCTCTTTCGAGGTGAAACTTTTTATTCTGAAATTGCTTTTAGTGCCGACTTTCCCAGCAATTCTGGGTGCTTCATTCTGATTTTGGCCATATGGCTGTGCTCAGGAAATTCCTCAGGCTCTTCCAACTGATGTTTTCCCACCACTGTGACCACAAATTGACTACTTGCTTTGCCTAGAGCTTTTAATTGGTTTAAATAATAAACTCCCCAAGTCTTTGTTGGCACACAGAACTGAGCTCACAATTGCAAATGAGTTGAGCAACCTGCTTTGATTCAGTGATTAGTCATTGCTCTTAATTGTTTTTACAATGTCCACCTGAGCGATCAGGAAATGAAGCGCTGCCTCACACTTCAAGCAAGTTGCAAAGGGCCTAACTATGGTATTTCCTTATTGACTGTTCTCTTGCCTAGAAAGAGGCTGCATTCAGATGTTGTGGCTTGGAAGGCGGACGCTGCACAGCTGAAATAAAACTTTGGCATTTTAAGCCAATTCCTGACTGACTCTGGGAAGTGATGGAGACAGATTAAACTCTGTAAAATAAAAAGGGACAGACCCCCAACTGGACACTGAAGCCCCGGTCACATCACAGCATAAACACGGAAAACATGTCTGTGCTTTGGAAGAAAGAGCTTTCCTCTTGTCTCAAAAGAGACCTTTTTGTTTAAGGCATTTTTGATTTGTTTTATTTTGCTTAGCTCTCGTTTATTTTCCTACATCATTGGTGCAGATGGGAGATTAGCGATGCCTTTGGTTTTTTCCTTTGGTTCTGTTGTATTTCCCTTTGGTGGTCAGGCCTCTGAACTGAAACAGAACTATAGCAACTGTAATATAGACTTTTTGCTTGAAGAGATGTTTGTTTTTCCATTTGAGAAGTTTTTATGACAGTTACCACATGGACAGTTTCCTGTGTCAGGAATGTACTGAACACTCCTTCCCCCAGTCACCTACCACCTATGCCTTGTCACCTTAGTGATTCTTATCAGGACTCAGTTTAAGGGGCTGTTCCTCTTAGAATACCTCATGACCAGATCTCCACCTTACACCCCAAACTGACTTAATGATAGCAACTTTTCACCTTTATGCCCACCATACCTTGAACAGAACTCTAGCATAACTCCATTTGAGTTATTTGTTGGCATTTTCCTTCCTTACTGTTACAGTGTGAACCCCAAGGCAGAAACCAAAAAGAAGGAAGTACAGGGCCTATTGAGGCAATGTGATCTACAGGAGAGAACAAAGACCATAGGTTTTGGAGTTGTTCTTACCTAAGCCTCGATCCCAGCTCTGTAGATAAATAAACTTGATGAATTTAGGCTCTTGGGACCTTTATTTCTTAGTCTGCAAAGCAGAATCATGAAATTTACCTTGTGAGGTTCTTGGAGGAATTCAATGAAATATTTAATATCAAGAATATAGCACGATACTTGGCACAGAGCAAGTACTCTGGAAATGGCTGATCCTGCAGGAAACCATCCTTGCTGCCATCCCAAAGGAGAATTCTCTCTCATCTGATTTATACCCTGTCCAGCTTCCTCTTCCTTGGCTCTCATAAATCCTAAGATAATATGGTTGATTTCTCTCAATTCCATTTTGTCAGCCACCTTTTTGAGAGCAGTTTTTTGCAGCCTCTTAAGTCCCCATTTTGCCGTTCCCTGCCTCATATTATCATTAGATACACCCATCTGCAACATAAAACTGTATTGAACTGATAAATATCACATGATTGCACTCATTTATGGAATATAATGAACAACACAAACTGATGAACAAAAATAGAACCAGAGTCATAGAAAGATCAAACAGACTGTCTAACTTATGAGGGAAGGTAGGGGTAGCAGGGAGGACAGCCAGAGAGTGGTCAATGGGGGAAAAGGAGACTTATGTAATACTTTAAACAATAAAAAATTTAAATGAAAAAAGAAAACCAAATTCCTCAGGTTTAATATTTTATTGCTCAAAAAACAAACAAACAAAAAACAAACAAATACAAAACTGTATTGACCTTACATGGCCTCTTTCATCATGATGAGCCTTAAGTGTTTTGTAGATATAATGAGCTATGGCAGGAAGAGATTATGCTTAAAAGAATGTTCCCTTCTCAAGTATGTACATGGGTCTGCTGCTTCCTCTACTTCCCTTCTGAGGATTGATCCTGCATATTAGTACAATTCAGAGGGGGTACAGTAAGAAAATACATTTTAAATTTTTTCCAGTACTACAATTCCCAGACTAGTTTCACGATATGGTTACTAACTTCTTCAAGACATTATGTTTTCTGCAGATCATGCTTTGGAAAATTCTGGCTATGGTAATATTTTTCTTTGTTAATGGAGCGGTATGATGGTGAGATGGAAAATAACTCATGGAAGGACTTATGGAGGGTGTAGGGTGGTCAGCCTGATCCTCTTTCCCAATACCACATCATAATGAGAAGTACGAGCTCCTTGGTCTTCTCAAGGGTCTATGTCCCAAACATTTTTTGGATCTACTTTTCTGCTCTTGATCCCTGAAGTTCTCCATCTCTTGCCTGGATTCCTTTCCATGACTTCACTTCTCAGATATGTACCTTTGGTACTGGTCTTAGCTCCTCTCCTCAGTTTGTTTGTTTGTTTGTTTGTTTTTCTTAGAAACATTTATTTTTAAGAAATGTGAGGAAAGGGGGAGAGGGAAAGAAGTTAAATTTTAGTATCAGTGGAGAGATTAAAGATCATGTACCTTGGCCTCCTCATTTTATTGCTAAGGAAACTGAGGTTCAGAAAGGATGAGTGAGTAATCCAATACCACCCAGCTTGTTAGAAGCAAAGCAAGTTTGGAAGCTTTGTCTCTTAGCTGTTGGTCCCAAACACTCTGGAGTCTAGACCAACGATGGGTCCTCCCTTCCACTAACTTATGAGCCTAGTCAAAACTTAAGTAGAGTTTTCAACTTTCTGGCTGTTATTGACCTCATCTCATATTGACAATGCTGTTACTTCACATTATATGAACAATTCCTCTACCATATTTTCATTATATAAATTTGCATTCTCTGATGTATATCCAATATTGGGGGTATTTTTTTAATTTTTATTTTTTATTAATGTGTTACATATGTACATATCTTCCCATTGCCCACCATTCCCATGCATGCTCTAATCCCCCAGTGTCTTGTGTCCATTGGTTGTGCTTATATGCATGCATACAAGTCCTTCAGTTGATCTCTTATCTACCCCACCTCTCCCTAACCTTCCCACTGTAGTTTGATAGTCTGTTTCATGCTTTCCTGCCTCTGTATTCATAATTCCGTTCATCAGTTTATAATGTTCTTTATTATCCAAAAATGAATGAGATCATGTGGTATTTTTATTTCATTGACTGGCTTATTTCACTTAGCATAATGCTCCCCAGTTCCATCCAGGTTGTTGCAAATGGTAAGAATTCTTACTTTTTTATGGCAGCATAGAATTCCATTGTGTAGAGGCACCATAATTTTCTGATCCAGTCATCTGCTGATCCAACATCTAGGCTGTTTCCAAATTGTAACTATTGTAAATTGTGCTGCTATTAACATAAGGGTGCATATATCCTTTCTGATTGGTGTTTCTAGTTTCTTAGGACACATACCTAGAAGTGGGACTACTGGGTCAAATGAGAGTTCCATTTTTAGTTTTTTGAGGAAATTCCATACTGTTCTCCACAATGGCTGCACCAGTCTGCATTCCCACCAGCAGTGCACGAGGGTTCCTTTTCCTCTGCATCCTCGCCAACACTTGTCACTTGTTGACTTGTTGATGAATGCCATTCTGATAGGTGTGAGATGGTGTTGAATTGACATTTTGATTTGCATCTCAGATAATTAATGAGTTTCAGCAGAGTTTCATGTGTCTCTTGGCCTTTCTTCTGTCTTCTTTCAAAAATATTCTAATTAGGTCTGTTGCCCGTTTTTTTTATTGGATCATTTATATTCCTTTTATTCAGTTGTATAAGCTGCCTGTAGATGATGGAGATTAAATCTTTATCAGTGATAACATTTGCAAATATGTTCTCCCATATGAAGGTCTTTCTTGTTGTTTTGTTGATGGTTTCTTTTGTTGTGCAAAAGATTTTTATTTTGATGTAGTCCCATTTGTTTATTTTCTCCTTAGCTTCCTTAGCCTTAGGATCAGTATCAGTGAAGAAGTTCCTTCGGCATATATCTGACATAATTGATATTCGGCATATATCAATTGTTTTGGTGCGAGGGTAAATGGGATTGCTTTTTTAGTCTCTGTTTCTGTAAGTTCACTATTTGCTGCCTATGGATTCTCTAGAATATTTATGGTTTTACATCTATGTTTAAGACTTGTCTCTATTTTGAGTTTATTTTTTGTGTATGGTGTAAATTGGTGGTCTAGTTTCATTTTTTTGCATGTTATCTGTCCAATTTTCCCAACACCATTTATTGCAGAGACTGCCTTGACTCCATTGTATGTTCATGCCTCCTTTGTCAAATATTGATTGGGCACAGTGGTTTGGGTGGATATCCTGATTGTCTATTATATTCCATTGGTCTATATGTCTGTTCTTGTGCCAGTACCAGGATGTTATTAAAACAGTGGCTTTGTAATACAGCTTGAAATCTGGTATTGAGATCCCACTTACATTATTCAGCTTTGTCAAGATTACTGTGGCTATTCAAGTCTTTTTTTGTTGTTGTTGTGCCAGATGAATCTTTGGAGTGTTCTTTCTAGGTCTGTGAAATATGCCATTGTTATTTTAATGGGAAGTGCATGAATCTATAGCTTGCTTTGGATAGTATGGACATTTTAATGATGTTGATTCTCCCAATCCATGAGCATGGTATGTTCTTTCATCTGTTTATATCTTCTTCTATATCTTTTTTCAGGGTCCTATAGTTTTCTGCATATAGGTCTTTTACCTCCTTAGTTAAGTTTATTCCTACGTATCTTGATTTTTTTTGGTGCAATGGTAAATGGGAATGCTTTTCTGTGTCTGTTTCTGTAAGTTCACTATTAATGTTTAGAAATGCCATAGATTTCTGGGCATTAATTTTGTATTATGCTACATTGTTGAATTCATTTACTAAGTATATTGGTTTTTTGATGGATTCTTTTTTTATGTACAATATCATGTCATCTGCAAATAAGGACAGCTTTACTTCTTCTTTTCCAATTTGGATGCCTTTTATTTCTTCCTCTTGTCTAATTGCAATGGCTAATACTTCCCAGTACTATGGCGAACAGGAGTGGTGAGAGTGGGCAGCACTGTCTTGTTCCTGCTCTTAGGGGAAATGGTTTTAGTTTTTGCCCATTGAGTATAATATTCACTGTGGGTTTATCATATATGGCCTTTATTATGGTGAGGTATGATCCTTCTATTCATAGCTTGTTGGGAGTTTTTATCAAGAAAGAGTGTTGGGTTTTGTCAAATGCTTTTTCTGCATCAATTGATATGATATGTGATTTTTATCTCTCAATGTGTTTATCTGATATATCATGTTTATTGATTTGCAGATATTTTACCATCCTTGCATTCCTTGGATAAATCCTACTTAGTCATGATATATGATCTTTCTGATGTACTGCTGGATCCGATTTGCTAGAATTTTGTTGAGGATTTTGGCATCTATGTTCATGAGGGATATTGGCCTCTAATTTTCTTTCATTGTGTTGCCTGTATCTAGTTTTAGAATAAGTGTGATGTTGGCTTTGTAGAAACAGCTTGGAAGTGTTTCTTCCTCTTGAATTTTTTGGAATAGTCTGAGGAGGATAGGTTTTAATTCTTCCTTGAATGTTTGATAAAACTCTCCTGTGTAGCCATCTGGTCCCAGGCTTTTGTTTGCTGGAATCTATTTGATTACTGCTCCAATATCTTCCACAGTTATTGGTCTATTGAGATGTTCAGATTCTTCTTGATTGAGATTTGGAAGGTCATATTTTTCCAGGAATATGTCCATTTCCTGCAGGTTGTCCAGTTTGTTGGAATAGAGTTTTTCATAGTATGTTTTAACAATCCTTTGTATTTCATGGTGGTCTGTTGTTATTTCTCCTCTTTCATTTCTGATTTTGTTTATTTGAATACTCTCTCTTTGCTTCTTGATGAGCCTAGCTAGAGGTTCATCAATCTTATTGATCCTTTCAAAGAACCAGTTCTTGGTTTTGTTAATACTTTGTATTGCTTCTTTGGTCTCTATGTCATTTATCTCCACTCTGATCTTTTCTATTTCCTTTCTTCTGCTTACACTGGGATTTTCTTGTTGCTCTCTTTCTAACTCTTTGAGTTATAGCGTTAGGTAATTTATTATCACTGTTTCCTGCTTTTTGCAGTAGGCTTGTAGAGCTATGAACTTCCCTCTCAAGACTGCTTTCACTTTGTCTCATAGATTTTGGATTATTGTGTTTTCATTATCATTTGTTTCCATGATGTTTTATATTTCTTCCTTGATCTCTCTGGTAACCCAGTCATTGTTTAATACTATGCTGTTTAGTCTCCATGTGTTTCATTTCTTTGGATTTTTTTTTATTTTTGTTGATTTCTAATTTTATGCCACTGTGATCTGACAAGATGCTTAATATGATTTCTATCTTCTTGAATTTGAAGAGACTTTGCCCATGACCCGACATATGGTCTGTCTTTGAAAATGACCCATGTGCATGTGAGAAGAATGTATATTCTGTGACTTCAGAGTGAAATGTTCTGAAGATGTCAATTAATTCCATTTGTTCTAGTGAGTCATTTAGGGTTGATGTTTTTGGCTGATTTTTTTGTTTAGAGGATTTGTCCAGTGGCAATAGTAGGGTATTAAAGTCTCCTACTATGATTGTATTGCTATCAATTTCTCCCTTGATATCCTCCAGGAGTTTTTCTTTTCTTTTCTTTTTTTTGTTATGTATTTTGGTGTTCCTGTATTGGGTGCATATATGTTTACCAGAGTTATTTTTTCCTGTTGGATTGCTCCATTTATTATTATGAAGTGGCCTTCCTTATGTCTTGTTATGTCTTTCACTTTGAGATCTAATTAGTCTGATCTAAGTACTGCTATTCCAGCTTTTTTTTATTTTTCATTTCTATTTGCCTGAAAAAACATTTTCCATCCATTCAACCTCAGTCTGTGTGTGTCTTTTATTCTGAGGTGGGTTTCTTGTAGACGGAAAATATATGGGTCATGTTTTCTTATATAATCTGTTAGTCTATGCCTTTTGATTGAAGCATATAATCCATTTGCATTTAAAGTTATTATTCATAGGTACTTATTTGTTGCCATTTTTATTCTTTATCCCTGTGTTCCTCCTTCACTTCCTACTGTTTTTTTTTCTTTTCTTTTCTTTATTTTTTTTATAGCAGACCCTTTAGCATTTATTGCTTTGCTGGTTTAGTGGTAATAAATTCCCTTAGTCTTCTTTTGTCTGTGAAGCTCCTGATTTCACCTTCAGTTTTGATTGATAGCCTTGCTCATATAATATTCTTGGATTCAGGCCTTTCCTTTGCATGACTTTGTATATTTCATTCCAATCCCTTCTGGCCTGTTGAGTTTCTGTTGAGAAGTAAGCTGCTAGTTTGATGGTGGTTTCTCTGTAGGTACCTTTCTGTCTCTCTCTGGCCACTTTTTAAGATTCTTATTTTGTTGTTGGTGTTTGCCAATTTAATCAAAATGTGCCTTGGTGTCAGTATTTTGGGATTCATTTTTCTTGCGACTCTGTGAGCTTCTTGGGTTTGTGTGGGGTTTTTCTTCCCTATATCAGGGAAGTTTACTGTCATTATTTCTTCAAACAGGTTTTCTACTCCTTGCTCAGTTTCCTCTCCTTCTGGAACCCTTATTATTTGGATGTTGTTTTGTTTTGTGTTATCCCAAAGTTCCCTTAGGCTCTCCTCTTTCTTTTTATTTATTTTTTCTAGAAGCTGCTGTACTTGGGTATTTTTTTCCTACCTTGTCTTCTAGCTCACTGATGCGGTCCTCTGCTTTTTCTAGTCTACTTTTAATGCTTTCTATTGAGTTCTTTGCAGTAGCAATGTCATTTTTCATTTCTTCTTGGTTATTCTTCATTTCTTCTTTATTCTTACTCATATTGTCTAATTTATCTTCCATTCTTTTCAGCCACCTTATGTCCATTTCTCTGAATTCTTTCTCTGGAAGGTTGTTTGCTTCTATTTCATTTACTTCCTTTTCTGGTGATGCCTGCTTTTCTTTCATATGCGGGCTGTTTCTTTGTCTGCCTGTGATCTCTCTTCTCTGGGTGTCTGGTTATGTAGTTCTCTCTCTCCTGTCTTAATTTAAAGGGACAAAAACAACACAAACAGGTACAACACACAAGGCACTGAACAGAAATGTATTCATAATATTAATGACCACCAGAGAGAGACAAATTAGGGGATAGGAGAGCAAGAGGAAGAGAGAAAAGAAGAAAAAAATAAAGAGAAAGGAGTGCCCAAATGAAATTGGGCTAAGGGAGAAAAAAAGAAAAAGAGAAATAAAAACTATGAGAGAAAAGAAAGAGAGTAAGAAAAAGAAGGGGAACAAATTATATGTATGGCAAGAAAACTACAATAGAATAGCATTAATCCAAACAAATGCCAGCAACAAGTACCTGCAGATTAATGCAATCTACAAACAATAACTAATATCAAGAGAGGTGAGGGAAAACAGAAGTAAAAACAAACAAACAAACAAAATTAAAGTAAACAAAAAAACAAAACAAAATAAAAATAATAAGCAAAACAATCTCACAAAAATGTATAAAGAATCGATATAATCAGCATTCACTCATACAATAACAAAAGGAGAGAGAGAAAAAGAATTTTGTAGATATTGAAGGCAGAGAAGATAGAGGTGTCTGTGGACTTGGAGCAGGAGATTGGAAATTAGATATATAAGTGGCGTGAAATTTTAACAGGGGGTAAAAAGAAAGAATAGGGAAAATCTAAAGTAGGAAAAGGGTAAGAGAAACAGGACAACAGTAGGGGAAATGTTAGGAAGATAGTGAAAGCATAAAGGTAGAGTTGAGATAGAATAAAATGATGCTAAAGGAAAGATTCAATTAGAATATAGAACTCTAATACCAAAGGTAAAATAAAGAGAAAATAAAATGACACTTTTTTCTCAAAAAGGTAAAATAATAGTAGCAATAATAGTGATTGAGAATAAAAATGTAATTATTATCAAGGTAAAATCAGGTGAGAAAAAAATAAAAAAATATTTTCTTAAGTAAAAGATGAAAAAATTAAAAAATAAGAAATAAAAAAATTAGAGTTTGCAGTAGTGAAGGTCATTCACTTTCTCTATTGATCTGTTTGTCACACCTGTTTCCCACTTGGGACAATATTGCAGTTGCCTGCGTCTACTAGTTTTTAAGCCAGCAGTGTGTCTTAATCTCTTTATTCTTTGGTGATTACACAGGAGTCAATTTGTGAGTCAGCCCCTGGGTGGCAGAATTTCAGAATTGACCTCTGAGACTATAGGTCCTCTCTAGCCTATGATTAGATCCTGCTTTCCCTTTGGCACTCAATACAGGTTTGTGGGAGTGGGCTGCCCTAGAGCTGGTTCTCTGATGGTTACTCCCCACTCTGATCCCCAGGTTCCAGAAAAACACCCTTCCCCTGCAGTCTCCCAGTGTGTCCCCAACTGGGTGTTCCTTTGTATTGGTCTTAGCAATCAGAATCAAGGATCTGAAGACGAAAGAGTGCAAGTCTGCGCAGTCTCTTTTCCCCACTCCTGTCCAAGCAGCCAACACATTTTAATAACTCCCAGTCTGTCCTTCTGTGTCAGATCAGAATGGGTTGCTTTCTAGAGATCCCTTCTGTTAACAGCTTTGAGGGCCCCCTTTCACATTCAGAGAATAACGCTCTGCCCAACATCCATGGATTTCTCTAGGTGCAGAATTTCCCGGTCTAGCTCCCAGTGTGTACCTTTCTGTTCTGCAGGACCAGAGACCTCACATTATTCCAGGTGAAATCTAACCTTTCCCTGTGTCATGTGGAACTCCTCTGAATCTGAGTATTTGTGCCGATTGGGAAGCAGTATTTTGGGGCACGGAGCTGTTCAGTGGGTGCTGTAGCTGTAGATATTCAGGCTTCTGATAACATCCACTTTCCCCTTCAAGATGGCACGGTCTCCATGTCAGAGCTGGTGGCTCAGGCAGGGAACCCTACATCAGTGGGGCTGCCTGGTCAGGGGAGCCCCATCCAGCAGTCCCCCACTTTTTCCTGGAGTATAGTATCCCTTAAATTGCTAACAAACACTCCCTGTGCAACCCTCAGCTGTTCTCTCTGTCTGATCTGGGAGAAGGTTCGGGACATATCCATCTATTCTGCTTCCATCTTTCCATCCCTCTCCTCCTCAGTTTAGATTGGCACTCAACCCTGGACTTAGTTTTGCCTAAGGACATTAAAGATAATGAACATTTGCAATCCATCTATCTCAGCTTTCTCCAGAAAGAGAACCAGACATGTCAGCAGGTCATCCCAGAGGCATTACACTAATAGAAAACAGCATTCACTCTGTGACATGAGACCTGGCTCTAGAGTCCAAACTCTTAAATCCCAGGTAAATCACCCTCTCTTTATAAAGTAATAGCAGATACAATTACCCTTTCTGAGATTTTACAGTCAAGCATAGGCCATCAGCTAATATTTGTGGAACAGATCATTAGTACACAGGACATTGGGCAATCAGGTATAATACTACATGGAAAAGCAGCTCTAGCATATTGTGTAGAGATAAATGCAACTCCACTAAAAACAAAATAAAACATCAAAAGCAAAACTAACCCAAAACAAGGACAGACTGCTATGTAAAGTTATCAACAGCTTTTACTGTTGCTTTGATAATTTATTGCTGGAGAAATATTGTTCTGTTCTTTTGGGAAAAATCACTCCAATTGGATTTTGTTTTGTAAAGCTCTAATTCAGATTCTGTTCTAAGATGAAGAAGTTAGAAAAATGAAGAGCTAAATTTCCCTGCTGAAGAGGGTACACAGTGGGCTTCCTCAGGGTCAGAGCACCATCTCTATAGAGATTATGGTGATTTCCACAGGAAGCAAGGAAAGCTTTTCTACTTTCTTTGGGCCTTTAAATAAAAGGTCAGGGATGGCCTCTGGATAGCATGGACATGGCTGAAGACATTTTCCTCTATGGCAGCTAGGGTAGCTAGCTCTTCAACATAGCAGTAAGTAATGAAACTAAAGAAAGAGCCAGTCAATGGGGGGCATTTGTAGACAGACCTAGCCAGTAAGAGCTTAGAAAACAATAATACATAAACAACTTTATGATTTTTTTCTACACTGTAATTCCTCTCTGTCTTGCTCCACCCTTACTGCTCTCACAAAACATCACAAATTAGGTGGCTTTATAAACAACACAAATTGATTTCTTAGAGTTCTAGAGGCTGAATTATAAGGATCAAGGAGACAGCATGGTTGAGTTATTTCTGGTTCATAGCCAAGTATTATTGCTGTGTCCTTAAATGGTGTTAGGGTCTAGTTGGGGTTTCCCTGGAGCCTCTTTTATAAAAGCACTAATTACATTCATAAAGTCATCACTCTCATAACTGAAGTTTCTCCCAAAGGCCACACCTCCTAATCCAAGAGGTGACCGACAGAGAAAGCTAGAACTGTTTTCCAAATGTAAATGGGATAAATGACAATGAGAATGGATTTATCAATTATAGGCATGCCTTAAAAACTCCCAGAAATACTTGGTAGAGGGAACCTAATACCATAAAGATTAGCTTTCCAACAAATCAGATGACATTTCAATCAGATAAGGTTGTGCTAGGCTAAATAACAACTCCAAACTTTCAATGGCTTTAACAGCAAGATTGATTAATTGCTCTTGTCATATTCCCTATGTCCACTGTAGGTTTGCTGGCTCTTCTCCATCTGGTCCTTGCTCAGTGTCCCAAGCTGACAGCAGCTCCATCTTCATGATTTTATGATTGCAGTGACATGGTAAGATTCTTAAAAGTTTCTGGTCATAACTCATTGGCTAAAGCAAGCCATGGAGCCATGCCTAACTCTAAAAGGGATGGGGAAGTGTAATCCTGTCAATATGCAGTGAGTTGAAAATATTTGGCAAACAACACTAATGTCTGCCACAGAGGGCACTGGGAGCTCAGACTCATTTATGCGTTTTAAGACTGCAAAACTTGTATTGGCCAGTGTGGCTCAGTAGGTTGGACATAGTTCTGTGCACCAAAAAGTTGCCAGTTCCATTCCAGATCAGGGCACATGCCTGGTTGCGGGCTTATACCCAGGGAGCAGGGGTGTACAGGAGGCAAAGAATCAACATTTTACTCTCGCTTCAATTTTTCTTCTCTTTCTCTCCCTCTTGCTTCCTCTTTCCCTAAAAATCATAGAAATATTTTTTTAAAAGACTGCAGAACTTGGAGATATCTGAGTTCAAGATGTCATGGAGCCAGTTTGAGATAACCAACTTGGCTCTGGCATTCATTCATTCTTGCATGGATGAATTTAATAAACATTTATTGAACACCTTCATACCAAGCACGGTATTATTTATGGGATATATTTATGTACAAAAAAGAGGCATGACTACTGTGTTTAAGAAGCTTACATTCTGGTGTGGGGAAGAGATAGTAAACCTACTTTTCTGGGAAAAACATTCCTTAAACTAATATCTTATCTTACAGCTCCTCAGCATCTCTTAGATGACCTAGCGGGTGGGTAGCTGTGGCTTTCTTACTGCTACTTGTTATTCTAGAGCATTTGCCAGTTTTTCAGTCTCTTTTCTGAGTACAACAATGAATGGCCTGGTCCATTGATTTTTTCTTTGACATTCATGATTTTTTGCTCTTTGGGTTTTTAAAAAATAATTATTTCTTGGTTCTTCTAGGGCTTAGCTAGTTCCTGTGACCATGCTAAGCCCTCTATTGGCTACTATGAGACTTTGTATTCTTATAGGAACCAAGTTTCTTAGAGACCACCAGGATACATATATGTAGTGTTGTTCTGATTCCATTCAATTCTAGTGTTCTAAGCACTTAGCAAAGACCTACAGTTATTGATTCTCTTGTTATTACATGCAGTATTTCATAGTGATTAGAATGACTAGTTTTGTCCTGAGACAAACCTAGATTTAAATACCAGCACTGCCATTTATGAAACACCAGTTTTTTCATCTGTCAAATAGTGAAAATAATGACACTTACTCACCAATTTATGATTAAATTAATTATACTTCAGTACTTAGCACAGTGCAAGGCATGTAGTAAGAAGTCAATACAAACTAGCTGTTATCATTTATTGGTGTAGAATTAGCTCTCATACTCTTAAATTAAGCTTCCTAAACTGATGTAATTAATAGAGTCATCACCAATGCCAAATCTCTCCTCATGTATTCCTCATCAGACAGAGGGCTATATATGCAAACTAAATTCAGTTCTGAAGAAATGTACCTAAGAAATATGCAATGTAAATTGCAATAATGGGGGTGTTTTCTAGTTTCATATTCATGTCTGACTATCTTCCTGTTTCTCTCCTCTGAGCCCCTTCTTCCTCTAAGATTTTGTAATTTTCACATTAATTTCTAGTTTAATTGTCATCCCATCCAAATACTCTCAATTTCAGGGTGCATTTTTTGGCAAGAAAATAACATATTACTTTTGTCATATAAAATGTGCTTTTGAATTTCCTTAGACACATGTCATGCAGTTGATCTTTCAAAAATTTGCACATCTTTTTACAGTGTGGCTATAACCACAATAGATGAGACAGGAAGAGATTTCTCATTTTGTGGTTTGTCTGTCCTGGGATCAACATGCATGCTCCAATCAGGTCTTTCTTGCCAGTCACCAGTGGCCTAATATCTCAACTGTATAGAGTGGAGTAATATGGTAAACTTGTTTGCCCTGAACATATGTGAAAACTGGGAAGAAAACCAGAGGCCTTTGAGGGGGCAAAATAACCACCACAAAGCTGAAACTGAAAAGGCCCTCATTCTATAACAGTTTTCTTTTCTCTTACATAATATGTAAACATGGTTGGCTCTTTTCATTATATAAGTACTAGAGGTCCAGTTCATGAAATTCGTGCATGGGAGGAGGGAAGGGGAGCCCCTCAATCCAGCCTTAACCCTCTCTAATCTGGGACACCTCAAGGAATGTTCAACTGCTGGTTTTTGCCCGCACTTTTAACAAATTACAGCTCCATTGTTGTTTCTTTCTTTTCATGCTTAAACCTATTGGAATTAGTAGGTATTCAAAGTATGTATACATTTTTGGGGGACATCCTGTATATCTCCAGTCAGCAGTGAAAGGAACCAATGGTGGATTTGAAATTTCCAGACAGGGAACCTCGCTCACTACCCACATGTCTCCCCACTCCACTTTGCACCTTCACAGACAGCGGGAGAATCAATATTTTCTCTCATTAACTCAGAAAAGCATGTCCTATCATCCAATGCCCAGCAGGAGTGTGCTGGCTCCAAGCGAGCAAAGCTCAGCTAGGGCAGCCTTCGTTCATGGGTTCCAAAGTGCACATTCCTCTTCTGCAGTTGCCCCAACTATTTCACTGAGAGGATGGAACTCCTTGCCTCCTCTGGGTTCCCAATCTTGAATGCTGACCCAAGGCACCTCAGCAAGGGCTGCCCCTGCCTACCAGGTGTGTCTGTCCGCACCTGCTCCCACCTCAGCATATGCATTAGCCCCACGGAAGTGATCTCATTGCTGCACTGGCCTCCGTGGAAACAGGGCATCACGACTCTGCCCTCTCACTGTCATCTCACAGGCATCCACCCTCAGCACCCAGAACACCCAGACAATCTCCAAAGGATGTGAGCGTGCAGAAGAGAATGTGCTCACATCCTGTGGGGGATGTAGGCATGCTGGGGTTGATGGAAGTGAGGGGTAGGGAGGAACTTGCACGCATCATGGCCCTGGACTGTTGCAGGTGTGCATGGGTCACAGCGAGCTGAGAGATGTTTCCATGCCCAGAGTTGGGGGGAGGAGAGGATGCACGCACTGGAGGCCTGCGGTTGTGAAGATATGCAAACCTCTGTGGTGTGGTCAGGAGGATGTCAATCAGGCCCACCATGGTTGCTGTCCCTGCGATCCCGCACCTACTGGGCCAGGAGGCGGGACTTATGCAGCCACTTCTCGGCACTGATGGCCTGCAGACACTACTTCATCTCAGCCTGCAGGTTCTGCTTGGCACATTAACGTCTGACACTGCCGCCATATGGGGAGTACAGGCCGCCCTCTGCCAGACCACCTTCCCCCGACAGAGGGTCTCTGCAGGCACTGCTCCCAGGCCCAGAGCAGCCTGGGTTGGGCAGGATGCCTGTGCATGTTGCCCACTGGCTGCTCTGTGCCTGTGTGTGCTGCCCACTAGCTGTTCCGCACCTGTGTGCACTGCCCACTGGCCTGGAGCTGCTGGGGCAGAGAGGGACACCTGCCTTTGTTGCCTTGGTAATGAAGCCAGGAGTCCTGCCTTGCCCACCCACCCCAGCTGCTCTGCACCTCTGCGCCTGCACACTACCCACAGGCCCTCAATGGGTGGTGCAGGGCAGAGTGGAATGCCTCTGTCATTGCCATTGTGACAATGCAAGTGTCCTGGCCTGGCCACTTCCATCTTTGTCATGGAGTAATCCTCAATTTGCATACTCCCTCCTTATTGGCTATGGACACTGCCATCCTTGTCACAGAGTTACGATCAATTTGCATATTTCCTCTTTATTAGATAGGACTTACCAATTGCTTACTACCTGAAGGGCACAGTGCTGATTAGATTAGGATGGGGAAGGGAAACTGTCTTGGCAGGCACATTAAATACAGAAGATGAGTGAAAACTCCCAATAAGAAATCCTACAAATATAAAAAGTACAGAATTCTGGGACCATTTAGAGTGGAAGAAAGTGGCCCTATTCATTTAGTATCCTTAAAGACATTGTTTATAGTACACGTGTGTTGGTGCTAAAGTTGCACTTTCAGAATTGTGAAAAGTCAAATGTTCTCCATGTCTTCTCTTCAAATGTCAGAGAAAAGTTTAATGTGTCTTAGGTGGCTTTTCCACTCCAAATGGTTAAGATGAAACATTTTTGGTATTTTTCCTGGTTTTCAGGCAACTGAAAATCCCCTATGCTTCTAGCCAGGTGATATATGACTGAAGGTTGCTTAGAATTTTTGTCAATATCACTGTAGATGAATAACTAGGTTTATCCAGAAGTAGCATTTTCTAACTTTCCATAGAAAATTGAGAGAAGTGATTCCCACTAAACCAGATGCTAGTCTAGGAAGAAAAAACCCAGAAAAGTACATACCACATCAGCCCAAATTGCCGGCATTATCTTTGAGATCTAATTGAAGTTTGATGACTTATTACCTCCTCCACTATTGCATCATCTCTTTCATCATTCATTTAGCCTCTAAACTAGTCTCTAACTTTCAGTCTTGACATCTACTGTCTAATCTCAACATGATAGGGTGATCCTTTAAAAATGAAAATCATTATACACCCATATTTATAGCAGCATTATTCACAATAGCCAATAGTGGGAACAACCTAAGTGTCCACTGATGGTTGGGCAAACAAAATGTGGCAAATCTGTACAATGAAATATTCAACCTTTAAAAATAAGTTCTGACACATACTACAACATTGATGAACCTTAAGGACATTATGATAAGTAAAATAAGCCACCCACAAAAGACAAATCTAGTATTATTCCATTTATATGATGTAGCTAGAGCAGAAAATTTATAAAGACAGAAAGTAAAATGGTGGTTGCCAGAGTCTAAGGGAAAAGGAAGATGGAAAATTGCTTAATGGGTATAGAACTTCAGGGATTTCCCTTAATCTAAAGATGGCAGCTTCAGCAATGAGGAGCAATATGGTTTGTGGACAAGTACTGACCAGCATGTTACTTTTTTAAAAAATAAATATATTTTTATTGATTTCAGAGAGAAGAAGGGAAAGGGGGAGAGAGATGGAAACATCAACGATGAGCGATAATTAATTGATTGGCTGCCTCCTGCATGCTCCCTACTGGGGATGGAGCCCACAACCCAGGCATATGCCCTTGAACAAAATTGAACCTGGGATCCTTTGGTCCACAAGCCAGTGCTCTATCCACTGATACAAACAAGCCAGGACCAGCCCATTAATTTTAAAAGAAAAATTCCCTGGACTGCTGCCTTCAGTAAGCTGAGAGAACAGTTTTCACAGTTTGGTCATGTATGAAAGGGCTATGTACCTTTTGACAGAGACTGGCTTTCACAGAGGAATGGGTTGGATTCAATTTTCTTCAGAAGGAGAGTTTCAGAATGCACTACAACAGAACAATCATGTTATTGATGGAGTAAAGCTCCAGATTCAAATTCAGAGACCAAAAGTTTGCAAGGAGATCAAATATCTGATGAAGAGAATGATTTCTTAAACTATTACTGAATATTAAATAAAATAACAAAACTGAAAAAAATTAAATGAAATAACTTCAGTTTGGGAATGATGAAAAAGTTATAAAGATGAATGTTGGTTACAGTTGCAAAACAATCCTATCTAATAAAAGAGTAATATGCAAATTAACCATCACTCTGCCATACCTACAAGCCACACCCACCACCAAATCAGAAGTGAGTATGCAAATTAACACAAACCAAGATGGCTGCAGCCATGGAGCCAGCAGGAGGAAGGCTTGGGTTTTTCTGGTGATGGAGAAAGCCAAGCTTTCCACACACCCTGGCAGGTCCAGGCCTCCACTCAAGGCTACAAAGTTTCAATTATAGAAGATAAATAAATCCCAACGAAAATGGTGGCAGCCACAAAGCTGGAGAGAGCAGGAGGTTAGGGTTGCCCTTGGCAATGGAGGAAGCCAAACTTCTGTATCCCTGGCCTGTCTTGGCCTCCACTTAAGGCTACAATGTTTCAATTATAGAAGATAAATAGATCCCAACAGAAATGTCTGCTGCCATGGAGTGAGCAGGAGGCTAGGATCCGATCCAGGCTATAAAGTTTCAATTGTAGAAGATAAATCAATCCCAGATACTAGGGCTTCCACTTGGGTCACTGGAGAGTGTGGCTGGCCCCTCGAGAAGGCCACCCCATGCCCCAAGGGAACTCCCACCCTGATCCAGAACACCCTTCAGGGCAAACCAGCTAGCCCCCACCCATGCACCAGGCCTCTATCCTATCTAATAAAAGAGTAATATGCAGATTGACCATCACTCCAACACACAAATGGCTGCCCCCATGTGGTCAAAGATCCTGCCCCCATGTGGACACAAATTGGCGACCACAAGATGGCCAGCAGGTGAGGGCAGTTGGGAGGGACCAGTTCTGAAAGGGAGGGCAGTTAGGGGTGACCAAGCTGGCAGAGGGAAGTTGGGGGTGACCAGGCCTATAGGGGAGGGCAGTTAGGGGCAAACAGGCTGGCAGGGGAACAGTTAGGCATCAATCAGGCTGGCAGGGAAGTAGTTAGGGGGTGATCAGGGTGACAGGCAAAAGCAGTTAGGGGCAATCAGGAAGGCAGGCAGGCAAGCAGTTGGGAGTCGGCAGTCCTGGATTTGAGAGGGATGTCTGACTGCCCATTTAGGCCCAATCCCAGTGGGTCAGGCCTAAACAGACAGTCAGACATCCCTGGAGAGGTCCCAGATTGGAGAGGGTGCAGTCTTGGCTGAGGGACACTCCCCCTCCTGTGCACAAATTTTGTGCATCAGGCCTCTAGTGTGAATATAATTAATGCCCTGAACTATACACTTAAAATGATTGAGACGGCAAATATTATGTTATGCATATTTTGACACAATTAAAAATAATATTTTATTACAATAAAAAGAAAATTGGGTGGTATCACCACTTTAAAGCTTCCAATAACTCCCCATCATAGGATAAAACTTGAAGGACTTACCCTGACCTCCAAAGACCTGACATATCTGTCATTTGGATGCTTCTTCACTTTATTTCTTTTTTTAAAAAATATATTTTATTGATTTTTCACAGAGAGAAAAGGAGAGGGGCAGAGAATTAAAAACATCGATGAGAGAGAGACATTTATCAGCTGCCTCCTGCACGCCCCCTACTAGGGATGCGCCCGAAACCAAGGTACATGCCCTCAACTGGAATCAAACCTGAGACCTTTCAGTCCTCAGACTGACACTCTATCCACTGAGTCAAACTGGTTTCGGCTTCACTTTATTTCTTACCATCTATTTCCCCACTCTTTATATTGTGAATTGGTCTTTGAACACTTCAAGTTTAACTCTGACTCATGGCCATTGTTATTGCTGTTTCCTCTGCCTAGCACACTCTTTCCCCAAATAACATTATGACTTGATTCATCATTTTCTTCAACTATCTCTCCCAATGCCATCTTCTCAGATATGAGTCCAGCCTGTCTTAAGATAACTGCCCTTCGAATCCTGTCCCAGGCTTTCTTCATCTTTACACATTGCTTTATTTTTCTCCATAGCACTCTAGATTACTTAGTTATTTATGTGTCAGTTGTCTGGCCCTAGTCCTCTTTGAGGTAAGCTCCATTAGGGCAAGAACTTGGTTGTCTACTACCATATTCCCAGTACAAAGAAAAGTATTGGGCACATAGCATATGCTCAGTAAATAATTTATACAAGTGTATTTTAAAAATTTATCCCTCACAAAATAAGGTCACTTGACCTCATTTAAATGAAGTATATTAAACCTCAAAAGAGATTTTTTAATGGGTGACATCAGAAGAATGGCAGTATGAAAGTGCCCTTGGCCTCTATCCCTGAGATGCCAACAAGCTAACCAACAACAATTCAATAAATACATCCCTGTTTGCAGCCTGGCTAGGAGAGGGAGGAAACCAGAGGTAGCAGAACTTCCTTCAGCCAGGAGGAACAGAGAACTGTGGAGGGCAGTCCAATAGGGTGGGCGTCAAGGGAGTGAACGATGTCTGAGTCAGCAAACACCTGAGAGGGCACAGGGTTCTGTCATATGGCTTTTCAATGTCAGACTGTCAGACCTGGCAGTGATCTTTCAGACAAGAAAATGGAACCACAGAGTCCAACCACTGCTTGAACTTCCAAAACTTGCCTCCCAATGCCCTTGGGTTTGGGTCTAGGACCATATTTTCTCTAAACCAAGAGTTGTTGCAATAAAACTGTTGTTTCCCTCTATGACTGATCCCCAGGTGGGTTGCTTGGGGTGGTATCCTATGGAAATCAGGGATCACCATTATGGTGAGGGCAAAGCAAACCCCACTCCCAAATAGAACATCTGTACTGTCTAATGGAAGCCCTGGAGATCAAGACTGGAAGATCACAGAGGTGAAACATCTTGCACGTCAGTGCCATCTACTGGAAAATAATAGAAAGATTTCTTCATTAATATAGGCAGATATAAATGCCACAGCAAAGGAGAACAGCTAAAACCATGAATAACCATGGTAACAAGGATGATCAGGAAGAAAAGGAAAGACCCCCCAGAAAGCAAGCTGGAGCACATGGAAATAGAAGATATAAATGACAGAGATTTCAAGATTGCTATTCTGAAATACTCAACAGGCAATTCAATACTCTCAGAAAATAAATCAATGAACAAAATGAGTACTTTACCAATGTCATTTTCTAAAATACATAGAACCAGAAATCAAATTTGTATGGAACCACAAAAAAACCCAAATAGCCAAAGCAATCCTCAGAAAAAAAAGAAGGAAGCTACGGGACTTCAAATTATGCTATAGAACTATGATAATCAAAACAACATGGCATTGGCAGAGAAACAGACTCATAGATCAATGGAACAGAATAGAGAGCCCAGCTATAATACCACCTGTATATGGACAGATACTTTTTAACAAAGGTACCAGAAACACACAATGGAGTAGAGATAGTGTATTTAATAAATGGTGCTGCGAAAACTGGAAAGCCACATGCAAACAAATGAAAATGAATTACAGTTTGTCCCCATGTACAAAAATTAATTCAAAACGGATCAAATATAAGACCCAAAACAAGTTACATAGAAGAAAATATAGGTAACAAACTTATGGACCTTGGTAATAGAGAACATTTTATGAACTTGACCCCAAAGGCAAGGAAATTAAAGGCAAAAATAAGTGAATATGACTGTATCAAATGAAGAAGCTTCTGCATAGAAAAAGAAACTGATAACAAAACAAATAGGCAACCAACCAGATGGGAAATTATATTTACAAACAGAAGTTCCTACAAGAGAACGGTTTAATTTTTAAAATATCTAGAACTCATAAAACTCAACACCAAACAAACAACCCAATCCAAAAATAGGAAAAGGGCCTGAAAATACACCTCTCCCAAGAAGACATATGAACAGCCAATAGATATATGAAAAGATGTTCAACCTCGCTGTCCACTAGGAAATTGCAAATCAAAACTACAATGAGATACCACCTCACACCTATTATAGTGGCTGTTATCAACAAGATAAACAATAACAAGTGTTGGAGAGCTTTTGGAAAAAAAGGGAACCTTCACTCACTGCTGGTGAGAATTTAAGCTGGTACAATCACTGTGTAAAGCAGTCTCGTGATTCTTCAAGGAATTAAGAATGGGGTGAGGGCCGAGACCGGTTTGGCTCAGTGGATAGAGCGTCGGCCTGCGGACTGAAAGGTCCCAGGTTCGATTCCGGTTGGGGGCATGTACCTTGGTTGCAGGCACATCTCCAGTGTGGGGCATGCAGGAGGCGGCTGGTCAATGTCTCTCTCTCATTGATGTTTCTGACTTTCTATCCCTCTCCTTTCCTCTCTGTAAAAAATCAATAAAATATATATAAAAGAATGGGGTGGGGTGGAAGGAGATATATGTACTACTATATGTAATACTTTAAACAATAAAAAAATAGAGCTACCATATGATCCACTAACCTCTCTCCTGGGTATACACTCAAAAAACTCAAAATCATTTATATGCAAAGATATATGCACCCCTGTGTTCATTACAGCATTATTCATGGTCAGCGAGACATGGAAACAACCAAAGTGCTATGATACTACTTGGAATACTACTTGGCCATAAGAAAGAATGAAATAGTGCCATTTGCAACAACATGAATAGACCTTGAGAATACTCTGAAACTAAGAAACATATGATTTCACTCACATGTGGGATATAATTCTGAAACTTGTGAACACAAATACAGTGTGGTGTTTGCCAGAGGGAAGGGTGTGGGGGCAAAGGAGGTCCTAATATATGGTGGATGTAGAAGATTTGACTTTGGTTGGTGGGCTCATGGTGCAATATACAGATTTTGTAATAGAGAAACCCACACCTGAAACCTATATGTTCATATTGACCAATGTCATCTCAATAAATTTAATAATAATAATAATAATAATAATAATATAACCTCAGAAGAAGGCAGTGAAATAAATGTAGCAATGCCATGCACTGCTATTTCAATATGATAACCAACATTGTTGCTTTCTTTTGTGAATTCTTTCAAGTTAATATGGAAAAATACAATAAGAGACTTAGAAATTAGATTGACTTAGTGTAATCATAACACTTGGCTGTTTGTATGATTTTTATTTTATTTTTTTAGTTTATTTTTAAATTTTATTTTATTGTTTAAAATATTACAAATAGTAGTATATATGCCTCCTTTTTCTCCCCATTGACCTTCCCACAGCATCCCCTACCCCCCAGCACATGTCCTCACTCCCCACTCCTCAGTGTCTTACATCTATTGGATATGCTTATATTCATGCATACAAGTCCTTTGGTTAATCTCTTACCTCCCCTCCCAACCCTCTCCCTCCTCCCTGCTGTAGTTTGACAGTCTGTTCAATGTTTCTTTGCCTCATTACCTATTTTTGTTCATAAGTTTATAATGTTCTTTATATTCCACAAATGAGTGAGATCATGTGGTATTTTTCTTTCACTAACTGGATTATTTCTCTTAACATAATACTTCCCAGTTCTGTTCATGCTGCTGCAAATGGTGATAATTCCTTTTTTATAGCAGTATAATATTCCATTGTGTAGATGTAACATAGTTTTCTAATCCACTCATATGCTGATGGGCATTTAGGTTGTTTCAAAATATTAACTATTGTAGGTTGTGCTGCTATGAACATAGGGGTGCATATATTCTTTCTGATTGGTGTTTCTGTTTTCTTAGGATATATTCATAGAAGTGGTATTACTGGGTCAAATGGCAGTTCTATTTTTAAATTTTTGAGAAAATGCCTTACTCTTTTCCACAATAGCTGCACCAGTCTACATTTCCATCAACAGTGCACAAGGGCTCCTTTTGCTCTGCATCCTCTCTAGCACTTGTCATTTGTTGATTTGTTAATGATAACCATTCTGACAGGTGTGAGGTGTTACCTTATTGTTGTTTTGATTTGCATCTCTAGAATGATTAGTGACTTTGAGCATGTTTTCATATGTCTTTTGGCTTTCTGAATGTACTCTTTCAAAAAGGCACTATTTAGATCCTTTGACCATTTTTAATTGAACTGTTTATCTTCCTTTTGATAAGTTGTATGAGTTTCCTGTATATGTTGAAGATTAAACCCTTATTGGAGATAACATTGTCAAATATGTTCTACTAAGCAATGGGCTTTCTTATTGTTTTGTTAATAGTTTCTTTTGTTCTGCAGAAGCTTTTTATTTTGATGTAGTCCCATTTGTTTATTTTCTCCTTAGTCTCTCTTGCCCTAGGATCTGTGTCTGTAAACATATTGCTATGACATGTGTCTTCAATTTTGCTGCCTATGGAATCTTGTAGGATTTTTTTCTTTTTCTTTCTTTCTTTCTTTCTTTCTTTCATCTATTTATTTATTTATTTTCCCCTATTGCCCTCCCCAACCCCCAGTACATGCTCTCATCCGTCTCCCCCCCACCTCCCTCCCATTGCCCTGTATCCACTGGCTATGCCTACACACACATGCATACAAGTCCTTCATTGATCTCCTACAGGCCCCTCCCCCATCTTCCCCTGCCTTCCCATTGTAGCACGACAGTCTCTTCATTGCTTCTTTGCCTCTGCATCTGCTTCACCCCCATCCTCTGATTCTTGTCTTTAAAAACATCTTGCCCCTGAAGGCTAGAAATAAACCCACAAGAGCAAAAGAAAATGTTTGGTCCCACTTTCAATGTCTGATAGCTTTGAGTCCCAGTTTCAATGTCAAACAGTTCCTAATGTGTACATGTCATCAATGGTATCTGGATAATGGACAAATGGTAGCAATGCTGGTCTGACCTTCTCTGGTTTGCTCCTAGGCATCCTGTAGTGAAGCACAGCTGCTAACTGCTCGCATGACAAGGCATCGTCCCTGTCTTCAATCTCTGGACTGTTTCTCCTCTTGCCTTCATGGTTGGTGCAGACCTATCAGTTCCTCTCTGTTGCAGGAGTCCACTCGGTCTTGGAGTTGTTTTCTGAAAGTATATAAACATATTCTCTACCAACAGTTAATATAGGAATCTTTTCTATAAAATTGTCTTGGGGTCCTTTTTATTTTTCTCTACCCACTTTTCCTTTGGCTTATTTTGACACCATGTGTATTTTTCATGGCTGTCTCGCTGTCAGTATTAGAAATGGAAAGTACTTTTCTAAAGTGAAAATTTTCTAGATGTAATTTACTTACCAGATATTCTTCCTTACATGATATTATCCTACTCTCCCCCCACTTTTTGATTAATGGAGAATTTGGTAAAAATTTTAATGCAATCTTGATAACTTTAAATTTTAATTTTTTGCAGACAAATATGCCTGTTTTATGTTCATTACATATTAAGCAATTTTAACTATGAGATGAGCTGTCAATAGAAATTTTAATTAATACTTTAAAAACAGCTTTTTGTCCAGTACACTTAAATTTTCTTGGGTGTTCGCTTATTTCAGTTCACCAATTTAAATTAATCTGAAAGCTTGATAACCCTTTTACGTCAAATTTAATACTCTACCAACAATTTTAGATTACCCTTTATATATTAGTGGAAATATTTATTTGCATTGAGTAGGCACTGAGCATTCCTAGTGCTAGGCTGAATTTAGATATAGGGCAGCTGTTGTCAGCATGTTTCTGTCTGTTACTTGGGTCCCGATCTGTGCTGAGCATGGGAGGCGAGGTATCCATGGGGCAGGAGAGGTGAAGGTTCAGACCCCTGCAAGATTAGAGAGAGGTGTGAGGATCTGTGCCCTACCTCTATTGACCCCCAAGTTCTCTCCTAATGGCCCCTCTGCGACTGTGCCTGTCTTAGGTTGTTCCTTCCCTGAGGAATCCTACCCTTCTCTGGCTAACCAGTCATCCTCCGAGGCCAAGCAGGGCATTGTGAGGTTCAGTTCTGTCTCCATGGTAGCCTATGCCCCCGTGGCCTCCATGCCCAGCACCTGCCTTGGGATCCCCTCGCTTGCTGGCGGGGGCCCCAGCACTGCTCACTTATCTCGGGAAATTCAGATTCCTTTTCCAGGAAGGGTCCAGCTAACACCATTTGTCGAGAGGCAGATCCATTATACCAGCCACCCCGAGGCTTCAACCTCAGTGTGAATAGAGAGCTCAGGCTATATCTGAGGGCTATTGGGTTGTGAGAAGAGGGTCCCTATTGGCAAAAGAGGAAAGAGGGCCAGTATAGAATGCTCAGTGTCTTTGCAGTGCCTCAATTCCTTCTGAAAGGAATTAAATCCTTTCATGTCCTCTTTTTAAATTGCTGCTAAACATTCAACAAATTAATTTGTATGTTTGTTTGGGATAGTTGTACAATATGCTGTTGTGAAATATCAAAAATTAAATGATATTGTAGGATAATATCATGTAAGGATATTCTTTGCTCTAGGCCATGGCAATTCAATTTCAAACGGGCTGACAATTTCTTTTTGTAACTTTATATAAACTTTTTCAGGGAGGCAAAAACACAGATTACTTACCTTGGCTCAAGAGTCCAAATATGTTGACTTTCAATTCAATCATTATGACATTTAAAGGAAACATCTCTTTATTTCCTTCCAAAATGATTTTCATGTTACAGAGTTTCATTTAAAAATCTTTGTCTCATGAAGCAATTTCTCTTAAGGTTATGGTGACTGCTGTATGGATTCCCTCTCATGCCCCATTTTCCCCATTTTCTGTGCCCAATGATTATGCTCATATGCATATACAAAGGTCTCTCTGTTGATCTCTCCCCCTTATTCCCACCAACCCCCACCTTCCTCAAGGTTTGATGTTCAACGTTTCTCATTCTCTCGATCTGATCTTGATCATCAATTTATGTTATTCATTATATTCCACAGATGAGTGAGATCATGTGATATTTGTCTTTCTCTGCCTGGCTTATTTCACTAAGCATGATGCTTTCCATCTCCATCCATGTTGTTGCTAATGGTAGGAGCTCCTTCTTTTTTTACAGTAGGGTACTATTCCATGGTGTAGATGTACCACAGTTTTTTAATCCAGTCATCTGCTGATGGGCACTTAGGCTATTTCTAAATCTTAGCTATGGTGAATTGTGCTGCTATGAACATAGGGGTGCATATATCCTTTCTGATTGGAGTTTCTAGTTTCTCAGGGTATATTCCTAAAAGTGGGTCACTGGGTCAAATGGGGGTTTCATTTTTAGTTTTTTGAGGAGACTCCATGCTGTTCTCCAGACTGGTTACACTAGTCTGCATTCCCACCAGCAGTGCAAGAGGGTTCCTTTTTCTCCGCATCCTGGCCGACACTTGTCATTTGTTGATTTGTTGATGATAGTCATTCTGACAGGTGTGAGATGGTACTGCATGGTTGTTTTGATTTGCATCTCTCTGATGATTAGTGACTTTGAGCAGGTTTTCATATGTCTCTTGGCCTTCCTTCTGTCTTCATTCAAGAAGTGCCTATTTAAATCATTGCCCATTTTTGATTAGGTTGTTTATCTTCTTTTTTTTGTGAAATGGTATGAGTTCCCTGTAAATGTTGGAGATTAAACCCTTATCATTGAGATCATTGGCAAATATGTTCTCCCATGCAGTGGGCTTTCTTTCTTTCTTTTTTTTTTTTTTTGATAGTTTCCTTTGCTGTGCAAAAACTTTTTATTTTGAAGTAGTCCCATTTGTTTATTTTATTTAGTTTCCATTGCCTGAGGTGCTGTGTTAGTGAAGAAGTTTCTTCTGCATATGTCTGAGATTTTGCCTCCTGTGGATTCCTCTAGTATTTTTATGGTTTCTTGTCTTATGTTTAAGTCCTTTATCCATTTTGAGTTTATTTTTGTGTATGGTGTAAGTTGGTGGTCTAGTGTCATTTTTGCATGTTTCTGTCCAATTTTCCCAACACTATTTGTTGAAGAGACTGCCTTTACTTCATTGGATGTTCATACCTCCTTTGTCAAATATTAATTGAGCATAGTGGTTTGGGTTGATTTCTGGGTTGTCTATCCTCTTCCATTGATCTATATGTCTCTTTTTGTGCCAGTACCAGGCAGTTTTGAGAACAGTGGCTTTGTAATACAGCTTGAAATCTGGCATTGAGATCCCACCTATTTTGTTCTTCTTTCTAAGGATTGCTGCTGCTATTTGGGGTCTTTTTTTTTATTCCAGATGAATTTTTGGAAAGTTCGTTGTAGGTCTGTGAAGTATGCCTTTGGTATTTTCATGGGGATTGTGTTGATTTTATAAATTGCTTTGAGGTCTATTTTATCAGATGTAAGTATTGCTACCCCAGCTTTTTTCTCAATTCTATTTGCCTGAAAAATGTTTTTCCATCCCTTCACTCTCAGTCTGTGTGAATTCTTTTTGAGCTGAGCTTTTTGTAGACAGCAAATGTATGGGTCCTGTTTCTTAACCATTTAGCTACCCTATGTCTTTTGATTGGTGCACTTAACCCATTTACATTTAATGATATTATTGACAAGTTCATGTTTGTTGTCATATTTTACCTTAGTGTTTGTGGGTTTATTTTCTTATTTTTTACCTTTTTCTTTCTTCTTTTTACAGCAGTCTCTTTAGCATTTCTTGCATTATTGGCTTGGTAGTGATAAACTCCCTTAGCCCTTTCTTGTCTGTAAAGCTCCTGATTCCACCTTCAATTTTGAAAGCTTTGCTGGGTATAGTATCCTTGGGTTCAGACCCTTGTTTTGCATCACTTTATATATTTCAATCCATTCCCTCCTGGCCTGGTGTGTTTCTGTTGAGAAGTCAGTTGATATTCTAATAGGAGATCCCTTATAGCTAATGTTTTGTCTCTCTCTGGCAGCCTTTAAGATTCTTACTTTGTCGTTAGTGTTTGTCAATTTAATTATGATGTGTCTTGGTATTGGTTTTTTTGGGGTTTAGCTTGTTTGGGACTCTGTGTACTTCTTGGACTTTCATATTTTTTTCCTTGCCAATATCAGGGAAATTTTCTGTCATTATTTCTTCAAATAGTTTTTTTATTCCTTGCTTTCCTTCCACTCCTTCTGGTATCCCAATTAAGTGTATGTTGTTTTGTTTTGTGTTGTCCTAAACCTCCCTTAGGCTCTCTTCTTATTTTTTAAGTCTTTTTTTCCAGTTGTTGCTGTGTTTGTGTGTTTTTTCCTACTTTGTCTTCTAATTCACTAATGCGGTCCTCAGCCTCTTCTAGTTTACTGTTTTGGCCTTCCATTGTGTTCCTTATTGCAGCTATGTCGTTCTTCATCTCTTCTTGGTTTCATTTCATGTTGGTGATATTCTCATTCAGCTCCTTATAGTTCTCATTGAGTTGTGTGATATTGTCGTTGAGTTGTGTGTATTTGTCTTCCATCCATTTAAACATCCTTAAAACCATTACTCTGAATTGTTTCTCTAAAAGACTGCTCACTTCAATTTCATCTAACTTTCTTTTGTTGACTCCTCTTTTTCTTTTGCTTTTACATCTTCCCATATTTTCCTATAATGTTTTAATTGTAGATCCAATTGCTTTACTACCCAAGATTTTTTGGGGGATGGTGCTACCAGTGTATTCTCTCAGTTCTTCTGTGTTTGTTAATTTATTGTAGTTTCCTACTTGAGCTATTGGGGTTATCTTGATGGAGATCTGAGAGCTTGAGCAGCAAAACTGTGGTGTCTAGAAGTTGGCAGCGGTGGAGAGGAGTGTCCCTATTTTTGCTGTTTTGCACCCTTAATTGAGATCACACGTGCCCAGCAGGGATACACAGTGGCACCAAGGACCCGTCTGTCAGGGTGATGTGTTTCAGAGGCCTACAACCTGGAGAGGCATGGATGTGGTGTCCAGAGTTAAAATATCACACCCGCAGTGGCTCCCAGGCACTGTTTAGGGGGTGGACCATCATGAATGTGCTGCTGAAAACATGCCTTGGGTGTCCACCTCGTGGGCGAACCGCAAACACAGGTGACAAGGGAGGTCCACAAACCAGATAGGAGGGCACACCACAGACAGGGCGACCTTGACACGCAAACATAGGGACTAGGGTACTTCGCAAACTGGTGGGAAAACTGGGGCAAAGGCATGCTGCAGTCTGGGGAACGTGCAGGCGGGGACTAGTGTGTAGCCACAGCCAAAACCATGGCACAGCCGAAACCGTGGTGCAAGCACAAGGTGCGTGTGCACTCAGTGACCCATGCACATTTGGTGACCTGGGAGATTGCAAGCCTGGACCGTGTGTGGCCAATGCTGCAGCCGTGCCAGATACACTGGGGATGGGGAGGTTGAACTCACTGCTTTGGAGGCAGAGGTCCCAGGGTCCGTAGGTCTGCAGGGTCCGCAGGTCTGTGGAACTCTGGCTGGAGTGGCTGTTGGGTTGCAGGGCAGCTCCAAGGCCTGTCTGGCTGGAGGTGTTGGTGAGTTCCCAAAGAAAGGCCGTTTTTCCCTTCAAGATGGCATGGGCTCCACGCCCAAGTCCCGCAATCCAGGGAGTGAAAGCCATGATGGCAGTCTCTCCTTGTCCAAGAGAGCCTGGACTACCAGCACCCACTGCTCCCATGAGATTTAACTGTCCGTCACTCAATCACACACCCACCACACACACCCATACACTCTCCTTTTATCCCCTCACTCACTTCCTTTCCCTCACCTCTGACCTGTCAGCTGCCATCATCCTAAACATTTCTCGAATCTTGTAGGATTTTTATGGTTTCCCATCTTACATATAAGTCCTTTGTCCATTTTGACTTTACTTTTTGTGTATGGTGTAAATTGTTGATCTAGTTTCATTGTTTTCTATTGATTAAGGTATTACATGTATCCATATCTCCCCATTGCCCTACCCCAGTGGTCGTCAAACTGTGGCTCATGAGCCATATGTGGCTCTTTGGCCCCTTGATTGTGGTTCTTCCACAAAATGCCACAGTCTGGACGAGTCTGTTTTGAAGAAGTCATGTTAGAAGAAGTTTAAGTTTATAAAGTTAGGCTCTCAAAGGAAATTTCATTCGTTAAACTGTTGATATTTGGCTCTGTTGACTAATGAGTTTGCTGACCATTGCCCTATCCCACCCCACTCTCATATATGCCCTTACCTCCCAGTGCCTTGCATCCATTGGTTATGCTTATATGCATGCATACAAGTCCTTCAGTTGATCTCTTACTTCTCTCCCTCCTCCCCAGTCTTCCCACTGTAATTTGACAGTCTGTTCAATACTTCCCTAACTCTGTATCAATCTTCTTGTTCATCAGGAATAATGTTCTTTATTAGCCCTAAATGAGTGAGATCATGTGGTATTTTGCTTTCAATGACTGGCTTATTTAGCTTAGCATAATGCTCTCCAGTTCCATCCATGCTGCCACAAATGGTAAGAATTCCTTCTTTTTTAAAGCAGCATAATATTCCATAGTGTAAATGTACCACAGATTTTTTTAATATATTTTGTTGATTTTTTACAGAGAAGAAGGGAGAGGGATAGAGAGTTGGAAACATTGATAATAGAGAGACATCTATCAGCTGCCTCCTGCATGCCCAACACTGGGAATATGCCTGCAACCAAGGTACATGCCCTTGACCGGATTTGAACTTAGGACCCTTCAGTTCTCAGACCTATGCTCTATCCACTGAGCCAAACCGGTTTCAGCTGTACTACAGTTTTTTAATCAACTCAACTGCTGAGGGCATTAACCTGTTTTCAAGTCTTAGCTATTGTAAATTGTACTGCTATGAACATGGGGGTGCATATATCCTTTCTGATTGGTGTTTCCAATTTCTTAGGATATATTCCTAAAAGTGGGATCACTGGGTCAAA
The DNA here is from genome assembly GCA_011751065.1 of Lasiurus cinereus. Taxonomy (NCBI): domain Eukaryota; kingdom Metazoa; phylum Chordata; class Mammalia; order Chiroptera; family Vespertilionidae; genus Lasiurus; species Lasiurus cinereus. The sequence continues at coordinate 12,631,448 of JAAGEH010000015.1, read as the reverse complement.
TGGGAGTTCCATTTTTAGTTTTTTTTTAGGAAACTCCATACTGTTCTCCACAGTGGCTGCACCAGTCTGCATTCCCACAAGCAGTGCACAAGGGTTCTTTTTTCTCTATATCCTTGCCAGCACTTATTGTTTGTTGATTTGTTGATCATAGCCATTTAGACAGGTGTGAGATGATATCTCATTGTTGTTTTGATTTGCATCTCTCAGATAATTAGTGACTTTGAGCATGTTTTCATTTGTCTCTTGGCCTTCCTTATGTCCTCTTTCTAAAAGTATCTATTTAGATCCATTGCCCATTTTTTTAATTTCGTTGTTTATCTTTGTTAAGTTGTATGAGTTCCCTGTAAATGTTGATTAAACCCTAATGGAAGATAACACTGGCATATATGATCTATGCAGTGGGCTTTCTTGTTGTCCTGTTGATGGTTTCTTTTGCTGTGCAAAAGCTTTTTATTTTGATGTATTCCCATTTGTTTATTTTCTCTTTAGCTTCCATTACCCTAGTAGCTGTGTCGGTGAAGAAATTGCTTCAGCATATGTCTGAGATTTTGCTGCCTATTGATTCCTCTAGTAGTTTTATGGTTTCCCATGTTACATTTAAGTCCTTTATACATTTTGAGTTTATTTTTGTGTATAGTTTATGTTGGTGGTCTATTTTCATTTTTTTGCCTGTATTTGTCCAAATTTCCCTGACTGTTTTGACTCCACGGTATGCTCTTTCCTCCTTTGTCAAATATTAATTGAGCATAATGACTTGTGTCAATTTCTGGGTTCTCTATTATTTTTCATTGGTCCATATATCTGTTCTTGTGCCAGTACCAGGCAGTTTTGAGAACCATGGCTTGGTAATATAGCTTGATGTCTGGTATTGTGATCCCTCCAACTGTGTTCTTCATTCTCAGGATACCTGTGGCTATTTGGAGTTTTTTTTTTTTTTTATTTCAGATAAATTTTTGGAGAATTTGTTCCATATTTTTGAAATATGCCTTTGGTATTTTAATAGGTATTGAATTGAATCTATCAATTGTTTTAGGTAGAGTAGACATTTAAATGATGTTGATTCTACTAATCCATGAACATAGTATGTTCTTCCATTTCTTTATGTCTTCCTCTATCTCTATGAAAAGTTTTTTGTTTTTTTTTTAATTTTGATGTAGCCCATTTGCTCGTTTTCTCTTTAGTTTCCATTGCCCTAGGAACTGTATCAATGAAGAAGTTCCTTTGGCATATATCAGATATTTTGATGCCTGTGGATTCCTCTAGGGTTTTTATGGTTTCCCATTTTATGTTTAAGTCCTTTATCCATTTTGAGTTTATTTTTGTGTCAGTCAGTGGTCTAGTTTAATTTTATTTGCCTGTTTCTAGTTTTCCCAACACCATTTTTTTAAGAGACTGTCTTGACTCCAATGTATATTCTTGCATCCTTTGTCAAATATTAATTGAACATACTGGTTTGGGTTCATTATTGTGTTCTGTATTCTAGTCCATTCATCTATATATCTGCTCTTGTGCTAGTACTAGGCAGTTTTGAGAGCAGTAGCTTTCAAATACCACTTAATATCTGGTTTTGAGATCCCACCTACTTTATAAATCTTTCCCAGGATTGCTGCAGCTATTCGGGGTCTATTTTTATTCCAGATGAATTTTTGGAGAGTTTGCCTCTGTCTTTGAATTATGCGGTTGGTATTTTAATGGGTAGTGCATTGAATGTATGAGTAATATGAGCATTTTAATGATCTTCCTTCCACCAATCCGTAAGTTTTTCCATCTCTTTATGTATTTCTTTATCTCATTTTTCAGTGTCTGAGTACAGGTCTTTTACCTCCTTAGTTAAGTTTATACCTAGGTATCCTAATTTTTTTTTTTGTCAAGATGGTTTTTAGACTTTTTTTCTATAAGTTCACTATTGATGTATAGAAATGCCATAGACTTCTTGGTGTTAATTTTGTGTCCTACTACATTGCCTAATTCATTTATTAAGTCTAGTAATTTTTTGATGGAATCTTTAGCGTATTCTATGTACTGTATTATTTCATCTGCGATAGCTGACAATTTTACTTCTTCTCTTCCAATTTGGATGCCCTTTATTTCTTCTTCTTGTCTGATTGCTGTGGCTAGCCCTTCCAGTACTATGTTGAACAGGAGTAGTGAAAGAGGGTATCCCTGTCTTGTTCCTGTTCTTGGTGGAAATGGTTTTATTTTTTTTTTTGCCCATTGAGTATGATATTGGCTTGAGGTTTGTCATATAAGGCTTTTATAATGTTGAGGTATGATCCCTCTATTTTTACTTTGCTGAGCATTTTTGTCAGTAAAGGGTATTGGATTTTGTCAAATGCCTTTTCTTCATTAATTGATAAGATTGTGTGATATTTGTCTCTCACTTTGTTTATGTGATGTATCACATTTATTGATTTGTGGATATTGTACCAGCATTGCATTCCTGGAATAAATCCCACTTGGTCATGGTGTATGATATTTCTAATGTAATGCTTGATACAGTTTGCTAGAATTTTGTTGTGAATTTTAGCATCTTTGTTCACCAGTGATATTTGCCTGTAATTCTTTTTCTTTGGGGTGTCTTAATCTGGTTTTGGTATTAAGGTGATGCTGGCTTCATAGAAGGAGCTTGGAAGTGTTCCTTCCTCTTGAATTTTTAGGAATAATCTGAGAATGATTGGTTTTAGTTTTTCTTTGAATGTTCTGTAAAACTCCCCTGTGAAGCTATCTGGTCCATGGCTTTTGTTTGTTGGAATCCTTGTGATTACTATTTCAATTTCATCAGTAGTTTCTGCCTATTCAGATTTTTGGAATCTTCCTGATTGAGTTTTGGAAAGCTTGTATTTTTCTCAGAATGTGTCCATTTCCTCAAGGTTGTCCAGTTTATTGGAGTATAATTGTTGATAGTATGTTTTTATAATCCTTGTACATCTGTGGGGTCAGTTGTTACATCAAGTCTTTCATTTCTGATTTTGTTTATTTGGGCCCTCTTTCTTTGTTTGTTGGTTCATCAATCTTGTTTGTCCTTTCAAAGAACCAGCTCTTGGTTTCATTGATATTATATATTGTTCTTTTTTTTTTTGTCTCTATGCCATTTATTTCTCCTATGATCTTTATTATGTTCTTCCTTCTAGTTACCATGGGCTTTTCTTGTTGTTCTCTTTCTAGTTCTTTAAGTTAAAAGGTTAGATAATTTATTACCACTTTTTTCTTTCTTTCTTTTTTTTTTTTCAGTAGGCTTGTAGAGCTATGAACTTCCCTGCCAGGATTGCTTTCATTGTGTCCCATAGATTTTGGATTCTGTTTATATTGTCATTTGTTTCCAGGATGCTTTTACTTTCTTCTATGGTCTCTTTGATAACTCAATCATTATTTAATAGAATGTTATTTAGCCCTCAAGTGTTTGATATTTTTTCATTGTTTTTTATTATAGTTAATTTCTAGTTTTATGCCATTGTAGTCTGAGAAGATGCTTATTATGATTTCTTTCTTTTTGAATTTGAAGATAATTTGCCTATGTCCTAATATGTGGCCTGTCTTTGAAAATGTTCCATGTGCACTGGAGAAAAATGCATATTCTATAGCTTTGGGGTAAAATGTTCTGAAGATGTCAATTATGTCCTTCTGATATAGTTCAATAATTTTCTGTCTCTCTCTCTAGCAGCCTTTCAGATTTTTACTTTGTCTTTGGTGTTTGCCAATTTAATTATCATTTGTTTTTGTGTTGGTCTTTTAGGGTTCATCTTGTTTGGGACTCTGTGTGTTTCTTGGTCTTGCATGATTTTTTTCTTGTCAATGTCAGGGAAGTTTTCTGTCATTATTTCTTCAAACAGCTTTCATATTCCTTGCTTCTCTTCCTCTCCTTCTGGTATCCTTATTATGCAAATGTTGTTTTATTTTGTGTTGTCCCAAAGCTCCCTTAAGGTCTCCTCTTGCTTTTTAATTCTTTTTTCTAGTTGCTGCTGTGTTTGTGTGTTTTATCCTACCTTGTCTTCTAATTTGCTGATGTGGTCCTCAGCTTCTTCTAGTCTACTCTTTAAGCCTTCCATTTTGTTCTTTATTGTAGCTATGTCATTCTTCATCTCCTCTTGGTTCCTTTTTCATGTTGGTGACATTCTCATTTCAGCTCCTTATAATTCTCATTGAGTTGTGTGTATTTGTTTTCTAGCCATTTAAACATCAGTATAACCATTACTCTGAATTCTTTCTCAGATATGCTGCTAGCCTCAATTTCATTTAACTCCCTCTCTGGTGATTCTTCTTTCTTTCCTTTGGGGATTGCTTTTTGTCTTCCCATATTTTACTGTATTGTTTTGATTTAGATCCTATTGCTTTTCTACCCAGGTTCTTTAGGGATGGTGCTACTGGTGTGATTTCTGAGCTTGGTAATTTAGCGTAGCTCCCTATTTGAGTTATTTTGGTTTTCTTGATGTAGGCCTGTGAACTGGAAAGGTAAAACTGCAGTATCTAGAAGTCAGCAGCCATGGAAGAGGGTGTTCCAATATTTTCTGTCTTACGCCCTTGGTTGACATCATACATACACAGAGGGGACTCACAATGGCACCCAGGGACTGTCTGTTGGGATGATTGGTCTCAGGAGGCCTGCACTCTGGAAAGGCATGTCTCTGGTGTCGAGAGTTCTGTAGTTGTTGGGTGGGCAGACTCAGCTTTTGCTGCTGCACCTGTGGTGGATAGGCACACGTTCCCAGTGGTGGCTCACAAGGGCACCTGCAGTGCATTTGACTTCGAGGGGCACTGAAGCACTCCGAAGGGCCCTGGCACTGAAGCCGCATTATTGAGGCATCTGTGGACAGGTATCCAGGAAGGTGAATTCAAAATTTCTACTACCAAGGGGAGTGCATCCCTGTTTGTCCAAGATCACACCCAGCAATGAGTCACAGCAGCTCCTACTAGCGCCCTGTGAAAAGATGGACTCATGGTGCCTGACCATTGGAAATGCGTGTGACTGTGGCAGTGCGTTTGCTGAACAAGAGCTCTGATGCACTTTGAGGGGCCCTGGGGCTTAAGTTATAACACTGGGATGTCTTTGGGCAGTTATTCAAGAAGAAGGCAGTCAGAATTTCTACTGTGGGGCAGCACATTCTTGACTGTACAGCATCACAAGCAGCAGGGCCTCACAGTAGGTCCTCAGAGGACCCTGCAGTGTCTTCCAGGCACTGTCTATGGAGTGGTTTGTCTTGAATGCCTGCATGCTGGAAATACGTGAGTGTGGGTGCTTGAGTTCTGCCCCTGGGGAGGGGGTATGATGCATTTACTGCTGTGGAAAAGGTGCACCTTTGCAGGTGGAGGTCCCAGGGTCTGCAGGTCTGTGGCTGCTGGGTCAAGGGAACTGTCGAAGTTCTGTCTAAGTGGTGGTGCTGATGAGTTCCTAGAAAATGTTCTGACCCCTTAAAGATGTCCTAAGCTCCATGCCCGAGTCCTGCAGTCTGTGGAGTGTCCACAGTGGTGGTAGTCTCTCCTTGTCTAAGAGAGCCTGATCTGCCAGCCCCTGCTGCTCCTACGAGATTTAACTGTCCCTTTCACACACACACACACACACACACACACACACACACACACACACACCACACACCCACACACTCCCTTTTCATCCCCTCACTCACTCACTTCCTCTCCCTCACCCCCATCCTGCCAGCCAACATCTTTCTCTCCATAAGTCACCCTCTTGAATTTTTTGGAATAGTTTGAAGAGGATAGTTTTTATTTCTTCCTTGAATGTTTGGTAAAACTCCCCTGTGAAGCTGTCTGGCCACAAACTTCTGTTTGCTGGAAGCTTTTTGATGACTACTTCAATTTCTTCCATAGTTATTAGCCTATTGTGATTTTTAGATTCTTCCTGATTGAGCTTTAGAAGGTTGTTGTTTTTTCCCTAGGAATATGTCCATTCCTTCTGGTTGTCTAGTTTGTTGGAATAGTGTTGTTCATAGTATTTTTAAATAATCCTTTGTATTTCTATGGGGTCTGTTGTTATTTCACCTCTTTCATTTCTGATTTTCTTTATTTGGGTCCTATATCTTTACTTCTTGGTGAGCCTGGAAAGAGGTCCACCAATTTTTTTTTTTATCCTTTCAAAGAACGAGCTCTTGGTTTCATTGACTTTTTTTTTGTGTGGTCTCTATGTCATTTATTTCTGCAGATCTTTGTCCCAAGTGATTGTAGGGTCCTGGCTTGCATCTGAGACCAGATTGGGTGATCGTGAGACTAGGATCCTAGTTGCCTGCTCTTCAAGATGGCGTGTTCTCTGTTCTCATGCTGGCCACCCTGGAGTGTCACAGTGTTTGTATGATTTTTAAATACTAAATGTGACTCTTCTTGCTCAGTGGTAGAGAGAAAGTATGGCATTTCAGAATGCTTTTCACAGATTTTTTTCACATGAAAATCTATGGGGAAACTTCTCTCAAGTGGTAACTGCTGCTGGTTGCAGTTTCTCTTAGATGTAGTAGGCATGATGGTGATCTCTAGGGACCCCTAGCAGAGGTGGACTTCCACCAGTGGACCTTGGCTGGACAGGGCTGGCTCAAGATCAACTTGGAAAGTATGAGCTGATTAATTCCAGGCCTTGGCCTCTTTTTCTGTGTCTTTTCCTAGCTTCAGTACCCAGTGCTCTCTTTGGGACCTTTTTCAAGTAGGAAAGTCTGTAATAAACCTCAGCCTAGATGGAGTTTTATAGATTCTTCCTCAAAAATCCTTCTGCATTTCAGAAGACAAATGTCCTATAGAAAAATCCTGTAACATGAAGCAGCTACAATTTCTTCAGCAATTACTATGAACCAGGCAGGCCATATCTTAAGATTTTTAACATTTTATATCAGGATTACATTTCATCCTCATTTTTTCTATCAAGCAGATACTATTGCCTTGCCCATTTTATAGGTAAGGAAAAGCAAAACTCAGGAAATGTTACTCATGGACAATGTATCTGGTCAGTGGCAGCCTAGGTATTCAGAGAAGGCTTCCTGAAAGAGGCCTAGTTAATGCCCTTGCTCAGATTGATATTCAACAAATATTTGTTTAATATGTTTTATAATAAAGTATTTAGATTTTATCCTATAGATAATGGAAATTCATTCAAGACTTTATTTTTCTTTCAGAAAGTCGCATAAAGTTACATGAAGGCAGGGACTATGTTTTTTACCCAAGCACAAAACACAGCATCTGACAAATAATAAGTGTTCAATAAATGTTTATTGCACAAATATAAGAAGCAATCACTGCATATGTTTGGATAAACTATGTCAAATAAAATTTCTGTTAACGCAAGTACATACAATAAATTCCTGACATAATGTGGTTAAGGCCATAAAATCTATATATATAAAAGCCTGAGCAGCTGTCCTACTATTCAACCATCCAACCAGTAGCTATGATGCAAAATGACCACCAGGGGGTAGACACTTAGACCAGTATATATGAGGCACACTGACCACCAGGGAACAGATGCTAAATGCAGGAGCTACCAAGCTGTGATGACTTGGTAGCTGCAGTTTTTGTGTTATGCAACCGAACGAGAGAGGATGGAACCCGATTCAGGGGTATGTCACCTGAAAACCACCCTCTCACAATCTGGGACCCCCCAGGGGATGTTGTAGAGCCAGTTTCAGCCTGATCCCCACAGGCCAGGCAGAGGGACCCCAGGCCTCTAGTCTATACTAATAAAAGAGTAATATGCTAATTAGACCAGGAGACCATCTGGAGACCTTCTGGACGTCCTTCTGGACAAAGCAGGGGCTTGGCCAGCCTGCAAACTTCCCCCAAACGGCCTTCAGCCCCTCACCCAGACTGGCCATGCCCCCAGCAGGAACCCTCACCCCAATGGATGTGTGGCCACCCTGCAAACTGCCCCAGCCCCTCACCTATGCCAGCCATGCCCCTCAGTGGGGACTCTCACCCTGATAGGGGCATGGCCAGCCAGCAAGTGGCTTTCAGTCCCTCACTAGGCCAGCTACGCCCCCCCAGTGGGGACCATCACCCCAATGGGGGTGTGTGGCCAGCCTGAAAACCAGCCCCTTGCCCAGGCTGGCACTGCTCCCACTGGGGATCCTCACCCTGATGGGGGTGTGGCTGGCCTATAAACAGCCCCATCCCCTTGCTCAGGTTGGCCCTGCCTCTGAAGGAGACCCCTACCTTGATCGGGGAACCCCTTCAGGGCAGAGCAGCCAGCCACCACCTGTACTAATAAAAGGGTAATATGCTAATTAGACTGGGAGACCTTCCAGACAAAGCGATGGTGGCAGGGCCAAGGCAGAGGCAGTTAGAGGCAAATCAGGCCAGCAGGGGAGGGCAGTTGGAGGCAAGCAGGCTTCTGGGGGGGCAGTTGGGGGCAAGCAGGCTGGTAGGGGGGCAGTTGGGGTGGGCAGTTAGGAGTGATCAGGCCGGATGAGGGACCCGTTGGGGTTCATCAACCCAGCAGGCAAAGTGGTTAGGGGTGATCAGGAAGGCAGGCAGGTGAACCCTTAGGAGCCAGCAGTTCTGGATTGCAAGGGGAATGTCCTACTGCGGGATCAGGCCTAAACCAGCAGTCGGACATCTCCCGAGGGATCCCAGATTGGAGAGGGTGCAGGCTGGGGTGAGGGATAACCCCCATGCATACATTTTGTCCACTGGGCCACTAGTAGATATAATGGTCTTGACAACAACCACTAGATAAAAGAATTTCACTATAATGATTATGATTCTTAGGAAAATGACTTGGGTATACTTAAAATCAAAGTAGCTATTCATTTTAAGCACTACAGCATAAGTTCTGATAAGCCCACTTAGCTTTATTCTCTCACCTCTTTTCTTTTATTACTTAGGGCTTTTAGTGTCATGATCAAGCCTGTGTTTTTAGCAATCCCTGGCTCATGGTGGATGTAAAGGAGTAGTTACAGGAGGAAAACTCAAGGATGGGGGACGTGGAGGAGCAGATTAGTGATGAGGGATGCATTGAAGGCCTGAACAAAGCTATGACTTTGAAAATAGAAAGATGGAAAATTAGAGAAAGACTAAAGCATTTATTAATAGTTATTAAGAAATATTTGTAAATGAAGGGATTGATTTAAAGAAGGTTAGGAAACTGTCAGGGATGCCTTTGAGATTTTCAGTGAGCTGTGGATAGAAATAGAGAAATCAAGAGCCAAGCCCTTTTTGGAGGTGATGCAAAGATTGATAATGATTTTGTATCTGAGCATATAAAATTTCTTGTGCTAGAGGACATCCAAGGAGAAATGTCCAGCAGACATTTAAAAATTATAATCTATTAACAATTCTTTCTCTTCTTCCAGTCCCTCATTGCGAGGTTAACTATCCATTTGAAAGAAAGTGGTTCTACAAATTAGAGAGTGACCAATATTCAGATGCCTTACAGAAACTATTGCATAGGCTAGTAGGGTGCTAGGAATCAGTATTTCAAGACTAGATTATTTGGGGGAAGGGGCAGATGTAGAGCTGCTATTGTGGGGTAGGGTTGTAGAAATTGGGCTGCTTCCCCCATTTAGGAAATATTGTGTGCTTGTACCTCGCCTCCTTCTCCAAGGCAGGCTAGTCAGTAGTGATTTCCAAGAATGATAAGGCACTTAAATACTTAAGTACTTGGTAAGTAAGATTCTATATGAGCAATCAGTTGAAGAAGCAAATAAGATTCCGAGGGGAGCATTAATCATCTCTGCGTCTAATGGGTCTTCCTTCCCTAAAGCCACATCTCCACGAGTGTGGAATTTTAAATAGGCTTTATTTTTGCAGACTTGCAGAAGGATAAGAATTTTTTAAAATAGATTTTTTTTTCTGGTAACCCTTTCTACATGAAAATAAACTTTGGACCAAAGGTTGTTTTAAGAAATGCACATGATGACTTTGCAAATGCTCCCTCTTCCTTTTACCCCTAAAGCTCAACAAGTTTTCTTCAATTCACAAACATTTGCTAGAGTATCGAGGGAGCTGAGCTAAGCTCAAAGGCTTTGTAAATGTAACCAAAAAGGCTCTTGTGGTTAAAACACTTCTTCCTGGAAGCATTTGTGTCTGTTGATAACATTTTCCTTGTCAAAATAGACTTAGCCCAGCATTTTCTATCTTCTAATTGAATAAATTATAAAGCTTGATTTCTTTCTTTAGGATTTGTGCTTATTTCACTTTCTTTGATATAAGAACTGAAAACATTTGGCAGATGTTAAGAGTTACCTATGTTTCATCTTTGAAGTGCTGCTTACTTCAAAAATTGAGAGGCTGTAACATAGCCATGCCTCTCTGACAAGAAATACACCAGGGAAACTGTTCCCTCCTTTTCTCTCAATGACAGAAACATGGAGAATTGTTAATAAAAGTTGTCAACATTGAAATTCTTAAAATGACTTGAAAAGAGAATTTACATGGGACACCGCCACCCAAACTCACTCCAGGTGTGGCTACTTTCCTTGCTCCCTGACTGGAATTTGAAGGTACTCAGGGCTCTGCTGTGATTCTTAAGAGAAATCTAGAAAAGGGGCCATGACTGTCACGTTAGAGGAGATCTTTTGGCCTCAGAAGGAATATTAATTGTCATTTTTGTTTCAATTCATAAGTTAGAAGATTAAGCAAGGTTTATATTGTCTCTATCTGATTCCGAGGACTTGGTAAAACTTATAGCCTATATAGAACAAGGCAGATATGTTTTTTATTTCCATGACCTTCCATTCTTCCCTCTGCTATATAAGGCTAGTGAAGAAAGGAAGCACATTCATTAAAACTGTATATGAGTGAGAATATATATTTCAGAGATATCTTGTGTTCTGATGTGTTTTCATATTTGGAAGGGAAAACCCACAATAGGCAAATTCATCTAAAAGGTTTATATTGTAAATTATGTCTGAGGAACCTAAGGCAACATTTCTCTAGGCTGTGCCTGAAACTCATTTTCACAAAGCCTAAGAACATTCAAATAACACTCAGAGAAAACAGACATTTTTAAAAGACAAAATGACAGTTGAAATACTAAAAAAAGATTATTTACCAGTTTGAAATTTATGCCAAATCTGTGTCCAAATGAATAATCCATCCTACTTGAGAACAAATGATGATGATGATGATGATGGTAATTATTATGCTAATCATCATCATCATCATAATAATAGCTGCCATTACTAAGCAATTACTATATACAAGGCACTATATTAAGCTCTTTTATTTAAATTTCTTTATTGATTAAGGTATTACATATGTGTCTTTGTTCCCCCATTACCCCCCATCCCTCCAATCCAGTTCTTATCCCCCTGTTGTCTGTGTCCATTGATTACGCTTATATGCATGCATACAAGTCTTTGGTTGACCTCTCCTCCTTACCCTCACCCTCTCCTACCTTCCCTGAGGTTTGACATTCTGATCAATGTTTCACTGTCTCTGGATCTGTTTTTTTTTTCCATCAGTTTATGTTCATTATATTTCATAAATGAGTGAGATCTTGTGATATTTATCTTTCTCTGCCTGGCTTATTTCATTTAGCATAATGCTCTCTAGCTCCATCCATGTTGTTGCAAGTGGTAAGAAATCCTTTTTTTACCACAGTGTAGTAGTATTACATTGTGTAGATGTACCACAGTTTTTTAATCCACTCATCTGCTGATGAGCACTTAGGGTGTTTCCAGTCTTAGCTATGGTGAATTATGCCGCTATGAACATAGGGGTGCATATATCCTTTCTGATTGATGTTTTTAGTTTCTTGGCATATATTCCTAGAAGGGGGAACACTGGGTCAAATGGGAGTTCCATTATTAGTTTTTTGAGGAAACTCCATACTGTTCTCCACAGTGGCTACACCAATCTAAATTCCCATCATCAGTACATGAGGGTTCATTTATCTCCACATCCTCGCTAGTACTTGTCATTTGTTGATTTGTTGATGATTGCCATTCTAATAGCTGTGAGATGGTACTGAATTGTCATTTTTATTTGCATCTCTCAGATGATTAGTGACTTTGAACAGGTTTTCATATGTCTTTTAGCCTTCCTTCTGTCTTCATTTGAAAAGTGTCTGTTTAGGTCAGGTGCCAATTTTTTGATTGGGTTGTTTATATTCCTTTTGTTAAGTTGTATGAGTTCCCTGTAAATGTTGGAGATTAAACCCTTATCAGTAATATCATTGGCAAACACGTTCTCTCATACAGGGGTCTTTCTTGTTGTTTTATTGATGGTTTTCTTTGCCATGCAAAAGCTTTTTATTTTGATGTAGTCCCATTTGTTTATTTTCTCTTTAGTTTCCATTGCCTTAGGAATCTATCTGTGAAGAAATTGCTTCTGCATATGTCTGAGATTTTGCAGCCTGGGGATTCCTCTAGTATTTTTATGGTTTCCCGTCTTATGTTTAAGTCATTGATCCATTTTGAGTTTATTTTTGTGTATGGTGTAAGTTGGTGGTCTAGTTTCATTTTTTTGCAAGTCTCTGTCCAATTTTTCCAACACCATTTATTGAAGAGAATGTCTTGATTCCATTGTATGCCCATGTCTTCTTTGCCAAATATTAATTGAGCATAAAGGTTTGGGTCGATTTCTGGGTTCTCTATTCTATTCCATTGATCTATAAGTCTGCTCTTGTGCCAGTATCAGGCAGTTTTGAGGACAGTGGCTTTGTAATACAGCTTGATATCTGGTATTGAGATCTCACCTACTTTATTCTTCTTTCTCAGGATTGCTAAAGTTTTTTGGGGTCTTTTCATTTCTGATGAATTTTTGGAAAGTTCTTTCTAAGTCTGTGATATATGCCATTGGTATTTTAATGGGAAGTGCATTGAATTTATAGATTGCTTTGGGTAGTATGGACATTTTAATGATGTTGATTTTACCAGTCCATGAACATGGTACATTCTTTCACCTGTTTATATTTTCCTCTATCTGTTTTTTCAGTGTCCTGTAGTTTTTTGCATATAAGTCATTTATCTCCTTAGTTAAATTTATTCCTAAGTATCTTAATTTTTTGGTGTGATGGTAAATGGGATTTCTTTTTTAGTCTCACTTTCTGTAAGTTCATATTGGTGTATATAAATGTCATAGATTTCTTGGCATTAGTTTTGTATCCTGCTACATTGCCAAATTCATTTATTAAGTCTAATAATTTTTTGATGGAGTCTTTAGGGTTTTCTATGTAAAGTGTCATGTCATCTGCAAATAAGGACAGTTTTAATTCTCCTTTCCAACTTGGATGCCTTTTATTTCTTTTTCTTGTCTGAAAGCAATGGCTAATATTTCCAGCACTGTGTCAAACAGGAGTGGTGAGAGTGGGCATCCCTGTCTTGCTCCTATTCTTAGGGGAAATGGTTTTAGTTTTTCCAGTTGAGTATGATGTTGGCTATGGATTTGTCATATATGGATTTTATTATGTTGAGATATGATCCTTCTAGTCCCACCTTGCTGAGAGTTTTTTTTATCAAGAAAGTATGCTGGATTTTATCAAATGCTTTTTCTGCATCAATTGATGTGAGTATGTGATTTTAATCTCTCAATTTGTTTATGTGATATATCATATTTATTGATTTGTGAATATTGTACCATTTTTGCATCCCTGGGATAAATCCTACTTGCTCATAGTGTATGATCTTTCTGATGTACTGCTGGATCTGACTTGCTAGAATTTTGTTGAGGATTTTGGCATCTATGTTCATGAGGGATATTGGCCTATAATTCTCTTTCATTGTGTTGTCTTTATTTGGTTTTGGTATTAGGGTGATGCTGGCTTCTTATAAGGAGCTTGGAAGTGTTCCTTCCTCTTGAATTTTCTGGAATAGTCTGAGGAGGATAGGTTTTAGTTTTTTTTGAATGTTTGGTAATACTCCTCTGTGTAGTCATCTGGTCCCGGGTTTTTGTTTGCTGGAAGCTTTGTGATGACTGCTTCATTTCTTCTGTAGTTATTGGCCTATTGAGATTTTTAGGTTCTTCCTAATTGAGTTTTGAAAGGTTGTATTTTTCTAGGAATATGTCCATTTCCTCCAGGTTGTCCATCTTGTTGGAATAGAGTTGTTCATAAAATTTTTTCAACAATCCTTTGTATTTCTGTGTGGTTTGTTGTTATTTCTTCTTCTTCATTTCTGATTTTGTTTTTTGAGTCCTCTCTCTTTGCTTATTGGTCAGCCTGGAAAAGGTTTTTATCAATCTTGTTTATCCTTTCAAAGAACCAACTCTTGTTTTTACTGATCTTTTATATTGTTGTTTTGTGTTTTTTTTGGACAGTTGAAATGCTAAAAAAATATATTATTTACCAGATGCTTGGTGTATATCAGTGAACAAACAGACAAAATATCCTTCTTTCATGGATCTGACATTATAACAGGGGTGAGGTATATTAGGCATGTTTTTTATTTCTTCTTTGATCCCTCTGGTAACCTAGTCATTGTTTAATAGCATACTATTTAGTCTCCATATGTTTGATTTTTTTGGTATTGTTTTTATTGTAGTTGATTTCCAGTTTTATGCTACTGTGATCTGAGAAGATGCTTGATAGAGATTTCTATCTTCTTGAATTTGAAGAGGCTTTGCATGTGTTCTTATATGTGCTCTATCTTTGAAAATGTCCTATGTGCACTGGAGAAGAATGTATATTCTGTAGCTTGGGGGTGAAATGTTCTAAAGATGTCAATTAAGTCCATTTGATCTAGTGTTTCATTTAGGATTGTTGTTTTGTCGCTGATTTTTTGTTTAGTTGATTTATCCAGGGGTGTCAGTGGGGTATTAAAGTCCCATACTATGACTGTATTGTTATCAATTTCTTTCTTGATATCTTTCATATTGGGTGCATATATGTTTACCAGAATTATATCTTCTTGTTGAACTCCTCTCTTTAGTATTATGAAGTGACCTTCCTTATCTCTTGCTATGGCCTTTACTTTGAAATCTCTTTTATCATATATAAATATGGCAATTCCAGCTTTTTTCTCATTTCCATTTGCCTGAAAAATATTTTTCCATTCCTTCACTCTCAATGTCTGTGAATCCTTTGTTCTGATGTGGGTCTTTTGTAGACAGCAAATATCTGGGTCATGTTTTCTTATCCATTCAGCTACCCTATGTCTTTTTTTTTAAATATATTTTTATTGATTTTTTACAGAGAGGAAGGGAGAGGGATAGAAAGTCAGAAACATCGATGAGAGAGAGACATCGATCAGCCGCCTCCTGCACACCTCCTACTGGAGTTGTAAGGTACATGCCTTAGACAGGAATCGAACCTGGGACCTTTCAGTTTGCAGGCAATGCTCTATCCACTGAGCCAAACCGGTCTTGGCTACCCTATGTCTTTTGATTGGTGCATTTAATTCATTTACATTTAATGTTATTATTGATAGGTACATGTTTGTTGTCATATTTATCCTTAATGTTTGTGTTTCTTGTTGCCTTTCTGTTTCTTCTTTTTATAGCAGTCCCTTTAGCATTTCTTGCATTGCTGGCTTGATAGTGATAAACTCTCTAAGTCCTTTTTTGTCTGTGAAGCTCCTGATTCCACCTTCAATTTTTAATGATAGCTTTGCTGGGTATAGTATTCTTGGGTTTAGTCCATTGCTTTCCTTCACTTTGTAAATTTCATTCTATTCCCTTCTTGCCTGGAATGTTTCTGTGGAGAAATCCATTGATATTCTAAAAGGAGAACCCTTGTAGGTAACTTTCTGTCTTTCTCTGGCAGCCTTTAAGATTCTTACTTTGTCATTGGTGTTTACTAATTTAATTATGATGTGTCTTGGTGTTGGTCTTTTATGGTTCATCTTGTTTGGGACTCTATGTGTTTCTTGGACTTGCATTCTTTTTTTCTTGCCAATGTCAGGGAAGTTTTCTGTCGTATTTCTTCAAACAGCTTTTCTGTTCCTTGCTTCTCTTCCTCTCTTTCTGATATCCTTAGTATGTAAATGTTGTTTCATTTTGTGTTGTCCCAAAGCTCTCTTAGGCTCTCTTCTTGCTTTTTACATCTTCTTTCCAGTTGTTGATGTGTTTTTGTGTTTTTTTTTCCTACCTGTCTTCTAATTTGCTGATGTGGTCCTCAACCTCTTCTAGTGTACTCTTTAAGCGTTCCATTGTGTTCTTTATTGTAGCTAGGTTGTTCTTCATCTCCTCTTGGTTCCTTTTTATGTTGACAACATTCTCATTCAGCTCCTTATATTTTTCATTGAGTTGTGTGTATTTGTCATCCAGCCATTTGAACTGAGCATCCTTAAACCATTACTCTGAATACTTTATCTGGTATGTTGCTAACCTCAATTTTATTTAACTCCCTTTCTGGTGATTCCTCTTTTTGTTTCCTTTGGAGATTGCTTTTTGTCTTCCCACGTTTTACTGTATTGTTTTGATTTAGATCCAATTGCTTTGCTTCTGAGGTTTTTTTGGAGATGGTGCTCTTGGTATAATCTTTCAGGTCTCCTGGGCTTGGTAATCTAGTGTATCTCCCTACTTGACCTATTTGGTTTCTCTAAATGTAGTCCTACAAGCTGGAGAGGCACAACTGTGGTGTCTAGAAGTCAGAAGTCATGGAGAGGGGGGTGCCAATTTTTGCTGTCTTGCACCCTTGATTGAAGTCATGCATGCTCAGTGGAGACTGACAATGGCACCCTGGAATGGTCTATTAGAGTGATGGGCCTCAGGAGGCCTGTGCTCTGGAAAGGTGTGACTGTGGTGTCCTGAGTTCTGTAGTTGTGTGGTGGGAAGACTCAGCTTTTGCTGCTGCACTTGTGGTTGCTAGACACTGGCTCCCAGTGGTGGCTCACAGGAGCACCCATGGTACATTTGCCAGCGAGGTACACTGAAGCGCTCTGAAGGCCCCTGGCAGTGTAGCCGCATAATTGAGGCATCTTTGGGCAGGTATCCAGGATGACTAAATTCAGAATTTGTACTGCTGAGGGAGAGTATGCCCCCTTTTTTTCCAAGATCATACCCAGGAAGAGCTCACAGTGGCTCCCACAAATGCCCTGTGAATAGATGGGCTCAGGTGCTTACCTGTTGGATACGAGCATCTATTTGCTGGTGCAGAGCTCTGAGGCACTCTGAGGGGTCCTGGCACTGAGGTTGAGCAGCTCTGGTGGCTATGGGCAGTTATTCAGGAAGAGGGAATCCATCCAGAATTTCTACTGTGGAGTAGCATGCCCTTGTCTGTGAAGAATCACACCCAGCAGAGTCTCCCAGCTGCTTTCCTGAGTACTGTGGATAGATGGGCTCAGGAGACCTGCTCATTGGAAATGCAAAAGAGTGGAGGTGCCTTTGCCTGTGTAGAGCTCGGATGCACTTTGAGGGGCCCTGGCACTGAAGTTGTACAGCTGGAGTGTCTGTGGGCAGTTATTCAGACAGAGGAAATTCAGAATTTCTATTGCAGGGCCACATGCCCTTGTCTGTAAAAAATCACACCCTTGCAGGCTCCCAAGCACTGCCTATGGAGTAATGTGCCCAGGATGCCTGCACACTGGAAACCTGAGAATGTGGAGTCCGGAGTTCTGCTGTTGGGGTGGGGTGAGTTGCATTTACTATTGCAGGGGCAGTGCACCTTTGGAGGTAGAAGTCCCAGCATTCGTAGGCCTGCGGATGGGGCAGCAGGATTTTGGCTGGGGTGGCTGCTGGGTGGTGGGGCAATCCCACAGTCCGGGGAGTTCCTGCAGCAGTGGTAGTCTCTCCTTGTCCAATAGAGCCTGGTCTATCAGCTCTTGCTGCTCCTGCGAAATTTAACTATTCCTTACTCACTCACACACACACACACACCCCCCACACATTCACACACTCTCCTTTCATCCCCTCACTCACTCACTTCCTCTCCCTTACCTCTGTCCTGCCAGCTGCCATCTTCTCTCTATATATTAAACTCTTTACATGCATTTTTCTTATTTAATCCTCATATCAATACTAAGAAGGGAGAGATTGACAGCAATACAATCATAGTAGGAGACTTTAATACCCCACTGTCACCATTGGACAAATCCTCTAAACAAAAAATCAGCAAAGAAACATCAATCCTAAATGACTCACTAGACCAGATGGAATTAATTGACATCTTCAGAACATTTCACCCCAAAGCCACAGAATATACATTCTTCTCCACTGCACATGGGTCATTTTCAAAGATAGATCATATGTTGGGTCATAAGAAAAGTCTCTTCAAATTCAAGAAGATAGAAATCATATCAAGCATTTTCTCAGACCACAGTGGCATAAAACTGGAAATCAACTATAATAAAAACAATAGAAAGAAATCAAACACATGGAGACTAAACAGCATGCTATTAAACAATGACTGGGTAGCCAGAGAGATCAAGGAAGAAATAAAAAACATCATGGCAACAAATGACAATGACAACACAACAATACAAAATTTATGGGACACAGTGAAAGCAGTCTTGAGAGGGAAGTTCATAGCCCTACAAGCCTACTGCAAAAAACAGGAAACAATGGTAATAAATCACCTAAACCTACAACTCAAAGAGCTAGAACGTGAGCAACAAGAAAAGCCCAGTGTACTCAGAAGGAAGGAAATAGTGAAGATCAGAGCGGAGATAAACAACTTGGAGACCAAAGAAACAATTCAAAAGATCAACAAAACAAAGAGCTGGTTCTTTGAAAGGATAAACAAGATTGATGGACCCCTTGCCAGGCTCACCAAGAAGCAAAGAGAGAAGACCCAAATAAACAAAATCAGAAATGAAAGAGGAGAAATAACAACAGACCCTGTGGAAATACAAAGGATTGTTAAAAAAATACTATGAACAACTCTATTCCAACAAATTGGACAACCTGCAAGAAATGGACATTTTCCTAGAAAAATATAACCTCCCAAAACTCAATGAGGAGGAAGCCAAACATCTCAATAGTCCAATAAATATGGAAGAAATTGAAGCAGTAATCAAAAAGCTTCCAGCAAATAAAAGCCCGGGTCCAGATGGCTACACAGGAGAGTTTTACCAAACATTCAAGGAAGAATTAAAACCTATCCTCCTCAGACTATTCAAGAAGTACATATATAGTTGTTCCTGATATTAGAGATGAGAAAGTGAGACTCAAAATGGTTCAAATAATGGGCCCAACGTGGTACAACTACATACTGGTAGATTTGAGATTCAAAACCAAGCCAATCTGATTCCAAGACCCAGGCAATTCACCATACATTGTATTGCTTATCTAGTACATATAGAAATGGCAATGAAATTGAAACAATATAATAAAATGACTTTAATAAACACTGACTGGCCCTGACCGGTGTGGTTCAGTGGATAGAGCGTCAGCTTGCGGACTGAAGGGTCCCGGGTTTGATTCCGGTCAAGGGCATGTACCTTGGTTGCGGGCACATCCCCAGTGGGGGGCCTGCAGGAGTCAGCTGATCGATGTTTCTAACTCTCCATCTCCCTTCCTCTCTGTAAACAATCAATAAAATATATTAAAAAATAAATAATAAATAAATAAACACTGACTGACTATCAGGAACACTTATTTTGTTAGGAACTCGAGTAGGTTGTATGAAAACAACATGACTCTTAACTTTCTCAATCTCAGTTAATTACAAAAAAATACACAATATACATTTCTTTTTATTTAAATGAAACACTTATCAAGTTGAAATGACATAGAATATCAGAAGAGTTGTTAATATTATGTAGACCAGTGCTTCTCAAATTTGCATGCATCAGAATCAACCTTGGAAGGCTTATTAAAACACTGCATTCTATGCCCTACCCCCAGAAGTTCTAATTCAGTAGGTCCAAAGTGAGCAAATAATTTACATTTCTAACAAGGTCTTAGGTGATGCTGATGCTACTGATCAGGAGAAAACTAGTTTGAGATCCACTAATCTAGTGATCCTAAAGCCAACACAAAATATAAATTTATGGAAGGTAACTAGCCAATGGCCTTACGTTAGGTTCTAACCTGGGCTTTTTTGCCAGCTAGCTATATGATCCTTGGGAAGTCACTTCCCTCTTTATGGGCTAGGCTCTTTCCTTTTCTATAAAAGAAGGGAATTGGATCAGATGATAACTTAACGTTCTCCTCTGACCCCTAATTCCATCATTATATGAGGGAGAAGATCAGGTAAATAGTGCTTATTTGAATTTCAAACATGATCTTTGGGTCTAGATTCTTAAATCTATTTTCAGTGACAGCAAATCTCATACTGTTGATGTAAGAAATGTCTAAACCTGTAAGAATTTCTTGAGTTTATTTGAGCCAAACTGCTAACAATTGCCAGGAATCAAAATCTCAATGGATTGAGAAAATGTTCTGGAACTGGCAGTTTTGCCACTTATTTTATACATCAGAATCCAAGGGGGAAATTTTAAGGAGTTACATAAAATTCATTGGTTGTAGATTAGGGAGGCAGGAGAAAGCAAAGCGAGAAAATCTCTGAGATTAGATAAAGAGAGAGATGAATAAACACATACTTCTTTGATATTGATAGGTGTAGGATAGTTAAAAATTAACATTTATGGCACATAGAGATGGTATATCGGAGAAGAAGATAACAACCAAGGGTTCTCCATTATCAAGTTCTGGTGGGAGATTGTGCCTTTAAGGGGATCTAGAAAAGGGGTTACTCTGACATTTTAAAGGTATGTTATCTTAGATGCAAATAGACAACAGACAGGCTCAGTTAAGGTAAAGATTGACCTTTGTCAAGGAAGATAAAGGTGTAGGACATGACTACATGCCATGACTTGCTTTTACTTAGAAAGTTTTAATTTTATACCATCCTATGTGGTTACTTTAGGTCTCTGAGTTTGTAAGGCTTGCAATGTGGACCTCCTCTGAGCTTGTCAGGTTTAGTATGTGGCTCCTTTTTCATCCACAAAGCAGATGCACATCACATAGCTAGCTTGTGTCTAAAACTTTTTTTACTCATTCAACATATTTACTGAGCACCTATTATATGCTGGGTGCTGTACTAGGTAGTGGGGATTCAGTAGTGAACAAAATGACATCATTTACCCTCATAGAGGTTATAAACCATAATTTGCAATAGCAAGTATTTTTGATAAAATGAAAAATAAGCATAAATAGAAGTTTGAGTCTATTTTCCTACCCACACCGATCATATTTCATACTCTCGATTTCATAATTAAAAAACTATACAATGTTAAATATTTATAATTTATGATATTTAATATGGAACAAGTTCATGTTAAAAAATGAATTCTAAAGCCAAGAACTACTTAACCTACAACTAAAAGAAGATAAACTGCAACATTTATCCTAAAATTGTAAACAATAACTCAGTTTAAAACATAGACACAAACAACAGTGTGGTGGTTATTGGAGGAAAAGGGGGGTGATGGGAGGTAGAAGAGCATAAAGGGGGTCAAAAATATGGTGATGGAAAGAAATTTGACTTTGGGTGATGAACACAATGCAAAATACAGATGATGTATTAAAAATTGTACACTTGAAACATATATAATGTTATTAACCAATGTGACACAAATAAGTTTAATAATCTAGTTTAAAATCTGTATGTTTAAAAGTATAATGTTACATTCCAGAAATGCCTTATTTTCTATGAATCTTTTCCTTCCTTCCTTCCTTCCTTCTTCCCTTCCTTCCTTCCTTCCTTCCTTCCTTCCTTCCTTCCTTCCTTCCTTCCTTCCTTCCTTTCTTCTTCTTCTTCTTCTTCTTCTTCTTCTTCTTCTTCTTCTTCTTCTTCTTCTTCTTCTTCTCTCTCTCTCTCTCTCTCTCTCTCTCTCTCTCATCTTCTTTTTATTTTGGTTAATACTTACTGGAAAATATTTTCCCATTGATTTTTATGGAGAATGGAAGGGAAGGAGAAAGACAGAAAGAGAGATACATGGATGTGAGAGAGATACATCCATTGATTGCCTGCCACACACACCTTGACCAGGGCTGGGGATCAAGCCTGCAATCAAGGTACATGCCCTTGACTGGAAGCAAACTCAAGACCCTTCAGTCCACAGGCTGAAGCTCTATCCACTGAGCTAAAACAGCTAGGATTATGAATATTTTCTTTGTAAACACACTTGAATACATACAGCATATGCATAGCAAGGTGTTAAACTTGTGACATGATTTCATTTACAATATTAGTAGAGTAGAAGATGTACTGGGGTGGTAGTCAGGAAACCTGTGTTCAATACTGGATACTGCCACCAACTCATTGATCCTTTTAGGGCCTTGGTTTCTCAACCTGAAAATGAAAGTTTGCAGAAGGTGTTTCATGATATATTTCCCTTCCAACCTGAACACTTTAAGTCAGATGCTAACAACTAATTAAATGAAAGTACTATACAGTATTTCCAATCCCTCTCTAGAAAGTATTATACTAAATTCAACATAATATTTCACTTGTTGAAATCTTACAATATGCGGTACTTTAAAAAAATAATGTATTCTGTTGACTTGGAAAGCAAACTGGGCACATCAAAGACTTCATTTTAGATGGTAATTTCACAAGGAGGACATACAGTGGGCCTAGCAAGCCTGCTACCAGAGATAGCCATGGGATAGTTTAAAACTTGAAAGATTTCCTTTCACTTGTGTGTTTAATGCCTAACTGGCTATAATAAGAAAAGAAATATGGTGGTGATTCTTTCTTCACCAAAATTTTCAGTTTCTGTGATTAGTATCTATGACTTTAGTCCAATCATGTTGGTGTTAGAAACTTTAAAGCAAGTTGAAAGCCCTATATTTAGGGGAATGTATTTTAAAGGAATACTCACTACCAATTAGCCTCGGCAGTAATAAAAATCATCATATATCCTAAATGATGAAAGATCCCAGTAGGAGGTCTCATAATGGATGACAGGTGCCAGAGTGAGGGGCGTCCAGTAGGAGGAGGGCAAAGCCTGTTTCCCAGTCAGCTTAAGAGAACACAACATGTCCTTTAAGCTGGATTCAAAACACTTTTAGAGTGCAACCCACAATTTTATGTTGCATTTTATTCAGAGCATTGCTGCTTGCCGTCAAATTATCTGAAACCATCTAGGAAGACTAGATAGGTTACTGCAAGTCATTCCAGTGTCTTGATACAGCTACTGGTCACATAAAGCAAAGTACAGTATAAAGCACAGTTGCTAGAGGTTTAGGTTTGGAGATCCCTTTATATTTCCTTTGAAAGATTATCACACTTAACACTGATAGGATATGACTCTCACTAAAATGTGAGTGCAACAAGAGCAAAACCATGTTTTCTTCATGGATATGTCCCAAGCATTTAGAATGGTGTCCATCATATTATGACTGCTCAAGAAATATTTATTGAGTGAAAAAGTATTACAATTACAAGAATGATTATTTACCTGGCTTTCTCTTCTATTTCTATTTTTCTTCCCTAACAGATTTTTCAAGTTCAATCACTTTATTCCTGTCTTTGTTTTGCAGCATTTACCCTTACAGTAGTTTTATTGGTATTTTACTTTATTTAAGTTATAAATAAAATGAAACATATATTCATACAGAATGTACAAAAAATTGTGTTAGCTTGATAATTCTTTTAAAAAACTGAACATACTTATGCAACCAGCATCTAGATCAAGAAACAGAACCTGGATAGCACTTACAAGACTCTCTTAGTCATTACCTTCTCCTCCCAAGGGTATTCACCATCACGAATTTGAAACCATAGATTAGTTTACACTATGTGTACCCTTTATATAAATGGGATAACATAGCACATTATACCTGAGTTTTGGTACACTTTTAATGTATTTATTTTGAGTGTTATCTTAGTCATTGTAGGCTGTTAAAACAAAAATACCATAAATTCTCACAGTTCTCAAGGCTTGGAAATCCAAGATCTAAGTACCAGCTGATTTGACTTTGGTGAGGGCCCTCTTCCTAATTTGTATGCAGCCACCCTCTTTCTTTATCCTTACATGGCAGAGAGAAAGATCATCTCTCTTGTCTTTCTTATTCTTATAATACCACTTACAAAAGCTCCATCTTTATAACCTAATTATTATTTTTTAAAGGCTGAACCTCTAAATACTATCAAATTGGGGATTGGGAAGTTAACATGAATTTTTCTGTTACACAAATGTTTACTTCATAGCAGATATATACATAGCTTTGCATCATTTTCAATGGTGTGCATCTGAACTATTTCTCCTCTACATTTCTTTTCCACTAATTTTCCTGACCATGGTAGAGAGGCTTAGCCTTGTCAGTTACCATGAAAGCAGACCTTTTAATAAGAGTTAAAGATGGGAATAAGATCAGAATGAAAATTATTCCTGCTATATGGCTGATATTCCTGACATTAATATCCTAAGGGTTTTCCCGGAAATCATGCATTCATAGA
This sequence comes from Lasiurus cinereus, assembly GCA_011751065.1. Lineage (NCBI taxonomy): Eukaryota > Metazoa > Chordata > Mammalia > Chiroptera > Vespertilionidae > Lasiurus > Lasiurus cinereus. The sequence continues at coordinate 12,607,231 of JAAGEH010000015.1, read as the reverse complement.
AACAAAATGTTATTGGTTATCTGATCTGAATGTATCAATGTTTGGATAACATGTATATCTTATTGACTAAAGCATTGAGTTACTTTGGTGGTGGCACATCAGTTAATCTGAATGACCCATTACTACCATTGAAATCTAGCTGAGAGAAGGGTCTTGTAAAATGAAGACACGAAACAGAAAAGTTATGAATGAAGCTGTAGGAGGAAGAGTGATTGGCAGTTTATAAGACCAGTGCAAATAGGAAAGCTAGGAGAGAGCCTGGGATTTGGTAGGTCAGGAGGAAAAGAGACTTTAAAATAGGAATGAAAGTGCCACTATGTGAACCAGAAATCCAGGAATATTGTTGACTTTGCAGCCTTTTCCAGAGCTTATGCTGATCCTACAGTGTACTCTATCCATAGTAACCTATCTGATTGGGGTCAAATTAAAAACTATCATAGTTAATAATACGGCATTGTATATTTGAAAGTTATTAAGAGAGTAGATCTTAAAAGTTCTTATCACAAGGAAAAAATTGTAGCCATAAGTGGTGATGGGTGTTAATTAGTCTTATTATGACAATCATTTCAAAATATATACAGATATAAAATTATTTTATTGTATACTTGAAGCTAGTATAATGGTATATGTCAATTATATCTCAATAAAAAATAAGCCATTAGGAAAACTAATTGATCACAAAGCCTAAGAAACAGCAAACCCGATATGATGGTACAGATTATGTAGTGCATACAAATAGGTATTTTATTAATTTTAAAAAATAAGCTACTCTCCACACAGCAGGAAAAAACTCAGGAGCAAATGAATGAGTGATCTCATAGTAAGATGGGTAGATACCCCTACATGCTGATGGTCTGACAGTAGAGGAGTACTTAAGTTTAGTACTTAAGTATACAACCTGATGCCAGGATTGTATTTACATGGTGTTAGTTTCTGTTTGTAAATAGCATTTTTACTACCACAACTGTCAGTTAGCTTTGACTACACCCCACCAGCTAGCAAACATGGGAGCTTAGGTCAAAGGGGGATTGGGGAAATGGTCAAACCAGCTGACTCTGAATAGTTTTAGAAACAAACAAGGTTGAGGTAATGGATGAATTCTGTCAAGGCTGCAATTGAGCGTTTGTCTCTCTTAAAATGCCATTTACTGAAATGCTGTTACAATCATTTAAAAAGTCATAAGGATTTAATTTTTTATAAATGTATGTTATTTTATGGAATGGTTAATGAAACATTATTTTTTTTTCTATGAGATCTCCTTTAGTTAATATCCTGTCTTAGGCATTTTTCAGGCCAATAATGTTTCTGACAAAGAAATATGGTCATGCACTATGCCTTCTTTTATAATATAGCTTTATCCTTTCTGGTGTTTCATGTCAAGATAGGCTTTCCACTGGTTTGCCAATTTTTTTAAGTCAGGTACTATGCACCCAGCTTAGATTCATTTATTTTCACAAGTGTGTATTGAGCACCAATGAGCTAAGAAGTGCTAGTTATTGTTAGGGAAACTTAAAAATTTATAAAATCGGTTCTGTGCCCTCAAAGAGTTCACAGACTAGCAGGGGAGCTGAGGCAGGATTACAATTCTAATATAAGGTGGAATGAGAGAAGTGCCAAAGAGAAGTACAAAGGGCATTGATGTTCAAAGGAGAGTGAGATCATTTCCAGATGGAGAGATCAAAGAAGGCTTCATGGAAGAAGTGGTATTTATGCTGCATCTCTAAGGATAAGATTTCTCCTGGATGAGATGAGTAAAAGAAAAGGAAAGCATTGTAGGATCAAGACTAGTGAGAGTTGAAGCTCAGGATAAAGTGGCTGGGCTGTGCTAGAACATATCTATTCTTTTGAAAGAACAGGGAAATTTGCACAGATTCTGCTAACATTTGTAAAGTGGACTCCACTGAAGCCAGAGCTATGGGACTACAAGCACACAGCATAAAAGCATTATTGTTGACCAAAAACTATAACAAAGAAGTTTTAAGGGACATCTGAACATGCATCACCATTATTAAATTTATTTTTTAATCAGTACTGAGCTCCTATTCTGTGCAATGACCTGAGCTAACTAGGATGAGAGTGGGAGGGAGAAGTCATACAATGCTGAAATATATGATTCTCGCCCCTTAGGACTTTACCATTTATTTCCTTCTTCCCAGTCGGTAAAAATAATTAAATGGCAGTCAAAATAGCCTAGAATCTCAGAAATTTCAATAAAGTTCAGGCTCTGATCAGGTTTGAAGTTAAAATAGCCCATAGTATTTCTGGATTAAAAACAAAAACAAACAAACAAACAAACAAAAAACACACCAGCACCAATAGCTAAACATTTGAGCTTCACTTTTGTGCTAAACATTGTGCTAGCATTTTTTAATAAGTATTTTTATTGATTTTTTTACAGAGAGGAAGAGAGTGGGATAGAGAGTTATTAACATCAATGAGAGAGAAACATTGATCAGCTGCCTCCTGCACACCACCTACTGGGGATGTGCCTGCAATCAAGGTACATGCCCTGGACCATAATCAAACCTGGGACCGTTGAGTCCATAGGCTAATGCTCTATCCACTGAGCCAAACCAATTAGGACTGTTCTAGCATTTTATATCATGGCCTTTAAATTTTGTATCAGCCCTACTAAGTAAGAACTCCCATTTCACCGTGCTGTCTCAATATGTTGAGGTAGGTTCTATCAGTGTGTGTAGAGAGGTATGTGTCTGTGTGTGTTGGAGACTAGTGCTGGTGAGAAATGGGACAAGATAGAGCTTGATTAGTAAAATATAACCAGTTTTTACTACTCCCTAGAGCTTAGGGAAGGAGTGGTGTTTTTCATCTGCTGTAATAGGCCTATTTAGGAACACCTTGGAATGAAGTAATACTTACAAAATTATGAAAAAGACAATATCTATTTAATTATGATGGAAGCCAAACTTCATGACCCAATCCCTTTACATAAGCACTGATACTGTGCCTACACTATACTATGTATTTTACATGCATGCATTCATTTAATCCTTGCAATAATCCTGGAAGATAGCATTACCATTTTTAGATGATAAAGCTGAATCACAGAGATATTGGGACACTTCCCTAAAAGTATACAGTCAATATAAAATAGAACCAGAACCCATAATTTCATATTTTCCCATATTTATTCCATGCTGACTGTATGAATAAGGGCAATATATTTGGTTCCACTATAGGCATACTTTGGCCTCTAAATGTTTTGGCATTCAGTTGAACACAGAAACCTAACCTATAAGAAAAAAACAAACAAACAACAATGTTATTTTCTCCTAGGAGCTGCCTATCTTAAATTGAGAGAAAGAGAAAGGCCAGGGATACTGAGATAAAGAGGGCAAGATTGATAGAAAGATGAAAGGAATAGAAGAGCGGAAAGGGGCAGGAAGAGAGAGAGAGAGAGAGGACGGAGGAAGAAAGAGAGGAGAGGAGAAGGGAGAGAGAACATGAGGGCATGAGAACTAAAGGTTCTCCATAGGTCAGCTTTAATTTGGGCAGTAGCCTGAAGAGGCACAGTCAAGGTTGGTAGGAAGGTTCATGTTGGTTGGACAAAAGTTCTGTTTTTTTAATGACTTACTAGCACTTTCATTTTTCACGAACTTCAGAAACATCCTGCTTTTGCCTCAAATCTTTATTTTGCCTAGATTTGGATGGCTCTCCTTGGAGTTTTATTTGTACTCTCCTAGGTATAATAATAGCCTTAGGCTGCTCTGAATGTCAGTTTGTTCATCTTTAACATAGGAATAATATTAATAATAATCGTATCAATAACAACAGCAACAAGAATAAATATATATTTTATAGTGTGGTGTTTTGAGACTTATATTAGGTAATGTGTGTGACTTGAGATATAGTTTGCAAACATTAGATTTTGTTACAACTTGTTTCCATGCAAGGCATCCTTACTGCAGAAATTTCCCTGTCTAAATATCAATTTAACTATTACTCATCATAAACACACCCATAAAAGTGATCACTGTCTATAAATTCTGTGTCTCAAAGTTCAGGAAGGTGATTAACAGCTTTGTTTCTATTGCAAATCAGCTGATTCAGCTGTTTCTCTAAGGGCAGGCATGCTTCTGATGTGCTAAAATTATGTCCTTTAGTGTCTTAAAGTTTTTTTATAAAACAAAACATATAGAGGAACAACACTGGTAGAAATTATTTCAGATGATTAATTCATACTTATTACTCCTCAGAAAGTAAGTAATTATTTCCTCAGAGTTCATCTGTGATTTTGAAACAAAATAACCACATCTTAGTAGAATCCACATATCCTCACACACCTCTACCTGAAATCTCTTTACTATTCTGTGTGAATTATATATTTTCTAAGAATCTATCATTAGAATGGTGGAGTTTAATATTCTTGTAAATTCCTTTGAAATAATCCAATTGCTTAAGTTTATATTGTCAAATAATTATTATAAAGTAATTATGTCATTAGCTAATACAGTAGCACCAAAACCAGAAGGGACTTATAAGAACCAAATTAGAAACCAAAATGGTGACATAAGGTATACACCTGTACATGCTGCCTCTCACAACCACACTAAAACTACAACTAAAATACAAAATATCTATCACTCAGAACCATGGGAAAGCTGGCTGTGTAGAAGTTCTACAACTAGAAGGAAAGAGAAAAGAGCATTGAGACCAGGTAGGATGTGCACAAGTGTGGAAAAGCAGAGGTACAGAGGCGTGAATTGGGCTGGCAGCTGGTGACTGAGTATGCTGTTTTTTTTTTCAACCTGAAGGGAGACACAAGCTCTTGACTGCTCTAAACTCCAGTTTTCAGGGAGACTCTTGGGACCCCAATTTGTACGGGGATAAGCTGGACTGTCTTCCATTGGGTCAGAAAGTAAGGGTGGCTTTCTTACAGAGGTGAAAGCAGGAACCATTGTTTACTGTGCTGGGGCATGGGATGCGGGGATGCAGACACTTGGGGACGTGGAAACATGGAGACACAGAAACAACTGACTGGCAGCCATCGCTGTTTGCCATTCCCTAGTGATTCCCTGAGACCTCGCCTTGCCCAATTTACAAACCCACCCAAACTGTGTGCAGTGGCTTTTGAATATAAATTGCCTGCCCTATCCCTAACAAACTGCAGCTCTGGTCAGACAGCTCCAAAACTTCCAAATCCCAAGCAAAGAGGAGAAATCTACAGATCTTTCTGTAGCTCCTGTTGAATGGCCTCAGACAGTAGCTGACCTGCACCCCATTGGAGATCCAGGAGCCAGTGTACCTAGTGGTCAGTGTGAGATGACACCAGATTTCAACTCCTCACATCTATAAGTGACACATTCAAGAGACAGACTCAGTGAGCACCAAAGCTCCATCAAATCAAGTCTTGCCCCATAAAGGTATCCCCAGCAGAGCAGTTTCCCATTATAGACATAGTGGTTCCTCAAAGACAATTGGCCTGGAGGTCAATTCCTCCCAGTGTACCAACAGCAATCAAGGCTTAACTACAACAAGACTGTGCACTCAGCCCACAAAGGGGTGCACCATGAGTGTCCACCTCAGGTGACTGAGGAGGTGGAGCTACTGGGCCTTAAAGGACAAATAGCACACAAAGCCACTCCATCAACACAGGGAAGCAGCCAAAATGTGAAGATAAAGAAACATGTCACAAATGAAAGAAATGGAGGAAAGCAAACTACTGGACATAGAATTCAAAACCATAGTTATAAGGTTACTCAAGAATATTCTAAAACCCTAACTGGTTTGGCTCAGTGGATAGAGCATTGGCCTGCAGGCTGAAGTGTCCTGGGTTAAATTCCAGTCAAGGCCATGTACCTTGGTTGCAGTTATGTTCCCAATAGGGGATGTGCAGGAGGCAGCTTATTGATGTTTCCCTCTCATCAATGTTTCTGGCTCTCTATCCTCCTTTCTTCTCTGTGAAAAATCAATAAAATATATTTTTAAAAAATCTTCTATAAACCTCTGAGGAACTTAGTGAAACATTTAAGGATCTTAATGAGAATGCCAAAGAAAAAAATGGAAAAGGACCAGACAAATACAGTGTCTGAAATAAAGAATATACAGAAGTTCAACAGTAGACCAAGGGATCCCAAGAATCAAACCAAAGATTTGAAATATGAGGAAACAGAAAACACCTAACCAGAAAAATAAAAAGAAAAATGAATCCAAAAATATAAAGATTGTGTAAGGAGCTTCTGAGACAACTTTAAGCATAACAACATCCAAATTACGGGAGTGCCAGAAGAAGAGAGAGAGCAAAATATTGAAAACCTATTAGAAGAAATAATGACAGTAAACTTTCTCTACCTGGCAAAAGAAATAGACTTACAAGTCCAAGAAGCACAGAGAACCCCAAACAAGAGGAATCCAAAGAGGACCACACCAAGACACATCATAATTACAATGCCAAGAGCAAAAGACAAAGAGAGAATCTTGATTGCAGCAAGAGAAAAACAGTTAGTTACCTACAAGGAAGTACCCATAGGACTGTCAGATGATTTCTCAAAAGAAACTATGCAGGCCAGATGGGAGTGGCAAGAAATATTCAAAGTGATGAACAGCAAGTACCTACAACCAAGATTACTCTATCCAGCAAAGCTATCATTTAGAATTGAAGGACAGATAAAGAACTTCACAGATAAGAAACAGCTAAAGGAGTTCATGACCACCAAACCAGGGTTGTATGAAATGCTGAAGGGTATTCTTGAAGAAGAAGAAGAAGAAGAAGAAGAAGAAGAAGAAGAAGAAGAAGAAGAAGAAGAAGAAGAAGAAGAAGAAGGAGGAGGAGGAGGTGGAGGAGGAGGAGGAGGAGGAGGAGGAGGAGGAGGAGAAGAAAAATTATGAACAACAAAGTGACAACAAATACATACCTATCAACAAGTAAACCTAAAAATCAAGTGAGTAAAAAAATCTGATGAACAGAATAAACTGGTGAATATAATAGAATCAGGGGTATAGAAAGAGAGTGGACTGACAATTCTCAGGGGGAAAGGGGTGTGAGGAAGAGATTGGACAAAAATCTTACACCTATCGAAGACAGTGGTGGAAGGTAAGGGCATGGGATGGGGTAGGGTATCAGGTAGAGGGGAGTTATGGGGAAAAAAAGAGAAACATTTGTAATAATATGAACAATAAATATTTATTTTTAAAAATAACCAAATTAATCTTTATTCAAATAACTGAGTAAACATAGCAAGTGATCTTCAAAATGATAGGACATACACACACAAAATCTCAAACATATCTCCAAATATCCCAAAGTTTAGAACAAAGGTTTTTTCTTATTTTAATAAAGTATAAAGCTTAGGAATCTCACTGAAAAATTCAAAAGCCTTCTTTTGACATCAAATAACTATTAAGAAATAGCTTTTGGAGGATTTTTGGCGTAAAGGAATCACAAGCTTATGGATTAAATTTCCCACTAAATATGCATAATTTAAAAATTAAGTGAGAAAGTATTTCAATGAAATGTGCTTTGAGTTTTATTAGCAAAAATGATGATATATGTAGTGAAATCCTTAGGAGGTCACACAGTAAGTTCGTTTGCTTCTATTTCTACAAACAGCTGTACACATTTTGGGATCAGACATACCCTTCCTTTTCTAGGGAACTGCATGACCTTGGATTAATTGTTTTACTTTCCTGAGCTTCAATTTCCTCATCTGTACAATAGAGTTAATAATACTTAATTCACAGAAGTGTGTGGATTCAATAAAAGTGGCTCATTTATGCATAGTATTTGCAAAATGTTATGTGTGTGTAATTTAAATGTATGTTTTAGTGTATAAATGTGTATATATGTGTTTTGCATATATGACTGTGCATGAACCTCCATGAGTGTGTGTGTATGAGCCTCCGTGTAGATGGTGTGTGAGTGTACTTGAACATGCAAATATGTGTGAGTGTATGAACATGCACATGCATATGTATGCATATTTAGGTGCCTGGGTGCCTCTTTTCTCCATAGCAGTGACAGTTTATGGATTATAAATCAATGTAACAGTATTTCCAATGATGCTAATATGTGTTCTATATCGGGGTTTTACCCAATGCTAATTTGTTAGCTCGTTAGTGGAAAGGAATCAATTCATTAAGTTTTGAATTTACAGAAAGTTGCCATTTATTGAATTTATTCTTAAGCACTTCATAAATTTGTAACCTTAAGAGGAGAATGCTATAATTCTCTGAATAGTGTGTATAAAGTCATTTTATATTTTATGAAGAAAGTTTTCTATAAGTTTTAAATGAGAATAAAGGTGGTTTTACAAAAATCAGAATTTCTCATTGCAATATACTTATGCTCTTATCTTTAGGATGCCAAAGTACTTAGACAGAAAACTTAGAGTCAACCTACATATTTTTCATGTTGGCAACTACTTGCCTGTTGTCAGAGAGAACTTCTGGGGCTGGAGATGGTGTTCTGTAGTTGTAACTACCAACAATTGATGCATCCTAGTCCAAGATTCCACTCAGAAACCTTATTTGTGCAAAACCCAACAAGAAATATGCTTCCTTATCTCTTTGGTAGAATATTTCTTTGATAAAAGTCATGATGTCTTTAGCAACTTTTGGATTTTCTTCAACATGCTTGCCCTGATGGGGAGTTTGCTCCATTGCTTCAGCTCCCCCTAGCATGTGGTCTTCCCACCTCTCCCAGGACCCAATTCTTCTGCTAGAAAGGATTATGTCCATTGCTCTAGAACGTGTCCCTGCACTGGTAAGGATTATAGCGTACAGTTCAAAGGTAATCCCATTTCTTCAGCTAACTACTTTGGCTTGATTTGGCTATTTAGTGAGGGTGGACTGCCTAACTGTTGTTTAGATTGTGCTTCTCTCTTTGAGATACTTACCCATTCCACTGGCATAGCTGTTTTAATAGTCTAGTGCTGTGGTATTTTGGTGCCTTTGTTGTAGCTTTCTTGCTCTACTGTGGTATTCTCCCCGCTGGTGTATTGTGCTTTGTACTCTCTACTGGCACTCTTTCATTTTAGGGAACTGGCTTCAGGTTTTATCTTAGCTGTTGAACTCATGCAGATACCTGCCCCATATTGAGCAATCCTCTTGATTTGATCTGGAATTTCAATCCCTTTCAGCTTCCCCATCCTCTGCTACATTGCTCACAACTCTGGAGATGGACAAGACTAGAGCTCTTTCTATCTTTTCTCTGTATCCCTGGGCCATCCCTTTGTTTTGAGCTCAGTGGTTCCTGAAAACAAAGAAGCACCTAAAAGCGGGGTTTAACACGGCATCCTCTCCTCTGCAGCTCATTTTTGTCTAACTCTTGACCTCCTTGATTAGGTCTCAATCTGCTTCTGTAAACTACTGGAACTAATTATGCAGATTAAGAGCTTGCATGCAAATTCAAATAATCACCATGGGTTAGAGTAATAGGAAATTTAAGTGGCTTTTAGTACAGGTCAGATCCTTTAAGTTCCTGACACCCTGTTTATATTCTTTGTTGTTTAAAAAATTGTATCAGGTATGTCTTTAATTTGTGATCCTGTAGCTAGGATTTAGTCCCTTTTTTGTAATAAAAAGATTTGGTTATAATAAAAATTGACCTGTGGCATTTTGACAACCATGTATTATAACTAGTCAGCAAAGTCAACTAAATTTTTATTTCCATCTTTACCCATCAGTAGCCTTTCTGAAAAAAGGAAAAAAATAATTTTTAATATTTTATAGCTCTTTCAGCAATGTGTCAAGTTAAGTGGAAATCATAAAATAATAGTCATTACTGAGTTGCCATAGATTTTGAGATAATCTCTATTACATACTTAGCCAGTACCCAAGGCAAGTACAGTTCTGGGTTTATGTACCAGCTTGGCTGCTTACTAGCTGTGTGTCCTCAGATATTTACTTAATCTCTTTGAACATTAGTTTCTTCATTTGTAAAATTTTTCAGTTAAACAAAGGGCTGTTTGTTCATAGTAATGGAAGCTTACATTTATTCAGCCTTCTGATAGCAGTTACTGTGCTGAATTGTTGTATAGGCATTATCTCATTTAATTCTCATAACATCATTCAAGGCATGTGTTATTAATATTAGACTCTAATTTTACAAATGAGAAAAAATGACACTCATGAAAATGAAATGATTTTTCCCAAAGTCAACCAGTTTGTAAGTGGTTGAAACTTAAAAATAATGGCATGAAGATTTCCAATGCACTCTGGTTTTAACCATTAGAAAATATTCCTCTTAGAACCAAATGAGATAAAACTGAGAGGATGTAACAAATGATAAGGTGCTATATAATTATTTATTACTGTTAAAGCCATGATTACTACCCTGAGGTAGTTCTTATTTTATTTTAATTTTTAGTTTTATTTTTTAAGCTCCTTGAAGCAAGACTATATAGAGACAAGACCCCAACCTCATTGATTCTAATATTTGTGCTCCTATTTGATATTTCCAAATGATGAAAAACATTATGCATTCACTGCTCTTTTCTTTTTTTAATTTAAGTTATTATTTAATGTATTACATGAGTCTCCTTTTTCCCCCATTGACATCTCCCCAGCTTCCCCTAACCCCCAGCACATGCCCTCACCATACCTCACCCCTGGTCTGTGTCCATTGGTTATGCTCATATGCATGCATACAAGTCCTTTGGTTGATTTCTTACCCATTCAGAATCCTCCCCCTGCCTATCCTCATAGGTTGGACAGTCTGTTTGATGCTTCTATGACTCTGGTTCTATTTTTGTTTCTCAGTTTTTGTTGTTCATAATATTCCACAAGTGAGTGAGATAATGTGATATTCATCTTTCTCTGACTGGCTTATTTCACTTAGCATAATGCTCTCCAGTCCATCCAACAGTTACCAGCTGGTGCAAATGGTAAGAATCCCTTCTTTTTTATTGCAGCATAGTATTCCATTGTGTAGATGTACCACAGGTTTTTAATCCACTCATCTGCTGATGGGTATTTAGGCTGTTTCCAAATCTTAACTATTGTAAATTGTGCTGTTATGGACATAGGGGTGCAGATATCCTTTCTGATTGGTGTTTCTGGTTTCTTGGGATATATTCCTAGAAGTGGGATTATTGGGTCAAGTGGGAGTTCCATTTTTAAGTTTTTGAGGAAACACCATACCATTTTCCACAGTGGCTGCATCAGTCTGCATTCTCACCAGCAATGCAAGAGGATCTTTTTCTATGCATCCTTGCTAGCACTTGTCATTTGTTGATTTATTGATGATAGCCATTCTGATAGGTGTCAGATGAGACCTCATTGTTGTTTTGATTTGCATCCCTTGAATGATTAGTGACTTTGAACATGTTTTCATAAGTCTCTTGGCCTTCTGTATGTCCTCTTTTGAAAAGTGTCTATTTAGGTACTTTGCCCATCTTTTTTATTGGATTGTTTATCTTCCTTTTAAGTTGCATGAGTTCCCTATAAATTTTGGAGATTAAATCCTTATCAAAGATAACATTGGCAAATATGTTTTCCTATGCAGTGGGCTTTCTTGTTTTGTTGATTTTTTTTCTATGCAGAAGCCTTTTATTTTGATGTAGTCCCATTTGCTTATTTTCTCCTTGGTTTCCATTACTCTTGTAACTGTATCAATAAGGATATTGCTATGACAAAATTCTGCTATTTTACTGCCTATGAATTTTTCTAAGATTTTTATGGCTTCTAGGCTTATGTGTAAATCCTTTATACATTTTGAGGGTTTTTTTTTTTTGGTATGGTAAAATTCGTGGTCTAGTTTCATTTATTTTGCATATATCTCCAATTTTCCCAACACAACTTATTGAAGAAACTGTCTTGATTCCATTGTATGCTCTTGCCTCCTTTGTCAAATAGTAATTGAGTATAATGGCTTGGGTCTATTTCTGGGTTCTCTGTTCTGTTCAATTGGTCTATTTGTCTGTTCTTGTGCTAGTATCAATCAGTTTTGAGAAAGTGGCTTTGTAGTATAGCTTGATATCTGGTAGTGTTATCCCTCCAATTTTGTTCTTTCATAAGATTGCTGGAGTTATTACAGGTCTTATTTTATTCCAGATGGATTTTTGGAGAGTTTGTTCTAGGCCAGTGGTCAGCAAACTCATTGATTAATAGAGCAGAAAACCACGGCTCTCGAGCCGCATGTGGTTCGCAAGCTGCAGTTTGCTGACCACTGTTCTAGGCCTTTGAAGTATGCCATGGGTATTTTAATGGGGAGTGCATTAAATGTATAGATTGCTTTCAGTAGTATGAACATTTTAATGATGTTGATTCCACCAATCCATGAACACAGTATATTCTTCCATTTGTTTATGTCTTCCTCTATTTCTTTTTTCCACATCCTATAATTTTCTGAAGACAGGTCCTTTACCTCCTTTGTTAAATTTATTCCTAGGTACCTTAATTTTTGTGTTGCAATGAAAAATGGGATTTTTTTTTTTAGTTTTTCTTTCTGTGAGTTCATTATTGGTGTATAAAAAAGCCATAGATTTCTGGGTGTTAATTTTTTATCTTGCTACATTGCCAAATTCATTTATTTCATCTGGTAGTTTTTTTATGGAATCTTTAGGGTTTTCTAAGTACATTATGTCATCTGCAAAGAAAGACAATTTTATTTCTTCTTTTTAAATTTTATTTTTCTTCTTGTCTGATCACTATGGCTAGCACTTCCAGTACTATGTTTAACAAGAGTGGTGAATGTGGGCATCCCTGTCACATTCCTGTTCTTAGGGAAAATGAGTTTAGTTTTGCCCATTGAGTATAATATTGGCTTTCGGTTTTTCATATAAGGCTTTTATTATGTTAAGGTATAATCTCTCTATTCCCACTTCGTTGAGAGTTTTTATCAGGAGAGGATGTTTGATTTTGTTAAATGCCTTTTCTGCATCAATTGATGATTACTAATATGTGATTTTTGTCTCTCAATTTGTTTATGTGATCTAGCATGTTTATTGATTTGTGGATATTGTACCAGCCTTGCATCCCTGGAATAAATCCCACTTGGTATGGTATATGATCTTTCTGATATAATGCTGGATCCAATTTGCCAGGATTTTTTTAAGGATTTTAGCATCTAGACCAACATGGTATTTGCTTCTAAAGGATAGAATGAGAATACAGTTAAATCCATTAGCAAAATGTTGAGCACACACTTAAATTTCATCAGGGATGTTGTCCTGTAATTCTCTTTCTTTGTAGAGTCTTTTATCTGGTTTTGGGATTAGGGTAATGCTGGCTTCATAGAAAGAACTTGAAATTTTTGGAATTATCTGAGAAGGATAGGATTTTTTATTTTATTTTTTATTTTTAATTTCTTTATTGATTATGGTGTTACATATGTGTCCTTATTCCCCTATCACCCCCTCTCCCCTCCACCCTCAGCTGTCTGTTGTCTGTGTCCATTGGTTAGGCTTATATGCAGGCATACAAGTCTAGGTTTTAGTTCTTCTTTGAATGTTTGGTAAAACTCTTCTGTGAAGTCATCTGACCCTGGGCTTTTGTTTGCTGGAAGTTTTTAGATTACTGCTTCATTTCTTTCTTAGTTACTAGCCTGTTGAGATTTCTTTATTTTTATTGATTGAGTTTGGGAAGGTCATATTTTTCTAGGAATATGTCTATTTCCTCTAAGATGTTTAGTTTGTTGGAATACAGTTGTTCATATTATTTTTCCTTTTTAACAATCATTTGTATTTCTGTAGGGCCTATTTGTTTTGCTTCTTTCATTTCTGATTTTGTTTATTTGTATTTCCTCTCTTTGCTTCTTGGTGAGCCTGGTTAGAGGTTTGTCAATCTTATTTATCTTTTAAAAGAACCAGCTCTTGGTTTCATTGATCTTTTGTATTTTTTTTGTCTCTGTCTTTTATTTCTGCTCTAATCTATATTATCTTTGTCCTTCTGCTCATTCTGGGCCTTTCTTGTTGCTCTCTTTCTAATTCTTTAAGTTGTAAAGTTAGATAATTTATCACCAGTTTTTCTTGTGTGTGTGTGTGTGTGTGTGTGTGTGTGTGTGTTTGAGTTAGGCCTGCAATGCTATGACCTTCCCTCTCAGGACTGGTTTCACTGAGTCCCATTGATTTTGGATTGTTGTGTTTTAATTGTCGTTCATTTCCAGAATGTTTTAAATTTCTTCTTTGATCTCTTTGGTAATCCAATCATTGTTTAATAGTATGCTTTTTAGCCTCTATGTGTTTGAATTTTAAAATTATTGTTATTGCAGTTGATTTTTAATATTATGCCATTGTGATCTGAGAAGATGCTTGATATGATTTCAATCTTCTTGAATTTGGAGACTTTGCCTATGACCCAATATGTGGTCTGTCTTTGAAAATGTTCAGAGCGGATCCTTTTCCCCTTTGTTTTAAGGTCACTGTAACCTGCTTCTAATTATTTTGATGTTTTCCTTACTTTTTAGTGATTCCTGACTCTGTTTTAGATACTCCCATGGAGTCTGCAATGATCCCAAAGATGGTCATGAAATTATAAAAAAATGTAAAACACAAATAATATTTAGTTTAAAAGAAATACAGGTTTATTAAAAGATAAAGGAGAAATTACAAAATCAAAGAATTTCACTGAAGCCTTCTTGTTAGGAGCAGAAGCTTGCCTTAAGAATGTCTGCCTTTCTATTACTACTTGAGGGACTCTGGGCAAGGTACCTAATTACATCAAGTCTAAGATGTCATCAATTATATGACACATTATTATTTTAGGTAACAATATGTAAAAAAATATATAACTTTTTAATTGAATAGTGCCAGAATGCCTTAGCAATAGTGTTATGCAATGCATAAGTTGGCTCTCATTGCATACACAGGCCTCTCATTGCATGCCTTGAAATTTCTTGTATTTCTGTGTGGAGTAACTTGATAATTTCTCTTGCCTTTGGTTGCTTTTCTTGGAAATCCTTTTGGATACAGCAGTAACAAAATATAACAAAGTTTTCTTTTTATGGGCATCTTTCTTCCATATGGTCCTGTAAATCACTTAATTTTAACTTTGCAAGAAAAGAAGGAGTTGTGGACATTCCTCTAATGAGACATATACTTATTTCACTAATATCCAGTTGCCACCCTGACACTGTTTCCAGTGCCTTTTAACATACACAGTACCATTTTCTTGCAATGTCAATTCATAAAGAGCACTCTTGAAAACATTTAAAATAAAACTCACCATGTTTAGCACTACAACTGTACTTAATACATATATTCAAGTGACTTGACAATAGTATCAACAAGTATGACCAATTATACACACACACACACACACACACACACACACACACACACACACAGGTAATAGCTATTATGCCAGGCTATTTTCTGGAAAATAGTTATTGTAAATGCCACTAATTATAAAATCATCCTGATTTCAGGAATGTAAAATGTATTCTTAGGGTCAGAAAAACATAGTCCTTAAGTTTTCTCAGTCTATTTCCTTATTTGAAAAGATAAGACTAATAATTGTATTTTCTTCTAAGGGATAGCACGAGGATACGGTTAAGTCTGTTAGCACAATGTTGAGCACACAGTAAATGCTTAGATATTAATTTAAAAACACACAATTGCTATCGTGGATATTATTGTAAAAAACAAACATAGAGCAGAAGATTAAAGGAAGCTATAGGAGTATCTTAGCCAAATAGTAATGGCATTATTGAAGTGAAACCATAAAACATATTTGTTGACAGAGGCCATGACTTCATAATACCACAGCCACAACTTATCAGGGGGATTGATTGGCTTATTTTAAACTGTTTAACTGGTTATCTTAATGACAGTAAAAAACAAGCTTAATTTATCTTTCATGGATTACTTTAAGATTTCTACTTTATTAAAACCCTACATGTAAATTGATTGTTTCCTCATTTAAAATCATTCATGTATTGTAAAATGCAGAGACCGGTTTGGCTCAGTGAATAGAGTGTCGGCCTGCAGACTGAAAGGTTCCAGGTTCGATTCCAGTTGGGGGCATGTACCTTGGTTGTGGGCACATCTCCAGTGTGAAGGGTGCAGGAGGCGGCTGATCGATGTTTCTCTCTCATTGATGTTTCTGATTTTCTATCCCTCTCCCTTCCTCTCTGTAAAAAATCAATAAAATATATTTTTTAAAAAGCTTTAAAATTATTCATGTATTGTAAAATGATGCAACTTCTATGGAAAACAATATGGATATTTCTCAAATAATTAAAAGTAGAAATAACATATGATCCAGCAATTCCACTTCTGGGTATATATTTAAAGAAAATGAAACCACTGCAGCATTTTTCACAATAGTCAAAATGTGAAAACAGAAATCTAAGTGTACTTAGATGGATGAATAAACTAAATATAGTACATATATATAATGAAATATTATTCAACCCCAAAAAGGAAATCCTGCCTTTTTGTGACAGTGTGGATGGACATTTAGAACATTCTGCTAAGTGAAATAAGTCAGAGATAGAAAGGCAAATACCATATTATCTTACTTATACATAAAATATAAAAACATAACCCATAGAAACAGAGAGAAAAATGGTATTTACCAGGGACTGAGGGGTGGGGAAATGGGGAAAGCATGGTCAAAGGGTACAGATATCCTATAAATAAAGACCAGCGACCATAAGCATAAGGACAGGAACAACTGCTTAACCAGTTGCTGTGAGGTGGGAGGCTGGCGGGGTAACTGGCTGGCTGGTGGTGGCGGGGTAGAGGTGGCAGGACAAGGGTCAGAGAGGGGAACAAGGTGGCTGGCAGCAGAGTGTGGCCCAAGGCCAGCGAGGAGAACCAGCTGGCTGGTGGCAGTGGCAGGGCGGGGCCCAAGGACTGGCAAACGGGCAGAAGATGTGTCTTATTGCAGGCCAAGCCTAGGGACCCTACCTGAATACAATTTTGTGCACTGGGTCTCTAGTCAATTATAAAATGAATATATTCTGGATATCTAATGTACAGTATGATGACTATAGTTAAATATACTGTATTATATACTTGAAAGTTGCAACAAGAGTAGAACCTTAATGTTCTACGCTAACAACAACAATAAAGTGGTAATTATGTGAGGTGAAAGATGTATTGACTAATCTATTTTGGTGAATATTTGCGATATATATGTGTATCAAATCACATTCCATACCTAAAGCTTACACGATGTTATATGTCAATTATATCTCAACAAAGCTAGGAGGGAAAAAGAAGTGGCTAATTTAAGTTACATGCCACATAATGAAATGATGTTGGAAACATGATATTAAGGAAATAAGTTTCAGAGAACACATAAAATATTTCATTTTACAGAATTCAAAACATGGAAAACTCAATAATTTATTGCTAAGGGATACAAACATATATAGTAAACACTATAGCAAGAGGGAGATATACATAAAATTCAGGACAGTCTTTACATCGGGGTGGAGAGGGAGGATGTAATTTTGTGAAGATGCTAACAGGGAATTTCTAATATAATGGTATTATTTGTTAAAAGCTATAATAGTTTATATTTTATACATATTCTTTTGTATATAATCTATAAAACCCTATCTCTTTCTCCCTATTCTAGATTCACTATTTTCTTCCCTCTATAAATAGTAAGTCATTTTTAAAAACCTAGTTAATACTCCTCTTGATATTTCAGGTTGGTGAAGGTGAAGACAGAAATGTTTTAAAGCAAGATCGCCTATGACACCCTCTTTTGGATGGCTTGGAGTGAATGGAACTCCATGATAAGAGTGGAGAAAGTTGGGCGAGAGAGAGTGTATTGGGAGTATAAACAAATCCACTTATAGAATCTAGTTGTTTCTCAGGTAATTGTCGATATTCAAAGCACATGTTTATTCACCAACTTTTAAGAGCTGCAAACAGACTTACTGGTAGATTTTCTGATCTATTATGGCAAAGGAAACCATATGATGCTTGTTTTCAAACATGTTTGCAGATGGCCCAAACTTATGACTCAATTAACAAAACAAACATGTTTATGAACCTAATATAATCCTTTTGACCTTAATAAAGTCTTAAATACCAAGAAAAGATGTTTTAAGGTTGAAAAATGTACACAAAAGTGAATCATTCATATACTTGCACTGGAGTTTATGACATTTGCCTCCTACCACCGCTACCTTGCTAACTTAGTGCCATTTAAAGTGCTTCCTTTGGTGGTAGCAAATTATAAATCCATATTTCAGTAATATACTCTCATTAGCTACAGATTTATAAATAAGTGCACGTGCATACACACACACACACACACACACACACACACACACACACAGTTTTCTCTCAGCAATGATTTGGTTGACAGGTTGAAAAATCACTAAGGACTTTCTGTTTCTATTCTAAATATCATTGTTTTTAGTGATAATATGCTTTTCATTTTTTCATGGATTTTCCCCATGAAAATCCTAGACATAATACAATAAAATATATTCTTATGCAAATAATCCAAATACTTTTTTTTAACACCTAGAAGAAATGTCTAAAAGAATGCCCTTTCAAAATCAAAATACTAAAGTTTCTCAATAGGCTTCTATTCTTTATCTGATCTGTTAAGTCTCTAAGTTATTATATTATTATTGAATTAAAATGACAATAAAATAATGCTGAATATTCAGCCCCTAATCTTTCCCCATGCATAGCAATTATAACTTCAGCTGAAAATAACTGAAATTTTGTCACATCAAAGAATACACCAGCCAGCCATGGCCTCATGAAAGCCTTTCAGGAGTGTTGAGTTAGATTTAAGCATGGAGTTATTTGCCATATTCTTCTACTGTTTCAGAGGCCCCTGTCAATCAGCACAGCAGTTAGTGAGAAACTCGACTGCTTGCTACTACCAGCCAATAGGCAAATTGATTTGGCTCTTTTAACAGCTGGTTATCTGATATATTTTTATTACGCTAGAAGAGTTAGTAGATTTGGTTTAGGATGAAATTAAACCTGGATGTTTTAATGACAACTAAATTATTCTTATGTTATCTATATTCAAACCTGTTTTGGAAAATTATGTTAGTGGGGAAAGGAGGAAAGATTACTAAACTGGAAATAAAGAAATGTAAGTTCTATTCTCCCTGTGAATCCAGATACATTCTTAAAATGCTTTGCAAGAACCATGAGGGTCCTGGCTTCATTTCAGGAGGTGATACTGGTTTTGTTTTAAGAGGAAGATTAATCATTTCTTCAACAAACCAATATAGCAGGCTGAAATTGAAAAAACAAATGGCCTCCATATGTAACATTCAGTATTACTTAAAACTTACATCTTGCTCTGGCATCTCCAATCCCTTGATGGTAGAAAACTTAAATTTACCACTGAAGGCAACTTGGTTTCTTCTAGTTTAAGACTCTTTTCAGTAGTAATTTCATTCATTATTCTCTCTCTCAGGAATATATCAAGGGGTTTTTCCCTTCTCCCAAGATGATGTCTGCATGCAAAGGAAGGCCTGTGTGTGGTGGCAGCAGCAGGACAATGAACTCACGGTACAGTTTTTCTTGGAATGTTCTGTATTCTGCTGACTTATGGAGGCATCAAGTGCTAATGTTTGCTGTAATATGGATGTTTCCTTATATGATCCCACTGTAATCATCGAGAGCCCTTTTGGTCTTGCATTCTTTGAACTTCCCAAGCCAGACCTCTTTCAGTTCATCAGTTCTCTCAGTGTTGGCCATTCCTTGCCACTCACAGGCTGTGGTTTTAATAGAAAATGTTATCTCAGATTATCTACATAGGTGTCTCTCCTGCTGATGCTGCCATACTCCGTGTTTCCAGTATACCATAATTTATCTCCCTGTATGAGAACATTACTATGAAAGTAGACCATCACCCAGTATGTTCAAAATTCTCTCAATATATATTATAGATTCCCTTTTTTGACCCTTTCAGGGATAGAGCATCTTTTCTGTAGTCTCATCTGTTCAAAGTATATCCCACCAGTATAGGAAGGTTTTTTTCCTTCCTAGGTAGCAAATCTATTATTTAACACCAGAGGCTTGGTGCACAAAATTCATGCATGGGGGGCCAGTCCCTCAGCCCAGCCCGCACCTTCTCCAATCTGGGACTCCTTGAGGGATGCAGGGATGAGGCCTAAACCGGCAGTCGGACATCCCTCTCACAATCCAGGACTGCTGGCTCCTAACTACTCACTTGCCTGCCTGCCTGCTCATCCCTAACTGCCTCTGCCTGCCAGCCTGATTGCCCCCTAACTCATCTGCTGCCTGCCTGATCGCCCCTAATGATCTCTGCTTTGGCCTTTGCCACTGTGGCTTTGTCCAGAAGGATGTCTGGAATGACATCTGGAAGGTTGTTTGGTCTAATTAGCATTTTATGCTTTTATTAGTATAGATATTCTTCAAGCACTTTTACATTGTGCCTAATAGTCTTTATTCTCACAACCCTGAGAACTCTTGCAATATAATAGCATTTAGAAATAGATTTAGAAACCCTCAGGTAAACCCAGCTTTCAAGATAATTATCCTGCTATGGACTGAAGTTTAAATTTGAAATCCAAACTGAGTGAACACATTTTTATTCTAGGTTGTATTGGAAGTCTCCACCCCATCCCTCTTCATCCTGCTACATTGATCCCATGGTTGAGGAGCCACAGGAAAATTTTTATGGAGAATGAAATATACATTATTTCCATGTTTATATTATCTATCTATCTATTGATCTATCATTTATCTATCATCAGCTTCATTATATAAATACATCTTTCCCTTCAATTATTGACCACGTTTTATAGCATAATTTTGATGTGCTAGACTGAATTGAAAGTGTTAGGTACTAGTTACCCAATACAGAGAGTTAGAGAGAAAACAGGCTTCATTTGTCAAACAAGGTTTTTTCAAATTGAAGAGGAAGATTTGGAGTATCTTTGATTTTGTAGCCCCCTTGTGAAAGCAATTGAGAGTATGTACTGTCTCAAAGTGCTGATACATTAAATAGTACAGTTATGTTTGAGAATATATTGGAAGTGAATGTGAAAAAATGTCTTACAGTATCTGAGACAGAAGGGTTGAAACTATCACTGGACAGAGATATGTAAACTAAAATTTATTGTTAATTTCTCAATCAAGCTTCTTCTGGGTTGGTCCTGTCAATGACATAGTATTCAACTATTAGTATTTGAGAGTAAGGGAAAGTAATGTAATAATTTTGTACTTATTGAAGAGATGGTTGATCCACACACGTTTCTGAATTTGCTATATTTCAAGGTTCTTTGCCTTCTAACATTGTTTATCTGTACAGTTCATAAATCTTATTGTCTTTATGTTATAGATTAGAAACCGAAAGCCAGGGAGAAAAAAATTTACTATATATCTTGTGGAATTTCTGTGTGACAATTATGCTTAAATTTTAATTACGTATAAGTATCTGCATATAGCATTTGTGTTTCACAGTCACAATATCATGAAGATATCATACAGCCACACTTGGTCTTCTGTATTTTTTCAGAGACTGAAAGAGGCTGTAGAAAGCAGAAATTGTTGTTCAGATCAAATGCTGTGGTATTACATAGCAAAGAAAATAAGGGAAATGTTCAAATAATTTTGATATTAATTTTCATTTTGGGGGGTTTTGAAGTATAATACTTTTATATCAACATAGATGTTACATTAACTTTATTGAACAACTACTTTATTGCCCACTAGGAGATCTTGGTCCTCGGCCCTGGGCTACCACAAAATGGATTGATTGGTTTCAACAAGGCAGTCAAACTAGTCTGGCCCTCCAATTTTCTTATAAAAAAGAGAACATTTAATTATATATTATCTAAGTGTTCTAATATTTAGTGAGTGTATGTGGAGTTCACATCCCACAGATCTATCATGTCTCTCCAATTCCAAGATTCAATCAATTACTAAGCTCTGCTGACTCTATTCTAAATATTACTTACCTTTACCCATACCCTTTCTTTTTAAATGTTTATTGTTGAGATTATTACAGATGTCCCTCTTTTCCCCCAACATTGTCCCCCTCCATCCAGTTCCCACCCTGCCCCAGACCTTTGCTACTCTATTGTCTGTGTCCATAGGTAATGAATATAAGCATTATAGATATTTGCTTAATTTCTTCCCCCCCAACCCTCTTCCCTCTGTGAACCTTCAATTTGTTCCATTTCCATGCCTCTGATTCTAGTTTATTCACCAGTTTATTATGTTCATTAGATTACTTATTCATTTATTTTTATTTTTAGATTCAATTATTGATAGCTATGTACTTGTTGCCATTTTGTTGTTCATATTTTTTATCTTTTTATTTTTCTTCTTCTTCTTAAAGAATACCTTTCAACATTTAATATAATACTGGTTAATACTGGTTTGGTGGTAATGAACTCCTTCAGCTTTTTCTTGTCTGTGAAGCTCTTTATCTGACCTTCAATTCTAAATGATAGCTTTGCTGGGTAGAGTAATCTCAGTTGTAGTTCCTTGCTATTCATCATTCTGAATATTTTTTGCCACTCCATTCTGACCTGCATTGTTTCTGTTGAGAAACCAGCTGACAGTCGTATGGGCATTCCCTTGCAGGTAATTAACTACTTTTCTTTTTGTCTTTAACGCTTGGCATTTTAATTGTGATGTGTCTTGGTGTTGTCCTCTTTGGGTTCCTCTTGTTTGGGACTCTATGTGCTTCCTGGACTTGTAAGTCTATTTCTTTCACCATGTAGGAGAAGTTTTCTGTCATTATTTCTTCAAATAGGTTTTCAATATCTTGCTCTCTGTCTTCTTTTGGCACTGAATGTCAGTACACTTGAAGTTGTCCCAGAGGCTCCTTACACTATCTTCATATTTTGGGATTCTTTTTCTTTTTGGTCTTCCAGTTGGGTATTTTTTGCTTCCACATATTTCAAATCATTGATTTGATTCTCAGAATCCTTTACTCTACTGTTGAATCCTTGTATATTATTTATTTTTGACTGGTCCTTTTCCATTTTTTTGGAGGTTTCTAGAAGATTCTTGTGGTTTTGAACTCTATATCCCATAGTTAGCTTTCTTTAATTTCTTTAATTTCATTTGTGACATGTTTCTTTGTCTCTGCATTTTGGCTGTTTTCTTGTGTGTTTTTTTTTTCTATGTATTGGGTAGAATGCTATGTCTTCTTGAGTTGGTAGAGTGGTCTTGGGTAGTAGGTATTCTATAGGGCCCAGTACTCAGCCTCCCCAATCACCTGAGTTGGGCACTCTAGGTGCACCCTTTGTGGACTGTAAGCATAGTATTGTAGTTGATACTTGATTGCTATTGGTATTACTGGGAGGAATTGACTTCCAGGCCAATTGGCTATGAGGACCAGCTGTGACTACAGTGGGAAAGCTGCTATGCAGGTGACACCTCTGTGGAGCAGGACTTGCCTCAGTGAGGCTTTGGTGCTTACTTAATCTTCCCCTTTAATGAGTCACTTATGGATGTGTAGAGTTTTAATCTGGTATGGTCTGACACTGACCACTGGGTACACTTGGATCTCCAGAGAGGTGAAAAGTCAGCCACTGCCTGGGGCCACCCAGTAGGAACTACAAAGAGATCTGCAGATTCATTCTCTTTGTGTCAGGTTTGGAAGTATCCAGATGAGGTCCAGCTGTGAAGCAAGGCAGGCTGGTGCTGGTGCCAGGTCTTGTGCCTTTTATTGATAGATTTGGGGCACACTGACCCATCTGCAGCTTGTTTGAGAGATTTTACCATGAGCAAGGAATGGCCATTTATATGCCAAAGCTGCTGCATACAACTTGGATGGGGTTGTAAATTGGATGAGGAGGGGTCTTAGGGAATCACTAGGGCAGAACAAACAGAAATGGCTGCCATTTAGCCCTGCAACTGAGGAGGTCCCAGCATAGGAACAATAATCCCTGCAAAGACAACTTTCTAGGAAAAAGCAAACCCTGAGTTCCTTCCCTGATGCCAGACAAACTAGTTCCTCCTCAGATGTGTCTGTGTCACCCAAAACTTCCCCCTGGAGCTGGTGTTCAGAGAAAGCAGGATCTTGTAAGTTCAGTTCATGGTGCTGGCCTTCTAAGAGGACAGCGGGGTCTCCAGCAACCTCTATGTCACTGAGCCACAATCCAAACTGTTTTTTACAGCCGGAGGTTCTTACTACCCATAGGGACCGCTTTTGTCACCGCTGGGACCCTGGGATGGGAAGTCCGGTGTGAGGCTTGGACCCCATGCTCCTCCAGGTGGCCTCCACAGAGGCAATTTCCCTCCCCAATGAAAAGGCAGCACATGTGGGTGCCAGATCAGCCCATTCTGCGCCTCCACACATCCTATCAGTCTTAGTGTATTGTCTTCTTTACTTTTCTAGTTGTAGGACTTCCATTCATCCAGCTTTCCAATAGTTCTGGATTATGCTTGTATTGTATTTCAGTTGTAATTTTCAGGTGGTTGTGGGAGGCAGTGAATAGAGACATTTACCTATGCCACTATCTTCAAATCTCTATCCATTCCCTTTTAATCCCAGCTTCCATTCTTCTTGAGAGTCTTAATATCTTTCATTAGCCTCTTAATTGTTTTTGCTGATTCTCTTGACCCTGTTAAATATCCCCTTTTTAATGGTGCGAGGGTGATTTTTCTAAAACAATAATTTCTTGACATCATATTTTAGGTTGTAAGCTTTCTGTGGTCCCTCTAATGTTGTAGTATAAAGCATGGCTTTTATGATCTGGCTTTCCATTTCTTTATCTTCTTGTTCCTAGTTATCAATGATTGAATCAATTTATGCCTGTCCCTCCCCTGCTTAAAAA
Organism: Lasiurus cinereus; assembly: GCA_011751065.1. NCBI lineage: Eukaryota > Metazoa > Chordata > Mammalia > Chiroptera > Vespertilionidae > Lasiurus > Lasiurus cinereus. The sequence continues at coordinate 12,582,579 of JAAGEH010000015.1, read as the reverse complement.
TTGCAGAAATGAAAAAAAAATGGCAGCAGAATAGACGGACCTGTCCCAAGCCTTGTCCCTGAGCAGATAGAGAGAACAGCTGAGGGTCACACTGGGAGTGTTTGTTGGCGAGTTAAGAGACAGCTATACTACAGGAGAAGGTGGAGGACTTCTAGATGAGCCTTCCATGACTGGGAAGCCCCCACTGCTGCTGAGTTTTCTCCTGGAGCCACCAGCTTGGACGCAGAAACCATGCCATCTTGAAAGGGAAAGCAGATGTTATGAGAGGCCTGAAAATCTACAACTGTAGGACCCCCAAACAGCTGTGAGCCCCAGAACATGGGTCTCCAATTGGTGCAAACACTCAGATTCCGAGGAGCTCTACACTAACACAGAAAGGTCAGATTTTGCCTGAGAAAGGGTGAGCCCTCTAGTTCCACAGGACAAAGAAATGTGCACAATGTGAGAGCTGGAGGACTGGGGGAAGTCTGCACCTAGAGAAATCTATGGCTGTTGGGTAGGGCATGATCAGTGAATGTGGAAGGGGATCTTCAAAGCTGCTAACAGGGGGGATCTCTAGAAAGCAACCCATTTTGATCTGACGCAGAAGGACAGCCTGGGAGTTTTAAAGTGTACTGGCTGCTTGGACAAGAGCATGGAAGGGGGACTGCACAGACTTGTGCTCTTTTCTCTTCAGATCCTTGCTTCTTATTGCTAATCCCAATACATAGGATCACCTAGTTGGGGATACCCTGGGATACTGCAGGGGAAAGTTGTTTTTCTGGAACCTGGGGATAGAAGCAGGGAGTGACCATTGGAGAACCAGCTCTGGGGCATCCCACTCCCACAAACCTGTATTGAGTGCCACAGGGAAAGCAGGATCTAAGCACAGGCTAGAGAGGACCTATAGTCTCAGAGGTCAATTCAGAAACACAGCCACCCAGGGGCTGATTCACAAATTGACTCTTGTATAATCACAAATAAAGAAATAAAGAGATTAAGACACACTGCCTACTTAAAAATCAGAACTGGTTTACAACACTGAGCACCAGTGGAATGCAGAAAACTGCAATACTGTCCTGACTGGGAAACAGGCATACAAAACAGAACAATAGAGGAAGTGAATGACCTTCACTACTGTACATTTTGTTTTTTATTTTTTTTAATTTTTCATCTTTTATTTAAGAAACGATTGTTTTTCTTTTTCCCTCTTTTGATTTTACCTTTTTAATTATTACAATTTTATTTTCAATCAGTATTATTACTACTACTATTTTACCTTTTTTGGGGAAAAAGTGCCATTTTATTTTTTCTTTATTTTACTTTGGGATTAGAGTTCTACATTCTATTTTCGTCTTTCTTTTAGCATCATTTTACACTATCTCAACTCTACCTTTATGCCATCACTCTCTTCCTAACTTTTCTCCTTATTTGTCCTGTTTCTCTTACCCTTTTCCTACATTAGATTTTCCCTATTCTTTCTTTTTACCCCCTGTTAAAATTTTACCCTACTTATATATCTAATTTGCAATTCTCTGTTCCAAGCCCATACACACCTCTCTATTCTCTGTCTTCACTATCCAAAAATTGTTTTTCTCTCTGTACATTTGTTCTTGTTTGCTTGAATGTTGAATTATATCGGTATTTATGTTTTTTTGTGATATTGTTTTGGTTATTCTTTTTATTTTGTTTTGTTTTGTTTTTGTTTGTTTTTTACATCTATTTTCAATTGTCTTGCTTGATATAGTTGTTCTTTGTAGTTTGTATTAATCTCCAGGTACTTGTTACTGGCATTTGTTGGGATTAGTGGCTATTTAATTGGAGTTTTCTCTCCTTATGTATAGTTTGTTTCCCTTCTCTTCCTTATTCTCTTTCTTTCTCTCTTACTTTTTTATGTCTTCTTTTCTCTCTTCTTCTTACTCTCCTATCTTCTAATTTGTATGTCTCTGATGGTCACCTTTATTTGTGGCTATTAATATTGTGAATACATTTCTGTTTAGTGCCTTGTGCATTATAGCTGGTTGTGTTGTATTTTGTGCCTTTAAATCAATGTAGCAGAGAGATAACTACATAACCAGACACCCAGAGAGGAGAGACCATGGGGAGACAAAGAAACAGCCCACATATAAAAGAAAACTAGGCATCACCAGAAAAGGAAGTAAATGAAATGGAGGCAAGCAGCATGCCAGAGAAAGAGTCCAGAGAAATGGTCATAACGTGGCTGAAAAGAATGAAAGATAAATTCGACAATATGAGTAAGAACCAAGAGGAAATGAAGGACAAAGAAGAAATGAAAAATGATATTGCTGCTTTAAGGAACTCAATAGAAAGTACCAAAAGTAGACTAGAAGAAGCAGAGGACCACACCAGTGAGCTAGAAGACAAGGTAGGAAAAAATACCCAAGTACAGCAGCTTCTAGAAAAGAAAATTAAAAATCAAGAGGAGAGCCTAAGGGAACTTTGGGACAACATGAAACAAAAAATCCACATAATTGGGGTCCCAGAAAGAGTGGAAACTGAGCAAGCAACAAAAATCCTGTTAGAAGAAATAATGAAAGAAAACTTCCCTGATATAGGGAAGAAAAAACCCACACAAATCTAAGAAGCTCACAGAGCCCCAAGCAAATGAACCCAAAAAGACCAATACCAAGCCACATTATAATTAAATTGGCAAACACCTCCAACAATGTAAGAATCTTAAAAGCAGCCAGAGAGAGACAGAAAGTTACCAACAAAGGAACCCCCATCAGACTAACAACTGATTTCTCAACATAAACTCATCAGGCCAAAAGAGAATAGAATGAAATATACAAAGTTATGCAAAGAAAGGGTCTGAATCCAAGAATACTGTACCCAGCAAGACTATCAATCAAAATTGAAGGTGAAATCAGGAGCTTCATAGACACACAAAAAAAGAGGGAATTTATTACCACCAAACCAGCAATGAAAGAAATGCTAAAGTGTATACTGTAAAAAAAAAGGAAGTGAAGACTGAAAGACTGAACACAGATGTAAAGAACAAAAATGGTGACATTTAAGTACCTATCAATAATAACTTTAAATGTAAATGGGTTAAATGCTCCAATCAAAATATATATGGTAATGGATTGGATAAGAAAACATGAACTGTATATCTTCTGTCTACAAGAAATCCACCTCAGAAAAAAAGACAGACAAACAGAGGGAAATAGGATGGGAAATGGTTTTTCAGGCAAATAGAAATGAAAAAAAAGCTGGGGTAACAATACTCATATCTGACAAATTAGATCTCAAAGTGAAGGACATAAAAGACATAAGGAAGGACACTTCATAATACTAAAGGGAGTAATCCAACAAGAAGATATAACTCTGGAAACATATATGTACCCAATACAGGAGCACCCAAATACATTAAAAAAAATTCCTGGAGGATATCAGTGGAGAGATTGACAGTAATACAATCATAATAGGAGGTTTAATACCCCACTATAATCATCGGACAAATCCTCTAAACAAAAAATCTGCAACAAAACATTAATGCTAAATGACTCACTAGACCAGATGAAATTAATTGACATCATCAGAACATTCCCCCAAACCACAGAATATATAATCTTTTCAAGTGCACTTAGGTCATTTTCAAAGCTAGATCATATGTTGGTTCATAGGCAAAGTCTCTTCAAATTCAAAAAGACAGAAATCATATCAAGCATCCTCTCACATCACAGTGGAATAAAAATGGAAATCAACTACAATAAAAACAATACAAAGAAATCAGATACTTGGAGACTAAATAACATGCTACTAAACAATGAAAGGAAAATCAGAGATATCAAGAAAGAAATAAAAAACATCATTGCAACAAATGACAATGAAAACACAACAATCCAAAATCTATGGGACACAGTGAAATCAGTATCTTTCTTTCATTGATTGGCTCATGGGTGTGGCTGGTGGATGTGGCTTATGAGTGTGGAGGAGGTATGATTAATTTGCATAGTACTCTTTTATTAGATATGATACTTCTTTATATCATACTTGCTGCTACTTTTGTCAAAATAAGAGGTTTAAACCCTTATTTAAAGAAAAAAAGAGACTTTATCCCAATAACAAATCTTCAGAAGAATGGATTCTTTGGCTCTCAGAACTCTGACTTCAGCCATTTGACCCATTGATGTTCTGATGAACAATTTAATTATTGGCCACCATCGAAGACTGCATCCCCATAATGGAGAAAGGAAACAGTACTCCTTAAAGAATCGTGGAGGGCTGGGACTATGTGGCTTAGGCACCTTGGGAAAGAAGACAACATAATGAGAAATAGCAGGCAGCCAAGGCTGAGAACCAGTTTCTGTTGTGTGTGTGTCGATTTTCAAAAATGAGAAAGTATTTATTTTACATGTTCTGGTAATTAAGCAAACAAAAACCTATATGACAAAAAAATGAAGATTGATACATGCATTCAATGAGAGCACGGAAAATTACACTCACAGAGGAAAAGATTCCATATGTTCTCCAATACCTAGGCACAACTGGGTGCCGCTTTAATGACTTTCCAAATGCACCCCATTGTTCTTAAGTATTGAAAAACATATGGCATGTTTCCCCCTTTAACTGTGAATTTCCTTACTTTTGTCAGTTGTTGTGGGTGTGAATACAGTCCAAAGTTGTTATTAGAGAGGGCATGTTAATAGTATACTCAGTTGTTATCTCTTCGTCTTCCCCAAATATACTGTGAAAATCTACAAATACAGTTCTAACTTTGATATTGTTAATAAAGGCCCTTAGAGAGTTTCCTAATCATTCTTCTCAGCTCCAAACTTAGCATGGATGATAAATGGCCATCTAGTTGCCAATATAGCACAATATTTCAATTTCCTGCCTTCCCAAAGGTATTTGAAAGGTTGTACGAAGTTCATACTCACAGTATGTGTTGTCTACAACACTGTGATCTCTGACTGGCTAACTTTAACCAAAGCCTTTTCAATTAACTCAACACATTCCTGGAGAAAACCAGCCCAATCTAGGCTCTATAAAAATATGTCTTTATTGATTTTCTTGCCAAATACTTTCTAAATTATGATAAAATCTTTTCTTTCAGATGATGTAGAAAAGGAAGCATTGTCCTTGTAAGGCAAACACAAAATTAACAGAATGATGTTCCACATTTTATCTATAAAAGGTTACAGATTTAAGTGTCTGGAAATGTTAATGGAAATCTAAATGAAAGGGAAAAAATCCTCATTTATAGTCCTGTCACCTTCCTCAAATCAAATTTTCATTTTTTTCTCATCCCCTTCCAGTCCTTGTCCATATGTATACATAATTTTACATAATTATACTTCCAGTGTAAAATCAATTTTGTACCTGTTTTTTTTCTATTTAAAATTATAACAATTGGATTCTAAGGAAAGCTATATAGCACATTCTTGTGGACAAATAAAGCAGAACACAGAGCAGAAAACTGGAACGCATGAATTCACAAACAACTGAAGCCCAGCATTTAAAAGTATAGAACTATCTCTGAGTAGACTAGATTGTATCATTGTTTGCTTTTGAATCCTCATTGTAAGCAGGGAAGCCCAAAGTGGGCTGCTTGTGATTGTCCCATTATTCTGAGAGCCAGACTTCCCAGAGAAAAGAGCCAGCAGTCAGTTTCACTGGGGGCTTAATATTCTCCAAATAAATGAAAATAAGGCTGATTTTTGGTGAACTACCATTAGGCTGACTGCAGAATGAGTGTTTCTGAAGTATATCACTTCCAGGAAAGCTTTTCCTTTCTGTTGATCCTGGACCTTAAGCTTGCTACATAAAGGCTAAGGCTATAAGACTAAGGCTCATTTTAGTGATGGTGAATAGCAACAAACACACTAGTTAGTGTTGTAGGTATAAATTATGTTCAGGCAGTTTATTAGAGTGACACAATTCCCAAGTAAAGGTTTATGCATACAGTTAAACACATAGTTAGTGACTGTAACACTTTTTCTTAAAATTTTCAACATTTTTAATTTTCCTATGCCACGTAACAATGAGCTCTAGTGTGTCACTGATCTATAGTATAATTAACTTCTTGTCTTTTGTTTCTTATGCATTTACATATCCGATTATCTTTCTATTTACTTTCTCATGGTTTTGCTACGTTGACTAAAACTTTTTAACGAGATAGTCTTAATGAGTTTTGCAGTTCATTTGTAAGTGGCCAGTTGTTGAAGGCATTTCAGGATGAGGGAGTGCTGCTGCATGATGCTGTGAGGTGTTCCTGGCAAGACTGGAGTATCCATGTTCCCTGCCCATCAGGACATCTACAGAAGCAGACCACGTGGATGAAATAACACAGTCTCAGGAGCTGCAGAGAAGATGCAGCAAAGCAGACTGAATGAAAATAATGCCAATTTCACCATCCTCGCTCCACTGCATTGGAGCAGTGAATCAAAGTCGGCGCCAATTCCATTAAAGTGGCTGAAAGCAGTTTTTGCCTCTCGAAATTTCTGCTTTTATTCTTTTGAGAACTCTTGCCTCAATTCCCATATTTCCTGTCAAAGTCAACATGGTGAAGAGCCTCGGGAATGGAGAGTCATTCTGATAGTATAGGACAGCAACCTGTGTAGTTCCTGCAGCATCCAGTGTGAAAGGAATAAACTCAGAACGTGTGCCAGGTAACTTTAGGGCTCTGGTTCTGGCCTCTCTGATGAGACTTTTATAGATGGCTAATTTATGTGCAAAAGGTGACTTTTCTAGTCACCAAGAAGGCAAACTTAACTCTGACTTGTACCAACTGCATCACCAGCATAGGCCTCGGCATCTGATGGCTCTGTATTCAAGTGAGTTTACCTACCCAGCTCTGGTAGGAGGAGAGGTGTCTGCTTTGTTAGGAGAGAAAGGAGATGATGACCTTCCTGTTGCCAAGCATCGCAGTCCTGACTATAATTTAACTGATCAGATGCAGTCTGTTCGAGGGATTACCCAAGATTATACTTGGATTCAGTTGGGATTGAGGTCCATAGGTAGACACTCACCATACTCTGCAAGAAAACAATTTGATTCAAAATCATAGAATTTGAGATAGTTGAGAAACAGATCATTAGGAAAGTGTATTCAAACACTCACGCAGAGATATTCCAGCATCGTTTATTCTCTTATTCCCAGGCTCCAACCCTCATCCAGCCCCTTCTCTTTCAAAAGGGAAGGTAGCTCCTTCTCTTTCTTAAAGAGAAGGCAGCTCTACCCAGCTCACTGATTTATGCAAAGGACATAAATTCACAAATCTGCCTGGATACTTCTTTATTCAGAAATGATTGTATGCAGCTGCTGTTTCTGGAAAAATTAAAAGACATTGGAAGTAGAAATGACTGATTCATAAAGCAACCATTTTTCCTTTATTAAGTCCATCAGGTCACCTTCTCTTCCCTTCTCACTCAGCTCGTCCAAACTGTAGTACGGATGAATGATCTTGTTAGTGGTGACCATCATGACTTGGACCCCATGGGTATCATCGCCCAGCTGGCACCCTATGGCAGCTGACACCACAACATCAAGGTTCTGGTAGGTACCCCTGGCATTCCTGTGGTAGTAGCCCAGAACACAGCTTTGATACCTGCTTTGGTGAACTTGTCTGCCATCTCCTTCCACACAGTCTTGGAGGGATTGAAGTAGTCATTGTCCTCGTCAATGCTTTCGAGAAAGAGGAGGATGTGCTGGAAGACAATGGCATGCTGACACTTCTGCTGCCCCGCCACACTCAGCTGCTGGTCCAGCCACTGGTCCTGAGCCTGCTTCAGGGCAGGGCACCTGGAGGCATCCTACAGAAACTGGGAGTTGAGGACGAGGAACAGGTTGTCCCCGACCCAGAAGCTGAAATAGTCATTTCCCCATGTCTCCTGGAATTCTGAGATGGTCTCAGGCTAGGAATGTCGCCCACATCATGGTTGTCACTCACCAGGACTAGCAGGATGTCGCTGTCCATGTTCCTGAGCACCCAGTGCAGGTCCTTTGCTCCTTCCACCAGGGCATCCCTGGCATGGCATGGATGAAGTCCCCACACAGAACGAAAAATCTGGGCTCGGGGTTCAGCTTGTTGATGGCCTGAATGGCTTGCTCAGTTAGACGGATCTCCTTCACCCACTCATTTCCACCATTGTCACAGTCCCCAGTGGACTAGGCCTTAATCAGTCCAAATTGTGGGTCTTCACTCTGGATGAAGTAGAATGGGCCTTTTCATTCCCTTTCCCTGTGTATTCACCAAGCCTTGTTCCTTCAGATTACCACTTGCTCCGATCAATAGCATAAGCACTTTCTGAACAGCACTTCAAAAAATATGAAGAAATGGAAAACTGGGTCTCCAAATGGTTTGCCTCAAAACAAGAAAAATTCTATTGGGATGGTATCCACAAATTACCTGCAAAAAACACGTCCAGGGTCCTGCCCCGGGCTCTGTGGAAAACACCTCCAGCCTCTGCTGTGGACATGGCAAGCAAGTTCCTGGTCCCACCTGAGTACACTGCGTGGGAGGAAGTGGTGCCACTCCTCACCCCCTAACTGCAGGTAGGGCCTAGCCTTTGGGGGCAGAACCTGTAACATGTTTTTAATAAAAGTACATAGATATGTGAGTTTAAAGCAATCATGTTTATTGGTTGGCTAATTCAGTAGTTTTTGTAGTTCACTTGAGGAAGAAAAAATCTATTATTTTCACAAATTTAACAATATTAGAGAAATAATTGAAGTCCAAGTTTTTGGGTTTTCTAAGTCCATATTCTTGAACCAATTATCACTGTTTATCCTTTGAAAGATTTAACAACAAGCAATTCCTTCTGGGTAATGCTGCATCCTTTCAGCTATGATGTCAGCCAGAATGTGGATGACAGTTATTGATAAAGTTTTTACCAATGTCTGCAATCAGATTTGGTAGTCTTTGCTTAAAGAAATATGGCTCCTATACTATATCCTCTTTTCAATTACTCCAGACTTATGAGCTAAGGCTTGAAAAAATGGTTGGTTTGCTAAAATGATGATGGACTGAAATGCCCATAAAAATTGGTGAAACTTTCAGACAACATGAAATACCCCTAATTAGGACACAAAATTGCAGAGGTTCTTAAGCTCCTCCTCCTGTTTTTAATCTTAAAATATAATAGGTTTTTGCATATTACTCCATATGTTCATGTTTATTTTGACTTTTCAAAATATTTACATTTTCAGGTAAATCATGTAACTTTCCTTTCAGATCTTTAAGAAAAACAGATATTCCAAAATTTAGCTTATTCAGCCTGCATGCATCTGTTATAAAGTACAACATAGTGGTTTTAATATTTTTATTTTTCAACTATTAAAAGAGGCTTTACAATTAATTAAATACAAGGGAATACTAACTACTTGGGACATTTTACATTAAATATTCACTCTGCTAATATGAGATAATACATGTAATAATGCCTTGAATCAATCCTCAGTGTATATTTGCATTGGGGTCCAACATGTGCTGATTTCTTCTTCTTCTCTGTGGCGTTCTATACTTCAAGCTTCCCCAATAAACTCATTGCTCCTGTGACTTTTTATGTTAGAGTTTTAGAATGTGCTCTGAAGTGAAACAGGCCTAGATTTAAATCACACCTCTGTAACTTAATAGTCTTGTCACTCTCCTTTTTTGAAACTCAGTTTTCTCACCTATAAAATGTAAATAATAATATTCATTACCAAGGGTTGTTGTCATAATTAAATGAGGTGATGTGTATAAAATGCCTAGCACATAGGAGTGTCCCCAATAATGCTAGTTTCTCTTGCTATGTACCTCATTGTCCCTAGTACATCTGGGCTGAATTCTCTAGCTATTCTTTTCCCCTCAACAATGTTTTTATTGACTTTTAGAAAGAGAGAGGAAGGAAGAGGGAAAGGGAGAAACATCAATGAGAGAGAGAAAAAAAATCTATTGGCTGCCTCCTACACGGTCCCCTTTGGAGATTGAGCCCATAAGCAGGGCATGTGCCCTAGATCAAGAATCAAATCAGCAACCTCCTGGTGCATGGGTTGATGTTCAACCACTGAGCCACACTGGCCAGGCTTTCAAGCTATTCTTGAATCTGGGCTCTGTGAGCTGGTAGAGTTGGGTAAGGGAAGTACTCTGGGTCTCTTATGCTAGCATTCTCATTGTTTTCTTTTCTAGATGCAGGATGTGAAGTTCTTCCTTTGTCATTTGACAGCAACTGGATCTATCTATACATTTTTCATGCAAAAACTCAAAAGAAATTTAGGTGAAAGTAGTACCTTTCTGATTACATTTTAGGCTGAACCATGTCCCAATCTAAATTTCACAGGATTCTAGTATTTATTTTGATTGATGCTTTTGTATATTGAAATATTAAATGTTTCTTATTTGAATGGATTTAGGTAATTTCTTTAAAAAATATTATTTGTTTTGGATAGGGATTAAAGGTATGATCTACAGTCCAAAAACTTGAATCATCCTATATAATAAAAGACTAGTATGCAAATTGACCAAACCTTGGGACGACTGGTCACTATGATGCTCACTGACCACCAGGGGGCAGACACTCAATACAGGAGCTGCACCCAGCCTGCAGATCCCAGGCCAGCCAAGGTGGGTGCCCTCCGATTGCCCCACCAGTTGCCCCGCAGAAGGAGGTGACCAGCTGTGGCAGTAAAGGGTGGGGTCAGTAAGCAGACAGTGCCAGACTAGCCAAGGCAGGTGCCGGCAGGCCCCCCCATCCCCCCACATAATCTTGCCAGTCACCCCAAAGATGATCCCTGATTGCTGGCCAGGCATAGAGACCCTACCTATGTGCAAATTTCATGCACTGGGCCTCTAGTATGATAATAACAAATACTGACATTGTCCAGGATACTGTTTGAAGTGCCTTACACATATTAACTTATTTAATCCTACCAGTAATGCTTTGAGGTGCAAGTTCTTATTATCATCCTTACTTTATAGATGAATAAATTGAGGCACAGAGAAGTTGACTAACTTGCCTAAGGCCATATAGCTAGTAAGTAGAAGAGCCAGAATTTGAACCCAGGAAGTTTGAATTGCATTCAGAATCTATTCACACGTTCATGAACAAGTGAACACACACATATAGTCTGTGTTTGTGCATGTGTATAAGTGTATGTTTACTCTATCTTCTATCTATTATCTATCTATATCTATCTATCTATCTATCTATCTATTTATCTATCTAATCATCTATCCTATATATCTAGTTGCAGTGATTTTCTAGGTCAGTGATTAGCAAACTGCAGCTCGTGAGCTGCCATGGTTTGCTGCTCTGTTGAGTAATGAGTTTGCCAACTACTGGGATAGGGGCTTAATCACAAGGAACAAGAACAAACTATAATTATTGGAATCGAGAGTCTAGGTCAGTGGTTGGCAAACTGATTAGTCAACAGGGTGGCAAACCATGACTCACAAGCCGCATGTGGCTCGTGAGCCACAGTTTGCTGACCACTGTTCTAGGTGAATGATATCTACATTCTCCTTTTTTCTTAGTGGAATATATGTTGTCATATTGTCAGAGTTCAAATCTCAGATCCATTATTTCTTAGCTGCCCTTCACTTTTTTCACTTATAAAATGTGGACAATAATAATAGCTACTTTTGTAAGCCAGGATTTTTAAAAATGTTTTTTATTGATTTCAGAGAGGAAGGGAGAGAGAGATAGAAACATTAATGATGAGAGAGAAGCATTGTTTAGCTGCTTCCTACATGCTCCCTGCTGGAGACTGAGCATGCAACCTATGGCACATGCCCTGACCAAAATCCAACCGTGACCTCCTAGTTCATAGGTCAACACTTAACCACTGAGCCACACCAGCCAGATACCAGACAGGATTCTTATTTACAAACAACAGTAACTGATTCCAGTTCACATGAGCAAAACAGAAATTTATTGGAAAGGTATTGGAAATGTTAGCAAATTAAGTTCAGAAACAAGCAGAAACCAAGGGAAACTGCAGGACCAGGGTAGGTAATGGCTCCTATAGCTTTAAGACTCTGGAAGACACTTTGGCAGCACCACCACTGATCACTTGCTAAATCAATGGCTAAAGGGAATTACTCATTTCTGATGCTAAGTCCATAGTGGGGTTATCTAATCAGCCAAGTTTAGGGCACCTACTCATGCTATAGCTCAAGGAGTAGGTAGTGTCTGGATCTGTCATTGATAGTTGGAAGTGGGACTCTGACTTTCATCAAGACTCACTCAAAAAAGAGAAGATTGTCCAGGTATTGAACAGCCAAAAATTAAATGAAAATAAAATGAAAAAAAAAATCCCCTGGACAAAAATCTATGATCTGCCTCAGGGTTTTTGTTAAGATGAAAATGAGGGGCATATAGTAAGAAGCCCATAAATGCTATCCATTAATATTATTTGACTAGAGGCCCAGTGCATGAAATGTGTGCACTTGGGGAGGAGTTTCCTCAGCTCAGCCTGTGCTGTCTCACTGTCTAGAGCCCTTGGGGGGTGTCCAACTGCCATGGAGGCAGGAGAGGCTCCTGCAACTGATGCTGCACTCAGCAGCCATGAGCCTGGCTTCTGGCTGAGTGGCACTCCCCCTGTGGGAGTGCACTGATCACCAGGGCATGCTCCTGCATTGAGCATCTGCCCCCTGGTGGTTAGTGCATGTCATAGTGACAGGTTGTTCTGCTGTTCAGTTGATTTGCATATTAGCCTTTTATTATATAGGATATTTTGTAATAGGCTGTAGTATAGGACTGCCTTTTCAGCTCTGAGTTAATGCTTTCTTGCCTAAATGTTTCCTGTGATTATTTCTTGTGTTCTGAAAACATTTTTATTTGACTCTATTCCTACCATAAAAGTAATAATAGCTCAAATGTATTTAATTGTATGACATCTGATTTAATCTTCATAACAGTCTTATGAGGTAGGAAATACTTTTTCTTATTTCCCACTGAGGAAATTGGAGCTCAGAGAATTAATATAAATCACCTAAAGTTATAGCTAGCTGGTGGTAGATTCACAGTTTTAATGCAAATCTTTTGACTCATCTACTACTGTTTTTATACTATTTCTATTTGCCCATTTAAGGAAAGAAGATAATTTTCTTTGCACGTTTATGTTTATGAATTTCTGTCCTTGGAGATATCATAACTATCTTTCCAAATACATTGTGAAAGTGTAGGTTGGCAATTAAAGAGTATAGGATCATGCCGAGACCGGTTTGGCTTAGTGGATAGAGCGTCGGCCTGCGGACTGGAAGGTCCCGGGTTCGATTCCAGTCAGGGGCACATACCTTGGTTGCGGGCACATCCTTCTTGGGGGTTCTGCAGGAGGCGGCTGATCAATGTCTCTCTCTCATCAATGTTTCTTCAATGTTTCTGACTATCTCTCTCCCTTCCTCTCTGTAAAAAATCAATAAAATATATTTTTTTTAAAAAAGAGTATAGGATCATATTTAATTTTACCTCTACTACTTTTTAACTGTGATAAACTTAGAAATTAAAACTTTAAAATCTGAGTTTCCTCATCTGTATAATGGAGATATTATACCTCACTCAAAGGGTTATAATGAAGGCAAAATTAGATAATGGCTGAGAAGTGCTTCAAATACAGTATTGTTAGTACATAGTGAAATTTCATTATTCAATTATTATTGCTATTGGATAAGTGTGGAAAAGGAAATGTAGTAGAAGCAAGATATTCACTGGCATAATTATTGTGGTAATCCAGGTATCAGTTCTGCCTTTAAAAAATACTTTAGTTTTAATTGATTTAAGAGAGGGGGAAGAGAGAGAGAGAGAGAGAGAGAGAGAGAGAGAGAGAGAGAGAGAGAGAGAGAGAATAAGAATCAATGTGATATAGAAACATTAATTGGCTGCCTTCCGTACACTCTCTGACTGGGGATTGAACCCACAACTTAGGTATGTGCCCTTATGGAGAATCAAACCCGTGACCCTTTAGTGCGTGAAATGACTCCAAGCAACTGAGCTGCGCCAGTCACAGCTAGAGGCCCTTTTGATCAAATTATACATATGTGCCAATATATGTTATCTCTGTAGACAACTCTTTAGAGTCTTTTGAAATCTCAATGAGAGTCTTCTCCTATTTCTCTATCCTCTATCAATCTCTCCCTTCTCTACATGCCTATTCAATTATCATTGTTCATACCATATAACTGCACTTCTAAAATCTTTCCTGTGGTTCAGCTAGTAAATAGATAAACTGTTTTTGTCTCCCTAAAATTAGTATGTTGAAACCTAATCTTGCGTAATGGTATTTGGAGATAGAGGTTTTGGGAGGTGATTAGGTCATTAGTGCCTTTACAAAGGAGGCCTCAGAGAGATATGTCTCCACTTCTACCATGTGAGGGCACAGCAAGAAGTCTGCCATTTGCAATCCTTACCAGAAGGTGACCATGCCAATATCCTGATCTTGGACTTTCAGTCTCTAGAATTATGATAAATGAATATTTGTAGTTTTTAAGCATCCCAGTCTATAGTACTGGGATATTGGTATAGAATCCCAAACTATGACAGCTAGATTGTAAACTTCTTGAGTATGATGGTTAGTTTCCCACAATGACTAACATAGGGCTAAGAAAGCATAAAAAATAGTTACCTGACAAATGCTAGCAGTTTAATTTTCCTGGATCATTAGTGATAAATAAAAAATTCTGAATAATAATACCATATATAACAATTTTATTTTTCAAAACTCCTTCACAAGTATAATATTTTGATAGTGTCACAACACCCCTGTGAAACAGGGGGGAAGCGTATTTTAAGTAGTTGCTATGACCACAGAACAGTGAGAAAGGGCTCCCTTGTCTTTATTTCATTCAGTTGTGCTATCTAGTGGAGTGAATCTATATGTCCTACTTCCTGTGCACAATTTCCTTAGGAATAGATCTGGCTTTAACTAGAAAAACAGAAAATACTTTGATGGTATAGCTTTTAATTAACATTATATGTAAAAGGTCAGGGGCTAGTTGAAGGAGTCCTGAAGCATAAGATCCACTGAAGTAACTTGGACAATGACTCTGAGCCTCAATACCTCTTGCACAATAGAGGAGGTTTTTAAGGGTCTTTTCAGATCTGCTTTTCTGTGACTTAGTCTGTATTAATTGGACTATTTCTATCTCCTATGTCCAATGAACACCAAAAGTTCAGTGCCTCAACATAGGGTATGTTTACTTATTGACTACATAGTAGTCCAATATGAATGTGTCTTTTCATTAGTAATGATGTGGCTCTGTTCTGTGTACACATTTAGGAACCCAGGAAAGTGGAGGTTCTGACATCTTAAACTGGGAGGCATCTAAGGCTGCCCTTGGTGTCAACATCCAGCAGGTAAGAGGGGAATGAGCATAGAGCAAGCATGTCAAACTCACAACCCTTGGGCCACATAGGCCCACAACGAATATTTTTGCTGCCCAGCCAATATAAGGGTATGTAAGAAATGTTTTAATACAAATTTCATAAGTTATTTTTTACAATATCCTGTTATACATAATTATTAATAATGAACTGCAACATTGACTAATGACTAAATTGTGTTGCATTAATTTCTCTTCAGAGCCTTATTCTCAGGCACACCATTTCTGTTCACTAACTCTAGCAGCAAATATTTTAGCAGCCAATTGCCATATCATTAGTCTTGGACTGACATGTTTGGTGTGTGCAACAGGAAATATTTTGCTTTCAGAGGCCAAGAAAAACAGGTTTATTTGCATTACACTTATTTTATTATTTTTTCTAATTTCTCTTGTTTTTAATTTTTTTATTGATTAAAGTATTACATGTCTCCTTTTTTCCTGATTGACCCCCCCCCCGACCACATTCATCCCCAAGGGCAAGCCCCAACCTTCTCAGCATCTGTGTCCATTAGTTATACTAACATGCATGCATACAAGTCTATTGGTTGATCTCTAACTCCCACATCCCCTGCCTTCTCTCTGAGGTTGGAAGGTCTTTTCACTGCTACCTTATCTCTGGATCTATTTTTGTTCATCAGTTTATGCTAATCATTATATTCCACATATGAGTGAGATCTTGTGATATTTATATTTTTCCAACTGCCTTATTTTGCTTAGCATAATGCTCTGCAGTTCCATCCATGCTGTTGCAAATTATAAGAATTCCTTCTTTTTTATTGCAGTATAGTATTCCATTGTGTAGATACATCACTGTTTTTTAATCTACTCATCTGCTGATGGGCACTTAGGCTATTTCCAAATCTTAGTTGTTCTAAATTGTGCTGCTATGAACATAGTGGTGCATATATCCTTTCTGATTGGTATTTCTGGTTTCTTGGGATATATTACCAGAAGTGGGATTACTGAGTTAAGTGGATTTTCCATTTTTGAATTTTTTGAGGAAACACCATACTGTTTTCCATAGTGGCTGCAGCAGTCTTCATTCCCACCAGCAGTGTATGAGGGTTCTTTTTTCTCCAGCACTTGTCGTTTCTTGATTTGTTGATGATAGCAATTCTCACAGGTGTGACATGGTACCTCATGGTTGTTTTTATTTGATGATATCTCAGATTATTAGGGAGTTTGAGCATGTTTTTTATATGTCTCTCGACCTGCTGTATGTCTTATTTTAAAAAGTGTATATTTAGGTCCTTTGCCCATTTGGATTGTTTATCTTCCTTTTGTTAAGTTGTATGACTTCCCTGTAAATTTTGGAGATTACATTTTTATCTGAAATAGCATTGGCAAATGTGTTCTCTCATGCAGTGGGCTTTCTTTGTTGATGGTTTCTTTATCTGTGCAAAAGCTTTTTATTTTGATGTAGTCCCATTTGTTTATTTTCTCCTTAGTTTCCATTGCCCTAGGAGTTGTATAGGTAAAGATATTGCTATGACATATGTCTGGTATTTTGCTGCCTATGGTTTCCTCTAAGATATTTTTATGGTTTCCATCTTATATTTAAGTTCTTTAAGCATTTTGAGTTTGTTTTTGTGTATGGTGTAAGTTTGTGATCTAGTTTCATTTTTTGTATGCATATGACCACATTTCCCAGTACCATTTATTGAATAAACTGTCTTGACTCCATTGTATATTCTTGCCTCCTTCTTCAAATATTAATTGAGCATAATGTCTTGGGCCGATTTCTGGGTTCTCTGTGGCATTGTAATATAGCTTGCTATCTGGTATTGTGATCTCTCCAACTTTGGTCTTTTTTCACAGGATTGCTGTGGCTATTTGGGGTCTTTCTTTTTATTCCAGACTAATTTTTGGATAGTTTGTTCTAAGTCTCTGAAATATGCCATTAGTATTTTAATGGGAATTGTATTAAAAGTCTATAAATTTCTTTGGGTAGTATGGGAATTTTAATGATGTTAATTCTACCAATCCATGAATATAGTATGTTCTTCCATTTGTTTATGTCTTCCTCTATCTCTTTTTCCAATGTCCTGTAGTTTTCCCAGTACAGGTCTTTTACCTCCTTAGATAAGTTTATTCCTGGGTCTCTTAGTTTTTTTGGTGCAATTGTAAATGGGATTTTTTTTAGTTTCTTTTTCTGTGAGTTCATTCTTAGTGTATAAAAAAAGGCATAATTTCTTGTTGTTAATTTAGGATCCTCATACATTGCCAAATTCATTTGTTAAGTCAAGTTTTTTGATGGAGTCTTTAGGGTTTTCTATGTATAATATCATGTCATCTGCAAATAATGACAGTTTTACTTCTTCTTTTCCAAAGTGGACACCCTGTCTTATTCTTGTTTTTAAGGGAAATTAATATAGTTTAACTTCACTAAGTATGATGTTGGCTGTTGTTTGGTCATATATGACTTTTATTATGTTAAGGCATGATTCCTCTATTCCCACTTTGCTGAGTTTTTATCAAGAAAGGGTGTTGGATTTTGTCAAATGCTTTTTGTGCATCAATTGCTATGATTATGTGATTTTTGTCTCTCAATTTATTTATTTGATGTATCACATTCATTGATTTGTGGATATTCTACTATCCTTGCATCCCCAGAATAAATCCCATTTGATCATGGTGTATGATCTTTCTAATGTAATACTGAATCCGATTTGCCAGAATTTTGTTGAGGATTTTAGCATCAATGTTCATCAAGGATATTGGACTATAGTTCTCTTTCTTTTTAGTGTATTTATCTGGTTTTGGAATTAGGGTAATGCTGGCTTCATAGAAAGCTCTTGTAAATATACCTTCCTTTTGAATATTTTGGAATAGTTTTAGTAGGATAGGCTTTAGTTTTTCTTTGAATGCTTAGTAGACCTCCCATGCAAATCCATACAGATGAGAGCTTTTGTTTGATGGAAGATTTTTTATTACTGTTTCAATTTCTCCCATAGTTATCAGCCTAATTTAGGTTTTTAGATTCTTCCTGATTGAGTTTTAGAAGGTTATGTTTTTCTATAAATATGTCCATTTCTTCCAGGTTATTTAGTTTGTTGGAATAGAGTTGTTCATAGTATTTTCTCATAGTCATTTGTATTTCTGTGGGATCGGTTGTTACTTCACTTCTTTCATTTCTGATTTTGTTTATTTGGTTCCTCTTTTTTTTTTCTTCTTGGTGAGCCTGGCTAGAGGTTCATTAATCTTGTTTATTCTTTAAAAACCAGTTCTTGGTTTTATTGATCTTTTGTATTATATTTTGGTTTCTATTTCATTTATTTCTGCTCTGATCTTTATTATCTCTGTCCTTCTGCTCACTCTGGCTTTTCTGGTTGCTCTCTTTTTAATTCTTTAAGTTGTAGCCTTAAATAACCTATTACCAGTTTTTCTTGTATTTTGAGGTAGGCCTGTAATGCTATGAACTTCCCAGGGCTGCTTTCACTGTGTCCAATAGATTGGATTGTTGTGTGTTCATTGTCATTTGTTACCAGAATGCTTTTTATTTTTTCTTTGTTCTCTTTGGTAACCCAGTCATTGTTTAATAGCATGCTATTTAGCCTCCAAGTGTTTGATTTTTTTTCATTGTTTTTATTGTAGTTGATTTCTAGTTTTATGCATTATGGTGTGAGATGATACTTGTTATGATTTCTATCTTCTTGAATTTGAAAAGACTTTACCTGTGCCCCAATATGTGGTCTGTCTTGTAAAATGTCCCATGTGTCCTTGAGAAGAATGTATATTTCATAACTTTGGTGTGAAATGTTCTGAAGATGTCCATTAAGTCCATCTGATCTAGTGAGTAATTTAGGATTGATATTTCTTTGCTAATTTTTTTGTTTAGAGGATTTATCCAGTGGTGTCAATGGGGTATCAAAGTACCCTACTATGAATGTATTGCTGTCAATCTCCCCTTTGATATCTTCCAGAAGTTGTTGTTTTGTTTGTTCTGTTTTTATGTATTTGTGGCCTCCTGCATTGGGTACATGTATGCTTACCCAAGTTATATCCTCTTGTTGAATTGCTCTCTTTAGTACTATGAAGTGACCATCCTTATCTCTTACTCTGGCCTTCACTTTGAAGTTTAATTTGTCATATATAAGTATTGCTACCCCAGCTTTACTTTTTTAATTTCCTTTCTTCTGAAAAATTTTTCCCATCCCTTCGCTATCAGTCCATGTTAGTCTTTTGTTCTGAGGTGGGTTTCTTATGGACAACAGATGTATAGTTCATGTTTTCTTATTCATTCAGCTACCCTATGTCTTTTGATTGGAGGGTTTAATCTGTTTACTTTTAAGGTTATGATTGATAGGTACATCTTTGTCATCATTTTTATTCTTTAAGCCTGTGTTCCTTCTTCACTTCCTATTTTGTCTTTTTCAGCAGACCCTTTAGTATTTCTTGCATTGCTAGTTTGGTGGTAATAAACTTTCTTAGCCCTTTTTAGTCTGTGAAGTTCCTGATTACACCTTAAATTTTGAATGATAGCTTTGCTGTGTATAGTACTGTTGTATTCAGCCCCTTGCTTTGCATCATTTTGTATATTTCATCCTATTTCTTTCTGGCCTGTTATGTTTCTGTTGAAAAATAAGTTGATAGACTAATGGGATATCCTTCATAGGTAACTTTCTGTCTCTCTCTGGCAGCCTTTAAGATTCTTATTTTGTCATTGGTATTTGCCAATTTAATTATAATGTGTCTTGGTATTGGTCTTTTTGGGTTCATCTTGTTTGAAACTCTGTGAGCTTCTTGGACATCTGTGAATTTTTTTCTTCCCAATAGCAGGGAAGTGTTATGTCATTATTTCTTTAAACAGGTTTTCTATTCCTTCTTCTGTTTCCTCTCCTTCTAGAACCCCTATTATGCAGATGTTGTTTTGTTTTTGCTGTCCCAACGCTCCCTTAGGCTCTCTTCCTGTTTTTAAGGGTTTTTGTTTTCCCAGTTGCTGCATTGCTTGGGTGTTTTTTCCTACCTTGTCTTCTAGCTCAGTAATGTGATCCTCAGTTTCTTCTAGTCAACTGTTGATGCTTTCTATTGTTTTCTTTATTGCAGCTATGTCATTCTTCATTTCTTGTTTGGTTCTTCTTCATTTCCTCTTGATTCTTACACATGTCAAATTTGCCTTCCATCCTTTTTAGTGTCCTTATGACCATTGCACTGAATTGTTTCTCTGACAAAGTGCTTGCCTCCATTTTGTTTACTTCCTTTTCTGGTGAGTCCTCTTTTTTATTCATATGGGGGCTGTAACTTTGTCTTCCTGTTTTTATTCCTCTCAGGGTGTCTGGTTATATGGCTTAATCTCTACCACATTGACCAAATGGTACAAAATACAACTCGAGAAGGCATGACACAGAGGGAACAAAATATGAATGTATTCATGACATTGATAACCACAAATAAAGGTGACCACCAGAGAAAAGAGAATTTGAGGAGAGAAAATAGTGCAAAAGTAATATTGAAAACAGAAAAAAAGGTAAAAGAAAAAAGAAAAAGAAAAAAATGAGAGGAAAAAAAGAAAGAGAAAAAAATATGTATATAGGGAGAAAACTCCACAAAACCAACAACTAATGCAAACAACAAACCCTCAGATAAAAAAAAGGTGAGTTGAATTTGAAGAGGTAGAGCTTATTTCCAAAAGGTAAATTAAAGGAATTGACAAAATTAGGAAATGGCTATGATTCAATATAGAGGAGGTAGAAAGAGAATGATTGTATGAGAAGAAACATAAAAACAAAATACCAAATTAAAAAATAATAATAATTTTAAAATAATAGTAATTAACATATTATATATATATATATATATATATATATATATATATATATATATATATAAATTTCCCCCTTTCTTTGATCTATTTATCTGTATATTCATCTATTTTTGGAAAAGGAGAATAGAGTAGGCAGCAGACAGCTCTGAATTTGGTGAGTAAAACTAATTAAACTATTAGTAGAAAAAGATAACAAACAAGGAAAAACAAAAGCATAAAATAAAAAACAAAGAAACAGTCTAACAAACTATGAAACAAGCAACAATAATAAGAAAAAAAAATGTGTCTATCAAAAAAGAGAAAAGTGACGGGTGCATAGACTTGGAGTAGGAGAGAGGAAATTAGATATATGAGTAAGCCAATAGAGACTACTATAATAGTAATGCATCAATAAAGCAGATAAAGAAAATCCATTTTTAGCAAGTAGTGAAAAAGAAAGTAGAAAGAAAAACTAAAGCAGGAACAGAAGAGAAACAGGCTGGAAAAGGAGGAAGTGAGGAAGAACTGGTTGGCATAAAAGAAAAAAAATGAGATAGAGTAATGTAATGATAAAATAAAATAAAATAAAAATAGAATGTAGAACACTAATCCAAAAACAAAACAAAACAAAACAGGTAAGGTTTAAAAAATAATAATAAATAAAAATATTAAAATAAAATAAAGAAAAAATTAGTTTCTTAAGTAAAAGATAAATAAAAAATTGTGAAGTAGTAAATTTCATTTGCTTAAGCTGAGTATTTAATGTCCCATGGGGGCTGGTCTAAGACATCTCTCCACTGTTCTGTTGTTATATTGGAATTTAGTGAAATAGACAGAAGTCACCAAAGTCAAAAAGCCAAATTAGGAGCCTTTATTTCAAATACTGGTGACTGCGAGAGGACTAATGTCTCTCCAAAATCTCATGGCCCCAAATGAATTCAAGGGTTAGCTTCTAAAGGCAAAATCTATATCCTGGTTAGAACAAAAGGGGGAAGCTGTGCTTAGCTAAGAATATTACAGAAGCTACATTAGTAACATTAAGGATTCAGTGGATTCAGTGAGCACATCAGGGGGTTGGTATTTTCCGGAGTTTAATGGCACAATGATGGCACAATAACACCTGCAATCAGTGGAAAAATTTTAAACAGCAATTCTCACTAGTAACACAAAATGGAGGATAAGGAAACAAGATGAACATTCTGTAAACATTACATCCTGTTACCGCCTATTGTTATTATTCCCCACTGGTTTTATGTACTTGAGTCAAATCGTTGACTCTTTAAAGTTATTGTTAGGGAGTGGATCATAGTGACTCCTGAGGATCATTAGTTTGACTGAGTTAATTCTCTGCTGATTGAAGTTGGTAAAACAATTTATAAGACAGAGACCCATAATGAGGACAAGAAGTAATAAGGTTAAAGGTCCTATAGTGGCAGATAGGAGGGTAGTTAGCCAGGGAGACCAATTAAATAATCTCTGGAACCAATTTTTAGACTGTTCTAGATTTTTTTCACTATTTTCTATGTTCTTTCTTACTAGGGATAAGCTTTCTTGTATTACCCTTGAATAGTTGGCATAAAAACAGCAATTTTCTCCTGCTGGAGAAAAAAGAGGTCTAAGCCCCATCTATTTTGGATAACTATCTCAGCTAGTGAGTTTATTTGCTCATTTAGCAGGGAGATGAAGCTTTCAAGCTGGCTTAGGTCAGCATTTACTTCCCTAGTGAGTTCTCCTATATTAAGGTCCCCTTTTACTAAGGCTGATATCCTAATGGGTGTGGAACCTGCAATTCCTAATATAATTAAGAGGGGGACTATGATTGGGGTCCTCTTCCATCATACTAGGGATGGCGGAGGATAGATTAGGGTTCTGCCCTTATCCAGGTTATATAGGAATACTTAAGGAAGTATCTACACTAATAAAAGAGACATACACAAATTAACTGTCACTTCATGATGCCCATCAGCCAATCAGGAGTGAGTATGCAAATTAATCTGACAAAGCTGGTGACAGCCCTGCCCCCCAACCACTCCAGGCCTCTGGGCAGCACACATGCAGGTGTGGTTGCCTGCTATGAGGAGAAGGGTAGGGGCGTGAAGGGAGCTACAGGGAGAAGCACTCTGACGGGAGCAAAGACTGAAGGCAGCACTCAGAGCAAAGGCCTGGATCCTGAGTGCCGGAGGAAAACTGGTGCTGGCAGCCAGGGAAAGGAAGGCCTATTGCATGAATCTTTGTGCTCCAGGCCTCTGGTATATATATAAGGATATAGAGTAAGGGTTTTGAGTTTCTGCTGAACCTTAGAGTGGAATCACACTGGGTGAGGCTGTCTGTGAAGGCTAACCAGGTATGGTTCAGTGCCTGATAAAAGGCCTCGGTGCTGCCATTTACTAGAAGAGTGGAGTTGAAGAGGTCTGAGTAGAGAGAAGCTTGTAAGTTGTAAGAGGTAGACACTGAATAGGTACCTTCCCCTTGGATGTCCCCTAGGGTTAATATTGACTGTTCCTATTGGTATTCCTTAAGATCTGTGATAAGGCGGGAAAGTTCAGGAACCCATATACCCATATAATACAGGTGTTTAGAGTTCAAGTATAGTCAGCAATCGCTTCCTAGTTCTGGTTGTGAAGTATTTACAAACCAATGCATAGCTGCCAATACAGTAAGAAGGGAAGGTTCTTGGGAAGCAGTAGGGTAAGGCAGTTGGGAAGGAGATGCAGTAGGGTAGGTTGGAAAAGGTGAAATTTAGGGTGGTCTGGTCATGGGTAGGACTGTCTGGGATGGGTAGAGCTAGCTCCACAAGAGGGCCTATGGGCCTTCGGGGTGGGATATATGCTTTTATTAGATACTTAAGTTCTGTAAGCCTCTTTCTTGTTTCTGATTATTATATCCCCATTCCCTTACTACTACCCGCCCTCCTCTACTTACTCATGGTGTATTCTGTGGTACAGGAATGATTTCTCTGAATAAGGTACAGAAATCTGTGGTGAGGAATATGACTCTCTAGCTTGGTTCAGTTACATTAGTAAATGTTTTTCTATTATTTCTATTTCCGAGTCCCCACACCCATTTATGAGGAGGTTTATGGGGATTTCTATTTGCCCAATCTATAAAAAAAATTAAGATCACAGCACATGTGAGAGTCTGTTTTAGAGGGTTTGATGAGGAGTCCTGGATTTTCCATTCTGCTCTAGCTGCCTTAAATCGGGTATGGTGGAGCCATGTTAGGATGCTGCTGACCTTTATTGTGCTGGAGGTAGTCAAGATGATGGTGTATGGTCCTTAAAGGTGAGAGTCAATTACTGGGTGGTAAATTTATTTTACTTTTCTTTTTTGGGGGGAGGGGCGATTAATGTCCTTTTTGATCATTGTCTAAAGTTTTACATATGTCTCCTTTTTCCTCAATTGACCCCACCCCAGCCATTCCCACCCCAGGGAATCCCCCACTGCCCCAGTGTCAATGTCCATTGGTTATGCTACTATGCATGCATATAAGTCCTTTGATTGCTCTCTAAACCCCTGTTCCCTACTATTTGTCTTTGGAACTATTCTTGTTCATAAATAATGTTGATCATTATATTCCACATATGAATGAGATCATGTGATACTTATCTTTCTCCAACTGGATTATTTCGCTTAGCATAATACTCTACAGTTCCATTCATGCTGCTGTAAATGTAAAAGGTTCCTTCTTTTTTATAGTGGCATAGTATTCCATTGTGTAGATGTGCCATGGCTTTTTAATCTGCTCATCTGCTGATGGTCACTTAGGCTGTTTCCAAATATTAGCTATTGTAAATTGTGCTGCTATGAACATAAGGGTTCATATATCCTTTCTGACTGGTGTTTCTGGTTTACTGGGATATAGTCCCAGAAGTGGGATTACTGAATCAAATGGGAGTCCCATTTTTAACTTTTTGAGGAAACTCCATACTGCCTTTGACAGTGGCTGCACCAGTCTGCATTTCCAACACAGTATAGGAGAGTACCTTTGTTTCCACCTCTTTGCCAGCACATGTCATTTGTTGATTTGTGTGTTTTTTTAATATATTTTATTGATTTTTTTTTTACAGAGAGGAAGGGAGAGAGATAGAAAGTCAGAAACATCGATGAGAGAGAGACATTGATCAGCCGCCTCCTGCACGCTCCACAGTGGAGATGTGCCCGCAAGCAAGGTACATGCCCCCAACTGGAATCAAACCTGGGACCTTTCACTCCACAAGCCAATGCTCTATCCACTGAGCCAAACCAGTCTTGGCTGATTTGTTGATAATAGCCATTCTGACAGGTGTGAGATGATATCTCATTTGTTGTTGTGATTTGTATCTCTCAAATTAAATTAGTGACTTTGAGCAGGTTTTCTTATGCCTCTGGGATTTCATTATCTCCTTTCTCAAAAAGTATCTATTTAGGTCCATTGCCCATTTTTTGATTGGGTTGTTTATCTTCCTTTTGTTAAATTGTATGACTTTCTGGTAAATGTTGGAAATTAAACCCTTATCAGAGATAACATTGGCAAATATATTCTCCCATTCTTTCTTTTTGTTTTGTTGATGGTTTCTTTTGCTGTGCAGAAGCTTTTTATATTGATGTAGACCTGTTTGTTTCTCCTTAGTTTCCATTGCCCTAGGAGCTGTGTCTGTAAAGATATTGCTATGACATCCTATATAATAAAGAGGTAATATGCAATTGACCATCACTCCAACATATAAGATGGCCACCCACATGTGGTCAAAGATGGCCCCCCATGTAGACACAAGATTGCCACCACAAGATGGCCAGCAGTGGAGGGCAGTTGTGAGTGATCAGTCTAACAGGGGAGGGCAATTAGGGGGGACCAGTCTGTCACGGAAGGGCAGTTGGGGGCAATAGGGCTATCAGGGGAGCAGTTAGCCATTAATCAGGCTGGCAGGCAGAAGCAGTTAAATGCAGTCAGGCAAACATCCAGGCAAGCAGATTAGAACCAGCAGTCCTGGATTGTGAAAGGGATGTCCGACTGCCTGTTTAGACCCGATCCAAATGGGGTCAACCCTCAAGGGATCCCAGATTGGAGAGGGTGCAGATTGCCCTGAGGGACAGCCCCTATGTGTACAAATTTCATGCACTGGGCTTCTAGTATGTTTGATATTTTGCTACCTATGGAGTCTTGTAGGATTTTTACGGTTTCCTGTCTTACATTCAAGTCCTTTAGAGATTTCAAGTTTGTTTTTGTGTATGGTATAAGTTTCCTTTTGTTTTTGCATATATGTGTCCAAATTTCCCAGCTCTATTTATTAAAGGTACAGTTTTAACTCCAATGTATGCTCTTGCTTCCTTTTTCTTTTACTTTTTAAAAATTTCTTTATTGATAAAGGTGTGACATATGTGTTTTTATTCCACCCTTAGCCCCCATCCACCCTAGTCATGCACTCACCCCCCTGTTGTCTGTGTCCATTGGTTAGGCCCATATGCATGCATACAAGTTGATCTCTCCCTATTATCCTCACCCTCCCCTACCTTCTTTCTGAGGTTTGATGGTCTGACTGATGTTTCTCTGTCTCTGGAACTGTTTTTCTTCATCAGTTTATGTTGTTCATTATATTCCATAAATGAGTGAGATCATGTGATATGTATCTTTCTCTGACTGGCTTATTTCATTTAGCATAATGCTCTACAGTTCCATCCATGTTGTTGAAAATGGTAGGAATTCCTTCTTTTTTACCACAACTTAGAATTCCATTGTGCAGATATACCACAGTTTTTTAGCCACTCATCTGCTGATGGGCATTTAGGCTATTTCCAAATCTAAGCTATGGTGAATTGTGCCACTATGAACATAGGGGTGCATATATGCTTTCTGATTGATGTTTCTAGCTTCTTGGGATATATTCCTAGAAGTGGTATTACTGGGTCAAATGGGAGTCCCATTTTTAGTTTTTTGAGGAAATTCCACACTGTTCTCCACAGTGGCTGCACTAGCCTGCATTTCCACCAGCAGTGCACCAAGGTTCCTTTTTCTCCGCATCCTTGCCAACGTTTGTCATTTATTGATTTGTTGATGATAGCCATTCTGACAGGTATGAGATGGTACCATATTGTCATTTTAATTTGCATCTCTCGGATAATTAGTGACTTTGAGCATGTTTTCATATGCCTCTTAGCCTTCCTTCTGTCTTCTTTCAAAAAGTCTCTATTTAGGTCCATTGCCCATTTATTGATTGGGTTGTTTATCTTCCTTTTGTTGAGTTGTATGAGTTCCCTGAAAATGTTGGAGTTTAAACCCTTAGCAGTGAAAACATTGGCAAATATGTTCCCCCATGTAGTGGTTTTCCTTGTTGTTTTGTTGATGATTTCTTTTGCTGTGAAAAAGCTTTTTATTTTGATGTACTCCCATTTGTTCATTTTCTCCTTAACTTCCATTGCCTTAGGAGCACTGTCAGTGAAATAGTTCCTTCGGCATATGTCTGAGCTTTTGCAGCCTGTGGATTTCTCTAGAATTTTTTATGGTTTTCCGTCTTATGTTTAAGTCCTTTATCCATTTTGAGTTTATTTTTTGTGTATGGTTTAAGTTGGTGGTCTAGTTTCATTTTTTTTGCATGTATCTGTCCAATTTTCCCAATGCCATTTATTGAAGACACTCTCTTGACTCCATTTTATGTTCATGCCTCCTTTGTCGAATATTAATTGGGCACAGTGGTTTGGGTCAATTTCTGGGTTCTCTATTCCATTCCATTGATCTATATGTCTGTTCTTGTGCCAGTACCAGGCTGTTTTGAGAACAGTGACTTTGTAATACAGCTTTATATCTGGTATTGAGATCCCACCTACTTTGTTCTTCTCTCTCATGATTGCTGCAGTTATTCGGGGTTGTTTTTTATTCCAGATGAATTTTTGGAGAGTTTGTTCCAGGTCTGTGAAATATGCTGTTGGTATTTTCATGGGAATTGCATTGAATCTATGGATTGTTTTGGGTGGAATGGATATTTTGATGATGTTGATTCTACCAATCCATGAACACGGTATGTTCCTTCATCTGCTTATATCTTCCTCTATCTCTTTTTTCAGTATCTTGTATTTTTTTTGCATATAGGTCTTTTACCTCTTTAGTTAGGTTTATTCCTAGGTATCTTAATACTTTTGGTGCGATGGTAAATGGGATTGCTATTTTGGTCTCTATTTCTGTAAGTTCACTATTGGTGTATAGAAATGCCAATAGATTTCTTGGTGTTAATTTTGTATCTGCTACATTGCCAAATTCATTTAAGTCTATTAGTTTTCTGATGGAGTCTTTAGGGTTTTCTATTTACAGTATCATGTCATCTACGAATAAGAACAGTTTTACTTCTTCTTTGCCAATTTGGATGCCTTTTATTTCTTCTTTTTGTCCGATAGCAATGGCTAGTACTTCCAGTACTATGTCGAACAGGAGTGGTGAGAGTGGACATCTCTGTCTTGTTCCTGTTCTTAGGGGAAATGATTTTATTTTATTTTTTCCTTAGAGTATTATGCTGGCTGTGGGTTTATTATATATGGCTTTTATGATGTTGAGGTATGATCCACTTATTCTTATCTTGATGAAAGTTTTTATCAAGAAAGGGTATTGAATTTTGTCAAATGCTTTTTCTGCACCAATTGATGTGACTATGTGATTTTTTCCCCCTCAATTTGTTTATATGGTGTATCATGTTTATTGATTTGCAGATATTGTACCATCCTTGCATCCCTGGGATAAATCCTGCTTGGTCATGATGTATGATCTTTCTGATGTATTGCTGAATCTGCTAGGATTTTGTTGAGGTTTTGGCATTTATGTTCATGAGGGATATTGGTCTGTAATTCTCTCTTTATGTTGTCTTCATCTGGTTTTGTTATTAGGGTGATGCTGGCTTCATAGAAGGAATTTGGAAGTGTTCCTTCCTCTTGGAATTTTTGGAATATTCTGAGGAGGATAGGTTTTAGTTCTTTCTTGAATGTTTGGTATAACTCTCCTGTGAAGCCATATGGGCCTGGACTTTTGTTTGCTGGAAGCTTTTTGGTGACTGCTTCAATTTCTTCCATAGTTATCGGCCTATTGCTATTTTTAGAATCTTCATGATTGAATTTTGGAAGGTTGTATTTTTCTAGGAATGTGTCCGTTTCCTCCAGGTTGTCCAGTTTGTTGAAGTAAAGTTGTTCATAGTATTTTTAATCAATATTTTGTATTTCAGTGGGGTCTGTTGTTACTTCGCCTCTATCATTTCTGATTTTGTTTATTTGAGTCCTCTCTCTTTGCTTCTTGGTGAGCCTGGCTAGAGGTTCATCAATCTTATTTATCCTTTCAAAGAACCAGCTATTGGTTTCATTAATCTTTTTTTTATTATTCTATGTCATTTATTTCTGCTCTAATCTTTATTATCTCCTTCCTTCTGCTCACTCTTGGCTTTTTTTGTTGCTCTCTTTCTAATTCTTTGAGTTGTAGCATTAGATGATTTACTACCATTTTTTTCTTGTTTTTTTTTTTTTGAGGTAGGCCTGTAGTGTTATAAACTTCCCTCTAAAGACTGCTTTCATTGTGTCCCATAGGTTTTGGATTGTTTTGTTTTTGTTGTCAATGGTTTTCAGAATGTTTTTAATTAATTCTTTCATCTCACTTGTAACCCAATCAATATTCAATAATATGCTATTTAGCTTTCAAGTATTTGAGTGCTTTGGATTGTTTTTATTGTAATTAATTTCTAATATTATGCCATTGTGGTCTGAAAAGATGCTTGGTATGATTTCAATCTTCTTGACTTTGGATAGACTTTGCTTGTTACCCAATATGTGGTCTATTTTTGAAAATGTCTCGTGCACTTGAGAAGAATTATATCCTGCAGCTTTGGGATGAAATGTTCTGAAGATGTCAATTGAATCCATCTGTACTAATGAATCATTTAGGATTGTTGTTTCTTTCCTGATTTTTTTGTCTAAAGGAATTATCCAGTGATATCAGTCATGTATTAACGTCCCCTACTATGATTGTATTGTTGTCTATCTCTCCCTTGATATCTTCTAGGAGATTTTTTTATATAGATATATTTGGGTGCTCCTGCATTGGGTGCATATCAATCCCTTTAGTATTATGAAGTGACCTTCCTTATCTCTTGTTATCGCCTTCACTTTGAGATCTATTTTGTCAGATATAAGTATTGGTACCCCAGCTTTTTTTATTTTATTTCAATTTGCCTGAAAGTTATTTTTCCATCCTTTCACTCTCAGTCTATGTGAATCACTTGTTCTGAAGTGGGTCTTTTTTAAACAGCATATATAAGGGTCATGTATTTTTATCCATTCAGCCACTCAATGTCTTTTGACTGGAGCATTCAGTTCGTTTACATTTAAAGTTATTATTGAAAGGTCCTTGTTTGTAGCCATTTTTATTTCTTGAGGCTGTGTTCCTTCTTACCTTTTTGTTTCTTCTTTTTACAGCATTCCCTTTAGCATTTCTTGCATTGCTGGCTTTATATTGATAAACTTCCTTAGTCTTTTTTTGTCTGTGTAACTCCTGAATTCCCCTTCAATTTTGATGGATAATCTTGCTAGACAGAGTATTCTTGGATTGAGTCCCTTGCTTTGCATCATTTTGTATATCGCCTTCCATTCCCTTCTAGCTTGATGTATTTCTGTTGAGAAATCATTTGATAATCTGATGGGAGATTCTTTGTAGGTAACTCTCTGTCTCTCTCTTGCAGCTTTTAAGATTTTCTCTTTGTCAATAACATTTGCCATTTTAATTATGGCATATCTTTGTGTGGGTCTTTCAGGATTCATCTTGCTTGAAACTTTTTGTACTTGAGTAACTTTTTTCTTCCCCATATCAGGGAAGTTTTCTGTCATTATTTCTTCAAATACATTATCTAATCCTTGCTGGTCTTCTTGTCCTTCTGGAAGCCCTATTATATGTATGTTATTTCATTTTACATTGTCCCAAAGCTCCCTTAAGCTCTTCTGTTTTTTAATTGTTTTCTCTAGTTGCTGTTCAGATTGGGCTTGTTTCTGTATCTGATCTTCTCACTCGCTGATTCACTCCTCTGCTTCTTCTATTCTACTGTTAAGCTTTCCATGGTGTTTTTTATTATAGCGATATAATTTTTCATTTCTTCCTGATTCTTGCATAGGTTGTTGATTTTCTCATCCATCCGGCATATGAAGTGTGTGATCATTATTCAGAATTCTTTTTCTGTCATTTTGTATGCTTCTGTTTCACTTATTTCTTTACTTGGCGTTTCCTCCTTTTCTTTCCTCTGGGGATTGCTTCATTGTCTCTCCATTCTGACTATCACCAGAAGGTTCAGATGTGGAGTTGTTGGGGCCTTGACCTTGTGCAATGGGAATTTTGCACCCCGCAAGTGTCACTGAAGAGTTCTGATACCAAGAAGTGCAGTTGCTATGGGTTATTGGGAACCACGCTTGCCCTGAGTCAGAGTCACAGGCGCTTAGTGTGGCCTCATGTGTGCACCTAGAATCAGGGAAGCTGCCTGTGCCATGTTGAAACAAAGAACTCATTGGCATGTACCAAAAATCAAAGCCCCTTATTTCATGTCAGAAGTAAGAGGCTCCCTGTGTCCATGCCAAGAATTGAGTATCAGAGTCTTGGTTTTGGGTGCTATCTCACACTGAGAATCAGGACCCTGTGCGCACATGCTCCAAGATTTGGAGTCAGTGGCTCTTAGTGTGAATGTACTGTGAATCAGGGATCCCAGGCACACATAGTGAGGAACGGAGTCTAGTCACTGGTGGTCAATGCTGCCTCTTTTGTGGAGATTCAAGGTCCCTGATCTGCCTGGGAAACTGGGTTGCTGTCACACTGATAGGAGGTGTACTTCTGCCTTGCGGTAAACAACCTCCTGTGTACACTTGCCTTAAATCAAAGTCAGGTGGCACTGCCCCTTAATGTGAGTGTGGGGTCTGGTCATGCAGGTGTGCATTGTGGAATACAAATTCCCTGTGTCCATGTACCCAGGCTCAAATTCAGCGCTGCCTTCCTGTGTGGGCAAAGGGTCTGGTCATGGGGAACAAACTCCCCCAGATCGCACATCCAGGCTCAAATTCAATGCAGCCTCTCTGCTAAGATGCAGGTCTGGTTATGGGAAACTATCTCCCCAAGTTTGCACCTCCAGGCTCAAATTCAGTGCAGTCTCCTTTCGTGGGCATAGGATCTGGTAGCAGAAAACAATCTCCCCACAGCCCTGCAGCTATGCTCACATTCAGGACTGCTTTCCTTCCTGAGCATGGAGACCAGTGGCTAGAGGTCCATCAATCTTGTTTATCCTTTCAAAGAACCAGCTCTTGGTTTTGTTGATCTTTTGAATTGTTTCTTTGGTCTCCATGTTGTTTATCTCTGCTCTGATCTTTACTATTTCCTTCCTTCTGCTTACACTGGGCTTTTCTTGTTGCTCTCCTTCTAGCTCTTTGAGTTGTAAGGTTAGGTAATTTATTACCATGGTTTCCTGGTTTTTTTAGTAGGCTTGTAGGGCTATGAACTTCCCTCTTAAGACTGCTTTCACTATGTCCCATAATATTGTTGTGTTGTCATTGTCATGATGTTTTTTATTTCTTCCTTGATCTCTTGGGTTATCCAGTCTTTGTTTATTAGCATGCTGTTTAGTCTCCGTTTGTTTGATTTCTTTGTATTGTTTTTATTGTAGTCGATTTCCAGTATTATGCCACTGTGATCTGAGAAAATGCTTAATATGATTTCTATCTTCTTGAATTTGAAAAGCTTTTCCTGTGACCCAACATATGGTCTATCTTTGAAAATGACCCATGTGCACTAGAGAAGAATATATATTCTGTGACTTTGGAGTGAAATGTTCTGAAGATGTAAATTAATTCCATCTGGTCTAGTGAGTCATTTAGGATTGATGTTTCTTTGCTGATTTTTTGTTTAGAGGATTTGTCCAGTGGTGACAGTGGGGTATTAAAGTCTCCTACTATGATTGTATTACTGTCAATCTCTCACTTGATATCCTCCAGGAGTATTTTTTATGTATTTAGATGCTTCTATATTGGGTGTATAAATATTTACCAGGGTTATTTCTTCTTGTTGGATTGTTCCCTTTAGTATTATGAAGTGGCCTTCTTGGTCTCTTGTTGTGTCTTTCACTTTGAGATCTAATTTGTCAGATATAAGTATTGCAACCCCAGCTTTATTTTCATTACCATTTGCCTGAAACACCATCTTCCATCCCTTCAACCTCAGTCTGTGTGCATCTCTTTTTCTGAGGTGGGTTTCTTGTAGACAGCAGATATATGGGTCGTGTTTTCTTAACCAATCCATTACCCTTTGTCTTTTGATTGTAGCATTTAATCCATTTACATTTAAAGTTATTATTGGCAGATACTTATCTGTCGCCATTTTCTTTCTTTACCCCTGTCTTCCTTCGTCGCTTCCTATTTCTTTTTTTCACAGCAGACCCTTTAAAATTCCTTGGATTGCTGGTTTGGTGGTAATAAATTCTCTTAGTACTTTTTTGTCTGTGAAGCTCCTGATTTCACCTTCAATTTTGATTGAAAGCCTTGCTGGGTAATAGTATTCTTGGATTTAGATGCCTCCTTTGCAAGATTTTGTATATTTCATTCCATTCCCTTCTGACCTTATGAGTTTCTGTCGTGAAATCAGTTGCTAGTCTTATGGGGGTTCCTTTGTAGGTAACTTTCTGTTTCTCTCTGGCCATGTTTAAGATTCTTACTTTGTCATTTGTGTTTGCCAATATAATTATAATGGGCCTTGGTGTCAGTTTTTTGGGGTTCATTTTACTTGGGACGCTGTGTGGTTCTTGGATTTGTGTGGGTTTTTTCTTTCCTATATTAGGGAAGTTTTCTGTTATTATTTCTTCAAACAGGTTTTCTATTCCTTGTTTAGTTTCACTCTTTCTGGAATCCCTATTATGCAGATGTTGTTTTGTTTCATGTTATCCCACAATTCCTTTAGGCTCTCCTCTTGCTTTTTAATTTTTTTTCTAGAAGCTGCTGTACTTGGGTATTTTTTCTTCCTTTGTCTTCTAGCTTACTGATACGGTCCTCTGCTTCTTCTAGTTTACTTTTGATGCTTTCTATTGAGTTCTTTACAGCAGTGATATCATTTTTCATTTCTTCTTGATTATTCTTCATTTCCTCTTGGTTCTTCTTCATTTCCTCTTGGGTCTTCTTCATTTTCTCTTGGCTCTTTCACATATTGTCAATTTTGTCTTCCATTATTTTTAGTCACCTTATGTCCATTTCTCTGAACTCTTTCTCTGGCAGGTTTATTTCTGCTTCTATTTAATTTACTTCCTTTTCCAGTGACACCTGCTTTTCTTTCATATTTAGGCTGTTTCTTCATCTGCCCATGGTCTATCTTTTCCTGGTGTCTGGTTATGAAGTTCTCTCTCCTATGCTGACTTAAAGGCACAAACTACAATACCACCCAGTACAACACACAAGGCACAGAACAGAAACGTATTCACAATGTTACTAACCACACATAAGGTGACCACCAATGAAAGACAAATAAGGGGTAAGTAGAGAAAGAAGAAGAGAGAAATGAGGAAAAAAGAAAAGAAAGAAGTGCCAAAATCAAATTGGGAGAAGGGAGGAAAAAAAGAAGAGGAAGCAGAAGGAGAAGAAGAAGAAGACAGAAAGAAAAACAGTAAGAGAGAAAAGAAAGAGAATAAGAAATAAAAAGGAACAAGTTATATATGTGAGGAGAAAACTCCCATAGAACAACCACTAATCCCAACAAATGCTGGCAACAAGTACCTGGACATTAATATAAACTACAAATAACAACTAATATCAAGGGAGGCAAGGGAAAACAGAGGTAAACAAACTAACCAAAACAAAGCAAACAAAAAGCAAAATAAAACAAGTAGAATAAGCAAAAACATTCTCACAGAGAGTATAAAAAAATCTATATAATCACCTTTCAGGCTAACAACAAACAGACATAGAGAAAAACAATTTTTTGCATAGTGAAGACAGAGAATAGAGAGGTTTGTATGGCCTTGGAGTAAGGGATTTGAAATTACATATATAAGTGGAGTGAAATTTTAACCATGTACAAAGAAAGAATAGAGAGAATCTAAAGTTGGAAAAGGGAAAGAGAAACAATACAACAAAATGGGGAAAGTTAGGAAGAGAGTGTTGGCATACAGGTAGAATTGAGATAGAGTAAATTTATGCTAAAGGAAAGATGAAAATAGAATGTAGAACTCTAATCCCGAAGTAAAATAAAGAGAAAATAAAATGACACTTCTTTTTTTCAAAAAGGTAAAATAGTAGTAGTAATAATACTAGTTAAAATAAAAATGTAATAATTAAAAAGGTAAAATCAATTGAGGGGGAAAGAAAAGAAAGTTTTTTAATTAAACTATGCAAAAAATAAAAATAAATTAAAATAAAAAATAAATAAAATAATAGAATGGGCAATAGTGGAGGTCATTCACTTCCACTATTGTTCTGTTTGGCACTGTTGTTTCCCATTTGGGAGGGTATTGTAGTTCCCTACATTCCACTGCTGAGGTGTGTCTTAATCTCTTTATTCTTTTGCAATTATGTGAGTCAATTTGTGAGTCATCCTCTGAGACTAAGCACAGGACCTCTTTAGCCTGTGTTTAGATCCTGCTTACTCTGTGGTACTCAATAGCAGTTTGTGGGGGTGGGTTGCTCCAGAGCTGATTCTCTGATGGTTATTCTGCACTCTGATACCCAGGTTCCAGAAAAACAACTTTCCCCTGCAGTCTCTCAGGATGTCTCCAATTTGCATGATCCTATGTATTGGGCTTACCAATCAGAAGCCAGGGTTTGAAGACAAAAGAGTGCAGTCTGTGCACTCCCCCTTCCCCGCTCCTGTTCGAGCAGCCGGGACACTTTAATAACTCCCAGCCTGTCCTTCTGCCTCAGATCAAAATGTTTTCTAGAGCTCTCCTCTGTCAATAACTCTGAGGGCCCCCTTCCACATTTAGGGATCATACCCTGCCCCACATTCATGGATTTCTTTAAAAGCAGCTTTCTCCCAGTCCAGTTCCCACAGTGTGGGTGTCTCTCTGTTCTGCGGGACTGAAGACGTTACCTTATCTCAGGTGAAATCTGACTTTTCCGTGTGACATGTGGAGCTCCTCTGAGTCCGAGTGTTTGCAACAATTGGCGAGTGGTGTTCTGGGTTCCCCAGTTGTTTGGTGGGTGCTGCAGCTAGCTTTTCAGACTGCTGTAGACATCCACTTCCCCCTGCAAGATGGCGTGGTCTCCGTGTTTGTGCTGGTGTCTCTGGGAGAGAAAAACCCCTGTGACAGTGGTGCTGCCTGGTCAGGGGAGCCCCCTCCATCAGTCCCCCACCTTCTCCTGGAGGATCACTGTCTCTTAGCTTGACAACAAACACTCCCAGTGCGACCCTCATATGCCATTGGTATTTTAATAAGGATTGCATTAAATCTGTAGATTGCTTTGGGTAGAACATTTTAATGATGGTGATTCTACCAATCCATAAACATGATAGGTTTTTCCATTTCTTTATGTCTTCCTCTATCTCTTTCTTAATGTCCTGAAATTTTCAGAGTACAGATATTTTACATCCTTAATTAAGCTTATTCCTAGGTATTTTAATCTTTTTGGTGCAATGATAAATTGGATTGTTTTTTGTTTCTCTTTCTGTGAATTCATAATTGATGTATAAAAAGGACATTGATTTTGGGGTGTTAATTTTGTATCCTGCTACATTGCCAAATTCATTTATTAGGTCTGGTAGTTCTTTGATGGATTCTTTGTGGTTTTCTATGTAGAGTATCAACTTATGTGTGAATAAGGTAGATTTTACTTCTTCTTTTCCTGTTTGGATGCCTTTTATATCTTCTTACCTGATCTCTATGGGAATGGTGAAATTGGGCATCCCTGTCTTGTTCCCATTCTTAGGGGAATGATTTTAGTTTTGCCCATTGAGTTTGATGTCAGCTGTAGGTGTGTCATATAAAGCTTTTATTATGTTGAGATATGATCCCTCTATTCCCACTTTACTGAAAGTTTTTATCAGGAAAGAGTGTTTTGTTTTGTCAATGCTTTCTCTGCATCAATTGATATGATTATGTGATTTCTGTCTCTATTTGTTTATGTGATGTATCACATTTATTAATTTTTGAATATTGAACCATCCTTGCATTCCTGGAATAAATCCCACTTGGTCATGGTTTATGATCTTCCAAATGTAATGCTGAATCCAATTTGCTAGGATTTTGTTGAGGATTTTAGCATCTATATTCATCAAGGATATTGGCCTATATTTCTCTTTTTTTGTGGTGTCTTTATCTGTTTTTGGCTTCATTGAATGGGCTTGTAAGTGTGTCTTCATCTTGAATTTATTGGAATAGTCTTAGGATGATAGGTTTTAGTTATTTCAATGCTTGGTAGAACTCTCTTGTAAAGCCATCTGAACCAGGGCTTTTGTTGGTTGGAAGATTTTTGATTGCTTCTTAAATTTCTTCAGTAGTTATCTGCCTATTTAGGTTTTGTGATTCTTCCTGATGAAATTTTTGTAGCTTGTATTTTTCTAAGAATATGTCCATTTCATCTAGGTTTTCCATATTGTTGGAATAGTGTTGTTCATAGTGTTTTTTCATAATCATTTGTATTTCTGTGGGAACGGTTGTTACTTCACCTCTTACCTTTCTGATTTTGTTTATTTGAGTACTCTTTGCTTCTTGATGAGCCTGGGTAGAGGTTCATCAAATTTGTTTATCCTTTCAAAGAACCAGCTCTTGGTTTTGTTCATCTTTTGTATTTTTTTTTTTTTTTTGGTCTCTATGTCATTTACCTTTGCTCTTATCTTTTATTATTTCCTTCCTTCTCCTTACACTGGGCTTTTCTTGTTGCTCTTTTTCTAACTGTTTGTGTTGTATGGTTAAATAATTTATTACCATTGTTTCTTATTTTCTTATATAGGCCTTTAGAGCTATGAACTTCCCTCTCAAAACTCCTTTCACTCTGTCCCATAGATTTTGGATTGTTGTGCTTTCATTTTCATTTGTTGCCATGATGCTTTTTATTTCTTCTTTGATCTCTTTGGTAAGCCAATCATTGTTTAATAGCATGCTATTTAGCTTCCAGGTGTTTACTCTTTTTAATTGTTTTATTATAGTTAATTTCTTGTTTTATGCCATTGTGATCTGAGAAGATGCTTTATATGATTTTAATCTTCTTGAATTTGAAGAGACTTTTTCTGTATCCCAATATGTGGTCTTTTTTTTTTAAATGACCCATGTGCACTTGAGAAGAATATATATTCTGTGACTTTGGGGTGAAATGTTCTGAAGATGTCAATTAATTCCATATGATCTAGTGAGTCATTTAGGATTGATATTTCTTTGCTGATTTTTTGTTTAGAGGATTTGTCCACTATTGTTAGTGGGGTATTAAAGTCCTCTATTGTGCCTGTATTGCTGTAAATTGCTCCCTTAATATCATCCAGAAGATTTTTTATGTATTTGGGTGCTCCTGTATTGGGTGCATGTATGTTTCCCAGAGTTATATCATTTGTTGAATTGTTTCCTTTAGTATTATAAAGTGACCTTCCTTATCTCTTGTTATAGCCTTCTCTAATTTGTCATATGTAAGTATTACTACCCCATCTTTTTTTTCATTTCCATATGCCTAAAAAACCTTTTTCTGTCACTTCACCATCAGTCTGTGTGAGTTCTTTGTTCTGAGGTGGGTTTCCTGTAGACAGAAGATATATGAGTCATTTTTTGTTATCCATTAAGCTACCCTATGTCTTTTGATTGGGTCATTTAATTCATTTACATTTAAAGTTATTATTGATAGGTACTTATTTGTCACCATTCTTATTCTTTATGCCTGTCTTTCTTCTTCCCTTCCTATTTCTTCTTTTTACAACAGACCCTTTAGCATTTCTTACATTGCTGGTTTGATGGTAATTAACTCCCTTAGTTCTTTTTGGCTGTGTAGCTCCTGATTTCACCCTCAATCTTGATTGATAGCCTTGCTGGGTGCAGTATTCTTTGATTCAGACCCTTCCTTTACATGACTTTATATATTTCAATCCATTCCCCTTTGACCTGATGTATTTCTATTGAGATATCAGTTGCTAGTCTGATGTGAGGTCCTCTTTAGGTAACTTTCTTTCTCTTTCTGGCAGCCTTTATTATTCTTACTTTGTCATTGGTGTTTGCCAATTTAATTATAATGTGTCTTGGTATTATTCTTTTGGGGTTCTTTTTTGGAACTCTGTGAGCTTCTTAGACTTGTGTAAATTTTTTCTTCCCTATATCTGGGAAGTTTTCTGTCATTATTTCTTCAAACAGGTTTTCTATTCCTTGCTAAATTTCTGCTCCTTCTGGCACCCCTATTATGTGGATGTTGTT
Source organism: Lasiurus cinereus (assembly GCA_011751065.1). Lineage (NCBI taxonomy): Eukaryota > Metazoa > Chordata > Mammalia > Chiroptera > Vespertilionidae > Lasiurus > Lasiurus cinereus. Next base: position 12,543,191 of record JAAGEH010000015.1, on the reverse strand, counting down.
TTATTTTCTGTTGTCCCAAAGTTTCTTGAGGTTCTCCTCCTGTTTTTTTCTTTTTTTCTAGATGCTGCTCTGCTTGAGTATTTTTTCCTACCTTGTCTTCTAGCTCACTGATGAAATCCTCTTCTTCTTATAGTCTACTGTTGATGCTTTCTATTGAGTTCTTTATTGCAGCAATGTCATTTTTTTCCTCTTGGTTCTTACACATGTTGTTGAATTTATCTTACATCCTTTTCCACATCCTTATGATCATTGCTCTGAATTCTTGGTCTGACATATTGTTGCCTCCATTTTGGTTATTTCCTTTTCTGGTGATTCCTCCTTTTCTTTCATATGCAAGCTGTTTCTTTTTCTCCCCATGATCGCTCCTCTCTGGATGTCTGGTTATGTAGCTCTCTCTGTCCTGCGTTGACTTAAAGGCACAAAATACAACACAACTAGACACAATGCACAAGGTACCAAACACAAATATATTCACGACACTAATATCCTCAAATAAAGGTGACCATCAGAGATGAGATAAGAGAATTAGGTAATAGAAAAGAGTGCAATAAAGATGTTGAGAAAAGGAAAAATGTAAGAAAGAAAAGAAAGGGAAGTAAAAAGGGGGAAGGGGGGAAACATATGTATATGGGAAGAAAACTCCAATAAAACAACAATTAATCCAAAAAAATGCAAACAACAATCACCCAGAGATGAATGCAAACTACAAACAATAACTAATCCAAAATATGTAAACTACAAACCTCCAGATAAATTTGAGGTAGCAGAGCTTATTTCCAGTCAGTAAGGTCAAGGAATTGAATGAATGAGGAAATAGCCACAATTAAGTATAGCAGAGATAGAAAGAGAATGAGTGTATAAGAAAAAAAGTAAAAAACTAAATACAAAAGAAGAAAAAATATGTATATTGAATATATACATATAAGAAAATTAATATATCTATATATAAAATGTTTACCTTCTTTATCTATGTATTTGTTTACTATTAGAAAAGGATAATAGAGAGTAGATAGTTCTAAGTTTGTGATTAGAATTAGTTAAACTGTTAGTAGAAGAAGAGAACCAGTGAAGAGAGGAAAAGCAGAAGTAAAAAAAAGAAAGAGAAAAATCAAAAAAAACAAACAAACAATAAAAACCAAACTAATCAACAATCAAACAAACAACACCAGGACAGATAGAGAGAAAAGGGCAAGAGAAAAAAAAAAAAAAACAGAAGAAAAAGAAAATTTAGATAGTGAAGAAAGAGAAGAGAGAAGTGTGTATGGACTTGGAGAAGGGGAGCAGAAATTAGATATATGAGTAAGATAAATTTTTAATAGGGAGGAAAGAGAAAGGATAAAGAAAAACTAAAGCTGGAACAGGGTAAGAGAAATAGGACAAAAAAATAGGAAAAGAATGTTAGCATAAAGGAAAAATTGTGGTTGTATAAAATAATGTTAAAGGAAAAAGAAAAATAGAATCTAGAACACTTAATCCCAAAATAAAATAAAGAAAAAATAAAATAAATATTTTTAAAATTTAAAATAAGAGTAGTAATAATAATAATTACAAAGAAAAATATAATACAAAAGGTAAAATCAACTGAGAAAAAATTGTTTCTCAAGTAAAAGATAAGAAATAAATAAAAATGTGAAGTAGTGAAGGTCATTCACTTCCTCTACTATTCTGCTTGGCACGTCTGTTTCCTGTCAGGTAGATAGCACAGCATTGAAGTTCTCTGTGCTCTACCACTCCACTATGTTATAAACCACAACCCTGTTTTCAAGCAGTCAGGGTCTCTTTTTTTCTTAGCCTACCTTTAGTTGTATTTACACGAGTCAATTTCTGATACAACCCCTGGGCTACAGTGTTTCTGTATTGATATCTGGTACCAAAAGTTCTCTCCCTTACACAGTGGTTAGATTGCTTTCCCTGCAGCACTCAATAATGGGTTGGGGAATAGACTGCCCTAAGAGCTGGTTTTCTCCTCATCTCTCCCCACTCTGAAACACAGATTCCACAAAATCCACTTTCCCCTGCAGTCTTAGTGAGTGTTATTTAATTGGAAGATCCTATATACTGGACTTAACAATCAAAAACAAGGATTTAAAAAGAAAAAGAAAGGGGAAAAATGCCACTGGTTGTGAGCAGAGTAGCGTCTCCCCCCCCTCCCCCTGGCACTCCATAGCCAGTATATTGGTAAAACTTCAGGATGCCTTTCTGGGCCCAGCCCTGCTGTGGATAAATTTCTATAGCCCCCTTCTGTCAACAGCCCTATGGACCCCCTTCCATATTTGAGGGCTACACTGACCCCATCAGCCACAGATTTTGTGGGGTGCAATCTTCCTCTGAAACTCTATTTTCTGCTGCACATATTTCCCACATGTTTTGCCTTCCAGCATGGATCCCAGATCTCACCTTTCCCTAGGCAATATCTGACTTTCCGTCCATGGATTTCCTCACCAGCTGTATTTAATTCTCCAATTTCGGATAGATGCAATCACTGTAATCAATTCAGCAGTTCTTTTTATCTGCTCTGTGAGAAAGTACAGGGCTCGTCTGCATATAAGCATATCTTTGTCTCCTCCTAGACAGACTTTCTAGATGTCTGCGGTCAGAGAGACTGGAATCTTGGTACTCCTGTGTTCACAGCTGAGGCAGCTTGTCCCTGAGGGCTGTAGTTGTAGGATCCCAGGAAATATCCAAGGTCTCCCCAGTTGAAGGTAAGGCTGGGCTTAAGATCACCACCACTCTCCCTTTCATGATGGTGCAATCTCTGTGGCATAGCTGGCTGCTCCAGGAGAGATTTCAGCAGCAGTAGATGCTGCCTGGCCATGGAAGCCCTGTCCAGCAATCCTCAACAATTCTTTGGAATATAACTGTCCCTCACTCACAAATATAGACATTCCCCACACATCCACTCACTCTCCTTTTGTTCTCTCACTCACACACTATCTTGCTGCATGCTGTCCCATTGGCAGCCATCTTATATCTCTCTTTACCCACACAAAGTCACCAGGTTGGAAGGGGTGAACCAGATCAGAAGTTGGTATAGGCAGGGCCTCTGGACACTTATGAATTCCTTTGTGGGAGACTGTAAAACCTGTAAGAACTTGAGTAAAGATTGGTTATAGATTTCCACTTTTATTTCTTCCCAGAGCTTAAGGAATATGGGAGGGGGTCTCTCAAATATAATTTTATATGGAGAGAACCCTTCCAGGTATAGGGTGCACCTCACTCTGAGTAGGGCAAAGGGGAGTAAGGTGGCCCATTTTTCACCAGTTTCTTGGGTACATTTAGTTAGAACCTCCTTAAGGGTTTGGTTCATGCGTTCTACCTACCCAGATCTTTGGGGCCGATTGGCACAATGTAACTTTCAGTTAATATTTAATGTTTTTTTTTATGTCTTGTGAAACCTTTGCTATGAAGGCTGAACCATTGTCTGAACCTAAAGTTATAGGAAGACCAAATCAGGGGATAATTTCTTGGAATAACTTTTTAGTTACATTGGTGGCAGTTTCTGTCCTAGCAGGGTAAGCTTCAACCTATCCTGAGAAGGTATCTATGATGACTATGAGGTACTTTTATCCTGCTGCTCTGGGCTTGATTTCTGTGAAATCAACCTCCCAAAGTTTTTCTGGAGAGCCTCCCCACATTGGATTCCTATTGGGGGTCTTTTTCCCTGTTTGTCATTTACTTGAGCACAAGTGATGTACCAAGAAACTGCTATCTACTATACTGTCCAGATTGGGTATATAATACTTATCTTTTAGAAGCTCTGTAAGCTTAGTGTGGCCTAAGTGAGAAGCCTGATGTAACTGGCTAAATACTGTCCGACTGAGAGCCTCGGAAATCAAAAGTCCGCCATCAGGTAAGATCCACTATCCTTCCTGATTTGGGGAGACTTATTTTTGTGTAGCTAGTTTTTGTTCCCTTTTTGAGTAAGTTTGTGAGGTAGGTAAATCAGGATTGGGTAAGGTTATTAGGATTTGTAGAGGCCCTATTTGTTTTAGAGTAGGTTCCTGGGCAGCCTCATCTGCAGCCTGGTTTCCTGTTGCTTCTAGGGAGTCCCCTTTCTGATGTTCCTTGTAGTATACTACTGCCACCACCTTGGGTAGCCAGATGGTTTCTAGGAAGACCAGGATCTCTTATTTTTTTATGTCCTTCCCAGCTGAAGTTAAAAGTCCCCTTTCCTTGTAAATAGCACTGTGTACATGCACTATTGAAAATGTACATCTGCTGTTGGTGTAAATTGTTACTGACTTGCCTTTTGCCCTGAAGAGCCTGGATAAAGGCAATTAGCTCAGCTTTTTGTGCTGATGTCCCATGAGCAAGAGCCTGGGACCAAATAATGCTATCCAGAGTAACTACCACTTCCCTCACATACCTGATTCCTTCTTAGACATAGCTACTCCCGTCTGTGAACAATACTTCATCCAGCGATACCAGTGGAATGTCAGTCAGGTCTGGATGAGCCATCTGTGCTATGTCTGTGACCTCTAGGTAGTCATGAATAGGTTCTTCTGGCTTGTCATCTGGGAGTAAGCTGGCTAGGTTAATGGCAGCTGGAATCTGATGCAGGGTTGGTCGAGTAAGAGAGCCTGGAACTGGGTAAATTGAGCGTTAGATATCGAACATTCTGGTGTGCTTTGGAGTAAGGCCTCAACCACATGCATAGTGGTTAGTATTAGTTCTGTCCTAGAATTAATTTATCAGCTTCTTTGACAAGTATATCAGTGGCTGTTATCACCCAAAAGCACGCAAGCCAACAGGATGCAACGGGGTCTAACCTCTTGTACAGGTATGCTACTGGCCTTCTCCAAGGCACACAACTTTGGGTGAGGACCTCTTTGGCTATGCCCCTTGTCTCACATATGTAGAGGTGGAAGGGCTTGGTCACATCCCGTTGTGCTAAAGCAGGAGCTGATATGAAGGCAGTCTTTATTTTTTTAAAGGCTCATTGTTCTATCTCAGACCACTCTAATGGCTGCATTCCCCCTGTGCTGGATCTCTGCAAACCCTGGGATCTATAGGCAGCAGTATCCAACTGCCCCTAGGAACTCTCGTAACTGTCTTTTGGTCTTAGGTGTGGGGATTCACAGGATTGCCTCAACCCCATTGAGGGAAAAGATTTGTTTTCCTTGGCTGATGTTTTATCCTAGCTATGTTACTGTATGGGTATAGAGTTGAACCTTTTTGGCTGATACTCTGTATTTTAAGGTTTGTAGAGTATCTAGAAGACCTTCAATGGCCTCCCAACACTCAGCTTCAGTGTTGGTGCATGCCGAAAAGTGAGCAGGTCTGAGCTTAGGGCTTCAAATAAGGTGGGGAAATTCTTGAACCTTTGTGGTAGCTGGGACCAAGTCAATTGCCTTGAGAACCCTGCCTCAGGGTCCATCCATTCAAATGTAAAAATGGGTTGGCTTACTGATGCCAGGATGTCAGAGGGATGCTGAAGAATGCATCCTTCAGGTCTAGGATGGTGTAGAACTGATGCTCAGGAGGGAGGAGGCTCAGGAGAATGTAAGGGTTGGAAACAGTCAGGTGTATGGTTTCAACCCACTTATTTATTTCCCTCCTATACCACCTATAGTCTTTTGTTCCATGTTTTAGGACTTGGATAAGGGGGTGTTCCAAGGGGACTGGCAAGGGATAAGAATACCTGCTTCTCATAGTCTGTGGATGTGTGTGCAATGCCCCGTTTAGCTTCTAGGCTCATAGGATACTGCCTTACCTGAGCCAGTGTGGTGGTGGCCATCAGTTGGACTATGACAAAGCTTTTGATGACTTGCCAGTCCCAGAGGGTTGCTTTCTGCCCATATTGTGGGAAAAAGTTACTGTAGCCTTACTGGCGGGTGAAGCTTCTGGAGGCAATAATCCTCCAATAGAGGGCAGGTGATAGAATTCTGGTAGGAAAAGAACGTTGATCTGGGGGGTTTACGGTAATGTGGGCCTTGTCTCCTTTGAACGAGATGGTGGCTTGTAGCTTCTGTGTGTGTGTGTGGGGGGGGGTGTCCCTGGAGCTAACCTCCCTAGCCTGGGCACAACTCCGAGTTGTAGGTGATGAGAATGAGAGAGACTGTTTCCCCTCTACTGAGGCCTTGGAAACCCTCTCCCTTTGCACTCAGGGAGATTGTGGTAAGAGTGAAGGTGGTGGTGCCCAGGGGTTATATGGGAAAGGAAGGTCTGTCTCCCAGAGAAGCTGGCAGGAGCCCCAGGAAGAGTTCTCTTTACTTTATGAAGGGCAGGAAGGAGACAGGTCTGCTTCCTCTGGAGTCAGAGGGAAGACGGGGGTGCTTGGATGGCGCTCCCCTTACGGTGCTTCCTTTGGGTCCAGCTACTAATACTCAAGCCCCAATCTATAGAGCACAATTCTTTAACCATGGTGAGGGAATCTGAACTAAGTCTAACCATTGATCTAATAGGGAAATTGTTCTGGGTACTCCGGATCCCCTGTGACTACATCCCAGACAGCTTTGATGATAAGGGGAGGTCAAAAGATCCCATATCTGGCGAGCCTACCCGAATGTGGGCCACCCTAACTCATAAAGTCCTCTACCTTCCCTAAGAACTTTATGCTATAAACATTATCTGAGAAACCTTCCTTGAAATGTCTCAACATACATCCTAAGGGGGTCTTAGCTGTACTTGGTCCCCCTCCCACAGTGAGACAAAGGGAAACAATCCCAACTAAGAGAAGAGTGAAAGAGCAGGATCTTTGGGGAGGACCAGAGCAGTAGAAGTCCTTCCTCTTAGAGGCTGGGGAGCAACCTATGGAAAGAAATGACTTTATTTGGATAGGGCAGTGGTCAGCAAACTCATTAGTCAACAGAGCGGCAAACCGCAGCTCACAAGCCCTATGTGGCTCCGTGAGCCATGGTTTGCCGACCACTGGAATAGGAAAAGGATACAGAAGAGGAAAAATGTATGGAGGGTGACCTCTAGTGGACTGAAGTCCATGAAGGAACTTAGGTAAAAGAGGTCAATTATCTAGGAACAGAAAGAATCGGGAGTCAGAGAAACAGGAAAAAAAAAAAACAAGTTATGTCTTCAAGAGGAATCTGCGCAAAGACACAAAAATGACAGACAAGACAAACAGGGCCCATCAAACAGTTTCAGTTTGAATAGTCCTCACAAATTTATGTGAGGCTAGTTCCCAGGAATCTCGACTAACATCTTAGTTGAAGAATCTGCCAAGGAAGTCACGACTGCGTCCAATCCTTCTCTTGGCAACAGATTGACTGGTCACAGATACAGGAGTGAACAGAAATTCACTTACCTCCAGAGATATTTCTGGGGACTCCAAAGAGATGGATGGGCATGGCAAGCATCTCTCATCTGGCTATCAGAAACACCACAAAATGTCTGTGAGGCCCTGGAATGTCTCAGGTGGCACCTCCCTTAAAGATTATCAGGCATCTAGCAGCTGGGCTGGGAGAGACTGCCCACCCTCAGCATCCAAAACTGGGTGCTGGTAGGCAAGATCTTGCTGGGGCCTCCAAATGTTATATTGGAATTCAGCGAGCTAGGCAGAAGATGCTGAAGTCAAAAGAGCCAAACTAGGAGCCTTTATTTCAAGCACTGGCAATGGAGAGAGGACCAATGTCTCTCCAAAACCTCGAGGCCCCAAATGAGCTCAGAGGTTAGCTTATAAAGGCAAAAACTACATCCTGGTTAGAACAAAGGGGGGAAGCTGTGCTTAGCTAAGCGTATTACAGAAACTAAATTAAGCAACATTAAGGATTCAGTGGGATTCAGCAAACACATCTGGGGATTGGTATTTCTTGGAGTTTAATGGCACAATGACAGCACAATGATACCTGAATTCAGTGGAAAAAATTTAAACAGCAGTTCTCACAGGTAACACAAAATAGAGGATAAGGAAACAAGTTGGATATCCTGTAAACACTATATCCTGTTATAGCCTATTGTTCACTGTCTGCCACATCTCTGCTTCCTGCTAGATATTCAGCACCGTATTGAAGTTTCCAGTGATCCAATGCTCCTCTGTGTTAGATGCCACAGCCTTGATGTCAGCCAGGCGGGACCACTCTCTCAGCTTTGTTTGTCTGCCTGCTTTCAGTCATATTTATACAAGTGAATTCTGACATGGCCTCTAGGTGGCAGTGTTTCTATATTAGTTTCTGGTACCAAATGGCCCCTCAAACTAGTCCCAAAGGTCTCCCTGGGTATATTTTGAATCTTTGTTTCCCTGCTGAACTCAAGGCTGAGTGTGGCTGTGCTGCTAGGAGGGGTCTGGTCTTCAGGAGAAAAAATGGCTATTTGGGGTTGGAGGGATCAGATTGTCCCAGAGGTGGCCTCCTGATTGACTCTCCCTATTTTCTCCCCTTAGCTTCCACAAAACCACCTTCCACTACAGTGCAGCCATGGTGAGTGTTTGTAATTGAAAGATCCTGGATTTAGTGAATAAAAGCAAGGAGATTATAAAGATAGAGCAACCGAACCACTGTGTGTCTCTCTCCCTCTGGTACTGGGCAGCCAGTGCAGAACTTATGGCTGCCTTTCTGGGCATAGCCACCCATGGCTGTGGGCTTAGATCTAGAGTACCCTGCTGCCAGCAGCCCTGTGGACACCCTTCCACAGTTTACCACTACACTTGTCCCCAAGAAACATGGTGTTGGTTCCACGCAGTCCAGTCTGTGCATGTTTCTTCCTCCACCCTAGATCCCTGATCCCACCAGTTTCCTGGCTATATATCTCCTTTCTGTCCATGGATTGTTGCTCCTGCTGTTAAATTCGCCAATTCTGGGTGGATGTTTTCAATTAAGCTGTTTCTTCTATCTGCTCCATGAGTAGGTGCTGAACCCATCTGCCTATTCAGTCACCATTTTGTCTCTCCCTGGACAAACTTTTTAGGAGCCTGTGGCCAGGGAGACTGAAGTCTTAGTGTTTGTGAGTTCACAACTGTGGCAGCTGATCCCTGGCTGGTGTGGCTTTAGAGTCCTAGGTGGTGTCTGAGGTCTTCCTGGGTGGAGGTAAGGGTGGGCTCCCAGTCATAGCCTCTCTCCCCTTTAAGATGGCATGGTCTCTGTGTTACACTTATTACTTTATGCAATTATTCAGTGTCTGGTTGTGAAAAGCCATGGCAACCACGGCTTTTGGGTTCAAAGGCTTGGAGAAGAGTTGACATGCAAATTGACACACAAGACAAGAAAAATTATTTTTGAAATTATGAGGGGAAGCCAGGGAAGAGTTTAAGTGTAGTAGTTAAGTTCCACTGAGTGTCTTTTCTCAGCTGCTTTCATTTACTAGAATACACAATTGCCTTTTAGGAATACAAACAGATATATCAATGGTAGTGTTTAGTAAACAGTAAGATTATCAGGTTAGGGGGAATTTGTTTTAGGTCATTGAGTCAGCGGTAGGTAATAAAATGCAAATTCACGCTGTGACTATCAAAGGAGTCCAAACTCAGCCTTCTGGTGGACTTCTCACATTTATATTAATTACTGTTGATCTTGGTTTCCAGCATTTCCCCCTTCATTAAATTCTTAATAGGAGTTGATATGCCACTTGCAGAGTTTCAAATCTTTTAAGATTTTTATTCTGTATTTGCAAACTAAAATTCAACAAATAAGAACAAGAATGAGACAATTAATAGTGGTTATGCTAAAAAGCAAAAGTAAAAGAGCATATTCTTTAAGTTGCTGCCAGGCATCTAAGGAATTAGTTTGTAAGTTTGTCTGGGATAATTACATAATATGCTACTGTAATTCCAAAATATCAAGGGTAGTATTATTTTTACTTTAAACACTAAGAAGGTGATTTTTCACTGAAGTTATCATTTTAAACTATATCTTTTTTTTCTGGTGCAATTACAGAAGCTGATTTTCATTGATTATTTCTATATGCAGACCCATAGGGGCTTCAATCCACAAAACAAACAAACAAAAAAAAACACACAAAAAAAACCTGTTCTTAAGTTTGCTGCTATTGGGTGCCATTCATAAGACTTTTTACATAATGGCTTATTTGGGGGAAGTCTTAGTAATGTTAAATTCTCTGCCTCTCCCAGAATCAAGCAGTGATAGTAGTTATATTTAAGTTTTTGCTTCCCTCTCCTTTGGTGTGATGCTAGCCAGTTTTAATTCTACACACAAAGGAACAATAGTTTCATTCTTGTGTCATATAAAAAAGGGAAGCCATGTGGGGCACCTGTGTAATTATACTTTGTCCATATATTTATTATAGTAAGCAAGGGATCAGTTCACGTAAAGAATTTTACCCAGGGAGGATATCCCCATTAGCCCTTGATGAAATTACCACACAGCTTATTACTGCCAACATGGCAAGAAAGACATTTTCAGGCATTCTTGGGGTTTTGGTCTCTTCACAAATTCATTCAGCTTTCTGAACCATCTTCTTTATCACTCCCCAAGTCATCGTCCTCTGTGTTCTTCTTCCACTCCTTTTCTTCAGTGTGTTTCCTAGGGCTGCTATTTGTGGCTGGCGTAGCCTATTGTGTAAAGCTGCATGGTGTGGCTTCTGGCACAAGGTCCTCATTAATCTGGCTAGTTCCTCTCTCAGATCCATGTTGCCGTTTAATATTTCTAGCAGGAATTCATACAGGTTTGGAGAAATTTTTTGGAAATATGCAAGCATATCCTCTGCCAAAGGTTAATAATGGATCCGGTCCCTTCCATAAACCATATTCAGGATCTTCCTGAACTAGACCATTTTCCTTTGTTTTATTATGACACCAGTGTAACTCCATGGGTGTCTTGCCATCAGCAGCACAGTGAAAAAATTAAAGTAATTAAGGCTTGGTGCAGCGTACCTGCAGGTGATATCTCCATCATAATCCCCCCTTTTTGTTTTTCAAGTTGGGATTTTAGCCACCAATGCTGTCGCTCAACAATGGCCTGTCTTTAGGAACTACATGGTGCTCCTGCAATGTGCTGAATTTTCCACTTTTTACAAAATTGCTGGAAATGACAGCTTGTGTAAGCAAGCCCATTATCAGTTATAATAATTTTTGGAATTCCCATGATGGCAAAAGCATCTAGGCAATGGTTAATAACCTGTTTTGCCATTTCCTCTGTAGACACAGTAGCCCATAGGACTTTTGAAAAGGTGTCTACAGAGACATGCAACGCCCGAAGGCATCCAAAGGAAGTATAATGTGTCACATCCATTTGCCAGATATGGTCCCTTAGCAAACCTCCAGGTTGACTCCTGCATTAGGCCCTTGAGGTAGATTCAAGTGGGTCATTCTCTGACAATCTGTTTTGCCTGCTGTCTAGAGATTGTGAATTGTTTAGACAACATTTTGGCAGGCTGATGTAAAAACTGATGAGATTCTGAGGCCTGTTTTTTTAAAAAAGCAACCAATTGATCAGCATGTGCATTTCCTTTTGCCAATAGGCCAAGTAATAAACTATGAACCCTTATGTGAGTAATATGGAATGGATATTGTCTTTGTTGTACAATCTGCTGAACTTGTTTAAATAGTAAAAATAAACTTTGGTCACTGAGCCATTTTAAATGAGCAGTTTCAATTCTCTTTAATAAACCTGTAGTGTAAGAAGAGTCAGAGATAATATTAAGAGGCTCTTGTAGATCCTGTAATGCCACCTTAATAGTTTTCAACTCAATTCTTTGTACAGAAGTATAACTAGTTTGGATGACTTGGTTTAAATTCATTGTATGATAAGCAGCTTTGCCATTTGATGATCTATCAGTAAAAACAGTTAATGCTTCAGGAATAGGTTCCTGCCTAGTATTTTTTTGATATGATAATAGGAGTATAATGTAAAAATTGTAATAATTTGCCTTTTAGTAGGTGACAACTAATTTCCCCTGAATATCCACTCAATCCAAATTGCCTATTTAAATCACCCTGAAAGAGCATTTCCAATTGCTTCCCAGTAAGGGGAAGGTAAATACATTGGGGTTCTTGTCCTCTAAGCAGTGCTTTCTAAGTTGAAATATCAACTGAGCAATAAGTTCTATATATAAAACTGCAGTTTTAGAGGATTGATGTCCTAGAATCTAGGACTAGGTGGACCCATACAATAATAGCAAGAGAGTTTTTATTTTGGAAGATGACTCCAGTGGGACTATTTGCAGTAGGATTAATCTGTCCCAATAAAGACAATTCAGGCAATACTCCTGCCACTTGGGCTAAGGACATTGCCTGCTCAATTCTTAGTAACTCCTTCTTAGTTTCATCTGTCAATACTCAGGGTGAGGAAAGATTAGAGTCAACTCTAATTATATTAAATAAATTTGTCATTTCTCCTGTAGAGATTTTTAGATAAGGTCTTTACCAATTAATGTCCCCTAATATTTTTGAAAATCATTTAAGGTTTTAAGGCAGTCTTTTCTTATTTCTACCTTCCAACGTCTAATATATTGGTTTTCAATTATGGTACATAGATATTTAAAAGACATTTATTTCTGTACTTTTTTTCTGGAGGAATGTTTAAGCCCCATTTAGGAAGTTCCATTTCTAATTGACAAAACATTGCTAAAGTCTTTTCTTCCCGTGGACTCACTAAGAGAAAGTCATCCATGTAATGGACAATATAACACTGGGAATATTTGTCCCTTAAAGGCTGAATAGCTTGAGCTACATATTTTTGACATAAAGTAGGGCTAATGGCCATTTGTTGAGGCAAAACTTTCCATTGATATATTTTCATGGGCTCTATATTATAAATAGATGGCAATGAAAGGGCAAACCATTGTTTATCTTGCAGTGCCAAGGGAATGGTGAAAAAACAATCTTTAAGGTCTACTACTATAATAGACCAATCTAGAGGGATTTGTGAAGGCGTTGGGAGTCCAGGCTATAAAGCTCCTATGGTATGCATAGCAGCGTTAACAGCTCTAAGATAATGTAACAATCAACATTTTCCTGCCATCTTCTTAGGTATTGTAAATATGGGAGTATTCCAAGGACGATTAGAATGTTCTCTGTGAACATCCTCTACTTGTTCCTGTATTAATTCATGAATATGACTTAATTTCTCCTTGGTTAATGGCCACTGATCCACCCATATGACCCTATCATCTTTCCATTGTATAGGCTCAGCATGGGAGTGAGGAGTTTGAGCAGTGACCACTCCTAAAAAGGCTGATATTCTAATTCTTGTCTTCCTGTGTTTCCTTTGGCCTGAATGGATTCTTTAATCTCTTGATTATCTTTTTCTAAATCTTGACCAGCTTGATATCCCATCTGAGTTATTAGCTGTTGTTCCTTGCCGGTAAAAATACAAGCTTGTAAACCTTGGAAAAGGTCTCATCCCCATAAGTTGACTGCAATTCCAGAGACTATATAGGGCTGAAACCATCCTGTTTGTCCTTCCTCATCTTTCCACTTTAACACTGTAGCACTGCGTTGTGTGTTATCAGGAATTCCAACACCCATGATAGAGCCTATAGCTTCTACCATGGACCAACTTGGAAGCCAGAATTCTTGAATGATGACACTAATATCTGTTCCAGTGTCTACTAATCATTTAAACAGTTTTCCCTCTATTCTTAGATTAATCATAGGACAGGTCTTGCTAATTTCCTATAGCCAATAAATATCTGAGCTTCCAAATCCTTGTGTCCCTTCCTTCCTATTTATAACTTCACCTTGATGACTATAAGGCAAAAGCAGGAGCTCAGCAATGCTTAGTCCTGGAATAATTTGCATAGTATGTTTGTATTCTAAAATTACTTTGATTTCTCCCTCATATTCTGAATCTATAACTTCAGAAAAAAGTTAGTCCTTTTAGTATAATTTCACTTTTACCTAGGGCTAAACCTGATATTCCTGGTGACACAGGTCCCCAAATTTCTGTAGGAACAACTTGTTTAGCCATATTTGGGATCAGGGTGATTGTTGCTGTGCTATTAAGATCAAAGCCAAACAACATGCCAGAAAAAGAGTTCAGAGAAATGGTCATGAGGTGGCTGAAAAGAATGGAAGACAAATTTGACAATATGAGTAAGAACCAAAAGGAAATTATAAAGAATCAAGAAGAAATTAAAAATGACATTGATACTGTAAAGAACTCAATAGAAAGCATCAAAAAATAGACTAGAAGAAGCAGAGGACCACATTAGTGAGCTAGAAGACAAGGTAGGAAAAAATACCCAAGTACAACAGCTTCTAGAAAAAAAAGAAAAAAAAAAGAGGAGAGCCTAAGGGAACTTTGAGATAACATGAAACAAAACAACAACTGCATAATAGGGGTTTCAGAAAGAGTGGAAACTGAGCAAGAAATAGAAAACCTGTTTGAAGAAATAAGGCCAGAAAACTTCCCTGATATAGGAAGGAAAATTCCACACATATCCAAGAAGCACACAGAGTCCCAAGCAAAATGAACCCCATAAGACCAATACCAAAGCACATTATAATTAAATTGGCAAACACCAACAACAAAGTAAGAATCTTAAAACAGGCCAGAGAGAGACAGAAAGTTACCTACAAAAGAACCCCTATCAGACTAGTGACTGATTTCTCAACATAAACTCATCAGGCCAGAAGGGAATAGAATGAAATATACACAGTCATGCAAAGGAAGGGTCTGAATCCAAGAATACTGTACCCAGCAATGCTTTCAATCAAAATTGAAGATGAAATCAGGAGCTTCACAGACAGAAAAGGACTAAGGAAATTTATTACCACCAAACCAACAATGCAAGAAATGTTAAAGGGTCTGCTGTATAAAAAAAAAAAAAAGGAATAGGAAGCAGAGAAGAAACACAGGGGTAAAAAATAAAAATGGGGACAGATAAGTACATATCAATAATAATTTTGAATGTAAATAGATTCAATGCTCCAATCAAAAGACATAAGGTAATGGATTAGATAAGAAAACATGACCCATATATCTGCTGTCTACAAGAAACCCACCTCAGAAAAAGAGATGCACACAGACTGAGGGTGAAGGGATGGAAGATGGTTTTTCAGGCAAATGGAAACAAAAAAAATAAAAAACAAAGCTGGGGTTGCAATACTTATATCTGACAAATTAGATCTCAAAGTGAAGGGCATAACAAGAGATAAGGAAGGCCACTTCATAATACTAAAGGGAGCAATCCATCAAGGAAAAATAACTCCTTTAAACATATACATACCAATACAGGAGCACCCAAATACATTAAAAAAAAACTCGTGGAGGAAATCAAGGGAGAGATTGATAGCAATACAATCATAGTAGGAGACTTTAATAGCCCACTGTCACCACTGGACAAATCCTTTAAACAAAAAATCAGCAAAGAAACATCAATTCTAAATGACTCACTACAAAAGATGAAATTAATTGACATCTTCAGAACATTTCATCCCAAAGCCACAGAATATACATTCTTCTCAAGTGCACATGGGTCATTTTCCTGTTTTCATTTTTTTATTAATGTGTTATATGTATACATATCTTCCCATTGCCCCCCCTCTCAGGCATACTCTACCCCTTCCCCCAGTGTCTTGTGTTAATTGGTTATGCTTATGTGCATGCATGTAAGTCCTTTGGTTGATCTCTTATCTACCCCACCTCTCCTTAAAGTTCCTGCTGTAATTTGACAGTGTGTTTGATGCTGTACTTCCTCTGTATCTTTTTGTTCAACACTTTATAATGTTCTTTATTATCCACAAATGAGTGAGATCATGTGGTGTTTCTCCTTCATTGACTGGCTTATTTCACTTAGCATAAGGCTCTCCAGTTCCACCCAGGTTGCTGCAAATGGTAAGAATTCCTTCTTTTTTATAGCAGCATAGAATTCCATTGTGTAGATGTACCATGGTTTTCTGATCCAGTCATCTCCTGATGGATATCTAGGCAGTTCCCAAATTGTAGCTATTATAAATTGTGCTGCTATGAACATAGGGGTGCATAAATCCTTTCTGATGCTAGTTTCTTAGAATATATTCCTAAGAGTGGGATTGCTGGGTCAAATGGGAGTACCATTTTTAGTTTATTGAGGAAATTCCATACTGTTCTCCACAGTGGCTACACCAGTCTGCATTCCTACCAGCAGTGCAGCAGGGTCCTTTTTTTTCAAATCCTCACCAGCATTTGTTGTTTGTTGATTTGTTGATGATTACCATTCTCACAGATATGAGATGGTATTGCAATATCATTTTGATTTGCATCTCTCAGATAATTAGAGACTTTGAGCATGTTTTCCTGTGTCTCTTGGTCTTCCTGTCATTTTTCAAAAAGGTTCTATTTAGGTACATTGCCCATCTTTTTATTGGATCCTTTATCTTCCATTCATTAAGTTGTATAAGTTGGCTCTAGATGTTGGAGATTAAACCTTTATCAGTGATAACATTTGCAAATATGTTGTCCCATACAGTGGGCTTTCTTGTTGTTTTGTTGATGGTTTCTTTTGCTGTGCAAAAGCTTTTTATTTTGATGTAGTCCCATTTGTTTATTTTTTTCTTTAGCTTCCATTATCCTTGGAGCAGTATCAATGAAGAAGTTCTTTCTGCATATGTCTGAGATTGTGCTGCCTGTGGATTCCTCTACTATTTTTATGGTTTCCCGTCTTATGTTTAAGTACTGTATCGATTTGGAGTTTATTTTTATGTATGGTGTAAGATGGTGGTCCAGTTTCATTTTTTTTGCATGTATCTTTCCAATTTTCCCAACACCATTTATTGAAGAGGCTGTCTTGACTCCATTGTATGTTCATGCCTCCTTTGTCAAATATTAATTGAGCATAGTGGTTTGGGTGGATGTCAGGATTCTCTATTCTATTCCATTGGTCTATATGTCTGTTCTTCTGCCAGTGCCAGGCTGTTTTGAGAACAGTTACTTTGTAATATAGCTTGAAATCTGGTATTGAGATCCCACCTACTTTATACTTCTTTCTCAGGATTGCTGTAACTATGCAGGGTCTTTTTTTGTTTAAGATGAATCTTTGAAGAGTGTTTTCTAGGTCTGTGAAATATTTTGTTGGTATTTTATTGGGTAGTGCATTGAATCTATAGATTGTTTTGGGTAGTATGGACATTTTAATGATGTTGATTTTCCTAATCCATGAGCATGGTATGCTCTTCCATTTGTTCACATCTTCCTTCATCTTTTTTTTCAGTGTCCTGTGGTTTTCTGCATGTGAGTCTTTTACCTCCTTAGTTAGGTTTATTCCTAGGTATCTTAATTTTTTTGGTGCGATGGTAAAAGGGATTGCTTTTTTAAAAAATATGGAATGCTTCACAAATTTACATGTCATCCTTGCACAGGGGCCATACTAATCTTCTCTGTATCATTCCAATTTTAGTATATGTGCTGCTGAAGCAAGCACCACATGGGTCATTTTCAGAGATAGAGCATATTTTGATTCATAAGAATTATCTCTTCAAATTCAAGAAGATAGAAATCATATCAAGCATTTTCGCAGATCATAGTGGCATAAAACTGGAAATCAACTACAATAAAAACAATACAAAGAAATCAAACACATGGAGACTAAACAGCATGGTATTAAACAACGACTGGGTAATCAGAGATCAAAGAAGAAATAAAAGAAACATCAAGACAACAAATGACAATGATAACCCTACAATACAAAATTTAAGTGACACAGTAAAAGTATCTTGAGAGGGAAGTCCATAGCTCTACAAGCCTACTGCAAAAAAAAAATAATAAAAGAAAAGAAAAAGAAACAATGATAATAAATTACCTAACTCAACAACTCAAATACCTAGAAAGAGAGCAACAAGAAAAACACAGTGTAAGCAGAAGGAAGGAAATAGTAAAGATCAAAGTGGAGATAAATGATGTAGAGACCAATGAAACAATTCAAAAGATTAACAAAACCAAGAGTTGGTTCTTTGAAAGGATAAACAGATTGATGCGTCTCTAACCAGGCTCACCAAGAAGCAAAGAGAGAAGACCCAAATAAACAAAATCAGAAATGAAAGAGGAGAAATAACAACAGACCCCTCCGAAATACGAAGGATTGTTAAAGAATACTATGAACAACTCTATTCCAACAAACTGGACAACCTACAGGAAATGGACATACTCCTAGAAAAATATAACCTTCCAAAACTCAATCAGGAAGAATCAAAACATCTCAATAGTACAGTAACTATGGAAGAAATTGAAGCAGGCATCCAAAAGCTTCCAGCAAACAAAAGCCCAGGACCAGATGGCTACATAGGAGAGTTTTACCAAACATTCAAGGAAGAATTAAAATCTATCCTCCTCAGACTATTCAAAAATATTCAAGAAGAAGGAACACTTCCAAACACCTTCTATGAAGCCAGCATCACCCTAATACCAAAAACAGATAAAGACAACACAAAGAAAGAGAATTACAGGCCAATATCCCTCATGAACATAGATGCTAACATTTTCAACAGAATTTTAGCATATCGGATCCAGCAGTACATCAGAAAGATCATAAACCATGACCAAGTAGGATTTATCCCAGTAATGCAAGGGTGGTACCATATTTGCAAATTAATAAACTTGATACATCACATAAACAGATTGATACATTAAAATCACATAGTCATATCAATTGATGCTGAAATAGCATTTGACAAAATCCAATACCCTTTCTTGATAAAAACTCTCAGTAAAGTGGGAATAGAAGGATCATAACTCACCCTCATAAAAGCCATAAATTATAAACCCACAGCTTACATCATACTCAATGAGCAAAAATTAAAACCATTTCCCCTAAGACCAGGAACACAACAGGGATGCCCACTCTCACCACTCCTGTTTGACATAGTACTGGAAGTATTAGCCATTTCAATTAGAGAAGAAGAAGAAATAAAAGGCATCCAAAATGGAAAAGAAAAAGTAAAGCTGTCCTTATTTGCAGATGACATGATACTGTACATAAAAAACAAAAAACAAAAAAACTAAAGACTCCATCCAAAACTAATAAACTTAATAAATGAATTTGGCAATGTAGCAGGATACAAAATTAATGCCAAGAAATCTATGGTATTTCTATACACTAATAGTGAACTTACAGAAAGAGAGACTAAAAAAGCAATCCCATTTACAATAGCATCAAAAACATTAAGATACCTAGAAATAATCTTAACTAAGGAGGTAAAAGACCTATATGCAGAAAACTATAGGACACTGAAAAAAGAGATTGAGGAAGATGTAAACAGATGGAAGAGCATACTGCGATCATGGATTGGGAGAATCAACATCATTAAAATGTCCATACTACCAAAAGAAATCTATAGATTCAATGCACTACCCAATAAGATACCAAGGACATATTTCACAAACCTAGAAAGTACTCTTCAAAGAGTCATCTGGGACAAAAAAGACCCTGCATAGTTACAGCAATTCTGGGAAAGAATAAAGTAGGTGGGATCTCAATACCAGATTCCAAACTATATTACAAAGCAACTGTTCTCAAAACAGCCTGGTACTGGCACAAGAACAGACATGTAGACCGATGGAATACAATAGAGAATCCAGATATCCACCCAAACCACTATGCTCAATTAATATTTGACAAAGGAGGCATGAACATACAATGGAATCAAGACATTCTCTTCAATAAATGGTGTTGGGAAAATTGGACAGAATCATGCAAAAAAAATGAAACTAGACCATCAACATACACCATACACAATAATAAACTCCAGAAATCCAAGATGGCGGCATAGGTAAACACCTACACTGCTGCCTCGCACAACAATTTCAAAACTACAACTAAAAGACAGAACGGACAACATCCAGATACAGGAAAGCTGGCTGAGCGGAAGTTCTACAACTAGAGGGAAAGAGAGGGGCTCACGGAAACCCAGAGGAGCTGCCAAAAGCTGAGGTATGGAGACGCGTGTGAGGAGAGAGTGGGTGCCGGAGTATCTGGCTGGCTTTCTCTGGCAGGAGGGAAACAGAGACTCTCAAAGGCATTGAACCCTTTATCCTACGACTCTAAACCCCAGATCCAGCCAAAACTCATACAGGGGGAGTTTAGACTGTGAAAAGGGAGAAGTGCATGGAAATTTAGGGGAGTCGCAAAAGATCAAAGGCCTGGTGGTGCGCATGGCACCGCGCACAGGACAGACTGCTGATTGTGCCGCTGGCTTTTGTGAGTGGGCGGGAGACAGACGCTCCCAACTGTGCCACTTCTAACTTCACTAAACCCCTGTTTTGGACGAAACCCTGGAGACCTAGACTCGTGTGGTCCTGGTGCGCAGGGGAGCTGGAAAGGCAGCGGTTAGAGGCACTGCGGGTGCGCGCACAAGGACCGCTCCAACCATTACCCAGTCACGTGAGACTCAGGGGCCATGGAGGGTGGGGCAGACTGGAAGGCAAGGCGGTCCTTTAAGCCCTGAGACTCCACCCCTCCCAAGCTCAACAGAGGCTTCTGCGGCTTTACACGTCTGGTATCATAAAGCTGAATTCAACACAGAAGTTTCCCCCGGCATAGTGAAAATGCCGAGACAAGGGAAGGGATTACAAACAAAAGAAATGGAGGAAAAAAAAAAACGACTGGATATAGAGTTCAAAACCACGCTTATAAGGTTTTTCAAGAATATGCTAGAAAAGATGGATAAATTTAATGAGACTCAAGAGGAGATGGAAAAGGTCTAACTAAAGGTGAAAAAAGACCAACTAGAAATTAAACATACACTGACTGAAATAAAAACTATTATACAGAGTCCTAACAGCAGACTAGAGAAAGGCAAGGATCAAGTCAAAAATTTGAAATATAAAAAGGCAGACAACATTCAAATGGAAAAGCAAGAAGAGAAAAGAATCCAAAAATGTGAACATAATGTAAGGAGCCTCTGGGACAGCTTCAAGCGTACCAACATCAGAATTGTGGGGGTGCCAGAAGAAGAGAGAGAGCAAGATACTGAAAACCTATTTAAAGAAATAATGACTGAAAACTTCCCACATCTGGTAAAAGAAATAGACTTACAAGTCCAGGAAGCACACAGAACCCCATATAAAAGGAATCCAAAGAGGACCACACCAAGACACATCATAATTAAAATACCAAGAGCAAAAGACAAAGAGAGAATATTAAAAGCAACAAGAGAAAAACAGTTCATTACCTACAAGGGAGCACCCATACGACTGTCAGCTGATTTCTCAACAGAAACGATGCAGGCCAGACGGGAGTGGTAAGAAATATTCAACGTGATGAACAGCAAGAACCTACAACCAAGAATAATCTATCCAGCACAGCTATCATTCAGAATTGAAGGGCAGATAAAGACCTTCACAGAGAAGAATAAGCTAAAGGAGTTCATCAACTCCAAACCAGTATTATATGAAATGCTGAAAGGTACTCTTTTAGAAGAGGAAGAAGAAAAATGTAAAAGACAAAAAATTATGAACAACAAATACATATCTATCAACAAGTGAATCTAAAAATTAAGTGAATTAAAAATTTGATCAACAGAATAAACTGGTGAATATAATAGAATCAGGAGCACAGAAAGGGAGTATACTGATAATTCAAAGGAGGACAAAAATCATAAAGCAACAAACAGACTGTGAAATTACAGCAGAAAGATTAAAGTTAGGTGAGGTAGATAAGTGATCAATCAAAGGACTTGTATGCATGCATATAAGCATAACCAATGATCACAGACACTGGGGGGTCAGAGTATGCCTGGGAGGGATGGGGGCAATGGGGAGATATATATAAAAAATTAATAAAAATTAATAAAAAATTAAAAATTTATAATAAACTCCAAATGGATACATGATTTATTTATTTTTTACACATATTTTATTTATTTTTTACAGTGAGGAAGAGAGAA
The DNA here is from genome assembly GCA_011751065.1 of Lasiurus cinereus. Lineage (NCBI taxonomy): Eukaryota > Metazoa > Chordata > Mammalia > Chiroptera > Vespertilionidae > Lasiurus > Lasiurus cinereus. The sequence continues at coordinate 12,521,485 of JAAGEH010000015.1, read as the reverse complement.
GGATAGAGAGTTTGAAACATTGATGAGAGAGAGACATCAATCAGCTGCCTCCTGCACACCCCCTAGTGGGGATGTGCCTGCAACCAAGATACATGCCCTTGACCAGGATTGAACCTGGGACCTTTCAGACCACAGGCCGACTCTCTGTCCACTGAGCCAAACCGGTTTCGGTGGATACAGGATTTAAACATAAGAAGGGAACCCATAAAAATACTAGAGGAATCCACAGGCAGCACAATCTCAGACATATGCGGAAAGAACTTCTTCACTGATACTGCCCCAAGGGCAATGGAGGCTAAAGAGAGAATAACCAAATGGGACTACATCAAAATAAAAAGCTTTTGTGCTCACACACACACACACACACACACAAACAAAAAACAAAAACAAAACCAAACAAAACAAAAAAAACATCAACAAAACAACAAGAAAGCCCACTGTATGGGACAACATATTTGCAAACGTTATCATTGATAAAGGTTTAATCTCTACATCTATAGGCATCTTATACAACTTATTAAAAGGAAGATAAATGATCCAATAAAAAAAATTGGCAATGTACCTAAATAGATCCGTTTTGAAAGATCACAGAAGGAAGGCCAAGAGACACATGAAAACATGTTCAAAGTCACCAATTATCTGAGAGATGCAAATCAAAACAATGATGCGGTACCATCTCACACCTGTCAGAATGGCAATCATCAAGAAATCAACAAATGACAAGTGTTGGCAAGGATGCAGAGAAAAAGTAAACCTCGTGCACTGTTGGTGGGAATGCAGACTGGTGCAGCCATTGTGGAGAATATTATGGAGTTTCCTCAAAAAACTAAAAATGGAACTCTCATTTGACCCAGCAATTCCACTCTTAGGAATATATCCTAAGAAATTATAAACACCAATCAGAAAGGATATATGCACCCCTATGTTCATAGCAGCACAATTTACAATAGCTACAATTTGGAAACAGTCTAGGTGCCTGTTAGGAGATAAGTGGATCAGAAAACCATGGTACATCTACACAATGGAATTCTATGCTGCCATTAAAAAAGGGAATTCTTACCATTTGCAGCAATCTGGATGGAACTGGAGAGCATTATGCTAAATTCAATAACCCAGTCAATGAAAGAAAAACACCACATGATCTTACTCATCTATGGATAATAAAGAACATTATAAACTGATGAACAAAAAGATAGATACAGAGGCAGTAAAGCATCAGACTGTCAAACTATAGTGGGAAGCTTAGAGAGAGGTGGGGTAAATAAGAGATCAACCAAAGGATTTGTATGCATGCATATAAGCATAACCAATGGACACAAGACATTGGGGGTTAGGGTATGCCTGGGAGGGGCAGGACAATGGAAAGATATGTATATATGTAATACATCAATAAAAAAATTAAAAATAAATAAAAATAGTAAAAAAAATAGATCAAAGCTAGTGTTTCATTCTGGAGTGATTTGAAGGAGGGAATCTACTGTGGTCCTGGCAGGGTGGAATTTCCCCTTATTTAATAATGTGGCTGGGGGAGCCCCTCCAACTATTTCCCTGTGGCTGGCCATTTTCTCTCTTTATTTAAAGGCTGGCCATTTCTATGAAATTTAGATTTACACTGATTGGCTCAATGATTCCCCTTCTTATATCTGGGACATAGACCTGCATTACCTGAGTTGGGAGGCAGAATGTTTATGCCTTCTCCCTGAGCGTCACCTTGTGTCCTTTTTAGTTGCTTATATTCCTGTGTAAAATGTCCTTGTTGTCCACAATTAAAACATAATTTGTTTCTTGTTGTAATTGTGGCAGCTAGTAAGCTTGCCTGAAAAATGCCTGACCCCACATTCTGACATGCTCAAATCATTTCTGTAATGGTACTATTTTTCTTAGAGGCGTTAGACATTTCTTACAATCAGCATTGGCATTTTCATAAGCTAATTGCTGAGTCAAAATGTCTCCTGCTGTCTCATGTTGAATCTGCCATCTCACTGCTAGAGTGAGGCGAGCTACAGAATCAGAGAATGATTCAGTGGGCCCCTGCGTGCACTTACTTACTAAAGGCTCCCTCAGGGTCCCCTTTTGCTGGTAAAGTCCACCAGGCTTTTCTTCCACAAAATCTAATTTGCTCTTATGCCTGCTGGACATATTGGAGTTGATTATGGACATCACTAAATTATCCCTGTCCTGCAAGCATCTCAAAAGTTATGAGAATATTCTGTCTGAAATTTGAAGATGCTTGTTCTTGACATTTCTCTCAAAATTCTGCTTTCTATAGCAAATAATCTCCTCCATCCAGAGTTGCATGGGCTAGAGAATACCAATCATAAGGAGCTAGGAATGCTTCATAAATGTTAATTATAATTTCTTCAGTAAATGGAACATTAGCACCATTCTGTATTACACTATCATGCAAGACCTTTATCATTTTAAAGTCAAATCTTTTATGCTATCTTATTATTTGGTTAGGGAATTGTGGATTAGCTACCTGTATGACAGGAAAAGCAAGTCTATCCTCCATGGTCATGTCCTTTAATCCTTTTCTGATGGCTCTTTGCATAGGTGATTCTATTAGTGGCGATTTAAATGTTTCAGAATCAGGACATGAAGGCCATTCCTCCAATTTATCTCTCTGCTTTTCTTTAGGAGTGGAGGATGTAAAGGGAAGAGGTCTTTCTTCTCTGAAAGGCTCTAGCAAATGCAATACTGTTTCCTACAAGGAGAAACAATTTAGAGGCAAATTTTTCCCCTGCTGCTGAGCTTTTTTCAAGTTCTGACCTATTTTTTCCCAACATTCAATATCAAATGCACCCTCATCAGATTATATTCTGTAATAATCTGTAGAAACTGTAAAAGAAGATCTTCTGAAACTGCAACTCCCTTATCCCATAGTAAGCAAGCCAAAAATCTACTGGAAAATCTTTCTTCTTTTGACGAATTCTGCCCCATTACGATCTGGCTAAAACAAGAGAAAATACTTGAGCATTTATGGATCTCTGGGCTTCCGAAGCTAACAAGAGTTTTGCACGCAGTTAATCTTCCAGCACCAGGTCCGGTGATATTTTCCCCTCTGGTGAATCCTTTTTCTCCAAGTCCCAGTTCAAGGGCACCAATTGTGAAAAGCCACAGCCAGCATGGCTTTCAGGTTCAAAGGCTTGGAGAAAGAGCTGACATGCAAATTGACACACAAGACAAGAAAAATTATTTTTGAAATTATGGGGGGAAGCCAGGGAAGAGCTTAACTGTAGTAGTTAAGTTCCACTGAGTGTCCTTTCCCAGCTGTTTTATTTACTAGAATACACAATTGCCTTTTAGGAATGCAAACAGACATATCAATGATAATGTTAGTAAACAGTAAGATTATCAGGTTAGGGGGAGTTTGTTTTAGGCCACTGAGTCAGCAGTAGGTAATAAAATGCAAATTCACCCTGTGACTATCAAAGGAGTCAAAACTCAGCCTTCTGGTGGACTTCTTGCATTTATATTAATTATTGTTGATCTTGGTTTCCAGCATCTGATAAGTTAATGTTTAAGAAAAAATATTAACTTTTTAAAGTGTTCTATTATGGTATGTTAATGACTAGAGGCCTAGGGCACAAATTCATGCACAGGTGGGGTCCCTCTGCCTGGCCAGCAATTGGGACTGATCAGGGCCATCTTGCCCAGTCCCAGTCAAGGCTGATTTGGGCCGGTGGCCAGGGAGGGGCCACAGGAAGGACCACAAGAGAGCTCCAGCCTGGCCCCATATCATCCAGTTCTGATCAGCTGGATCCCAGCAGCAAGCAAACCTACTGGTCAGAGTATCTGCCCCCTGATGGTCAGTGCACATCATAGTAACCAGTCGGTTGACCCCTCAATATCAGACTCTTAGTATATTAGGCATACACACACACACACACACACACACACACACACACACACACACACTAGAGACTAGAGGCCTGGTGCATGAAATTCATGCAGGGGGGGTGGTAAGGTGTCCTTCAGCCTAGCCTGCTCCCTCTCCAATCTGGGACCCCTAGAGGGATGTCCGACTGCCTGTTTAGGCCCCCATCCTACCTGGATCAGGCCTAAATGGGCAGTTGGACATCCCTCTCACAATCCAAGACTGCTGGCTCCCAACTGCTGACTTGCCTGCCTTCCAGACTGTCCCTAACTGCTTCTGTGCTTCTGCCTGCCAGTCTGATCACCCCCTAACCACTCTCCTTCCACCCTGATTGATGACTAACTGCTCCTCTTCTAGCCTGTTTGCCCCAAACTGCCCTACCCTGTTGGCCTGGTCACCCCTAATTGCCCTCCCCTGCAGACTTGATCACCCCCAATTGCTCTCCCTTGCAAGCCTGGTCCCTCCCAATTGCCCTCTTCTTCTGTCCATCTTATGTCCACATGGGGGCAGGATCTTTTGACCACATGGGGTCAGTCATCTTATGTGTTATAGTGATGGTCAACCCTTTTATTAGATAGGATAGAGGCCTGCTGCACCAGTGGGGGCCAGCTGGTTTGCCCTGGATCAGAGTGGGTGTTCCCTTGGGACCTGGGGTGGTGTAGGCTAGGGGCCTGTGGTGGTTTGCAGGCCAACCATAGCCCCCAGCCACCCAAGCAGAGGCCCTGGTATTTGGTATTTACTTATCTTCTACAATTGAAACTTTGTTGCCTTAAGCAGAGGCCTGGCCAGGGTGTGCAGAAAGCTTGGCTTCCTCCATTGCCAGGGGAAACCCATGCCTCTCTCCTGCTCTTTCTGTGGCTATAGCCATCTTGGTTGGGTTAATTTGCATACTTTCTCTGATTGGCTGGTGGACGTGGCTGGTGGGTATAGCTTGTGAGTGTAGCAGAGGTAAGGTCAATTTGCATATTACTCTTTTATTAGATAGGATTGTAACTCATACCGTAGAAAGCTTGGCATATACTTTCCCTCTAGGCCCTGGTCTTAGAGATCTCATGTCCTTCCATGGTTCTGCTCACCCTCTTTAGCTGCCACATGAAGTAAATTGCATTGTGTGCATGGAAACCCTTTGTACACTCCATGAGTGTGTCTTTATTTCGCTGCAGTTCTGATTACCCCAATATATGGAGAGAAACCCCCATTATCAGCTAACACCATGGTGGTAAGACCCCTGCTCAGCTTACTGCAGTGTTTTTAAATAGGTCATGGGTCACATTAGATCAGTGGTTCTCAACCTTCCTAAGGCCGTGACCCTTGCATACAGTTCCTCATGTGGTGGTGACCCCCAACCATGAAATTTTGCTACTGTTATGCATTGTGATGTAAATATCTGCATTTTCCCATGGTCTTAGGTGACCCCTGTGAAAGGGTCATTCGACCCCCAAAAGGGTCGCGACCCACAGGTTGAGAACCACTGTATTAGATGGTTTGGCTCAGTGGATAGAGCCACAGCCTGCAGACTGAAGGACCCTGGGTTTGATTACAGTCAAGGATGCATTCCTGGGTCTCAGTCTCAATCCCCGGTATGGGGCATGCAGGAGGCAGTTGATCAATGATTCTCTCCCATCATTGATGTTTTGATCTCTCTCTCCCTCTGCCTTCCTCTCTGAAATCAATAAAATATATTAACAAAATTAAAAATAAATAGAACATGAATCAAACATCACTGCTCTCCATCCATCCAGTCCCCTCATAACCTTCTTTTGTCTTCCCTCCCCCCCCCTACACACACACTCTGTTAGGGTCTGTAAAATGGGGTCAGGATTTCTACTTCAACCAGGGGCAATGCTTCTGCATGGACCTTCTTCCCTGCCCATCTCTGTGCCCAGTCCTTTGGGGTCTCTCCCTCCCTCCCCTCTATTTAACTTGGTGGGCCCTGCTCTTCCCCCTCTTCCTGTCACCTCCTGTCTGCAGCCTCCCCCTTTCTCCTCTGAGGGTGAAGCTCCCCTCCCCAAAGGTTATGCAGGGTGGGGCTGAGGGGGGTGGAGCAGGGCTGTGTGGCCTGAGGCAGTGCAGGTTAGGTAGTATGGGTGTGGCTGTGCAGGGTGACCCCAGGTGGGCCCTTGGAGGAGAGTTGGGGTGATGGGTCATGGGGAGGAGGAGGAACATGGAGTCTGACCTGTGGGCTGCCCCCACCCAGCAATTTTCTAGGCTCCTAATCAGCTGTCACCCTCTACCCCTTGCTGCCTCCCACTTCCTTTCAAGTCTTGGACTCAGTTCCTCTTACTCAGCCCTGCCCCCTTCTCTGTTGCATCCTGGGAACCCAAGGCTGCCACTTGGCCTTGAGCAGGTACGTCTGGCCCATCCCCCTGTAATGATGCTACCCACTCTCCTGGAGTAGTTAGTGAAACTTAACAAATAAAGAGAAGCAGCTCTGAAGATTACAAACTGCCCACTGAGAATGCCACAGGTTTCCGAGGGCTGCACAGTCCATGGTTCTGGGATCACATGTAGCAGCCTCCCATGCCATCTGGTCTCTCCTGGCTCCTGCCCCTGCCTGACTCCACCTCGAGCTCAGGCTAAACCATGGGAGCTTCTGATGGCTCTCACCTCACACCTCACTTTCCAGTCCAGCCAACCAGCACCCACAGTAAGCTAACCTACCAGTTGGAGCGTCTGCCCACTGGTGGTCAGTGCACATCATAGTGACTGGTCAAGCAGCCAAACTCCCAGTCAAGGGGACAATTTTCATATTAGGCTTTTATTATATAGAATAACTCATTTATTTCAGTACTTTGTATTCAGCATGTCTCTATCAAAATAAATCTAAATTTCTATGAAAATTGAAGCTTTTTTTTTTATTTGCAGCCTACATAAACTTAATCCTGGTTTATTTGGCCCATGTTGGCTTTTGAGTTTGATATGCTTGGCATAGAGGGCTGTGCATGGAAAAGCCATGCCTGGAAGAGTTGTACATAATTTTGTCTGCTATTCATTAGCTAGACATGACTATTATTAACTATTAACTTCAAGGGGGGAGTTGGAGTTTGGGAAATGTAGTCTAGCAGAATGCCAGGCAAAAGAGGAGAGCATTCACATTGACGAAGTAGTCTCTGCCACAGACAGTAATTAACATTTTGGGATACTTCTTCTGTGCCAGATTCTATGCTAAGTACATTTATATGTATTATCTTTTTAAGCCTTGTAACCCTAATTAGGTGAGCACTATTTTAGCCCTGTTTTCAGATAAGGAACCTGAGCTTTAAATCATTTAGTAAGTGAATTCGAAAGCTACTCTTTGAACTTGGGTTTTTCTGACTGCAGGTGAACCTTTTAATCTCTATAGCTTTGTAACTATTCTATGTGATTTTTTCGATGTTGGAATATATTCTACTGGGTTCTAACCTAATGGAAATAGGTCATTTAGTAAAAGGCTTTTTTTTTTTAGTTCTTTGAGTGTTTATATCATGTTATAGCTGGCTAACTTCCCAGTCATATTTCAGCTCTCCACAGGTGAGCTTTCAAAAAATGTCCATAGATGAAATATACTGCTTCAAGCAGATTCTTATCCACAGTTTCTTTTGGAATGTTGTCCACATAGGGTATATGAAGTGTTTATGAACATAGGGAATGATGATTGGAAATAAGGTTGGAAATCTTGCCAGTTACCTCTCTGATGAGGTTTCCAGTTTCCTTTGAGTCACATGGGACACTGATCTAACTGCACTCTTGTGGTATTGGGAAAGTTCTGCTTTGGGTCTTGGCCATAATCAGAATGGCTGAAAAGTGAAGCATTGAGGGATGCAAATTAGCACTGCTCTTTTGCCAAGGCTATAAAGAATCCAGACTGCCTAAGGTCAGGAGCCTAATATACTGAAGGCAACTGGCCTTTCGGGTGCATGGTTTTCAGAAGAGTGTGCACCTGGAGAGAGCAGAAACCTGGTTAGCTCTGTAAGAGGGAAGGACTATGACAAACTTGCATTTTATACCAATTAACCAAAGATGGTGGCCTGACTGAGAGGGTTAAAAGCCTACTTTGAGATTAACTAATGTTGGGAGAAAAACATAAAACTCAAAAGATTTAGTATTTGAAGTGCTTGCTTTTCAACCTATTATTCTGGTATTTTATAAACATACTTTTTCCTTACATAGTTTCACTCAGTCTGACTTTAAATTCTGAGAAAAACAAAGCCTTTTACTCTTTCAATTAGTTCTTGTGGCCTGGACATAATACGAAATTTATGACATTCTTTCATGCCCCCTACCTCTCCTCATACTAGAAGTGAAAATTTTGTGTTTGCTGTTTAAAATAGGGAAAGCAGTTTCTAATGTAAAGTTGCATGGTGGTTTCTCAACACAGACAGAGAGGTGGCTATCTATACCAGGGCACAGAAAGGGGCATATCAAATTCTGGTGCTGTTCAGATCACTTCATTTGAAAGGAATTCAGGCCTTTTGATACAACCTTCTACTAAGAAAAGGTTTGTGATTAGTCAGTAGATTTAAACACTGTGCTAAAATCAGGACACACAGAGAAGCAAAAGACATGCTTCTACCCTCAAGGATCTCATAATCTACTGGGACACTACAGTATAATAAAGGCTAGGATGATGCCAAGCTGGCAACAAAAGGGGTTATCCTTAGGCATTAAAGACCTAAGCTGTTGAAAGGACTAATACTATGGTGACTTATTGTAGTGAGTTTCATAAAGCTGAGCCCCAAACCTAAACCACTTCACTAATTCTCAAACCCATGAAAACTTTATTTTGTAAAATAAGTTTCTCCTCCCTAATCTTCACCAAAAAAGTACTTCATTCTTTTCATAAATATTTGTTAAATAACTATTGTGAGCCAGATACTTTGCAAGGGCTAAAAAGAGAATTATCTGTGACATTAAAAGGGATGGGAGGTAGGCAACAAGTGGATAAAAAATATGGCAAGTGGGATGCTGGGGATATGCACAGGTTATTATGGGAGCACAGAACAGAGGTACCTAATTTTCTTTGGGGAGAGGGATGGGAATGTGGTTAGTCACCAAAGACTTTTCAGAGGTGTGAGCCTGAGCAGAAGCTAAAGGAATAAGTAAGAGTTAGACAGGAGAAAGGACACAGATGATAGGTGGCAGATGAATCCTAAGTAAAGAAAATAGTACAAATGTGAAGGAAAAACTTTAGTACAATACTGAAAATAGTTCAACGGTTCCATTTTGTTAAATGCATTTTAAATTAATATATATTTCTGATTAAAAAGATAATACAGATCCTTTGTACACAATTTTGGAATTACCGAAAAGCTTAAAGAAAAAAGTAGTAATCACCATGCATCCCTTCACTTATAAAGTACCCTCATTAGTATCCGGTAAGTTCTTTTATTCCACATAGCATAGGATTAATTTAAATGAGTCCCTATTGGTGTTTGTTTAGATTATTTACATTTGTTCACAAATATAAATATTGCTGTAACTAATGCCTTTCATAGATACGATGGCATAAGGCCTAAGAACAGGATCTGCATGGGTTTGAATCCAGGTTTTCTATCCTGGCTAACTATTTAACTTCCAGGTGCCTCCATGTTCTCTTATGTAAACTGGGTATGAAATATTACCCAGGAAGTAGTGAGAATTTCTTAGAACAGGGCCTGAAATATAGTAAGCACTCATAAAGTATTTGCTATTATTGTTAATTTTTGCATAAGGGTTGGCAAAAGTAGGTTTGAGGTTGTGAGTATGTAAAACACAGTTTATTCTTGTATTATTATTTATATACTAGAGGCCCAGTGCATGAAATTCATGCATGGAGGGGGGGTTCCCTCAGCCCATCCTGCACCCTCTCCAATTGGGGACCCCTTGGGGGATGTCCAACTGCCAGTTTAGGCCTGATCTCATACGGGTTCCAGATTGGAGAGGGTGCAGGCTGGGCTAAGGAACAATTACCCCCACCCCCAGTGCATGAATTTAGTGCACCTGGCCTCTAGTAATGTCATATTAAGCAGATATCAAAAATCGGCAGTTGGACATCCCTCTCGCAATCTGAGACTGCTGGCTCCTAACTGCTCATTTGCTTGCCTGTCTGATGGTCCTTAACTGCCTCTGACTGCCAGCCTGATCACCCCCAACTACCCTCCCCTGCTGGCCTGATCTTGCCCCCAACAGCCCTCCTCTGCTAGCCAATTTGGTTCTGACTGGTCAGTTTCTATGCCAGTCAGCATCAAAAGCTTTGCCTCCTATGCAGCCATTGACTCCCTACAGCAACCAGATTTGGTTCTAATGGTCAGTTTTTATGCCAGTCATCATCAGAAGCCACACATCCTAGGCAGCCATTGGTTCTTTACAGCACCCACATTTGGTTCTGATTGATTGGTTCCTATGCCAGTCAGTGTCTCTGGGCCTATCAACAGGACCTAATCAGAAAGGCAGTGCTGATCAGCAGTCATGGTGGAAGCCTGGAGGGAAATGGAGGCACAGCTGCTGGCCAGACTGGGAGAGAAAGAGAGAGGCAAATGCTGATCAAAAGCTGCCTCAGTGGCAGTGGATCAGTCCCTGCTTCTCTCTTCAGACCTCTCTCTGGCCCGAGCATTGGTCATTACTGGTCGTTACAACCCAGGGTTTTTATATATTAGGATTATTTAAAGATTGTATTTATTATTATTTAATTATCCTACTATTTTCCACCCCTGTACAAGGTATATTTCTTATCATTTCCTGAGGATAAAGTGTTGGAAGTTGAATGGGCAGGATTTAGTAGTATATATATTTTAAGATGTTTAGTGCATATTGCCAAGTTGCTAACAGAAAAGACAGAGCAATTTATTATCTTATCAGTAGTGCAGGGCAGTGCCTTTTGTCTGAAAATATCTTATCACTTGTCTTTCTGCATCTCTGTTTAAAGGCTTCATGGGACAAGGCCCATGTCTAATTCACCATTGTATCTTTATTACATAATGCATGCCTGATAGGTAACAGTTCTTACTAAATATTTGTGAAATTAATGACCTATGTCAACTCTGGATATTTTTATGTTTAAAGTATGGCTTATTTTTAAGCAAATATTTTCTCTGTCTTTATTGTTTACCTTTAAATGTTGACAATGGCATTGTTTTAATTTGCACTTTTTGATTAATAATGAGACAAAATATATTTTCCTCCTGTTGATTGGCAATTATATTTCTTTTGTGTATCTTCTACAGTGTAAAACAACAACTTCAACCCTGCTTCCTGCTTCTAGACTATTATATAATTCAAAGAGAGTTCTAAATTCTCTCTTTTTTTTCAAATTGATTTCAGAGAGAAGAAGGGAGAGGGAGAGAGAGATAGAAATATCAATGATGAAAGAGAATCATTGATCAGCTGTCTCCTGTCTGCTCCCTACTGGGAATCGATTTGAAATCCACAGTATGTGCCCTGACCATGGTGACCTTATGCTTCATAGGTCAACACTCAATCACTGAACCATACCAGCTGGGCAATATTGCAGAATTTTATATCTAGGAAGTAGATTCAAGACTATTTAATGCAGCTACCTTATTTCACAAATGAGGCATTCAAACATCAGCAGTCAGACTGTTAGTGGCAAGGCCAGGAACAGAACCTAGGGTTTCTGACTACACAATATCAGTATAAAAGAGATGCTAATAAATAATTATCCTATCATATCATGCATTGGCATTTATAAGAGCATTTAACACATACCTTTGACACAGAATTCTCTTGAAATTTACTTCTGTCCCTTCTCTGTCTCACACCCCAATTTAAAGGTCTAAACAAACCTCTTTCTGCCTCTATCAAAAACTTTATAATATAAATGTTGTATGTAGTACATAGTATTTTACCAAAAAACTACAATAAGATAAATTTAGACCATAGTTTGAGCATATAATTGTAGCATGTCATGAAACAAAAATAGTTAAAAATACAAAGCTAAGCCCAGAGCAATAAATATTGTATAAGACACTAATTACTTTACAGAAATAAGAAAAATGCAAAATCTCTTTTCAAAGAGTTTCATTTGACTTAATAATGTAGAATCATCTAATTGAGCTGTGCTTTTATATATACCCAAACTATACCTTTTTAAAGTGTTTTCTGTTAAGTACATTAGATTGCAGGGCTTTTGGAATAGATACACAACCTATCATATTTAGCACACTCAGCCTAAATCAAGTGTGAGCAGCAAACACCAAAAATTATGTTTACCTCAAGTGTACACATCCTCTTGAGAAATTATTGGATTGTAACATTTAATTCTATGAGCCGAAGCAGCATGGTTGTATTCCAAAAACCTGCGTGATCAGAAATAAAGATCTTGGATAAGAGTTCCTGCCAAAAAAGGGCAACATTGAATGGGCAGAGATGATGCAATTTTGAGAAGTAATTAAGTAGCCAGGATTTAAATTGAGGTAGATTTGAAACAGGATGGGGATCCATTATTCTACTCTTGTTTGAAAATATCTGATACATAAGTGCACATTTCAGTGTCAAATTCAAGAATGTTTTATATCTCTCACTAAGGGAAATTTTTATTATGACAATAGATGAGGGATAACTCTGGCAATCTTAGAAAAGAAATTGTCTTAGTGGAAGGAAGTCATGTACCACCAAATTTTTACTATTGTGTTATATTAAAGTGTTATGTTCTTTATTATCATCAGTAAAGAGTTGAATTCCCTTTAAGTATATCCCATGCCATTAAGCATAATACAAGTATATGGACTTGGGGCTAGGCTTCATAGTGTGGTGGACAGAAGTTAGGCAAAATAAGTTTTAGCTCCATTTCAGTTACTATGTATCTAGGAAAATCATTCTTCCTTCTTGGCTTCAAAGGTTACCCTTTCTGAGTCATGAACACCTCTGAGAAGCTGAAGAATGTTACAGCCTGCTGCTGAGAAATGCATAGACATAACATTACTGCCTGCCCCTAAATGACATACACACCAAGTTCAGAACCCCTGGATGAATTTGATAGCCAGATCCCTTTCTATTCTATTAGGACATACCAGTATGCTCAAAAAGATTTCTTTACAAAGTAAATTATAGGCATAAAGCCATGAAAAATATGAGATTATGGTATTAAATTTATAAAAGTGAACAATATCCCCTTACTGACTACATTTAAAAATATATATTTTATTGATTTTTTACAGAGAGGAAGGGAAAGGGATAGTCAGAAACATCGATCAGCCGCCTCCTGCACGCCCCCTACTGGGGATGTGCCTGCAACCAAGATACATGCCCTTGACCAGAATCGAACCTGGGACTCTTCAGTCCGCAGGCTGACACTCTATCCACTGAGCCAAACTGGTTTGGGCATGACTACATTTTTAATAAAGGGTTTTCCACATTGTGTGTGCGCATGTGTGTGTGTTCACACGCACATGTGCATAATGCAGAATTTGATGGAAGATAAACAATATAATGTACTTAAAAGCCACTCACTAAAACAATCAGCATTCTGCTGGAAGCCAATTCCAGCATGTCAGCAGGGCTGAATCTTCTGGAACTGGCTGAGGGCATCTCACGCTTTTTGACTTTATAAATGTAACAAGAATGTATATTTTAAGATTTTTAAATTCAATGGAAAGGACAGAGTTCTAACAGGTCCCTTTAAATTGCTGCCAGGCATCAAAGGAATCAGCCTGCAGTAAGCTTCTTTCTGGGCCAACAGTTCTTTGAGTCCCAATTTCAATGTCCAACAGTTCTTTATGTGTATATGCCAGCAATGATATTCTAGTTCTGGATGGTGGTCAAACGTGGCAATGCAGGTCTGATGTTCTTTTGCTTGGTCTTGGACAACCTGCAGGGACGCACAGCTGCTGACTGCTAGTATGGCAAGGCATCTTCACCATCTCCATCTCTGGACTGTTTCTCCTCTTATCTTCAGAATGTTGTTTCAGGGCCACTGCTATTCTGGAGCAATATGGTTAGTTCCTCTCTGGGACCTGTTGTTGCAGGAATCTACAAAGGCTTGGAGGAGTTTTCTGGAAATATACAAACATATTCTCGACCAAAGGCTAATAAAGGAATCTTTTCTATAAATTAAACTTGGGGTTCTTTTTGTTTTTGCCCAAATGATTTTCTTTTGGCTTATTCTGACACCATGTGTGTCTTCATGGGTGTCTTGCCATCAGCATTATAAGTGAAAATTAATTTTCAAAGTAAAAACTTTAAAGCAATTAAGTCTTGATAAAATTTTCTTACAGGGGAAATTTTCTTACAGGGGATTATTCTACTATCCTCCCCTCCCCCTTTTTTGATTTACATAATATAAAGAGGCTTTTGGAATCTTGCAAGGCAGTCTTGATAACTTTTTAAATTTATTTATTTTTTGCACAGAAATATGACTGCTTTGGACTCACAGCATTATAAGTAGTTTTGAACCATTAATAAAAATTAGTTAATGTTCCAGAAACAGTTTCATGCCCATTATAATTATGTTTTTATGAATATTCACTTATTTCAATTAGCCAATTTAAATCAATCTGAAATAAAGTTGTGTTTTTTTTTTTTTTACTTGTCCTTGGCCATGGACAATAAATAACATTAGTTAAATTTCTGCTATTAGTCTTGAGTAACTATATGTTAGCTTTGTCAGGGAGGCAAAAATACAAATTACTTACTTTAGTTTATGAGGCCTAATATATTGACTTTTAATTGCATGTCTTCAAACGTTTGAAGGAAACCTCTCTTTATTTCCTTCCAGAATAATTTTTAGGCTACATTTAGAGAATTTCTTTTAAAATTCTTTGTCTTTCTTTTTTACCAAGCAACAAATGTAACAAACATGGTTGCTTTTTGAGATTTTAACAAATACTGCCGCAAGTGATTTTTCACTATGGTGACAGTAATTATTGTCAGATTTAGTACTTTAACAACAATCTTTTGTTTACTCTGTAATTATTAGTGGAAGATATTTCAAAATTTTAAAATTTCTCTTTTTTATTAAGCTTATAATTATATGTTTAAAGAGTATCTCTTTTTGGCTTATTTGCATATACAGAGGGATTATGGGATGTCTCAGTAATTTTCTTAGATGACTTTACTAGGATCCAATTGCTTATAAAAATATTGGCTTCTCATATAACTTATTAATGTCAGTGCAATTCTCTCATTTTGGGTAACTGGTAGTTGGTCTTTACTAAGAAAGAAGGTAAATAAATGACTTAAATTCAATTTTGAGATTCCTATGGTGTATGATTTTTTAAAAAACTTCATTGAGGTGCAATTTACATACCATATACTCATCCATTTCAACTGTATAATTCAGTGACTTTTTTATTACATTTAAAGACTTGTGCATGATTTTGAAATAGCCTATATTTGGCAGTGTTATATACATGTGTATTTGTTAATGAAGGTGTCAAAATTTATAACAAATCTCTTAACTAAAACAGGAATCAGGAGGGCCTGTAGGAGGAGATTTTACCCAATGTGGTTGCAAAAGCTCCACAGGAAAAGCTCCATGGTTATAACAGAACTCTATCTTTATAACAGAAGTCTATGTTTATAACACAGCTCTATGGTCATGACAGTCCTCCCCTAAATTTCTCACTTCCTCTATAAAAGAGTTTTCTCTTCCCTGTTTTGGAGACCTACACCTGGCTCACCATGACTGCCTGTATTCAATTACAATCCTTTCTTTTTTTTATTCTGAATAAATCCTATTTGCTGAAGAAATACCTGGCTGATTCCTTGTATGCAGTTGGCATATTTGGGGGCTGGCTTGGATCCAGAAAAGACCCCATGATAGCTCCAAGAATGGTGAGTGAACAGGTGTGGCACACACAGAACCATTTGACCTCACTGTTTTTCTCCCTCACTCAGGAGCTTGTATGGTAAGTTTTCTACAGGATCTGAACATCCTTTTTATTTTATTTTATTATTTTATTTTTTTTTCATTTTGAAGCTCTCTGGGCTTTATTGGGATCTAATATTTATAGGTTTTGTTTTTCACCTTGCCTTGCCTCTTTCTCTTAAAAAGCCTTAACTGTTTGTGAGCTCTTGTTTGTCACTTTGGCCTGAGTCTCTACTAGGGGATCTGGCTGTTTATTGAGACTGTGCTAGCTGTCAACTTGATTCTTTTGGAACTAGATAATTTGTGCTGGCTGTTGTTCTGATTCTGTTTGGGATTGGACTGTCACATTGAAACTCTGTTGTTTGACTTTTGGCTATGATTATTCAGGAGCAAACTGTTATACTAGAATTATGTTGTTTCAGCCATCAGCCTGACCCCTTGGAATTGGACTGCTCTAGTGGAACTGGTTGATAGTAAGCCAGCAGGATGCTTAGGTAATTTAAGCTGCTTGAGTTGCTTAAACTATTTTAAGCTGTTTAAGTTGTTTAGGCTATCTAGGCTCTTTCTCTAGAGAAAAGTCTCTGAAAAAAATGGGATCTCAGTTACCTAAATATTTTCAGGGCATCCTCAGACAGGGATCCTGGATGGATTTATGTTTAAAAATTGTGGCCTCTCCTAACATGCATTTTTAACTAACTGGACTGATCCAACCAAATATAATTTATAAAACCTGTGGTCATTATGGAGAACATTTGAGATCCCCTCACTTGCTTGAAAAAAAATTGAGTTTGACAGTCATAACTCTGAAATTGGAAAACTGAAAGGAGCACTTATTTTGAGTGGTATTTTCAGGCTTCTAAATGTTACCAGGGATTTAAAGTTGCCTCTCTGTGAAATAAAGTTTTAGAACTAATTGAGACGGACACATTTTAAAGAAATAGAAGATGACTTTTGAAGCCATGTGCTCCTCGTTTCCATCACTTTCTTGCCCTTTCTCATGGACTTCGTTTTTGCAGTCTCCAGTTTTGTAACATTTTGCCCTCTACTCTTGACTTCCTTGCCTCCAACTCCACCTCTAGTGCCATTCTCCTCCAAATCTCCTCTCATTCCTAATCTGAACCAATCAATACCCATTCCTTTAAAGTTAAGCCTTTTGAGGTTCCTAATAAAGCCTAAGTTTCATAAATTACCTGAATTAATGCTGAATGGTGAGCCATAGATAAAGAATTCCCCTAAGCTCTTCACAACTGCTTAACAGTAAAGAATCATCTCCTGAACCTTCATGATGATCTGAGGAAACTTTTCTACATAACATAGACTTCTCATGGTTTATAGAAGATTATATTTAAAGAGTGAAACTATTTAAATACTGTTTGGTTATGCTATTGTTACAATTTTTGAAGTTGTTGAGGCATCATTTTTATCTTTGGCTACTTCAGCCCAACAAGCTGAATTGTATGGTCTTATTCAGGCTTGTATTTTAGCCAGACAAAACTGCCAATATTTATACTGACAGTAAATATGCTTTCAGAGTAGCTCATGATTTTGTAATGTTATAGAAGCAACATGGTTTTGTTAATTCTAGTGGAAATTAAAAAAAATGCCCATATGTTTAGGGATTTTTAGATGCTATATTCTTACCTGCTGCTCTAGCTATTATTAAGATACCAACACATTCTAAACTTCACGTTCTGCAAGCTAAGGATAATCACCTTGCTGACACTTCAGTTAAGAATTCTGCCCTCAAAGGAACTAACAGGAGTCAAACCTTTGCCATGGTCCAAGGAGCTATTTTCCCAGCTGATAACTTAGAAAAACAGGCCAGAGAAACCCAACAATTGGCTTCAGAAAAGGAGAAACAAGATTTTGAATCTAACAATTATTGGTTTAATAAAAAAAGCTCTAATTTGGACTAAATAACAACCCAGTCCTACTATAGGCTCTAAAATTCCCTTTCTGAACCACTGTACATGCATTAAACCATTGGTACACTGACAAAATGATAGCATTTATAAATCAATATTGGTGGGAACATATTAATAAGGCCATGAAAAGACTACTTCACTTGTACCAACTATCCAAAATATAACCAGATTGTTCACACTACTCCATTCCCACTGCTCCTGGACAGTTTAAATTGCCTAATAGACCATTTGAAGTTTGGCAAATGGATTTCATACAGCCTCCTACATCTCATAGATATCAATTTGTTTTAGTCGTGATCAGTACATTTTCTTACTGGACAGAAGCTTTCTTTTGTAGACAAACTATGGCCTCTTATGTGGCTAAAATCCTGTTATAAAAATTTATCCCGCCAAGACCGGTTTGGCTCAGTGGATAGAGCATCAGCCTAGGGACTGAAAGGTCCCAGGTTCAATTCCGGTCAAGGGTATGTATCCTGGTTTCGGGCACATCCCCAGTAGGGGGTGTGCAGGAGGCGGCTGATCGATGTCTATCTCTCATCAATGTTTCTAACTCTCTATCCCTCTCCTTTCCTCTCTGTAAAAAATCAATAAAATATATTTTTTAAAAAGTATTTCAATTAAAAAAAAGTTTATCCCTACTTGGGAATGCTATTCAAACTCCATAGTGATCAAGGAATCCATTTTAGTGGTCAGGTGCTTCAACAAGTTTGTGATATTTGGTTGGTTTTACATTTTAACTGTGCTTACCACCTCCACTTCCCAGGTTTAGTCAAACATACCAACAGTATTATTAAGATTCAATTGGCAAAACTTGTGGAGACCATTCAAATATCTTAATCAAAAGTGTTGCTATTAGTTATTTTAAATCTGAGATCTACCCTTTCTAAGATAATAAAATCTCCCCTTTTGAGATAATTATATGACACCCCATGCATCTGTATCATGCTTCTTTTGATTCTCAGTTGATAAACAGAGGCATACTTAAATATTGTAAAGGCTTCTTTGCTTTTATTGAAAAATCACCATGCTTTGGTAGAATAATCTTTCAACAGTGCACTCTGAGATGATAAACACTCCAAACACCACACCCTGTGACCTGAAGATTTTGTTTACTGAAAAATACACCTCCAAGAAGAATCCCTTCAGTTTTGCCAGAAGGGCCCCTATCAACTCTGGTCCTGATGCTTGTTAAACCTGCACATAAGCAGTTTTTAGACCATGCATTTTCCTTCCAATGTGGTACACAGTAAGCAGAAAAGGTTCTTCCTGGCAACAAGGGACGAAAGTCTGCTGAAATAGAAAGACCTAAATGTTGATCCATGATTCTTTCAAAGATCTTGATCAACAGGGGGAAATGTCAAAACTTATGATGATCTTAACCAAGATAGGAATTAGAAAGGTCTATAAGGAGGAGCTCTCACAGCCTATGTTGGTTCTGAAAGCACTATAGGAAGAACTCTATGATTATAATAGAAGTTGAGGGCAGTTACACCCCCATTCCTAACATTCTCTTTCTCTTCCTATTTGTTGTTTATTTCTTTTCCTGCATGTGGCTTGCCCTGCCTGTACACACCAACTTGGAATCCTTTATTTTTCCTGAATAATTCTTTTTCTGAAGGGTTATCTTGCTGACTTTTCTTCTTTTTTATGGTTTAAAGTATTACAAATAGTAGTACATATGCCTCCTTCCCTTCCCCCTGCAATTGACCTTACCCTAGTCTCCCCTAACCCACAGCACATGCCCTCACCCCACTCCCAGTGTCTTTCATCCATTGGTTATTCTGACTTTTTTATTTCTAGTCAGCAAGGGATATGTGCTGTCATTATCATTAGTTGGGAAAATCTCCAGGTTTCTTATTTCTTCATTAATTTATTCATTTTGAAATATGGTAATTAAGAGGAAAACAAGTATATGCCTAGATTTTTAGGGCCTTGAGATAGGACTCAAGTTTAAACCTGCTTCACAATCTAAGTCTCCACTTACCATCAAAATGTCTCTATTTTCCTTATATAATGTCTTCCTGAAAATTTGGATGAGAATACACTGTGCAAAGTCAAGCAATGGGTTTGCATGGTGTTAGTGTGGTTCTTTTCTCAGAAAGTTAAAATATTACTTATTTGATAATTATATTTTGCCTTTAGAACACTCTTAAATGGCTAATATGGTTAGAATTTTATACATGTTTAAAATTGAATTTATATTAATAATTGAAACAACTTTTGGTTAAAATTAAACCAAATACATAACAGAATGTAGTTAAAGATTTGTCATTTTGGGTTTGTCTAAAGATCTTTGCCTCAACTAGGTTATATTAATGAGATTCTCATCATTTACAGTCATTTTAATAAAATAGTAGAACAATGGTAACCCAACTAAAAATGGAATTTAGTGTAGATTGCAAAGAAGTCTCATTTAGAATAGTCAATGATCACCTTTAATTTGTAGGGAAATCTCACCGTTGATAATGTTAATAGTAATCATATGTATTGCATAGGTCTAGAAAGAAGTTCCAATAAAGTGACATATTCAGATATTTTTTGAAATAAAATTTTAAACATTAAAGTGTTATTTGCAAACAGTTTATTTTTAAAGTCCAATCATTATAAAAGGCTTATAATGAAAAATCAGTGTTTTGCCCTCTTCTGCTTGTCTCATCCCCTAGAGAGGCAATCACTTTTAAAATACAGCTATTTTTTCCAATACTTATCTCCGTTCTTCTAACTTACACACACACACACACACACACACACACACACACACACACACACACACAGAATTTTAATTCACATTTAGACATTATCTGCTAATATTTTGTTAAATTTTTATTTTAGCTCACATATATACTCCTCTCCCTCCTGCCACATCTTCGCAATAATTCTCGTTTTTTGTTTAAATCTATATTATATTTTTACTACTCTGTTTATGCAAATAATCATTCACTGCTGTGTCATTTAGTGAGCAAAGACATTTAGTTTATTTTTCAACTCTTTTATTTTCTTGGAGTTACTTAGTGACTTTTATGTTTGTTTTTTAATTTTGTTTTGTGTTACATTTGGCAAAATTTTCTAGCATACTTCAACAGTTCTGTTGAAAGATTTGTAATAATTTTCCACAACTTGTCAGATAATATAGTTCATCTTTGAACTTCACTAGAATGCAAATATTAAGAAGTTAGAAGCTTTGTTTTGTTCATAATTGTGTCCTTAATGCCTTAAAAAAGGCTCTAAAATATAAGTTCTCCATAGATACTTATTTAGTGAAAAATAAAAGTAATATCATTACCATTTTGTCCCTGGAAGCATCCCTTCTGAAACCCTCAAATTCCCTGCTCCAGTATGGACTGACTGTTTACTTCATAGCTGATATCCTGAAATTTACCTTCACTTCCTATCCATTGGATTTTCTGTTTCTTGGATCCCATAGCTTCTATTTTCTTGGTTTGTACGCTTGTTTTATAAAACACATCATCCAGAAGCTTCTTTTTCATTTTCTTCTTCTTTTTTTTATTGTGTTACATGTATACATTTCTCCCCATTGCCACCCTCCTCCCAGGCATAATCCAACCCCCCAGTATCTTGGGTTCATTGGTTATGCTTATATGCATGTATACAAGTCCTTTGGTTGATCTCTTATCTACCCCACCTCTCCTTAACCTTTCTGCTGTAATTTGACAGTCTGTTTGATGCTTTACTGCCTCTGTATCTATCCAGCAGTTTATAATGTTCTTTATTATCCACAAATGAGTGAGATCATATCATTTTATCCTTCATTGATTGGCTTATTTCACTTAACATAAGGCTCTCCAGTTCCATCCAGGTTGTTGCAAATGGTAAAAATTCCTTCCTTTTAATGGCAGCATAGAAGGCCATTGTGTAGATGTACCATTGTTTTCTGATCCAGTCATCTGCTGATGGGCACCTAGGCTGTTTTCAAATTGTAGCTATTGTAAATTGTGCTGCTATGAACATAGGGGGGCATAAATCCTTTCTGATTGGTATTTCTAATTTCTTAGGATATATTCCTAAGAGTGAGATTGCTGGGTCAAATGGGAGTTCCATTTTTAGTTTTTTGAGGAAATTCCATACTGTTCTCCACAGTGGCTGTACCAGTCTGCATTCCCACCAACAGTGCACAAGGGTTCCTTTTCTAAGGCATCCTGGCCAACACTTGTCATTTGTTGATTTGT
Source organism: Lasiurus cinereus (assembly GCA_011751065.1). Taxonomy (NCBI): domain Eukaryota; kingdom Metazoa; phylum Chordata; class Mammalia; order Chiroptera; family Vespertilionidae; genus Lasiurus; species Lasiurus cinereus. The sequence goes on along the minus strand of JAAGEH010000015.1, from coordinate 12,499,714 downwards.
TGATGATTGCCATTCTGAAAGGTGTGAGATGGTATTGCATTGTCGTTTTGATTTGCATCTCTTGGATAATTAGTGACTTTGAACATGTTTTCATGTGCCTTCCTTCTGTCTTCTTTCGAAAAGGTTCTATTTAGATCCCTTCCCCATTTTTTATTGGATCATTTATTTTCCTTTTATTGAGTTGTATAAGTTGGCTGTAGATGTTGGAGATTAAACCTTTATCAGTGATAACATTTGCAAATATGTTCTCCCATACAGTGGGCTTTCTTCTTGTTTTGTTGATGGTTTCCTTTGCTGTGCAAAAGCTTTTTTTATTTTGATTTAGACCCATTTGTTTATTTTTTCTTTAGCTTCCATTGCCCTTTGGGCAATATCAGTGAGGAAGTTCTTTTGGCATATATCTGAGATTGTGCTGCCTGTGGATTCCTCTAGTATTTTTATGGTTTCCCTTCTAATGTTTAAGTCCTGTATCCATTTGGAGTTTACTTTTGTATTTGGTGTAAGTTGGTGGTCCCGTTTCATTTTTTTGCATCTCTCCAAATTTCCCAACACCATTTATTGAAGAGGCTGTCTTGGCTCCATTGTATGTTCATGCCTCCTTTGTCAAATATTAATTGAACATAGTGGTTTGGGTGGATATCTAGATTCTCTATTCTATTCCATTGGTCTATATGTCTGTTGTTGTGCCAGTACCAGGCAGTTATGAGAACAGTTGCTTTGTAATACAGCTTGAAATCTGGTATTGAGATCCCACCTACTTTACACTTCTTTCTCAGGATTGCTGTGGCTATTTATGGTCTTTTTTTGTTCCATATGAATCGTTGAAGAGTTCTTTCTAGGTCTGTGAAATATGTTGCTGGTATTTTAATGGGTAGTGCATTGAATCTATAGATTGCTTGGGTAGTATGGACATTTTAATGATGTTGATTCTCCCAATCCATGAGCATGATATGCTCTTCCATCTGTTTACATCTTCCTCTATCTCTTTTTTCAGTGTCCTGTAGTTTTCTGTGTATAGGTCTTTTACCTCCTTAGTTAGGTTTATCCCTAGGTATCTTAATTTTTTTGGTGCGATGGTAAATGGGATTGCTTTTTTAGTTTCTCTTTCTGTAATTTCACTATTAGTGTATAGAAATGCCATAGATTTCTTGGCATTAATTTTGTATCAGGCTACATTGCTGAATTCATTTATTAAGTCAATTAATTTTTGATGGAGTCTTTCAGGTTTTTTATGTACAGTATCATGTCATCTGCAAATAAGGACAGCTTTACTTCTTCTTTTCCAATTTGGATACCTTTTATTTCTTTTTCTTGTCTAATTGCAACGGCTAATATTTCCCATACTATGTCGAACAAGAGAGGTGAGAGTGGGCATCCCTGTCTTGTTCCTGTTCTTAGGGGAAATGGTTTTAGTTTTTGCCCATGGAGTATGATGTTAGCTGTGTGTTTATCATATATGGCTTTTATAATGTTGAGGTATGATCCTTCTATTCCCACCTTGCTGAGAGGTTTTTATCAAGAAAATTTGTTGGATTTTGTCAAATGCTTTTTCTGCATCAATTGATATGACTATGTGATTTTTATCTCTCAAATTGTTTATGAGATGTATCATGTTTATTGATTTGTGGATATTGTACCATCCTTGCATTCCTGGGATGAATCCTACTTGGTCATGATGTATGATCTTTCTGATGTACTGCTGGATCCAATTTCCTAGAATTTTGTTGAGGATTTTGGCATCAATGTTCATGAGGGATATTGGCCTGTAATTCTCTTTCCTTGTGTTGTCTTTATCTGGTTTTGGTTTTAGGGTGATGCTGGCTTCATAGAAGGTGTTTGGAAGTGTTCCTTCTTCTTGAATATTTTTGAACAGTCTGAGGAGAATAGATTTTAATTCTTCCTTGAATGTTTGGTAAAACTCTCCTATGTAGCCATCTGGTCCTGGGCTTTTGTTTGCTGGAATCTTTCTGATGCCTGCTTCAATTTCTTCCATAGTTATTGTACTATTGAGATGTTTAGATTCTTCCTGATTGAGATTTGGAAGGTTATATTTTTCTAGAAATATGTCCATTTTTTGCAGGTTGTCCAGTTTGTTGGAATAGAGTTGTTCATAGTATTTTTTAACAATCCTTTGTATTTCGGAGGGGTCTGTTGTTATTTCTCCTCTTTCATTTCTGATTTTGTTTATTTGGGTCTTCTCTCTTTGCTTCTTGGTGAGCCCGGCTAGAGGGCCATCAATTTTGTTTATCTTTTCAAAGAACCAGCTACTGGTTGTGTTGATCTTTTGAATTGTTTCTTTGGTCTTCATGTTGTTTATCTCCACTCTGATCTTTACTATTTCCTTCCTTCTGCTTACACTGGGCTTTTCTTGTTGCTCTCTTTCTAGCTTTTTGAGTTGTAGGGTTAGGAAATTTATTACCATTGTTTCCTGATTTTTGCAGTAGTCTTGTAGAGCTATGAACTTCCCTCTCAGGACTGCTTTCACTCTGTCCCATAAATTTTGTATCATTTTGTTGTCATTGTCTTTTTTGCCATGATGTGTTTTTTTTATTTCTTCCTTGATCTCTCTGGTTACCCAGTCATTGTTTATTAGCATGCTGTTTATTCTCCATGTGTTTGATTTCTTTGGATTGTTTTTATTGTAGTTGAATTCCAGATTTATGCCACTGTGATCTGAAAAAATGCTTGATATGATTTCTATCTTCTTGAATTTGAAGAGACTTTTCCTATGACCCAACATATGATCTATCTTTGAAAATGACCCTTGTCCACTGGAGAAGAATGTGTATTCTGTGGTTTTGGGGTGAAATGTTCTGAAGATGTCAATTAATTCCATCTGATCTAGTGAGTCATTTAGGATTGATGTTTCTTTGCTGATTTTTTGTTTAGAGGATTTGTCCAGTGGTGACAGTGGGGTATTAAAGTCTCCTACTATGATTGTATTGCTGTCAATCTCTCCCTTGATATCCTCCAGAAGTTTTTTTTTATGTATTTAGGCTCTCCTATATTGGGTGCGTATATGTTTACCAGAGTTATATCTTCTTGTTGGATTGTTCCCTTTAGTATTATGAAGTGGCCTTCTTTATCTCTTGTTATGTTCTTCACTTTGAGATCTAATTTGTTAGATATAAGTATTGCAACCCCAGCTTTTTTTTCATTTCCATTTGCCTGAAATTCCATCTTCCATCCCTTCACTCTCAATCTGTGCACATCTCTTTTTCATGTTTTCTTATCCAATCGGTTACCCTATGTCTTTTTATTGGAGCATTTAATCTGTTTACATTTAAAGTTATTATTGATAGGTACTTATCTGTTGCCATTTTTAATCTTTACCCCTGAGTTACTTCTTCGCTTCCTATTTCTTTTCTTTTCTTTTCTTTTGTTTTCTTTTGTTTTCTTTTCTTTTCTTTTCTTTTCAAACAGCAGACCCTTTAATATTTCTTGCATTGCTGGTTTCGTGGTAATATATTCCCTTAGTCCTTTTTATTTGGTGGTAATATATTCCCTTAGTCCTGAAATGCTGGTTGGGTGGTAATATTTCACCTTCAATTTTGATTGAAAGCCTTGCTGGGTACAGTATTCTTGGATTTAGACCCTTCATTTGCATGACTTTGTATATTTAATTCCATTTCCTTCTGACCTGGTGAGTTTCTGTTGAGAAATCAGTTGCTAGTCTTATGGGGGTTCCTTTGTCCGTAACTTTCTGTTTCTCTATGGCTTCTTTTAAGATTCTTACTTTGTCGTTGTTGTTTGCCAATTTAATTATAATGTACCTTAGTGTCGATTTTTTGGGGTTCATTTTTCTTGGGACTCTGTGAGCTTCTTGGATTTGTATGGTTTTTTTCTTTCCTATATTAGGGAAGTTTTCTCTCATTATTTCTTCAAACAGGTTTTCTATTCCTTGCTCAGTTTCAGTCTTTCTGGAACCCCAATTATGCGCATGTTGTTGTTTTTTTCTTGTTATCCCAAAGTTCCCTTAGGCTCTCCTCTTGCTTTTTAATTTTTTATTTTAGAAGCTGCTGTACTTGGGTATTTTTTCCTACTTTGCCTTGTAGCTCACTGATGATGTCCTCTGCTTCTTCTAGTCTACTTTTGATGCTTTCTATTGAGCTCTTTATAGCACTGATCATTTTTCATTTTTTCTTGATTATTCTTCATTTTTTCTTGCTTCTTCTTCCTTTCATCTTTGCTCTTCTTTATTTCCTCTTGGCTCTTCTTCATTTCCTCTTGGGTTTTCTTCATTTCCCCTTGACTCTTCATTCCCTCTTGGTTCTTACTCACATTGTGGAATTTGTCTTCCATTCTTTTCAGCCACCTTATGACCATTTCTCTGAACTCTTTCTACAGCAGGTCTATTTCTACTTCTGTTTTGTTTACTTCCTTTTCTTGTGATAGCTGCTTTCTGTCATATGCGGGCTGTTTCTTCATCTGCCCATGGTCTTTCTTCTCCTGGTGTCTGGTTATGTAGTTCTCTCTCCTACATTGATTTAAAGGCACAAACTACAATACAACCAGGTACAACACACAAGGCACTTATCTCAGGCGAAATCTAACCTTTCCATGTGGCGTGTGGAGCTCTTTAGATGATTAAAACTCCATTAGACACTTTAGAAGCTCAAGCAGTTCCTGGCACAGCTTCCAGAGGCACTCTTCAATTCCTTTAGAAGAGAATGCAGGGAGCCTTTGCAGTCAATAGAGAGGTATGTGGCACCTAAACCTTCCTGCAGTTCTCTTCTTATATCACGATTCTCCCAGGAAAATCCAGAAGCTTCTTTTTAAAATGTTATTAAATTTATTAAGGTGACATTGGTTAATAAATTTATATAGGTTTCAGGTGTACAATTCTATGATATATCATCTGTATTTTGCATTTTACTATCCAAAGTCAAATCTCTTTCTGTCACCATATATTTGACCCCCTTTATCCTTTCTACCTCCCCTCACCCCTTTTCTCTCTAGTAGCTACCAACTGTTTTCTGTGTTTATGAGTTTTTATATGTTTCCTTGATGCTTTCAGTTTTATATTCCACATATAAGTGAAATCATATGGTCTCTGACATATTTCTCATAGCATGACATGCTCAAGATTCATACACATGTCACATGTGACAGCAGAAGCTTCGTGAGTGTGAAAGATTTTATGGAAGATAAATATTGCATTTGCACATCTGAGACTGTTTTTATAATTTGATCACATACAAAATTCTAATTTGAGAATTATCTTCACTTGGATGCATTTTGAATGCATTATTCTTCCAGTATTGATTACTATTCTCCCAGTTATGTTTTAATTTCCTGCTCTCTAAGGAGCCAATCATCATTTATCCATTTACTTTTTACTTCTAAATGCTGTGATTTGGTGATATAGTCTATTATTTCATTATCTATTATTTCATATATATGTGACAAACTACCCCAAAGGATAGTGGATTTAAATAATACCCATGTTATTTTTTTCCTCAAGGTTCTGTGCACTGACTGGTTTCTTTTCCATGAGAAGTCATTTGGGACTATTTATCTGGATGCTTGACTGTTCAAGAATGTATAATATAGTACACTCATATAGCTGGCAATAGTGTTGACTGTTGACTGTGATCTCAGAGTTTTCAACCATAGGCACTTTGATTCTCTTCCATGTGGCATTTACATTTGGTTTGAACTGTGATTGGATGGCACCTAGTTTCCAAAAGGAAGTGGAAACTGCCAGTCTTTTTAAAGCTTTCGTTCAGCAATATCAGAATATAACCTTTGCTTTATTCTATTGATCAAAAACAGTTAAGTCCAGCCAAGATTCAAGGGAAGAGAAATTAAGATCTATCTATTGATGTGAGGTACAGCAGAAGCACAGAGAGAGGAGAGAAATTGTTAGATATCATCTTTACAGAGTAGCTACCATATCTAGTTTTATTGAAGATAGAGGTTGTATTGATGGCTTTGTGTGGTTGTTTAAGAGAAGGGGACAAAAATATTTCAATCCTCTTATAATCAGAAATACTTTGAACTCTAAAAAATATTTGCATATTAGATATTAAGAGATTATACTTATGGATTTTTAAAATATTATCATTGTCAAGACTTGATTTCTCTGACTGCTTTAGTAGGTTTTTTCTCAACATTAATTAAATTTAACTGCTCAGAGCTGGCCAATGAATTAAATTAAAAGGCTGCAGAGGGTGGGAGAAATTAACACATTGCAGATGGATCATGAAAATTCTCAGTTTATATTACACAGTGTTTTACTAAGTATCTTACTTTAAAAATATATTAGCTTGTAAGAACCTGTAATAAATAACTTCAAAATGCAATGGGCATTTAATTTTAAAGTGTCACTTTAACATTTATGTAAAACATTTTTTTGTACTCATTCAATAAAAACTCATCTGGCCACTGGGTAAAGCTAGCATTAAAACTACTGGTCCACAATGTGTTAACATCTATCCTTCTATTCATTCATTCATTCTTTATTCACAACAGAGACTTTTTATATCTCAGTTTTAGGTGAGGCCCCAAAAGGCTGAGAATAACATCCCCAATTCTAAAGTGGGACTCTTTTATATAGGACTTGAAATGACAACACTGAGAGCTTTATATGTGTTCCTTGACGTTTAGGAGACACAAAGCAGATATCTGCGAGAACGAAAAGATGGATGCTGGCAAGACCAAGGTGAGGAAAAGAATGTGAGTGAGCGAGGGGATGAAAGGAGAGTTTGTGTATGTGGTGTGTGTGTGTGTGTGTGTGTGTGTGTGTGTGTGTGTGTGTGTGTGACAGTTAAATCTAGCAGGAACAGCAGGGCCTGGCAGACCAGGCTTTCTTGGACAGGGAGAGATTATCCCGAAATGTGGGACTCGGTATAGAGCTCACACCATCTTAAAGAGGAGAGTGGCCTCTTCTAGGATCCCATCAGCACCACCACCCAGACACACCTTGGACACTTCCCCCAACCTGGAAGCTACTACAGCCAAAATCCTGAAGCCCATCTGCAAACCCGAGGACCCTGGGACCTCCACCTCCAAAGGTGCACTGCTCCTCAACAGTAAGTGCAACTTCTCCCATCCCCAGCAGCAGACATACGAACACTACATTTGTGCATTTCCATTGTGTAGACTTCCAGGAAACACAATTCCATATGCAGTTTTTGGGAGCTACTGTGAGCCCTTGCCAGATGTGACTTTGTACAGACAAGGGTGTACTGCCCTGCCATAGAAATTCTGAATTCCCTCTTCGTGAATAACTGCCCACAGACAACCCACCCACGCAACTTCAGTGTCAGGGCTGCTCAGAGTGTGTCAGAACTCTGTGCTGGCAAACACACTGCCACAGTCACACATTTCCAAAGAGCAGGCTCCCTGAACCCATCTATCCACAGGGCACTCGGGGGAGCTGCTGTGAGCCCCTGCTGCATGTGATTCTTTACAGACAAGGACTCACTGCCCTGCAGTAGAAATTCTAAATTCCCTCTTTCTGAATAACTGCCCGCAGACAACCCAGCTGTAAAACTTCAGCATCAGGGCCCCTCGTGTCAGAGCTTTGTGCTAGCAAAGGCACTGCCGCAGTCATGCATTTCCAAAAAGCAGGCTCTCTGGGTCCATCTAACCACAGGACGCTCTGGGGAACTGCTATGAGTCCCAGCTGGACGAAATCTTGGACAAACAGGGAGGCACTTCCTCAGTAGTAGAAATTCTGAAACCACTTATCCTGGACACCTGCCCACAGATGCCTCAATTATGCTGCTTCAGTGCCAGGGCCCTTCAGAGTGCCTCAGTGTGCTACACTGGCAAATGTACCACAGGAGTTCCTGTGAGCCATCACTGGGAGCATGCCTAGCCAACCACGGGTGCAGCAGCAAAAACTGAGTCTTCCCACCCCACAGCTGCAGAACTCAACACTACAGCCATGTGCTTTTCCAGCACACAGGCATCCCAAGACCATCCCTTCACAGGTAGCCCTTGAGCACTGCTATGAACCCCTGCTGGGCAAGCACTTATACAAACAGGGGTGCACTGCTGGGCTGTAGAAACGCTGAATTTCCTCTTCTAGAATACCTGCCCACAGACACCACAATCCTAGGGATTCAGTGTCAGGGTCCTTCAGTGTGAAACAGTACAACCTGCTGGCAAATGCACAATGGGTGCCCCTGTTAGTGGCCACTGGAGGTATGTGTATCTAAGCATGGGAGCAGCAAAAGCTGAGTCTGCCCACCCCAAAACTTCAGAACTCAGAACACCAGAGTCATGCCTATCCAGAGCTTAGGGCTCCTGAGCCCCAACACCCCAACAGACAGTTCCTGGGTATCACTGTGAATCCCCACTGGGCACACGTGATTTCAACCAAGGGTGCAAGACAGCCAAAATTGAGACACCCTCCCTCCATGGCTGCTAACTTCTAGAAACCACAGTTGTGCCTTTCCAGCTTCCAGGACTACATCAAGAAAAACCAAATAGCTCAAGTAGAGAGCTACACTAGATTACCAAGCCCAGGAGACTTGAGAGATCACACCAGTAACACCATCACCAAAAGAATTTGGGTAGCAAAGCAAACAGACCTACAAATAAAACAGTACAGCAAAACATGGGAAGCAAAAAAAAAAAAGCAATCCTCAAAGGAAAGGAAAAGAGGAATCAACAGAAAGGGAGTTAAAAGAAATTGAGGATAGTAACATATCAGAGAAAGAATTCAGAGTAATGGTTCTAAAGATGCTCAAATGGCTGGGTGACAAATACAAACAACTCAATGAGAATTATAAGGAACTGAATGAGAATGTTGACAACATAAAAAGGAGCCAAGAGGAGATGAAGAATGAGATAACTACAATAAATAACACAATGGAAAGCTTAAACAGTATACTAGAAGAGACTGAGGAATGCATCAGTGAATTAGAAGACAAGGTAGGAAAAAAAACACACAAGGCAGCAACAGGAAAGAATATTTAAAAAGAAATAGGAGAGCCTAATGGAGCTTTGGGACAAAACCAAACAACATATGCACAATAGGGGTACCAGAAGGAGAGGAAGAGAAGCAAGGAATAGAAAACTTGTTTGAAGAAATAATGACAGAAAACTTCCCTGATATTGGGAGAGGGGGAACTATGCAAGTCCAATTAGTACACAGATTCTCAAACAAGATGAACCCCAAAAGACCTACGCCAAGACACATCATAATTAAATTGGCAAACACCAATGACAAAGTAAGAATATTAAAGGCTGCCAGAGAGAGACAGAAAGATACCAACAAGGGTTCTCCTATTAGAATATCAATGGATTTCTCAATAGAAACAGTCCAGGCAAGAAGGGAATGGAATGATATTTACAAAATGATGCAAAGCAAATGACTGAACCCAAGAAGACTATACCCAGCAAGGCTATTATTAAAAATTGAAGGTGGAATCAAGAGCTTCACAGACAAAAAAAAAAAAAAAAAAAAAAAACGCTAAGAGAGTTTATCACTAACAAGCCAGCAATGTAAGAAATACTAAAAGAACTGCTGTAAAAAGAAGAAACAGAAAAGCAAGACCAAATATTAAGAATAAAAAGGACAACAAATAAGTATTAACAATAATAACATTAAATGTAAATGGATTTAATGCTACAACAAAAGACATAGGTAGCTAAATGATTAAGAAAACATGAACCATATATTTTCTGTCTGCAAGAGACCCATCTCAGAACAAAAAGTCATACAGACTGAGAATGAAGGGATGGGAACATTTTTTCAGGCAAATGGAAATGAGAAAAAAGCTGGAGTATCAATACTTAAATCTGAAAAACTAGACTTCAAAGTAAAGGCCATAACAAGAGATCAGGAAGGCCACTACATAATACTAAAGGGAGCAATTAAACAACAAGATATAACTATAGTAAACATATATGCACCCAAATACATAAAACAACTTCTGGAAGATATCAAGGGAAAGATCAATAACAATACAGTCATAGTAGGGGATTTTAATACTCCACTGACACCCACTGGATAAATCCTCTAAACAAAAAATCAGCAAAGAAACAGCAATCCTAAATGACTCACTAGATTAGATGGACTTAATTGACATCTTCAGAATATTTCACCTCAAATCTATAGAATATACATTCTTCTCCAGTACACACAGGGTATTTTCAAAGATAGACCACATACAGTGGTACCTCGAGATATGAGCTTAATTTATTCAGTAACCTTGAGGCATGGGAAACTATGAGAGGCTCGAGTTGCGGTAAACTGGTGGGTCGTGTGCAGCCGGCCGATCCACACGATTACTCCTATCTCAAATGTTGCTCGTATTTCAAATCAAATATTGCTCACTCGATGGCTAATATCTCAAAAATCTCTTAAGTTAGGGCACTCGTATCTTGAGGTACCACTGTATTAGGACACAGGCAAAGTCTCTTTAGATTCAGGAGGTTAGAAATCATAACAAGCATCTTCTCAGATGACAATGGCATAAAAATAGAAATCATCTACAATAAAAATCGTGAAAAAAAATAAAACACTTGAAGGCTAAATAGATGATATTAAACAATGACTTGGTTACATAAAAGATGAAAGAAGAAATAAAAAGGATCCTGGAAACAAATGACAATGAAAACACAGCAATACAAAATTTATGGGACACAATGAAAGCAGTCCTAAGAGGGAAGTTAATAGCTCTACAGTCCTACCTCAAAAAACAAAACTGGCCAGGAGAAAAAGTGAAGGCAGAATAGAGGAATAAGTCCCAAGCCTTTCCCTGGAGCAGATAGAGAGAACAATTGAGGCTTGGAAGGCGAGTGTTTGTTGGCAAGTTGAGGGGCAGCTGTACTCCAGGAGAAGTTGGGCGACTACTGGACAGGGATCCCCTGATTGGGCAGGCCCCTCTACTGCTGGGTTTCATCCTGGAACCACCAGCTCAGATGCAGAGACTGCACCATCTGGAAGGGGAGGGTGGATGTTATCGGAAGCCTGAAATTCTATATCTGTGGCACTAACCAAACAGTTGCGAACGCCAAAACACTGGTTCCCAATTGGCATAGGCATGCGGATTCAGAGGAGCTCTACACTCCACCATGGAAAAGTCATATTTTGCTGGGGATAAGGAGAAAGAGAACTACATAACCAGACACCTGGAGAAGAGAGACAAAGGGAAGACAAAGAAACAGCCTGCATATAAAAGAAAAGCAGGCATCTCCAAAAAAGGAAGTAAAGGAAATGGAGTCAAGCAACCTGCCAGAGAAAGAATTCAGAGAAATGGTCATAATGTGGCTGAAAAGAATGGAAGACAAATTTGACAATAAGAGTAAGAACCAAGAGGAAATGGAGAAGAACCAAGAAGAAATGAAAAAAGCATCACTGCTGTAAAGAACTCAATAGAAAGCATGGAAAATAGATTAGAAGAGGCAGAGGACACATCAGTGAGGTAGAAGACAAAGTAGGAAAAAATATCCAACTACAGCAGCTTCTAGAAAAAAAATTAAAAAGCAGGAAGAAAGCCTAAGGGGACTTTGGACAACATAAAACAAAACAACATCCACATAGTAAGGGATCCAGAAGGAGAGGAAACTGAACAAGGAATAGAAAAACTGTTTGAAGAAATAATGACAGAAACCTTTCCTGATATAGGGAATAAAAAACTCACACAAATCCAAGAAGCTCACAGAGTCCCAAGCAAAATGAACCACAAAAAACCGATTCCAAGGCACATTATAATTAAATTGGCAAACACCAATGAGAAAGTAAGAATCTTAAAAGTGGCCAGAGAGAGAGAGAAAGTTACCTACAAAGGAACCCCCATCCGACTAGCAATGGATTTCTCAGCAGAAATTCATCAAGCCAGAAGGGAATGGAATGAAATATACACAGTCATTCAAAGGAAGTATCTGAATGCAAGAATACAGTAACCTAGTAAGGGTATCAATCAAAATTGAAGGTGAAATCAGGAGCTTCACAGACAAAAAAAGGACTAAGGGATTTTATTATGACCAAACCAGCAATGCAAGAAATGTTAAAGGGTCTGCTTTAAAAAAAAAAGAAAAAATAGAAATAGGAAGTTCAGAAGGAACACAGGAGTGGAAACAAATAAGTAGCTATCAATAATAACTTTAAATATAAATGGATTAAGTGCCCCAATCAAAAGACATAGGGTAACAGATTGGATAAGAAAATGACCCATATATCTGCTGTCTACAAGAAACCCACCCAAGAAAAAAAGATGTACACAGACTGAGATTGAAGGGATGGAAAATGGTTTTTCAGGTGAATGGAAATGAAAAAAAAAAAGCTGGAGTAGCAATACTTATAGTTGAAAAATTAGATCTCAAAGTGAAGGACATAACAAGAGATAAGGAAGGCCACTTCATAATATTAAAGGGTGCAATCCAACAAGAAGAGATAACTCTGGTAAACATATATGCACCCATACAGGAGCACCCAAATACATAAAAAAAAAAAACCAAAAGACTCCTGGAGGATGTCAAGGGATATATTGACAGCAATGCAATCATATTAGGATATTAAATACCCCACTATCGCCATTGGACAAATCCTCTAAACAAAAATCAGTAATGAAACATCAATCCTAAATGACTCACTAGACCAAATGGAATTAATTGACATTTACAGAACATTTCACCCCAAAGCCACAGAAGATACATTCTTCTCCAATGCACATGGGTTATTTTCAAAGAGAGACCATATGTTGGGTCATAGGAAAAGTCTCCTCAAATTCAAGAAGACAGAAATCATATCAAGCATCTTCTCAGATCACAATGGCATAAAACTGGAAATCAACTATAATAAAAACAATAAAAAATCAAACACATGGAGACTAAACAACATGCTATTAAAGAATGATTTGGTAACCAGAGAGATCAAGGCTGAAATAAAAAAAAAAAAGCCAAACATCATGGCAACAAATAACAATGAAAACACAACAATCCAAAATCTATGGGACAGAGTGAAAGCAGTCTTGAGAGGGAAGTTCATAATTCTACAAGCCTACTGCAAAAAAAAACCAAGAAATAATGGTAATAAATTATCTAACCATGAACTCAAAGATTTAGAAAGAGAGCAACAAGAAAAGCCCAGTGTAAGCAGAAGGAAGGAAATAATAAAAATCAGAGTAGAGATAAATGGCATAAAGACCAAAAAGCAATACAAAAGATCAACAAAACCAAGAGTTGGTTCTTTGAAAGGATAAACAAGATTGATGGACCTCTAACCAGGCTCACCAAGAAGTAAAGAGAAAGGACCCAAATAGAGAAAATCAGAAATGAAAGAGGGGAAATACCAACAGAACCCACCAAAATACAAAGGATTCTTTAAAAAAAATACTATGAACCAATCTATTCCAACAAAATAGAGAACCTGGAGGAAATGGACTTATTTCTAGGAAAAATATAACCTTCCAAAACTCAGTCAGTAATAATCTAAAAACCTGAAAAGGCTGCTAACTATGGAAGAAATTGAAACAGTCATCAAAACCTTCTATCAAACAAAAGCTGGAGGCCAGATGGCTTCAGAGGGGAGTTTCGCCAAACATTCTAGGAAGAAGTAAAACCTGTCATCCTTAGACTATTCCAAAACATTCAAGAGGAAAGAACACTTCAAACTTATTCTATGAAGCCAGCATCACCCTAATACCAAAACCAGATAAGGACAACACATGAAAGAGAATTATAGGCCAATATCTCTCATGAACATAGATGCCAAAATCCTCAACAAAATTGTTGTAAATTGGATCCAGCATTACATAAGATAGATCATACACCATGACCAAGTAGGTTTTATCCCAGGGATGCAAGGATGGTACAATATCCGCAAATAAATAAATGTGATACATCACATAAACAAATTGAGAGAAAAAAAATCACATAGTCATATCAATTGATTCAGAAAAAGAATTTGACAAAATTCAGCACCTTTCTTTTTTGTAAAATATATATTTTATTATTTTTTTAGAGAGGAAAGGAGAGGGATAGTTAGAAACATCAATGAGAGAGAAACAACGATCAGCTGCCTCCTGCACACCCTCTACTGGGGATGTGCCCACATCAAGGTACATGCTCTTGACCGGAATCGAACCTGGGACCCTTCAGTCCACAGGCCTACTCTCTATCCACTGAGCCAAACTGGTTTTGGCTCAGCAACTTTCTTGATAAAAACTCACAGCAAGGTGGGAATAGAAGGATCATACCACAACATAATAAAAGCCATATATAACAAACCTAGAGCCAACCTCATACTCAATGGGCAAAGACTAAAACCATTTCCAATAAGAACAGGAACAAGACAGGGATTCCACTTTCACCACTCCTGTTGGACAAAGTAATAGAAATACTAACCATTGTGATCAGACAAGAAGAAAAAATAAAAGGAATCCAAATTGGAAAAGAAGAAGTAAAACTGTCCTTATTTACAGATGACATGATACTGTTCATAGAAAACCCTAAAAACTCCATAAACAATTATTAGAATTAATAAATGAATTCAGCAATGTAGCAGGATACAAAATTAACGCCAAGAAATCTATGGCATTTCTCTACACCAATAATGAACATACAGAAAGAGAGACCAAAATAGCAATCCCATTTACCATTGCACCAAAAATATTAAGATACCTAGGAATAAACTTAACTAAAGAGGTAAAGACTCTACTCACAAAAACTACAGGACATTTAAAAAAGAGATAAAGGAAGACATAAACATGAAATATCTTACCCTGTTTATGGATTGGTAGTATCAACATCATTAAAACGTCAATACTATCCAATGCAAATTTACAGATTCAATGCACGCCCCATTAAAATACCAACATCATATTTCACAGATCTAGAAAGAACTCTCCAAAAAAATTCATCTGGAAACAAACAAACAAACAAAACAAATAATAGCAGTGATCTGAGAAAGAAGAATAAAGTAGGTGGGATCTCAATACCAGATATCAAACCGTATTACAAAGCCACTGTTCTCAATACTGCCTGGTATTGGCACAAGAACAGACAATGGAATAGACTAGAGAACCCAAAATTGACCCAAGCCCCCGTGTCAATTAATATTTGACAAAGGTGGCAAGAACATACAATGGAGTCAAGACAGTCTCTTCAATAAATGCTGCTGGGATATTTGGTCAGACACAGGCAAAAAAAAAAATGAATCAAGACCATCACCTTACACCATACACAAAACAAACTCAAAATGGATAAAGGACTTAAATGTAAGATGGGAAACCATAAAAATATTAGAGAAATCCAAAGGCAACAAAATCTTACATATGCAGACACAATTTCTTCACTGATACCACTCCTAGGGCAATGGAAACTAAAAGGAAAATAAACAAATGGAACTATATCAAAATAAAAAGCTTTTTCACAGCAAAAGAAACCATCGATAAAATAACAAGAAAATCCACTACCTGGGATAACATATTTGCCAAGGATATCTCTGATTTAATCTTCAACATTTACAGGGAACTCATACAACTTAATAAAAGGAATACAAACAACCCAATAAAAAAAATGTGCCAAGGACCTCAATAGATACCTTTTGAAAGAAGACATAAGGAAGGCCAAGAGACATATGAAAACATGTTCAAAGTCACTAATCATCTGGGAGATGCAAATCAAAACAACATTGAGGTACCATCTCTCCTGTAGGAATGGCTATCACCAACAAATCAACAAATGACAAGTGCGGGCAAGGATGCTGAGAAAAAGGAACACTTGTGCACTGCTAGTGGGAATGCAGACTG
Source organism: Lasiurus cinereus (assembly GCA_011751065.1). Taxonomy (NCBI): domain Eukaryota; kingdom Metazoa; phylum Chordata; class Mammalia; order Chiroptera; family Vespertilionidae; genus Lasiurus; species Lasiurus cinereus. The sequence continues at coordinate 12,484,001 of JAAGEH010000015.1, read as the reverse complement.
GTGCAGCCACTGTGGAGAACACTATGGAGTTTTCTCAAAAGACTAAAATTGGAATTCCCTTTTCACCCAGTGATCCCACTTCTAGGAATATATCCCAAGAAACCAGAAACACTTAACAGAAAGGATGTGTGCACCCCTATGTTCATAGAGTGCAATTTACAATAGATAAGATTTGGAAACAGCCTAAGTGCCCATCAGCACATGAGTAGATTAAAAAGTGATGGTACATATACACAATGGAATACTATGCTGCCCTAAAAAGGAACTCCTACCATTTGTAACAGTATGGATGGAGCTGGAGAGCATTATGCTAAGTGAAATAAGTCAGTCAGAGAAAGATAAATATCACATGATCTCACTCATTTGTGGATTATAATGGACAACATAAACCAATGAACAAAAATAGATTTAAAGACAGAGCAGCATCAAGCAGATACTCACACCTCAGGGGGGAAGCATGGGAGGGGTGGACTGAGGGGGATATCAACCAAAGGACTTGTATGCATGCATATAAGCCTAACCAATGGATACAGACACTGGGGGGTGAGGGCATGAGTAGGGTGATGGGGGAAGGTATTATGGGGGCATAAGGACACATTTGTAATACCTTAGTCAATAAAGGGAAAAAAATATAGATAGATATCTGACTCTTGTCTGAGAAACCTAGAGTCTATGTCTATGGACTAGAAGAAGAGAAGGGGAAGAGGGACGGTGCAAGGTTGTTTGTGAAAACGATAGAGGGAGAAAGGAAAGTACATACTTTTGTTATTGTTGATGATTTGGTTTTTGTGCTATGGGTCAAGTGGATCAGTAGGGAAAAGTTATCTTGGAATTATCTTTTAAGAAGGACTGTCCAAGGAGCTATCTTGAAGCAGGAAGAAAGGGGGGAGATCTAATTCCATAGCTAAAATTTGGAATCATAAAATGCCAACCAGCAGGAGAGACATATACATCAATCTAATAGAATTAGGAGTCTAGAAGTAAATCCATGCATCTAAAGTCAATTGATTCACTACAAAGATGCTAAGACCATACAAAAGGGAAAGGATAGTCTCTTTCACAGTTGTGCTGGGACAGCTAGATAGCCACATGCAAAAGAATAAAATTGGACTCTTAGTTTATACCATATACAAAAAGAAACTTAAATGAATCAAAGGCATAAATGTAAGGCTAAAACTAGAAAAAACCTTAGAAGAAAACTTAAGGATAAATATTTATGACTTTATATTCTAACTAGTGACCTGGTGCATGAAATTCATGTACATTCAAAGGCAATTAATTAGAGAAAATATTTTAACATTGCTATTTGCCTTTTTAATAGAAATGTCAGAGGTGAAAGAAAATTAGTAAAATGTATATTAAATCTTCCTTCTGTCAGAATCTGGAACACGCCACAGGAACCAGAGTCAAGTCCCTGCCCACCCATGTGCACCTCAAAATCTCACAAGACCCAGACCCAGCCGGCCCCACCGCCATTGGGATAGATCCAGACCTGGCCGGCCCCACCCCTGTCAAGCTCTGCTGGGTGGGAGGGCACAGCCTCAGGTCTCTTGGACCAGCGCTGGGGCAGGGGGTGCAGTCTGAGTTCCCCCAGCCTAGGACAGGGGTTGCACCTTGAGGTCCCCTGGCCCAGGCCAGGGGGAACGGCCTGAGGTCGCCTGGTGCCAAGAAGGGGTGCATGCCTTGAGGTCCCCATCAAGCCTTGTCAAGCAGGGGCCACAGCCTCAGGTCCCACAGCCCAGGCCAGGGCAGGGGGCATGCCTTCAGGTCTCCCATCAAGCCCCACATGGTGGGGGACACAGCTGGGGCATGGGGCATGGCCTGAGATCCCTCAACCTGGCGCTAGGGCAGAGGGTACAGCCTGAGTTCCCCCAGCCCAGCACTGGGGTGGGGGTTGCACTCTGAGGTCTCCTGTCAAGCCCCACCAGGTTGGGGGGGGCACACAGCCTCAGGTCCCCTGCTCCGGCCCAGCATCATGCAGCCTCAAGTCCCTGCTGATTGCTCATTTAGGCTTGTTACAGGAACTTGGCCTCTGTTGTGGGCACAACCATATTGTGTTACAGAATCCCTGCCTCCACTGTGGGCACAGCCATTTTTGTTATTGCTTGACAGTCAATTTTCATATCCCATATTTATTAGATAGGATAAATGTGAATGATAACAACTATCATTTCTTGAGCTGTTAGTATAGCCTGGACACTTTTATTTGCATTATCTCAGTGAATTCTCAGAATACCCAGAGAGATAGGGAGTAGTATTGTTTCCATTTTACAGACTGAGATTTTAAAAAAAGTTAAGTTACATGTGCAAGGTAACACAGCTAATAAGTGGTAGGGCCAGGATTCAAATCCTTATCTACTTGACTCAATAACGCAAATACTTAAGCACAATATTACACAGCCTCCTTGAAGTCTATGATTGCTGACCTGATTTTTCTTGCTGGGTAAAATCATACTGGACCACTGAGGCCATTATTGCTAAATGCCAGAGGATGAACCTCAGCGTTCACTGCAATTCAGCACATGCCTTGCTCTCTCATTTTCTACCTCTGTACCATCTGCAGCTGGCCTAGGTCCTTCTGTTTCTGCAGGGGTTAAAAAGCTGAGTTAACCCTTTCCTTCTGTAGGGGATCACAAGGGAGGGTATAAGCCAAGGGCTGCTCCTGGAGAGGCCTGGTAATGCTTTTACTCTTCATTAAAAGTTTATGTGCATTATACACTTCATTATATGCAGTTAGGTTTCTTATATGGTACTCCAGTGCATAAATGACTCCCTAGACACATTTATGAGTTTTCATTGTTATATACCCTGGCCAAGTCACAAGGTAGATAAGTTTTAAAGTATTCAATTATTCCTGGTACAACAACCAAATCCAGGGGAGGTTTACCTTTACATTTTCCAAAGGATTTCTTACTGGACAGCGTCAGTATTTCTATTGGTCAAAATCAGTTTCGAATCTGGATAATTTGGAAGATAGAAAAATACCATGGGCAGATTATTACTTTCATTTTCAATTTATTGTGAGTTGACTTATATCCTGTTGTAGTGTGGGCTAGTTAATACAACATAAATGTAAATTCTAGAAAGGCTAATATTTTTATACTGAGGAGATGATGAGGCCATAGATATTATATACCTTTAAGAGTTGGTAAGTAGATATGCTTTTATTCATTCACTCACTTTTTTAACTGACATTTACTGTGTACCCGGCATAGTGGCAGGCACTAGCTGTATAGAGGTGAATATAAGACGTGGTGTTTATCCTCAAGGAACTCACACTTTAGAGGGGCGAGGGGTAAATTTAGAATTTCAGTATGGTGTAATAACAACTATGAGAGAAATATGTCCAGAATATTGTGATAAAATAGATTAGAGAGTAGTACAGGAGAATAATTATCTGATAAACAGCAGTTTATTAAATTGCTGTTCTTAGCAGAAAGGTATTTGGCTTCAGAGAAAGGGGTATTTAGCTAATGAAGTGGAGATGGCCCCCAAGGCAACCTGAGAACCCAGATATTAAAAATGGCAGAGTTGCTGTCAGCCTGATGTATGGAGTGGGTCTGACCTACCTACTTCTTCAAGTGTTCAGTACTATTATATTAATAAGAAATAAAATTGTATAGGGTTAGAATAAGTATACACTTCAGAGTTTACTTGTTACAGCAGTTAACCCATCCTCACCATTATAGTTAAAATGTTATTTAAGTTTTCATAATATCTTGGTTCTGGGTCCTTTCCATCAGCTCTGCCACCATTAAGGTCTCCATTTTCTCTCTCCTAGTCTACATAACAACCTTCTAACTGCTATCTCATCCTTGCCTTCAGTTCTTTTTGTTAAGTGCAAAACTAATATGTTTTATATAATGTCTTTTGAGGAAATGATATTTTAGGTCAGAGCATTGGCCTAAAGAAATATTAAATATTAAAGAAACAATTGTAGCAATTGTGGTGAGGAACTTTTTCAGTTGGTAGGTACCCCCTCAGATGCTTATCCCATGTAGACAGCCTTCTCTTTTGCTTCTCCTGAATGTAATTTGTAAATATGCCCATGGGCTGGAACCCAACCAGAATTGCTGTGCTTTGCTCTAATACAGGGACTCAAATAGATGTCTCATGACACTTACTGTTGGACACTAGAAAGGGAGGTGTGAGAGTATGGATGGCTCAGACAAATGTATTCAAATGACTTGAAGGAGAACTCAAGGCACATGGGCTCCTCTTTTAGTGGGAGGATCAGGGTAAGTGATATTTTCATCCAGTCTCAACTACTTACTAGCTGTCAGGACTCTGGGCAACTTACTTGATCTCTCTGATTTCAGGGATTTGTGTGTGTGTGTGTGTGTTTTTAGCTGTAAAGTGGGAATAAAAGTAAGAGTAAACATTAAATTAAATTTTAAAATAAGCCAAAACCGGTTTGGCTCAGTGGATAGAGCATCAGCCTGCGGACTGAAGGGTCCCAGGTTCAATTCAGGTCAAGGGCATGTATCTTGGTTGCGGGCACATCCCCAGTAGGGGGTGTGCAAGAGGTGGCTGATTGATGTCTCTCTCTCATCGATGTTTCTGACTCTCTATCCCTTTCCCTTCTTCTCTTGGAAAAATCAATAAAATATATTAAAAAAATTTTAAATAAAATGAAAAATAAAAATATCAAGAGTGGTGAGGATTACATGTTGCTTTGATACATATAAAGCAACTGGAATAGTGGCTGGCATATAGTAGGTTCTCAAGTATTTTTACCATCATTGTTTATTTTTAATGTTTTTATTTAATTTAGAGAGGAAGGAAGAGGGAAAGAGAAAAGGAGGGGGAGGGTGGGAAAGAGAAAGAGAAAGAGGGGGAAGCGGAGAAATAAGAAAGAGAGAGAGATAAATATGAGAGAGAAACATTGACTGATTGCCTGCAGTATGTACCCCAACTGGAGATTGAACTCACAGCCTGGGCATGTGTTCTGACTGGGAATCAAACTGGTGACCTTTCAGTGCATGGGACAACACTCATCCAACTGAGCCACACTGGCTAGGGCTATCATTCTTGTTTTAGTATCATGTATCATTATGATTCTATTTCTGGTTAAAAAGAGCAATTATTTTCATAATGAATAAAAGTTTCTGCAAATGTTTAAGAAAAATAAAGTTACCTAGTAGCAAAAGACTTCCATGAAGAGTACAAATTCTTTCTGGCTTGGAAATTAACTTGCCTTTTTTGCTGATGTACACATTTAAATCTACTTTCCAATGACTCAGTTTCTACAGGTTCTTGAGGAACAGATATAAGCAGACATGGGAAACAATACTCAGGAAATGCTCTTTAATGCCACGTTAGCTAAGGCTGTGGCAAAAAAGGATGTTGAGGTTTCTGGAGATGATTCAGGGCAATTGAAAAGCAGTGTGTTAACCTGACCAGCTTGGCTCAGTAGATAGAGTGTGGGTCTGCGGACTAAGGGGCCCCAGGTTTGATTCCAGTCAAGGGCATGTACCTTGGTTTCAGGCACATCCCCAGTTGGGGGTGTGTAAGAGGCAGCTGATCAATGTTTCTCTCTCAACAGTGTTTCTAACTCTCTATCCTTCTCCCTTCCTCTCTGTAAAAAATCAATAAAATATATATTCTTGTTATTATTATTATTATTATTATTATTATTATTATTATTATTGGTTTCTGTCCTCAGAAGCGTCTTCATCACCTGCTCTTTCTGCCAAAAGTGAATCATGGTTTCTTGTGTGCCTCCTAGATCTGAAAGGGAAGAGCTCAGATTCTCCTCTCACACCTTTTCCAATAAGACAGGGCAGGATGTACAAGGGCTCATGAGCTTCAGTCCTCTCTGGATCTGGTTAAGGAACATGTAAAATAGCCACTGTTTCATTTTTAAGTTGCCCACCTATTGTAAATTGAGGGTAAATAGGTGCTGAGGCAAGTTTAGGTAAAGGCAGGTAACTGCCAAGCTTTCAAAATATGAATACAACTAGCTCCAAAGGAAAAAAATAGCATAGCCCAACTAGTACTCTACAGTACAAATTTTTAGAAGTCTGAAAACTTTTCCTATAAAAATCAACATAAGTAAATATTTAAGATTTTTGTCCTATATAATCTCTGTCACAACCACTTAATTTCAGTTTTGTACTGGGAAAACAGCCATAGGCTATCCATGGACAAATAGTCATGGATAGCCTATCTAATAAAAGAGTAATATGCAAATTGACCATACCTCTGCTATACCCACAAGCCATGCATACCAGCCAATCAGGAGCAGGTATGCAATTTAACCCAACCAAGATGCCTGTGGTCACGGAGTGAGCAGGAGGCTTTGGTTTCCCTAGCAATGGAGGAAGCCAAGCTTTCTGCACACCCCAGCTGGCCTACTCAAGGCTACAAAGTTTCAATTATAGAAGATAAATTTCAACAAAAAATGGTGGCAGACATGGAGCTAGAGAGAGCTGGAAGCTTGAGTTGCCCCCAGCAATGGAGGAAGTCAAGCTTCCTGCCCACCCTGGTCTGCCCTGCCCTCTGCTCTTCTCAAGGCTAAAAAGTTTCAATTATAGAAGATAAATAAATCCCAAATACCAGGGCCTCTGCTTGGTTTATCAGGGGGAGTGGCTGGTTTGCAAACCACTACAGGCCCTTGGCCCAGTCCACCTTACACACAAAGGAGACCCCCACCCTGATCTGGGGCACCCTTCAGGGCAAACCAACTGGCCCCCACCCATACACCAGATCTCTATCCTATCTAATAAAAGAGTAATATGCAAATTGACCATCCCTCCAACACACAAGATGGCTGCCCCCATGTGGTCAAAGATGGCTGCCCCCATGTGGACACAAGATGTTGACCACAAGATGGCCAGCAGGGGAGGGCAGTTGGGAGGGACCAGACCTTCAAGGGAGGTCAGTTGGGGGTGATCAAGCCTGCAGGGGATGCCAGTTAGGGCCAACCAGGCTGGAAGAGGAGGGAAGTTGGGGGCAACCAGATCTGCAGGGAATGGCAGTTGGTGGAAACCAGGCCTGCAGGGGAGGGCAGTTAGGCATCAATCAAGCTGGCAGGGGAGTAGTTAAGGGGTGAACAGGCTGGCAGGCAGAAGCAGTTAGGGGCTATCAGGATGCAGGCAGTTGAGCAGTTGGGAGCCAGCAGTCCTGGATTGTGAGAGGGATGTCCGACTGACTGTTTAGGCTCTATCCTATAGGGATCAGGCCTAAACGGGCAGTCAGACATCCTTCGAGGAGTCCCAGATTGGGGAGGGTACAGGCTGGACTGAGGGACACACCCCCATGCACAAATTTTGTGCACCAAGCCTTTAGTATTCTAATAAAACTTTATAAAAATGGGAGACAGGAAGAGTTTGGTCCAGTGGCTATAGAATAGATGTAGACTTCCAGTTTGGAGACTGATAGAAGTTCAGGCTAGGACAAGGAAATTATCGTGATACAGAACATGCAGCTTCTCTGATCCCAACCATGATAAATGAGCACAAGTATAATCCTCCATTGAAATCTGTAGGCAAATGAGAGTAGGAACACAATCTGTGGATCCCTATTCCTTCAAACTTATAAAGAGATGGGGGTAGTGTGAGAGGAGGGGCATTCTGCCTAATCCATGATTATTTATACCGTGGTATGTCACCAGCAATGTTCAACTCAAGATGAGGTAATGGAGATACCATGATCTGTTGACCTTGTTATGTCATCAAAAGGAACTGCTTTTGACCATAAAATGGTGGATTTCTTCCTAGTGATTCACACATTACCCAGAATCCTCTAGCCTGTTCTTCATAAAATTCTAAATGTGTCAATAGCAATTTGCTTACACAACTGGGGTATGTGTGTGTGTGTGTGTGTGTGTGTGTGTGTGTGTGTGTGTGTGTGTTTAAGCAAGCACTAAGGTCAATTCCTGTCTTCATTCCTTTGGGCCAAAAATAATATATTTGTCAAAGGAAGGAAATGATGGGCAGCTCTTTGGTAAGTTTGGAATGAACATTACCTTCATTGGTGTGCATACATTGGCACAAAGGAGAGCATGATCCAAAGAAAATCACCCATACCAACAATGGGAATGATTGAAAAGGCATTTGGTGTCTCATGAATTTAGAGGAAATTCAAAATTCAAACATTTACCCATAGTTACAGTAAGGAGAGGAGTCAGCATACCTTAATGTAATACCCTGAGTCATGTCTACTTTGGGGGTGGGAGGCAACACAAATTTAGCAGAGGCATACCTTTATTTAATTAGCCCTGATGCAAATATTTCTTGTCTTTTGCAGTTACATACCTTTAAGAGAGTGCCTGGTACCAGAAGGTTGGCTCCTACTGGGACTTAATTTCATCCAGACAGATCCAAGTGTGTTCATTAAGTGCTGATTGGGTTTCACACAGGTGGAGACAGTTAGGGCACAGATAGAGAGGCAGTGCTGATTGTGTTAAGCATAAAACACCATCTGTTTCCCAAATAAGAACAGGAACTGCATCCATATTCTCTGGTTATATTTACATGTCTCAAAAAAAGTAGGTAAAAACTAAGAAAACACAAAACAATATATCTAAAGGCTTTTTAAAAAGCTATTATTTTCCCCCGTAATGCAAGCATTTTCCAATGTAAGGACTTATTTTCCTCCAAGGCAAGCAGCCTTCCCAGTTAGCCAGCTCTTAAAGGCACTTTAATATGCTTGTGTTTGAAACTAAAGAATGCAAATGAGCTGACATGCAGACTCCCATTTTATAACAAAACTGGTAGCCTGGTGCATGAAATTTGGGCACATTAAAATAAAATTATTTAGAGGAAATATTTTAATATTACTATTTGCCCTAACCAGTTTGGCTCAGTGGATAGAGCGTTGGCCTGTGGACTGAAGAGTCCCAGGTTCGATTCCAGTCAAGAGCATGTTCCTTGGTTGTGGGCACATACCCAGTAGGGAGTGTGCAGGAGGCAGCTGATCAATGTTTCTAACTCTCTATCCCTCTCCCTTCTCTGTAAAAAAATCAATAAAATATAATTTTTAAAAATACTTTAAAAAAAAGAAAGAAAATCTTCCTCCTGTCAGAGTCTGGGGCGTGCCATGAGACCCACAGTCAAATCTCCACCCACCTGTGGTGCCTCAAAATCACAGAGGCAGGATTTCTATAACAAAAGATGGTCTCCTGTCAAGCCTCATTCCCATTGGGCGAGATCCAGCCCCAGCCAACCCCACCCTTGTCAGGGGTCATAGCCTCAGTTCCCCTGACAAATCCTGCTAGGCAGCAGGTACAGCCTGAGGTCCCCCAGTCCAGCACCGGAATGGGGAGCATGTCTTGAGATACTCCATTGAGCCCTGCTGGGTCAGATGCATGGCTTGAGGTTCCCCATCAAGCCCCGCTGGGTGGGAGACATGGCTTGCGATCCCTTATCAAGCTTTGCTAGGTGAGGCTGTGGTCTGAGATCCCCCATCAAGCCCCACTGGCCAAGCACCAGGTGGGGTGCACAGCTTCAGATCACCTGGTGCTGGGGTGGGGGTGTGGCCTGAGGTCCTCCAGCTCAGGGTGGTGGGAGCAGCCTGAGCTCCCCAGCCCAGCACCAGAAGGGAGGGCTCACCTTGAGGTGCCCTGCCAAGCCCTGCTGGGTGTGGGCATGGCCTGAGGTCCCCTGTCAAGCTCCACCAGGCAGGGGGTGCAGACTCAGGTCTGTTACCCCAGCCCAGCGCTATGCAGCCTCAGGTCCCTGCTGATTGCTCCTTCAGGCTTGTTATGGGAACTCAGCCTCTGCTGTGTATGCAGCCATATTGTGTTATGGAAACCCCATCTCCGCTGTGGGCGCCCCAATCTTTGTGATGGTATGATGGTCAGTTTGCATTTTCCCCTATTTATATAGATAAACAGCCTGAGGGTGCTAAAGGGAGGAGGGATAGCTGTTGATGGAGTGAGTTAATGGGCACTTGAGTTCATCTGATAGGGGTTTCTTTGTTGCTTGACCACATAGATCTAGAGATTCACAATTCTACACTATTTCAAGCCAACCTCCCAGAAAAAACTATTATACCAGCTTGCCTTTTTCCATTCACCATTTCTAAAACTTTCATGCCCAGCAGGTGGTGGTGGGGACAGTGTGTTACAAACCTTATCTTCCCCCACTTCTGATATTAATTTCATGACTTCACTGGTAAAGATTCCCATTCTATCTAATAAAGAGGGGGTATGCTAATTGACCCTCATGCCAACACAAAGATGGAGGTGCCGACAGCCAGGACAGCCAGTAAGGCTGTGACTAATTGACTGCCCCATCCACAAAGATGATGGTGCCTATAGCCACAAGATGGCAGCACCACCAGTCCCCTCAGCCCTGCTGGGGCAACAGGTGTGTGGCAAGTCTGGCCCCGCCCAAGGCAGGCCCAGCCACTCTGCGTACCTGCCTCTGGAGTCCCCCAGTCCCTTCAGCCCCCCAACTGCCCAGGGCTGGCCCGAGGCACAGGCAAGCCTTGGATGGCAGCTGTCCAGCTGCCCAGGGCTAATCAAGGCTCAGGTAACCAGAGCCAGCTGAGGCTTGTGCTGCCAGGAGTAGCAGCAGCAGAGGTATGATGGGGCGTCACCTTCCCCTGATTACTGGGTAGCCTCCTGCCCCTGAGTGCTTCTGGAGTGTGAGAGAGGGCAGGCCATGCTGAGGATCCCCCCACCCCCGCCTCCATTGCATGAATTTTCATGTACCAGGCCTCTAGTCCCTACCCCAGGCAAATGAGTGGAGCAAGCCACCCAGCCCTAGAGCAGTGGTCAGCAAACTGTGGCTCAAAAGCTACATGCGGCTCACAAGTCGCAGTTTGCTGCTCTGTTGACTAATGAGTTTGCCAACCACTGGGATTGAGGCTTAATCCCAAGGAACAACAACAACCTGTAATTATTGGAATCAACAGTCTAGATCAGTGGTCGGCAAACTCATTAGTCAACAGAGTGGCACACTGCAGCTTGTGAGCCGCATGTGGCTCCCAAGCTGCAGCTTGCCGACCACTGCCCTAGAGCCATGGCCAGTAAGCCATTCTGAAGCTCTGCTTGTAAGCTTCAGCTCTGTCAGTGAAGTGTGGACTGTACAGCCTGGGGCTGGACAGGAAAGGAAAGAAGAAAGGGGCTGACACCTGCCCCTTTGGATTTTCTGGAGCATTTTGTTGTACTTCTGGGGGATTCATCCCCAGTATGCTGTGAGGATGGCTGCAGTAGTGGAAGGGTCACTCATTATCACTGTCAGATACAAAAGACCCACAGACTCCTTGACTCTATAGATTGATGCTGGATAACTAACCTTCCAGCATCCTTCCTGCAACACAGTGGTCTTGGCTGCTTCTTGATAGTGGTCACTTTATATCTATGCAGGGCATGGCTTCAGGAGAAATGTTTCCAAAATTGGAGATCAGTTTAACAATAAGGTCACTCTACAGATTGCTCTTTGCCAATGACTAGTGATATTACTCAATGGCACTAAAACCCCTCCACCACCCAACACTCCACATCCCCCTCTGCACCTCCTACCTGATCTCTGAGGATCCAGATTTAGTATTTGGCTGTCATACAACCCTGCTGAGTATATCTCCACCCCTACATTTTCACACAAGCCATTTATTCTGACTGGGATGCCCACTTTTCTTCCTTCAATTAAATCCCAACCTATTCTTTAAAAGCATTTAAGACTTCCTCAATACTGTCAACCCATTTGAACTCATTCCTCATCTGAACACCTATGGTATTTACTATTTGATTACCTTTGGAATAATTAATCATATGCCTGCTGAGATTCTTAAAGTGTGTCTCTCGTGATTTTTCTTGCTTCTACTAATATATTAGTATTGTTAGCAATGTGAAGGCAGAGGCTTTTTATGATAGTCTCTTGTCTCTGCCATAGAACTTAGCACAGTGTAGAGACACAGTAAATAGCAATCCATTTAGCCACTTGTAGATTGAAAACCCTTGATAGTATGGATTAATGTTTATTTTTCTCATATTGGGCCTTTGTGTACCCTAAAATGGGAAGAGAAACTAAGGTTTGTGTGTGTGAAATTTATGGCTCACACACATATATCTACTTCAATCGTTCCTTTCAATAACTTTATGAGGGTTGTTACATCCCATTGTAAAAACAACAAAAACTGAGACTCAAAGAATGAAGTCACTTGCCTAGGTTTACACAACTAGGAAGTTGCAGTGCTGGATTTGAATGCAGGTTGTTCTGATGTCAACGAAAAAGTATTGGCAATTATGCTGTGTCCCTGACACTTGAGTATAAGGACCCAGGTAGGTGTTGGTGGTGGGGATTATAGTTTGGAAATAATACATTTTAATTTTTATTATTCAGTCAAATGTGATTTAATAAACATTTGATATTTAGTAAAGCAAGTGCTACATTCTATATTAGATGCTGAGAAGGATCCAAAAAAAAAAAAGGCTAAAACTGACTTCTGGGAGCTCATAATCTCACAGAGGAAAAAATACCTATTGAACCAAATTCTGATAAAAGCTGGTTCTGACACAAATTTATGAGGAAAAGAGACGGATTGGTTTTGACTGAAATTGTAGGGGAAGTCATCTTGGAAAATGTGTATTTTAGTTGGGTCCCTAACTAAAGGGTCAGATTTTTACAACTAAAAGGAAAAAAAAAGCCTTCCAGACTAGAGGACCTGGGATATATGTATGCATAGATACTTACTCTGGAGCCCAGCCCCATGGATGAGTAGTGTTGTGTTAATAAAATTCTGGTTGGAAAGATGCTATCTTTTTCTCTTGTACTATGCCAAGGGCACAGTCCATCTGTAAATGAGTACGATTCTTTACCTCAGGGATTACAATACTAGAAGACTTAACTAAGGTGGTGAAAAGGTCATCACAGTGGCCTCCAAACTCAATGAATAGTTGCAGGCTGATGATTTCATAAATACTATATATCCAATTTATTATTCTTCTTGATTACCATCTAAAATAGTTATAGGAAGGAAAATGCTCAATTAAAAGTTATTCAAACCCTGGCTGATTTGGCTCAGTGGTTGAAGTGTTGGCCCACAGACCAAAGGGTTGTGGGTTCCATTCCCAGACCAGGGCATGCACTTCAGTTGCAGGTTCAATCCCTAGTCCTGGTCAGGGTGAGAGTGAGAAGCAATCAATCATTGTGTGTGTGTGTGTGTGTGTGTGTGTGTGTGTGTGTGTGTGTCTCCTCCTCCCCACACCCTTCCACTCTAAAATTCAGTGGAAAAATATACTCACTCCTCAGGAGAGGATTAAAAAAAAAGTCATTCTATGGGAAAGATTAAAATTACATATTCCATTTTCTTTTCTTTTTTTAATTTAAATTATTTTAGACACAATAAACATTAATACTTAAAGAAAATAAAAGATTTAAATATAATAATATTACCCAAATGGTACTAACATAGTATAATATCACAAAAGTTGTAGGAAATATTAAAAATTTGCAAATAACAAGATTACTTTTATTATATTCTAAAATATTTTTTTTCCTCTGGCTCTATTTTTGTTCATCAGTTTATATTGTTCATTATACTTCACAAATGAAGTATAATGAACAATATACTTACCTTTCTCTGATTGGCTTATTTTGTTTAGCATAATTTTTTCCAGGTCCATCCATGCTGTTGCAAATGGTGAGGTCATTCTTTTTTTACAGCAGCATAGTATTACATCATGTAGATGTACCACAGTTTTCTAATCCACTGATCTGCTGATGGGCATATAGGCTATTTCCACATCTTAGCTATTGTAACTTGCATTGCTATGAATATAGGGGTGCGTATGTTCTTTCTGATTGGTGTTTCTGATTTCTTGGGATATATTCCTAGAAGTAGGATTACTGGGTCAAATGGGAGTTCCGTTTTTAATTTTTTGAGGAAACTCCATACTGTTTCCCACAATGGCTGCACCAGTCTTCATTCCCACCAGCAGTGCAGGAGGGTTCCTTTTTCTCCGCATTCTTGCCAGCACTTGTTCTTTGTTGATTTGTGATGATAGCCATTCTCACAGGAGAGATGGTATCATATTATTGTTTTGATTTGCATCTCTCGGATGATTAGTGACTTTGAGCATATTTTCATATGCATCTTGGCCTTCTGTATATCCTCTTTTGAAAATTGTCTATTTACAACCTTTGATCATTTTTTGATTGGATTGTTTATATTTTGTTTGTTTGTTAAGTTGTATGAGTTCCCTATAAATTCTGGAGATTAAAACTTTATTGGAGATAACATTGGCAAATATGTTCTTCCATGCAGTGGGCTCTCTTGTTTTATTGATGGTTTCTTTTGGTGTGCAGAAGCTTGTTATTTTAATTTAGTCCCATTTGTTTATTTTCTTCTTAGTTTCCATTGCACTAGGAGCTATATCAATGAAAATATTGCTATGACATATGTCTGATATGTTGCTGCTTATGGAGTCTCCTAAACTTTTTATGGTTTCCTAGTCTTACATTTAAGTCCTTTATCCATTTGAATTTATTTTCATGTAGAGTGTAAGTTGGTGGTCTAGTTTTATTTTTTTTTACACATATCTGTCCAATTTTTCCAACAGCATTTATTGAAGAGACTGTCTTGACTCCATTTTATGCTCTTGCCTCCTTTGTCAAATATTGAGCATAGTGGTTTGGGTTGATTTCTGGGTTTTATTTTCTGTTTCATTGGTCTATATGTCTGGTCTTGTGGCAGTACCAGGCAGTTTTGAAAACAGTGGTTTTGTAATATAACATGATATTTGGTATTGTGATCCCTCCAACTTTGTTCTTCTTTCTCAAGATCACTGTGGCTATTTGGAGTCTTTTTTTATTCCATGTGACTTTTTGGAAAGTTTGTTCTATGTTTGTGAAATATGCCATTTGTATCTTAAAGGGGATGGCACTGAACCTATAGGTTGGGTAGTATGGACATTTTAATGATGTTGAATCTACCAATCCATGAACATAGAATATTCTTCCATTTGTTTTTGTCTTTCTCTATCTCTTTTTTCAACGTTCTGTAGTTTTCTGAGTATAGGTTTTCTACATCATTAGTTAAGTTTATTCCTGGGATTTTTAATTTTTTTTTTCTTTTTAGTTTCTCTTTCTGTCAATTAATTATCCTATATAATAAAGAGCTAATATGCTAATTTGACTGGACTGTGGCACGACCTTCCAGAATGACCAGTGGGCTGGAGTGTGAGGCTGTGGGGGCATGAGACACCTGGGGCAGTGAAGCAGTCAGGGCTGCAAGGGCCAAGAGGCAGCCAAGGCGGCCAGGACTGTGAGGCAGCAACCAAGGCAGCTGGTGCTGCTAGACAGCTAGCTGCTGAGGTGGCCAGAGATGTGAGGGCTAAGGCAGTGGGGTCTCTGAAGACCTACCATTGCATGAATTTCGTTCATCGGGTCTCTAGTTGATATATAAAAAACAAACAAACATAGAATTCTGGGTGTTAATTTTGTATCCTGCTACATTGCCAATTTGATTTATTAAATCTAGTAGCTTTTTGTTGGAGTCTTTACGGTTTCTATGTACAGTATCATATCATCTGTGAATAATGACAGTTTTACTTATTTTCCAATTTAGATACCTTATATTTCTTCTTCTTCTATGATCGCTATGGCTAGTACTTCAAGTACTGTATTGAATAGGAGTGGTGAAAATGGGGATCCCTGTTTTGTTCCTGTTCTTAGGGGAAATGGTTTTAGTTTTTGCTCATTAAGTATGATATTGGCTGTATGTTTATAATATATGTTCTTTGTCATGTTGAGATATGCTTCTTCTATTCCCACTTTGCTGAGAGTTTTTTTTTTTTTTTATCAAAAATGGGTGTCGGATTTTGTCAAATGCTTTCTCTGTGTCTATTAATATGATCACGTGATTTTTGTCTTTCAATTTGTTTATGTGATGTATCACATTTATTGATTTGTGAATATTGTACCAGCCTTGCATTCCTGGAACAAATCCCACTTGATCATGGTGTATGATCTTTTTAATATAATGCTGGATGCGATTTGCTAATATTTTGTTGAGGATTTTAGCATCTATGTTCATCAGGGATATTTTCCTATAATTCTATTTCTTTGCAATGTCTTTTTCTGGTTTTGGAATTAGGATATTGCTGACCTCAGAAAAAGAGTTTGGAAGTGTTCCTTTCTTTTGAATTTTCTCAAATAGTTTGAGGAGTATAGGTGTTATTTCTTCTTTCAATTGTTTGGTAAAACTCCCCTGTGAAACCATTCACACATGGACTTTTGTTTGGTAGGAGTATTTTTATTTATTTATTTATTTATTTTGCTGCTTTTATTTCATCAGTTGTTATTGGACTGTTTAGGTTATATGATTCCTCCTGATTCAACTTTGGGAGATATTACATGTTTCTAGGAACTTGTCTATTTCATCCACATTGTCCAGCTTGTTGGCATATAGTTTTGCATAGTATTTTCATACAATCCTTTGTATGCCTGTGGTGTTAGTGGTTACTTCTCCATTTTAATTTCTGATTTTGTTTATGTGTCCACTCTCTTTATTTCTTGATGAGTCTGGCTAATGGTTTATCAATTTTGTTTATCCTCTCAAAGAACCAGTTCTTGGTTTCATTTATTTTTTTGTATTTGTTTTTCTTAGTCTCTGTTATGTATTTATTCTCTAATCTTTATTATTATTTCCTTTCTTCTCCTTACTCTGGGTTTTTCTTATTATTCTCTTTCTAGTTCTGTAAGTTGTAGGGTTATATAGTTTATTGCTGATTTTTCTTGTTTTTGTTTGTGTGTGTGTGTGTGTGTGTGTGTTTAAGTATGCCTTTAGTGCTATGAATTTCTCCTCTCTCAGGACTGCTTTTGTCATGTCCCATGGATTTTGGGTTGTTATGTGTTCATTTTTATTTGTTTCCAGGAAGTTTTTATTTATTTCTTGATCTCATTGGTAACCCATTAGTTGTTTAATAACATGCTATTTAGCCTCCATGTGTTTGAATGTTTTGGGGTATTTTTACTGCAGTTGATTTCTAATTTCATTCCACTGTGATCTTAGAAGATGCTTGATATGATTTCAATCTTCTTGAACTTGTAGAGACTTGTTTTCTATCCTAAGATCTGGTCTATCTTTGTGAATGATACATATGCATTTGAGAAGAATGTATATTCTTCTGTGTTGGGATGATATGTTCTACAAATGTCAATTAAATCCATCTGATCCAGTGTGTTATGTATAGTCTCTGTTTCCTTGTTATTTTTTTTTTCTGGAAGATCTATCCAGTGAAGTCATAGGGGTTTTAAAGTCCCCAACTATGACTGTATTGTTGTCAATCTCTCTATTAAAGTCTTCTAGAAGTTTATTTTTTAAAATAAATATAGGTGATCCTATATTGGGTGCATATATGTTTACCAGTGTTATAACTTCTTGTTGGATGAATCCCTTTAGTATTATGCAGTGACCTTTGTTGTCTCTTGTGTCTCATTTTAAAGTCTATTTTTTCAGATATGATATTGGTACTCAAACATTTTTTTTATTTTCCATTTGCATGGAAAATGTTTTCCATTCCTTCACTTTCATCCCCTGTGTGTATTTTGTTTTGAGGTGGGTCTCTTGAAGATAGCATATAGTTGGATCACTTTTTATCCATTCAGCTACCCTATGCCTTTTGATTGGAGCATTTAATCCATTTAAATTTAGAGTTATTATTGATAGGAACTTATGTATTGCCATTTTAATTTTGTATGGCTAAGTTTCTCTCTCTGTTTCTTCTTCTCATTATAGCAATCCCTGTAGTATTACTTGTAATGCTGGCTTGGTGGTAATGTACTCCTTTAACCTTTTTTTTTTTTTTTGGTCTGGGGGAAGCTGCAAGTTACTATACTAGTGGCCCAGTATGCAAAATTTGTGCACATTTAAAGGGGATTAATTAGAGGAAATATTTTAATATTGCTGCCTGCCCTTTCTCTATAATAGAAATGTCAGAGATGAAAGAAAATTAGTAAAATGTATATGAAAATCTTCCTCCTGTCAGAGTCTGGGGCATGCCTAGGGACCCAGAGTCAAGTCTCCACCCACACATGGTGCCTCAAAATCATGTGAGACCCAGACCCAGCCAGCCCCACACCCTTTGCAGTCAAATGCTCTACCATTGAGCTATACCCCCGTCCCATACCCTTTCGATTAGATCGAGACCCAGCCAGCTCCATTCTTGTCAGGCCCTGCTGAGCAAGGAATGCAGCCTCAGGTACCCCATCAAGCTCCACTGGGTGGAGCACACAACCTCAGGTCCCCCAGCCTTGCTCCAGGTGGGGGCACAGCCCCAGTGCACTCTCAGGTTCCCCGTCAAACCCCACTGGGCCAGGGCATATCCTGAGGTCGCCTGGCCTAGTGCTGGTGCAGGGGATGCAACCTGAGGTCCCCAGTCCAGGCCAGAATGGGGGGGTGTGCCTTGAGGTTCCCTTTCAAGCTCCACAGAGTGGGAGCCGCAGGCTGAGGTCTCCCGGCCCCAGGTAGGGGAAGTAGCCTGAGGTCCCCCAGCCCAGCACCAGGGTGGGGGGTGCACCTTGAGGTTCTCTGTCAAGCCCTGATGGGCGGAAGACGTGGTTTCAGGTCCCCTGGCCCAGTGCCATGCTGGAGGGCACAGCCTGAGGTCCCCATCAAGCCCTGCCAGGTGCGGGGCAGGGCCTGAGGTCTCCTGTCCTTGTGCTAGAGCAGGATGCTCAGCCTGAGGTCCCCTGTCAAGCCCCATTGGGCAAAGACCATAGCCTGAGGTCCCCTTCCCCAGCTCAGTGCCATGCAGCCTCAAGTCCCTGCAGCTTCAGGTCCTTGCGGATTGCTCATTAAGGCTCCTTATAGGAACTCAGCCTCCACTGTGGGTGCAGCCATCTTGTGTTATGGAAACCCTGCTTCTACTGTGGGTGCACCATCTTGTGCTACGGAAACCCCATCTCTGCTGTGGGCACCACTATCTTTGTGATAGCATGATGGTCAATTTGCATATTCCCTCTTTATTAGATAGGATATATATATATATATTTTTTTTTTCCAAAGAGGAAGGAAGAGGGAGACACAGATAGAAACATCAATGATGGAAGAGAATCATTGATTGGCTGCCTCCTGCATGCCCCTACTGGGAATCTAACCTGCATCCCAGGCATGTGCTCTTGACTGGAATGGAACCTGGGACCCTTCAGTCTGCATGGCAACACTCTATCCACTGAGACAAACCAGCTAGGGCTAATTTATTTTTTATATTTAGTCAACTTTTTCAGCAAAATTATCCACTACTTGATTATAATTTACATGAAGAATAAGGACCATCTTGCTTTATCTAGCATATAATATATGGCCTTGCTATTGTAGATAATAAATATTTGTTGGATGGATGGAACAAATAGCATCTAGCAAAGTGCCTGACACCTGGTTGGCACTTAATAATTATTTGTTAAACTATTTTTTAACCAGCCCAACTGGGTAGGGGACAGTGAAACAGAGAGACCATAAAATCTACGTAAGGTTTATATCAGCTGTCTTTTTCTCATCATTATTCATGAATGGAGGGTTATGAGTTTCCCCACTCTGCCTTTTAGTGACCTATATCCTCTCTAAAATGTAATTTAAACAAAGAGTAAAAGCTAACTCCTCTGCTAACAGAGTAAAATGGACCAGCCTCAAGGTCTTCCCTTTTTAAGACATTTACTTGCTGCTAAGCTCTTAACAGGAGAATCTCCTGGGAGGCTGACAGGCTGAGATGTTCTTTGCCTACACTAAACTTATTTTACTATATAGCTTGGTTCAGTCCTGAGAAACCTGAAATTGGCTTGGGACCCAAGAGAGAGAAAAGATAGTGTTTAATTCATTTTAGATAAAAATATAAATCTATATTTTTCTTTGGCCATTCTACAGTTTGAAACCACCTCATTACCTATTGCTTTATGCTCACTGTTTCAGCCAATATTTATGTAAAGGCTCAGCCTTCCATTAGACTTAGGTTGTGGATTTGAAAGCACATATTTACAGAGTACCCTGCCACGCCCTGGGACTTTTCTACTGGCTCACAGAAGTTCGCTTAATCCATCTCAGAAAAGTCTGTATTTGATTAAATGGTATCAGAATCTTTGAGCACTGAATTTGATTCCAAGATTTGTAAAAATGTTTCTACCTTCTTTTTGTCAGAGTGGGCAACTGCCTCCATGGCTGTGCTGGAGGGACACAGAAAACCCATCTATCCAAAAAATATCACTTTTCCCAATCACAGGCTCAAAATCCCCATCCTTAGCATCAGTAACAGATCAATAGCAAAGG
This sequence comes from Lasiurus cinereus, assembly GCA_011751065.1. NCBI lineage: Eukaryota > Metazoa > Chordata > Mammalia > Chiroptera > Vespertilionidae > Lasiurus > Lasiurus cinereus. The sequence continues at coordinate 12,463,787 of JAAGEH010000015.1, read as the reverse complement.
AGGGATTATTATCTTTTTTTATAGGGGGCCCAAAGTGGCCAAAATATGTTTTACTATTTCTATTAACATGATGACCCAGATTTCTTGATTTACTGAGCGAGGTGGGAGCTTAGAGTCTGAAGGGATTTTGTGGAGACAAGATGGCTAATGCCACATGAGTAGGGGGATAGAGGGTAGAATACTTGAGTGGTCAATAGTGGGATAAGAGGAAATGAAAAAGATCCCTGTAGGGTGGAGCCACAGAAAAACATAATCTGCCTTATAAATTTCCTTAAAGATAATCCTGTGTATGAGCCTCTCTCAAAGGAAAGCAAAATATAGTCTAAACTGTAGACTCAAATTCAATAAAACCCATATTTTCAGACCATTTTCTGCTATTTTGCTTGAAGTAAATGTTTTTTTTTTAATGTTTATTTGTCTGTGATATAAGTGAATTAGTGGTGCTGGTCTTACAAAGGTCATCAACATTATTCTCTAAACTTAAGTTCAGAGGTCAGGGTATCCTTAGTCCAAACAAACAAAAACTCTGCTGAAATTCTCAGATGTGGAATATATTTTCTCCAAAACTTCTACGGTGACTTTGCTTCTTCTGAGATTCATTGAAACAAACTGAGAAGTTAAAAATAAATTATCGCCATTATCCATTATCCATTGAAACAAACTGAGAAGTTAAAAATAAATTATCCTCCATTTCTTCTTGCTTGTCACAAGTGTAAATGGTAATGAAGGGGTCAGGATACATAACAATGAAAGGAGAGAGAGAGTGAAAGAAAAAGAAAAAGGAGGAAAAGGAGGGGGAGGAGGAGGAGGAGGAGGAGGAGGAGAAAGGGAATGGAAGTGAAGCTGAGACTGAGAATCAAGGAAATAAGGAAATAAGAAAATAATAAATATTCTTTAAGTTTATATAAAACTTATACTTTGTTATAAGCCAGATTCCACATAACATAGAAAACAAAACTGAGTAGATGTAATCTTTGTTCTCAGGACAGTAGGGGAATATAGACAGTAAGCAAGATAACTAACTGAAATGCATATAAGTGCAATGGAGAAAAATAAATTAGTCAAGAAGAATGACATGCAGGGGCTTGTTATTTTAAACTAGAGGTCCAGTGGACAATATTTGTGCACTTGTGGAATTGGGGGGGCATCCCTCAGCCTGGCCTGAGCCCTCTCTAAGTCTTAGAGCCATGGGGGGATGTACAATTGACAGCTTATTGGGCCTAAGCTGTCAATCAGACATCCTTAGCATTGCCACAGAGGTGGGAGAGGCTCCCACAACAGCTGCTGTGCTGGCCAGCCATGACCCGGTTTCTGGCTGAGCAGTGCTCCCCCTGTGGGAGTGCACTGACCACCAGGGGGCAGCTTCTGTATTGAGTGTCTGCCCCCTGGTAGTCATTCCACCATTCGTTCTTTTGCATATTAGCCTTTTATTATGTAGGATATGCTGTAGATGAGGCCCCCTAGAACCATAGAAATCCAAAAAATTTACTGTTAACTCATTCTTGAATTGCCCCCACTTAAAATCAGATTTCCCCCCATGGGGTGTGTGCTGCATCTGGGAGACCAGTGGGCTTGACACTTTTCCTCTCTGAGCTTCATTTCTGAATACATACTCATATACCATGGGAATTGTAATCTCTTCTATGCCTACCTCACAGGGTTGTCATGAGGAGGTTCTGAGCTAATAAATGAAATGTTTCATCAAGTAAGTGATGTCTAAACGGGAAGGGATTGTTATTTTTAAGCCATGGGTACCCTCGCAGGAAGCAGGTGCTGATTATGGAAGGAGGACATGATTGTTTTCCCTGTACTGCAGCTATGGAAGGTTTGCAGAGGGTTCTGCAGGCCTTGGAGGGGCAAGCTCTGGCCAGCAGCCCTATAATGGTGGTTGTCCCTGGTGGTGTTTGTGGGGGGCAGGGTATTAGGGGGACACTAGCAGGGCATCGAGGCCGAAGGGGAAGTAACTGTCAAACCTTTCCACTTGGCGCCATTCTTTAAATTGTATGTGGCTGCTTCACAGCTGTACCTACTCAGGTCTGGGCTCTAATCTCTTGAAGCAGGGTGGTGGCCAGGCCAGGGTGGAGCCAGGCGGGTTAGGAGGGCACGTTTAGCCACCCCTGCAGTGAGGTTCAGCATGTTTGCTCTATGGAGGTGGCCCTGCTGCTGGGAAGGAGGGGTCAGGGAAGGGTCTGACCCTGGGGACTGCTCAGGTCTGCCGCCACCCGAGTCTGGAGTTGTAGGGAGGAGAGGCGTGCCCAACCTCAGTGGGCACTGAGGGTGCTGATGGGTAGTCACCAGCATGTTATTGTTGTGGGCGCCCCTGGCAGGGGTGGTGGGGGGAAGAGATCGGGAGTCGAAAGTGTGGGCTGCAGCTACCCCTGAGGCTGGGTCTTCTCTCCATCCAATCAGCCGCCTCATTCCCCCAGAAGTGTGGGAGCTGGGGTAGGGTGTCTGTGCAGGGGGATTGGAAGACTCCCCATCTGGGCTCCTGTCAGGCACTCTCCTCAAACTCCCTGGGAACTTGGCTCTAGCCCCCAGCCCCCTGCTGCACAGGCATCAATATGCAAATTGGTTATTATGGGACACCATCATGGACAAATTAGCATATTACCTCTTTATATTATAAATAAGGTTTACAAGGGAGGCCTTACTGAAAAGGGGACTTTTGAGGAACTTTCTTAGCCATTTCCTAACTCACAGATCTTGTCCAGAGTGAGCTTTTCAGTATGGTAGCAAGCAATTATAGGATGTGCAGTTATGAGTCATGGTTCCAATGGAAAAATTAACTCCTATGAAAGCAAATGTCCTGTGAGATCTGCTCTTCCAGCCCATGTATTTGCATATGGTGGTAAATTATTTGTCCAAGGACATAGGCAAGTGAGAATCAAAGCTAAGAAAATAAATCAGCTTTTCTGATTCTTAATCTAGTGTCCTTTCCAGGCTACCCAGTGGTAATAAAAAAAAAAAAACACAAGTATTTCCTTCTATCCCCTACAAAACTGGAAATGTCTATGTTATTTCCTAAGTCGGCATTTCTCAACCTTGAATATGTATGTGAGTCTTCTGAGAGATACCAGGGCCAACCTCCAGAGGATTTTTTTTTATTGTGTTACATGTATACGTATCTCCCCATTGCCGCCCCTCCCTCCCAGGCATACCCCAACCCCCAAGTGTCTATGTTCATTGGTTATATTTATATGTATAGATACAAGTCCTTTGATTGACCTCTTATCTACCCCACCTCTCCTTAATCTTCCTGCTATAATTTCACAGTCTGTTTGATGCTTTACTGCCTCTGTATCTATCCTTTTGTTCATCAGTTTACAATGTTCTTTATTATCCACAAGTGAGTGAGATCATGTGGTGCTTCTCCTTCATAGACTGGCTTATTTCACTAAGCATAAGGCTCTCCAGTTCCATCCAGGTTGCTGCAAATGGTAAGAGTTCCTTCTTTTTAATGGCAGCATAGAATTCCATTGTGTAGATGTACCACAGTTTTCTCATCCACTCATCTGCTGACGGACACCTAGGCTGTTTCCAAATTGTAGCTATTGTAAATTGTGCTGCTATGAACACAGGGGTGCATAAATCTTTTCTGATTGGTGTTTGTAATTTCTGAGGATAAATTCCTAAGAGTGGGATTGCTGGGTCAAATGGGAGATCCATTTTTAGTTTTTTTAAGAATCCACAGGCAGCACAATCTCAGATATATGCAGAAAGAACTTCTTCACTGATACTGCTCCAAAGATAAAGGAAGCTAAAGAAAAAATAAACAAATGGGACTACATCAAAATAAAAAGCTTTTGCACAGCAAAAGAAACCATCAACAAAACAACAAGAAAGACCACTATATGGGAGAACATATTTGCAAATGTTATCACTGATAAAGGTTTAATCTCCAACATCTACAGCCAACTTATACAACTTATTAAAAGGAAGCTAAACGATCCAATAAAAAAATGAGCAACGGACCTAAATAGAACCTTTTCGAAAGACGACAGAAGGAAGGCCAAGAGACACATGAAAACATGTTCAAAGTCAATAATTATCTGAGAGATGCAAATCAAAACGACAATGCAATATCATCTTACACCTGTCAGAATGGCAATCATCAACAAATCAACAAATGACAAGTGTTGGCGAGGATGAGGAGAAAAAGGAACCCTTGTGCACTGTTGATGGGAATGCAGACTGGTGCAGACACTGTCCAGAGGATTTTTTTTTCTTTCTTTAAAATTAATTGATTCTTCATTGTTGAAAGTATTATATATGTCCCCTTTTCTCTTCATTGTCTTCTCCCAGCCTGCCCTTTTCCATGCCTCCCAACCCCTGACTTCACCGCCCCCCCCTATTGTCTGTGTCCATTGGTTATGCTTATATGCATATAAGTTATTTGGTTGATCTCTTACCCCATCAACACTCCCCCCTCCTCCCCATCCACCTTCCCCGGTCTTCCTTCTGAGGTTTGACAGTCTGTTAGAAGATTCTATGTCTTGGGATCTATTTTTGTTCATCAATTTATGTTGTCCATTATATTCCACAAATGAGTGAGATCATGTGAATCTTTTTCTTCTCTGATTGGCTTATTTGGCTTAGCATAATACTATGCAGGTCCATCCATGCTGTTGTAAATAGTAACAGTTCTTTCTTTTCTACAGAAGTGTAGTATTCCATTGTGTAAATATACCACTGTTTTTTATCCACTCATTTGCTGATGGACATTTAGGCTGTTTCCAAATCTTAGCTATTGTAAATTGCACTGCTATGAACAAAGGGGTACATATATTCTTTGTGATTTATGTTTCTGATTTTTTCAAATATATTCCTAGAAGTAGGATTATTGGGTCAAATGGGAGTTCCATTTTTTATTTTCTGAAGACATTGCATTCTGTTTTCCACAGAGGCTGAACCAGTCTACAATCCCACCAGGAGTGTAGGAAGGTTCCCTTTTTTTCCACATCCTGGTCAGCACTTGTTATTTGTTAATGATAGCCATTCTGACAGGTGTAAGGAGGTACCTCATTGTTATTTTGATTTGCATCTCTCAGATGACTAGTGACTTTGAGCATGTTTTCATATGTCTCTTGGCCTTCTGTATGTCCTCTTTTGAAAAGTGTCTATTTAGATCCTTTGCCCATATTTTGATTGGATGATCTTCCTTTTGTTAAGTTGTATGAGTTTTCTATAAATTTTGAAGAATAAGCTCTTATCAGATGTCACATGGGTAAATATATTCTCCCATGCAGTGAGCTTTCTTATTTTATTGATGGCTTCTTTACTTGTGCAAAAACATTTTTTTTTATGTAGTATCATTTGTTTATTTTCTTCTTAGTTTCCATTGTCCCAGTGTAGTGGTCAACAAACTTTAGCTCACGAGCCATGGTTTGCAGCTCTTTTGACTAATGAGTTTGCCAACCACTGACATAGACTCTCGATTCCAATAATTATAAGCTGTTGTTGTTCCTTGTGATTAAGCCCCTATCCCAGTGGTCAACAAACTCATTAGTCAACAGAGCGGCAAACCGTGGCTCATGAGCTGAGGTTTGCCAACCACTGTCCTAGGAGATGTGTCAGTAAACATATTGCTATGAGCTACATTTGATATTTTGCTGCCTATGGATTCTTCTAAGATTTTGATGGTTTATCATCTTATGTTTAAGTCTTTTATCCATTTTGAGTTAATTTTTGTGTATGGTGTAAGTTGGTGGTCAAGTTTTAATTTCTTTTTCATATATCTGTCTAATTTTCCCAACACTATTTATTGAAGAAATAGTCTTAACTCCATTGTATGATCTTGCCTCCTTTGTCAAATATTAATTGAGAATAATGGTTTGGGTTGATTTCTGAGTTCTCTGTTCAATTCAATATGTCTATTTGTTCTTGTGCCAGTACCAGGCAGTTTTGAGAAAAGTGACTTTGGTCTTCTTTCTAAGGACTGCTGCAGTTTTTTGGGGTCTTTTTTTTTTTTATTCCATATAAATTTTGGAGAGTCTGTTCTAGGTCTGTGAAATATTCCATTGGTATTTCAATGAGGATTGAGTTGAATCTATAGATTGCTTTGGGTAATATGGACATTTTAATTATGTTGAATCTACCATTCCATGAGCACAGTATATTCTCTCATTTGTTTATGTCTTCCTCTATCTCTTTTTTCAGTGTCCTGTAGTTTTCTGAGTAGAGGTTTTTATCTCCTTAGATAAGTTTATTCCTAGGTATCTTAAGTTTTTTGTTGCAATGGGAAATGGAAATTTTAAAGTTATTTTTTAATTCATTATTGGTGTGTAAAAATGCCCTAGAATTCTGGGTATTAATGTTGTATCCAGCTACCATTACCAAATTCATTTATTATATCAAGTAATTTTTTATGGAATAATTAGGGTTTCCTATTTACAATATCATGTCATCCTATCTAATAAAAGAGTAATATGCAAATTGACTGTACCTCCACTATACCCACCAGCCACACCCACCAGACATGCCCACCAGCCAGTCAGAGCGAGTATGCAAATTAACCCAACCAAGATAGCTAGCACCACAGAGAGAGCAAGAAGGAAGCTTGGATTGCTCCTGGTGATGGAGGAAGCCGAGCTTTCTGCATACCCTGCCCTGCTCAGGCCTCCGCTTAAGGCTACATAGTTTCAATTGTAGAGAATAAATAAATCCCAGATACCAGAGCCTCTGCTTGGGTCGCCTGCAAACCACCATAGGCCCCTCCCCCAGGCCACCCTACACCCCAAGAGAACCCCCCATCCTGATCCAGGACACCCTTTAGGGCAAACCAGCTGGCCCCCACCCATGTACTAGGCCTCTATCCTATCTAATAAAAGAGTAATGTGCAGATTGACCATCACTCCAACACACATGACTGTCCCATGTAATCAAAAGATCCTGCCCCTATGTGGATACAAGATGGCCACCACAAGATGGCCATCAGGGGAGGACAAGCCTGCAAGGAAGGGCAGTTGGGGGTGATCACACCTGCAGGGGAGGGCAGTTAGGGGTGACCAGGCCAGCAGAGGGAAATTGGGAGTGACAGGGCCTGCAGGGGAGGGCAGTTAGGGGCAAACAGGTTGGCAGGGGAGCAGTGAGGCATCAATCAGGATGGCAGGGGTGTGGTTAGGGGGTGATCAGGCTGTCAGGCAGAAGTAGTTAGGGGCAATGAGGAAGGCAGGCAGGTGAGCAGTTGGGAGCCAGTAGTCCTGGATTGTGAGAAGAATGTCCGACCGCCCGTTTAGGCCTGATCCAAGTAGGGCAATCGGACATCCCTCAAGGGGTCCCAGATTAGAGAGGGAGCAGGCTGGGTTGAAGGACAGCCCACCCCCGCATGCACAAATTTCGTGCACCAGGCCTCTAGTCAGTTAATGTCAGTTTTACTTTTTTTTTTTCCAATTGAGATGGCTTTTATTTCTTCTTTTTGACTGATTGCTATGGCTAGCACTCCTGGTACTATGTCAAACAGGAATGTTGAAAATGGGCATCTCTCTCTTGTTCCTATTCTTAGGGAAAATGGTTTTAGCTTTTGCTCATTTATATATATAAAAGTGTAATATGAAAATTGACAAGACAGTGGAACAACCAGTTTCTATGACATACATTGACAACCAGGGAACAGATGCTCAACTCAGGAGCTGTACCTAGACCCTGCTGGCCAAGCTCTCAATTTCTACCCCTGGCTGGCAGGCTCTAATCACCTGATGGGAAATGGGGAACCAGGGTGGGTGGCAGTGGACGCTGGCAGCACCAGACCAAGGCCTCCACCCCACTGGTTGCCCCACAGACACAGGGCAATGGGTGGTGGGGGGCGGGAATAGCCAATCTCTTGATTCCTCCCCCTATCTGGCAGGTTCTGATTGCCAGATGGGGAATGCGGAACCAGGGATAGGTGGCAGTGGGGAGCAGCAGCTGGGGAAGATGGCCCTGATTGCAGGCCAGACCTATGAACCATACCCGTGCACAGATTCCAAGTGCCAGGCATCTAGATAAGTAAGATGTTGGCTGTAGGTTTTTCATATAAAGTTTTATTTTTTTTAAAAAGGAAACATATGTACTATTCTTTGTAATACTTTAAACAATAAATAAAGAAAATATATTCAAAAACTAAAATAAAAAGCTTTTATTATGGTGAGGTATTCCCAGCTTGCTGAGACTTTTTATCAAGAAAAGGTGTTGGATTTTGTTGAATGCTTTTTCTGCATCAATTGATATTATCATATGATTTTTGTGTTTTAAGTTAATATCATGTATCACATTTATTGATTTGCAGATATTGTACCAGTCTTGCATTTCCTGAATGTATCCCACTTGGTCATAGTGTATGATCCTTTTAAAGTATCGTTGCATTCGATTTGCTAATATTTTTTTTGAGGATTTTGGCATCTATGTTCATCAGGGATGTCAGCCAGTAATTCTGTTTTTTGTAGTGTCCTTATCTGGTTTGGGGATTAGGGTAATGCTGGCTTCATAGAAAGAGCTTGGAAGTGTGCCTTCCTCTTGAATTTTTTGGAATAGTAGGAGGGTAGGTTTTAGTTCTTCTTTGAATATTTGGTAAACTCTCCTGTGAAGCCCCTCTGGACAAGGGCTTTTGTTTGCTGGGAGTTTATTGATTACATCATTAATTTACTAAGTTGTTATCAGCCTATTTCTGATTCTTCCTGATTGAGTTTTAGGAAATTATATTTTTCTAGGAATATGTCCCTTTCATCTAGGTTGTTCAGGTTGTTGGAATAAAGCTGTTCATGGTATTTTTTTTTAATCCTTTGTGTTTCTGTAGGGTTGGTCCTTATTTCACCTTTTACATTTCTAATTTTGTTTATTTGGGTCCTCTCTCTTTGTTTCTTGTTTAGCCTGGCTGGAGGTTCATCAATCTTGTTTACACTTTCAAAGAACCAGCTCTTGGTTCTATTGATATTTTGTATTATTTTTTTGGTCTCTATAATTTATTTCCTCTCTGATCTTTATTATTTCCTTCCTTCAACTTACTCTGGGATTTTCTTGTTCTTTCTAATTCTTTAAGTTGTAGCATAAGGTAATTTATTGCCAGTTTTTCTTCTTCTTTTTTTTTTTGTTGTTGTTGTTGAAGTAGGCCTGTCCTACTTTCACTGTGTTCCATAGATTTTGGATTGTTGTGTTTTCATTGTCATTTGTTTCTAGGATGCTTTTTATTTCTTTAATTATCTCTTTGGTAATCCAATCATTGTTTAATAGCATGTTATCTAGCTTCTAAGTGTTTGATTATTTTTATTATAGTTGATTTCTAATTTTATGCCGTTGTCATCTGAGAAGATGCTTGGTATGATTTCAATCTTCTTGAATTTGAAGAGCCTTAGCCAGTGTCCTGAAATGTTGTCTGTCTTTGAAAATTTTACATGTACAATTGGCTTTGGGATGAAATGTTCTAAAGATGTCCATTAATTTCATCTGATCTAGTGAGTCGTTTAGGCTTGCTATTTCTTTGATTGTTTTTTTTGTTTGTTTGTTTGTTTGTTCCTTTTTGTCTAGAAGGTTTATTTAGTGATGTCAATGGGATATTAAAGTCCCCTATTGTTGTTGATCTCTCCCTTGATATCTTCTAGAACTTTTTTTTAATGTATGTTGGTTCTCCTATATAGGATTCATATATGTTTACCAAAGTTATATTCTCTTTTTGTGTCAATCCCTTTAGCATTATGATGTAGCCTTCCTTATCTCTTGCTATGGCCTTTACTTTGAAGTCTTTTGTCAGATATAAGTATCACTACCCCTGCTTTTCTTTTTCATTTCCATTTGCCTGAAAAATATTTTTCCATCCCTTCACTTTCAGTCTGTGTGAGTCTCTTATTTTGAGGTGAGTCTCTTGTAGACAGCATATATATGGGTCATGTTTTCTTATATATTCAGCCACCCTATGTTATTTGATTTTAACATTTAATCCATTTACATTTAAGGTTATTATTGACTAGAGGCCCATTGCATGAAATACATTCATGAGGGGAGAGAGGGGGGGGTTCCTCAGACTGAACTACACCCTCTTACAATATGGGACCCCTCATGGGATTTCTGTAGGATTGGGCTTAAACCAGCTGTTGGACATCCCTTTTGCAATCCAGGACCACTGGCTCCTAACCACTTCTGTCTTGGCCCCTGCCACCACAGATTCATCAGAAAGAATGTCTGGAATGACATCTGGAAAGTCATTCAGCTGATTGATTTCTAATTTTATCCCATTAGCATATTATGCTTTTATTATTATAGACTAGAGGCCTGGTGCATGAAATTTGTGCACTGGGAGGGATATAAGTATCACTCCCCTGCCAGATTGATCAACTCCTAACTGCTTCCCAGCCAGCCCAATTACCTTCAACAGCCTTCCCCTGCAGGCCTAGTTGCCCCCAGCTGCCCCTCCCCTACTGGCCTGGTAACCTTTGACTACCCTCCCCTACTGGGTTGGTCGCCACCAACTGCCCTCCCTGCAGGCCTGGTCCCTCCCAATTGTTCTCCCAACTGCCTCCCTCTGATGGCCCAGTCACCCTCAACTGCCCTTCTCTGTCAGCCATCTTGTGGTGGCCATCTGGTATCCACATGGGGGTGACCATCTTAGACCACATGGGGGCAACCATCCTGTGTGTTGTAGTGATGGTCAATTTGCATATTACCTCTTTATTATATAGGATAAGTAGTTTTTTGTTGTCATTTTAATTCTTTCTTAATGTTTTCCTTCTGCCCTTTCTATTTATTCTTTTAACAACAGTCCCTTTAGCATTTATTGCATTGCTGGCTTGGTGGTAATAAACTTTCTTAGCCTTTTTTGTATGGGAAGCTCCTGATTTAACCATCAATTTTGAATGAAAGCCTTGCTGGATAGAGTATTCTTGGATTCAGTCCCTTTCTTTTCATCATTTTGTATATTTCATTCCATTCTCTTCTGGCCTGATGTGTTTCTTTTGAGAAATCAGTTGATAATCTAATGGGAGATGCCCTTGTAGGTAACTTTCTGTCTCTTTCTTGCAGCCCTTAAGATTCTTTATTTGTCATCAATGTTTGCCATTGTAATTCCATCATGTCTTAATATAGGTCTTTTTGGGTTCATCTTGTTTGGGATGCTCTGTGCTTGTGTGACTTTTTCTTCCCAAGTCAGGGAAGTTTTCTGTCATTATTTCTTCAAATAGGTTTTCTAATCCTTACTCCTCTTCTTGTCCTTCTGGCAGTCCTATTATGTGTACATTGCTTTGTTTTATGTTTTTCTGAAGGTCCCTTAAAATCTCTTCTTGCTTTTTAATTTTTTTCCATTCACTGTTCAGCTTGGGTGTTTTCTACTCTGTCTTCTAACTTGCTGATTTGGTCCTCTGTCTCTTATCTAATGTTGAAACCTTCCATTGTGTTCTTTATTGAAGCTATATTATTCCTCATTTCATTTTGATTCTTACATATGTTGGTGAATTTCCCATCCAGATGGTTGAGCATCTTTATAACCACTACTATGAATTATTTCTCATATTGCTTGCTTCTATTTTGTTTAGTTTCTATTTTGATGATTCCTACTTTTCTTTCCTTTGCAGATTATTTCTTTGTTTCCCATCCTGCTTGGTGTCCAATTTCTTGAAGCCCCTAGTAGTTGAGTGGTCCAGGACTCATTAGCCCAGAGCCTGGGTCTACCTTTGAGTCTCACACCTTTATTGCCTCTACTCTGAGTTTTACTCCCTTTTCCCACATATCTGGTCCCTCCTTTCTCTGTTTTAGATGTTCAGGAGTGGCAGGGGCACTTGCACAGTTACTCTGGTGTGTGACTTCCTGAGAGGACCCAGAGCTTTTTGGCATGCAGTTCATTGTGAGACCCTAGTACCCACCAAAAGGTGTCGTCACCCTAGGACCCTTTGGCAGCACACTTGCAGCATGGTCCTGTGATCCATGGCTTGGTGCACTGAGTCCCACCAGTAGCATGGTCCTGGGGCTCATGGTGGGGTAACCACCAGGTGGATCTGGGTTCCACCAGCAGCACTGACCTGGTGCTAGGGATGGGACAGTTTCTGTGTGGCTCCCATTGGCTACTGTAATGCTGATCTGGGGCTGGGATTAGGGTGGTAGCCAGGCAGCTGTGTGTCACTATGGCAGCCCTGTCAGCATGGGATCCTAGGATGCTGGGTCCAGGTGTGAAGGTGAATAAACACAGTACAGTAGGTCTCTTTTGTGCACTGGCTGCAGATGCCTGGGATTTGGAGTCTGGCACATGGGCCAGGAGGCACTGTGTGGAAGGTCTCTCCGGTGTGTGCTCATTGCAGATGCCCCCTCCAGAGGATTCTGATGCATGTGGTTCATGGATCCATTTTGGAAACCCCATCTAGGCACTTTAAAAGATATTTTTTTATCAGTTTTGTCTTGAGTGATTTTTCAGATCTCAATTCCTTATTAAAAGATCATTTTAACCCACCCTTTTTTGTCTAGTGTCTTGTCATTTTGTCTTTAAACAAGTAACCATTTTTTCTCATCTGTATTTTCTTAGAATCTTATGTTCATTGGACATATGATTCAGATAAGAAATATCTAGAGCATAGGAACTGTGAAAAATATAATGCATATGTAGCTGCAAAAAGAGATTTGAAGGCAGATGATAGAGAAACTTTAAGTTCTGGCCAAGGAACTCAGACTTAAACTTGTTGAAAAGGCAGCTTTTGTAGACTTTTCAAGAGAAAGGTGATGCTAGCAGATTAATTTTCTCAGGCGAATATGTCAGACAAGATTGTGTAGGATATATATGTTATGCCTAGAGTTCGGGGTCCCCAATAATCAACCACCAGGGGACCTTTTTCCGATGCAAAAGCAAAGAGTCTTTATTCTAACCTGGATTTGGCTCCCAGTCTCTTTCTGGCCGATCAGCAAGATGAGAGAGTGAACCCTGGAAGAACAATGGGTTATATAGGGTTGGTTATTTGGGCGGGCTTAGGGAAGTGATGTGGGTTACAGAGATTGGTCACAGTTTTCTGTGGCCTAGCCTTATTAGGACCCTCGCTGTATTCCTGGAGCTTCATTGTTCCATTTGGGCGGTGGTAGGGGAAGTTAGGATACTGCTGGCATACCTGTGGTCACTCCCAGAAAAAGGAGGGGGTCTAGGTAGGGGGCCCAGCCCTATAGGACAAGATGGAGGAGAATTCATTTATGCTTTGTCCTTTCATATAGTGCTGAGCAAATAGTGGTAAAAGGATAATTTTTCGAGATAATTTTAAGATTGCAGGTAAGGGAAGAAATAGGATGTGAGGATAAATAAAGAGAAGGTATGGGTAATGAAAGCTATTGGAGAGGTAAGAAGCCACAGGACTTGATGACTAATTGGCTCTGTGTAGTAAAGAAAGATAAAGGAGTCAAACTGACTTTAAATATTTGGGCTTGCAATGTCATGATAAGAACCGCTGCTGGAAGAGTAAGTTTGTTGCAGGAAGAGGAAATGGCTTCAGTTTGAGCCATGTTAATCTTAAGGTGTTGGTAAGATAATCACATGGAGATATATAATCGAGAGAGGTGAGGTTTAGAGATCTACATATGGTTGTTATTATTTAATAAAATCTGTTGAGAATGTGATGTAAAAATATTTCTCTCTTTTCTAAGTCTAGCATGGCTAGAGAGCGGGTCTAGTTCCTGAGTAGTGGAGCTGAAGATTGAGAAAAGAAAGAAAGAAAGAGACAAGACACAAAATGGAAGATAAAAGCTGAGAACTGGGTGGGTCCTCTGCCATCTTCTGCTGGAGAGACAGTGACCCATAACCAATGCAGCATGTTTATTTTATACCCCCACATACCAAGAATTTTCACCAAAATTTGAGACAAAGGAGATTATTTGCATTCTTGAGTAGTTGAGTAGGCCCAAGCATTCCTGGTGCTTGACTGGATTTACATATCAAAACACATTGGTTGACACCTGCGCTGAAATGAAGGCCAAGCTGATAACACTCTTGCCTTTTTGGCAAAGCGTGTTCCCAGGTCTTGGCTTTGCCAAAGCCACTGGGTTCAGCTGACAATAATTAAAGAAAGCATGTACTATTCCAGGCACTGTTCTAGGCACTATTCCAGATGCTTGGTGTATATCAGTGAACAAACAGACAAAATATCCTTCTTCCATGGATCTGACATTATAACAGGGGTGAGGTGAATTAAGCATAATGAAAATAATAAATTAAGTAAATCTGTCCTAAATCAGAACATGGAAAGTGATGTGGGAAAACAAACAAACAAACAAGATTGAGGGAATGCCCCAAAAGAGAAGAATACAAGGAGAGAAACAAGGAGAACCAAGGGTAGACCCTTTGGGATACTGATAAAAAAGTAAAGATGATGAATAAAGTCAACTCCTTTAAAGTTTATAGAATAAAAGGTAGAGTTAGACTTGTAAGTCAGGCTTGCAAGAAATCAGATTATGGAGAGCATTTTTGGTTGAGGGGATTAGTGCAGAAACTTGAGAGTATCTATTCTCTGAAAAATAAAAAAAAGACCCAAAGGGAAGAGAGAGAATTTAAGACAGCGGTTCTCAACCTGTGGGTCGTGACCCCTTTGGGGGGCGAACGAACCTTTCACAGGGGTCGCCTAAGACTATTGGAAAACACCTATTTCCCATGGTCTTAGGAACCAACACACCGCTCCTCAGTGTAGCAATGTAGTTTACTGTTGTTATATTAAGACTGTTACCCATACTATACCACGATTCAAGACAAAATTTCACTTATTTGTAATTAGAAATAAATATTTCACAATATATAATTACATATTGTTTTTGTGATTAATCACTATGCTTTAATTATGTTCAATTTGTAACAATGAAAATATATCCTGCCTATCAGATATTTACATTACAGTTCATAACAGTAGCAAAATTACAGTTTTGAAGTAGCAACAGAAATAATTTTATGGTTGAGGGTCACCACCACATGAGGAACTGTCTTAAAGAGTCGAGGCATTAGGAAGGTTGAGAACCACTGATTTAAGAAAATGAGAAATGAATGCATGAAGGTAGAGTTAAGATCAAAGCAGGAATTTATATTTTAAAAATAATAAAAGTGCTGATGTTTACTTTGGAAGAAAAAGCAAAAATAACAGGAGACAAGGAAAAGTTGAGTGACGATATGGAAAGATTAGAGTGGAAGGGAATGGGAACGGAAAATGTTATTACAGTGGTACCTTGAGATATGAGTTTAATTTGTTCCGCCGTAACCTTGAGGCGTGGGAAACTATGAGATGCTCGAGTCTCGGTGAACTGGTTGGTCCTGTGCAGCCGGCCGATCCTCGAGATTACTCCTATCTCAAATGTTGCTCCTATTTCAAAGCAAAAATCGCTTGCTCGACTGCTCACACCTCAAAAATCTCGTATGTTGGGGCACTCGTATCTCGAGGTACCACTGTATTTTATAATTGTTTGAAAAGCATACAAAGGATAAGAAAAATAAATAAAAAAAGATTCGGCCAACAGTGTTGTGGGCCAGAGGTTGTGTATATGAGTGTGTAATGGAATCAGCATGATGAGTTGGATGTGTGTGTTCACTATAATCTTTATAGGTGGGGGACATTAAAGCAATAGTATGAGGGCTACAGGGATTGAGTTTAGAACAGTAGTCTCAGAAGAGGATGAAATTAGGGGAAACAGATTATTGTTGAGTAGTGTAGAAATGGTTGATTCTAGTTTCCTAACATTGATAGAAATAGAAGTGAAAGCAAGTGATGTTAGGAGAAATGAATAAGAAGGTATCCAGTAAATGGAAAGTCCAATGGGGTGGGAGAAGATGTTTAGTGGGAGTGACAGCACTGCTGGAAGTCTATTAGAAACTAAAGTAAGAGGGATATTTTAAGGCTTAATATTTCAAGGTTAGGACAATTTCAGGTGATAACAAACTAATGATGTGGCCACTGAGTTCATTGCTAAAGTAGAAAGTGAATGAAGGTTATTGAAATGAAGTGAAGGCCAAAGTCATGAATGAGTCATCCATATGAAGGATGAAATTTTTCAAAAAGACAAGAGGGATTATGTTGGAAAAAAAGATGATTATCTGGGCTCCAGAATGTTCAATGAATGCAATGGAATACTTGGGAGAAAGATCTGAGCATGTTCATAAAGAGGGTTTATCAGTCAGATGTTGAGAAGTTATTGATGAAAGAAAGTCTAGAAGATACACTGTAGAGTTTGGAAACTCTTATTAGTATTCTTTACTCCAGGATATATAGAGTTTGAATTAATGAAAAAACTATAAAGCTTGACTAATTCAAGTGTGGCCTATGAACCAGCAGCATCCAGGAGCCACCTGAGAGCTTGCTAGAAATGCAGAATCTCAGTTTCTACTCCATACCTACTGAATAAGAATCTATATTTTATCAAACTTTCCAGATTAAAATTTAAAAAGCACTGAAGGAAGTGTTATTATAAGAGGAAAGACAAAGTTTAGTGAAGAAGTAAAATAAACTTTTCAAAAGATTTGTTAAAAAGGCTTAGGTGTGGGTAGAGCTGACCTAAGTGGAGAACTAACCAGTTTTAATTGGAACAAACTAAATATGAACTTAACTGCTTGAGTTTCTATCACTATTTGGGTGGATCCAGGCAGACCTTTTTTTTGGTCCTGGGTTATCTTCAAGTGATAGAGAGAACTGGGTTGGTAAACCTTCCTGTAAAGTTCTTCTTAGGTAATAAGAACATGGATGATCATTGTCTGCAAATGGGTTTGTGGCTGAGGCCTGGGTGAAATTGCTTATAATAATGAGTTTTCTTGTTATCGAATGGAATCATGTTGGAAGGCAATGTAAATATTTCCAGTTACTTGGTAGAATAGATTAAATTCCTTCAGGAGGTGATCTGTTTTATGACCGTAGGAAATAAGTTGAGTGTCTAATAGTGGGGCCTGAGACAAAGTTAAAGATGTCAACAAGTGCTAGAAGACAAAGATGCATCCAACTGAAAACTCCAAAGTTGCCTTTACCTTTTTAAAGTTTGTTTACAGCTTTTTATTTCTGTATTTATTTTACTAGCTTCATCATTTACCTTTCCAAATAAGATGTATTGATCTAGGCAATGTTAATTAAAACACCCTAAAAACTTAAAGACTTGAATGAGAATAACATGTATTGACTGAATATATGAGCATGTAATAGTATCAATATTGAAAGCCCATGCTGTGAGAAGCTGTAGCAAAGCATTTTTAGCAGACTTACTTCAGGAACACTAATGATTAATTAGTATGTATCATAATGTAAAACAAATGTCACTCTAGCTATCTGAGTTTACCATTATTTGAGAGTGGAGTGATTTCCTATTGATCAGCAACAGTAAAATGTAAACTGCCTGCCATCTTGTGGAAGATAATGGGTATCTCATGCCCAGGAAAAAAGGCAAGGGATTCTCCTAGACTCTTGCATGTTCTCTTGAAAACTGTCAGGGATGCATTGTTTCCTGTACAGAAGTGTAGTAAGGATTAAAACAAAATTATCACATCTCAATTAAAAATTGCACAATTGTATTTCCTTTCTCATCACATATTTTTAAACTTAAGCATTCAACCAGAACAGTAAACTATTGTGTCTTTTCATTGGTGGCTATTTCTTGAAGAATCATAAGTTGGCCTGACCTGCTCAGTTTATTGGCTAGCCCTACTGTAGCTGAATGAATATTTCAGAATGCCATCTCAGAAGCAGAGTGCAAGCTATGAAAGAGTAGACTGATGCAGAATTCTTGGAGCACTCAAGAGTTTAACCTCCTCCTGGGGGGCCTTCAAATCGTTCTGCTCAGGGCAGCCATCAACTCAGTTGATTACTATAACTCGTTCAATCCAAAGAAAATATGTGTCCTGGGGAACAAATAGTTATTTCCTAACTCCAATCACAATTGAGAAAACAAATGGATCAGTAAAGGACTGCTCAGAGGAGCAATGAAAGGAATTGATCTTTGGAAAGAGAAGACAAAACTACCCACATGTTCCTTAACAGGTGGTTTTGGTCAGATTGCAGTAGGAAGGAGTTAATTGACTGGTCAATTTAGTTAAAAATGCCAATTTGGTAAGCTTGTACAGACCCAGTCAGGATCATTTTCAGAGACACTTTGACAACCTGTATTTAATACACTCTTTTATGTCTAGTCCTTATTCCTTCATTCAATCTATCTATCTATCTATCATCTATATATCAACTATCATCTATCTATTGATTTTAAATATCACACTGGACTAATTGGACTTCTTTGTTTTATATACATACGGAGGGTTTACAGTTGTGAGTAAGGTTAACAGAGTTTATTCGTGTACTATTCAACTATTATATTATTTATTACTAGAGGCCTGATGCACAAATTTGTGCAAGAGTAGGCCTTCCTTCCTCCTGCTACTGGCACCCGGTACCCGGGCTTCCCTTGCAGCCTCAGCTTTGTCCAGAAGGATGTTTGGTCTAATTAGCATAATACACTTTTAGTATTATAGATTCTTATTAACCTCCTTTTGTCCACCCTTTTATTTGTATTCCTGACTATCTTGTAGTAGTGCAGGAGCTGATCTTAATGATATCAAATTTGTTTTGAAAATATGGAAGGAAACTATGTAATAAACATAATATCCATCTGTTGATGGATAATTTAGGAAAGTTTTTATAAGAACTTAAAATAACTTTTATGGCTTCGCAGCCTATAGTTTAATTGAAGGGTAGCCATACAAGCTTTCCACAATAAGTAATTATAGAGTCATCAGAAATAATAGAACACTCTCAGACATTTATTATTCAGGAATCAGGTTATATATGAACATGTAGTCTAAACTTGTATTTCTCCAATGGCTAGACATTAGAAGAGTAACTCTACAACTTGGTATATTCTACAATTTCATATTGAGTTTAGTTAGTGAATAAACACTTGTGAAAGTGTTCAATTATTTTTGAATCACCTTATGTTGTCTCAGTTATACCATCAAAAATGAAAGGAATAAAAAATACTATAGTCCATCAGTAGAAAATAAATCATTGGTGACCTCTTCTCCCTATTTTTTTAACCCAATTTCTTTACTTGTAATAATAACAAAATGTGCCTTCTTTATAAAGTTTGCTTCAAGCATATTTATACCTATTAATTAAATAAAAATGAGAAATACATCTCCCAGAAACTTCAGTGGCATTTTGAATCATAATGACCAATGGTGAAGAAAACAATACAAGTATCTTATTGATGGTGTCATTCTCTCTTTGGATACGTGGCACAAGAGTGTAATTTTTGATAGACAAGTAAACACGAAACCTGATGTCCAAGTTGAAGCCAAACTAATGTGGGGAAAATTATCATTTTTAATAATGCTATAAACAAGGTGTGCATTTTAAATGTACACTTCTAAAATATAAATGTAGCTGTGTATTTTACCTATAAGAATAAATGTCAATCATGAGCATTTCAAATTTTTAAAGGTACTTAAAATTTAGTAAAGAATTGGGGTTTCAGCCTTAAACTGTTTGTCTCAGTGGATAGAGCATAAGCCCACAGACTGAAGGGTCCCAGGTTCCATTCCAGTCAAGGACATGTACTTTGGTTGCAGGCATGATCCCCAGTAGGGGGTGTGTAGGAGGCAGCTGATCATCATTTCTCTCTCATCAATGTTTCTAACTCTGTAACCCTCTCTCTTCTTCTCTGTAAAGAATCAATTAAGAGCATCATCCTGTGGACTGAGGGGTCCTAGGTTCGATTCTAGCCAAGGGCACATACCCAAGTTTGGGACTTGATCCTCAGTGTTGGGTGTGCAGGAGGCAGCTGATCCCTGGTTCCCTCTCATCATGAATGTTTATATCTCTTTCTCCCTCTTCCTTCATCTCTGAAATCAATAAAAATATATTTTAAAAAAGAATTAGGGTTTCAGAAAACAAAATAAGAATTCATGTTTTCTAACTGAGATAAAGCTTTCTGATGGGTGGATTATATCCTAGGGCCAAAAAGTGCAATAGTGAGAATAAATAAAGTAAATTTCTTCCCAACTGCTGAAACAGTGTAATACTCCTCAGTTTGATTGTTAATAAGCTGCTGTTAAGCTTGTTCTAGGACCATTCAAACTGTGAGTTATATCTTTTTCTTTCTCAGCATTACAAGGGACACATCCTTTAATAAGAGCAAATTTCATTGAATGTTTTACTCTTTATACTTTCAGGCTGATGGTGATGTACAGAACTCTATTATATCTGGAAGTAAAATATGATGGTATAAAACATTTTCTTCTATCATTGGGAAAGACATGGTAGGGTTATGATAACCCAGGGCACAGCTATTATACTTTTAACTAATATAAATATTCTATTAGACCCAACACTACTGTTTAAAACTACATGTTTGTTACAGAAGATTATATACCAAACTGGAAAATGGCAAAAAAAAAAAATAGTTTCCGCCTATAGTGAATGGTTAGAAATGATAACAAATTCATATGCAATTTAAATTTCTTTTTCATCTCAAGTGTCATCTCAGGTCTTCGTGTGTTTTTTCCCATTTTACTTTGTGTTATGCAAATATACCTATGCCCTCCTCAGATGAGGCAGCCTTCATGACATCAGAATAATCTTGTTCCTCCTCCTGATGTTCCTTTGTTTGGGATGTGATTTCATTTGGTATTGTTATTTAGCTTAAGCAGCTGGCATTTCGGAAAGTCTGTAGAAAATTTCAGTTCATCAAATCACAACTGACTGGGAAAAACATTGTTTGCTACTACAAACAGCCCCATGTTTGGTTACTAAAAAATTGAACATGTATTTCAGCCCTGATAGAAAGAAAATCTTTGGGGGTTACACATCTGTCATTGTAGGGAGAGGTGAAAAAATGGTTGGAGGGGCTTAGTTGGGAAAATCTCCAAACAGGAATAACTTCAGGTATCTAATATTTGTATTCTTTAAAAGGGAACATTTGAGAGGAGACAAAAAGCCTGATATCTTATATATAGAGAGAGGATACTGATTATACAAGAGCCTTGATTATATAAGTAGTGAAAAATTGAGTCAATCAGTTGGGTATTTTGAATTCATAATATCTAACAACTAATCTGACTATTTTCCGCTGGCAGCCCTGAAGTGACTAATACTATTAGTTATAGATACAGCCTTTTACCACACTGTTCAGTCCCTCAGGTTCATGCTGATGGTCACAGCTCAGGACAGGGATGCAATTACATTAGACACCAGCATGTTTTTAAAATTTATTTGTTTGTTTTTTCAATTCAGACCAAAAAAAAAACCCACAAAAAAAAACAAACAAAAAATAACAACTAGGCATCTGAGTAGAAACAATACACCAATTAAACCAGTCCAGTCATTTAGCTGGTTCATTTTCTCAAGTCCCACAAAACCAACTGCTATGATAGTGCTGCCTAGTCATGTTCTGATTGTGTCCCAGGGACCAAACATAAGAACAGAAATTGGAACTTGAGTTGTGTATTTCCTGGACAGCGTGACTCCATTGGCAGGGATGCTGAGGTTGATTTAAGTTCAATTGTTTATTCATTCATCCACAATATTTCTAAAGCATATACTATGTGACAGTCATTCTGCTGATGATGAACAAAAGAGATCAATTCTGGGATATATTAAAGAGGAAACATTAAAGAGGAAAATGACAATACAGTGTGATTTAAAAATCTATAACTCTCTTTTTCCCTTTGTGAAAACCCACTTCCCTTCTTTAACTACTATTTTGTCAGGTCAGATGATTAGTATCTGCTTTCTACAATCTCTCTAATCAGGTGATGCTTTGAAATTCCAAAACGTTCTAATACTAACACTTCTATGTGTCAGCACTTCACATCAACTTGAAACTGCCACTGAGTCTGGAAGCACACATGAAGGATTTCTCTATGGCTAGTTCTACAAAGGAAATCTATTGTGCTCCAGCTCAGCATTTGTAGGTTGGCTTTGGTTGCAAACTACCCCCCTGCATGTGAACTGCAAAAGGATCTCTAATGGGCAGGCAGGATTTCTAGCTACAGCTATGATCAGATTTGTTCTTATTCTTCTCTTACAGTTGCACAGTACATGCAGATACCCCAAGCACCATCTTCCTCTTAAGCACAGCTTGAGACATTGCTAGTATAACAATCATTGCTACTTCAGAAGCCACCAAATGGGTAGTACCTTAGTATGTGTTGGAGTGTCAGCTCTAGTAGTAGTTTGACAAAATGAAGACCTCCTTAATTTAGTCAGTCAAAACAGATAACATTTGCTTTGGCTAATCCTAGAAGTAAATTGCAATAAGATTAGCTTCAATAAAATAATGGCTCCCTATATTTCTTTATCTCTGTGCTTTCTCACTCAAAACACAAACACACACACACACACACACACACACACACACTTCCATTTTAGGGCTAAAACCCTCCAATGAACTCTATCTCCAGTCAATTTATTATCCAAATTGCCCAGTTGACACTTTGGCCTTATTTATAGTGTTGTTAATATAAGTTCTATCTTTCTCTCACTTTCTACATCTAGATTTGCAGCAAATCCTTTTGTCTTTACTTTTGAAATTTATCCAGAATTTGACCACTTTTCACCATTTCTATGGCTGCTATCCTGGTCCAAGCCACCATCATGTCTCATGAATTACTGTGGTAATTTCCTAACTGGCTTTCCTGTTTCCATTGTTGAAGTTTATTTTATACATAGCTACTAGAGTAATTCTTTTAAAATATAAGGTATATTATGTTACTCCTCTGCTCAGAATTTGCTCTAATCTTCCCATTTTTCTTAGAAATACAATAAATTATTTACTGTGGCCTCTAGTACCCTATATAATTTGCTCCATACTTAGATTTCAATTCTATTTTGTATTATTTTTCTGTCTGTTCATTAAGCTCCAGCCACACTGTTCTTCTTTTTAATTATCAAACATGCCGAACTCATTCTTAACTTAGGGTATTTGTATTAATTATTCTCTCTCAAATTTACTGTCCCCATACCTTCTTATGGATTGCTTCCTCACTTCACTCTGATCTTAGCTCAAGTGAACTTCTACCTCTGGATTTTCACATAACTAGATCCTTATCATGGATCTCATCTCAGGAATCATCTCCTTAGAAAAACTTACTTCCTATGCCATATCTACAGTAACCTTTCTTTCTGTTTTACACATATTAAAAGTCAATTACTTGTTGCATTATGATTTTTATTACCATTACATAACTCACAGCTATTTGAAATTTTCTTATTTATTTGTTCCTTATTTATTGTATCCCCATTCTTCTTCTGGGATGTGTTTTCCATGAAGACAGGAACTGTCTACATTATTAATTACTACATCCCTACCACCTAGAACAGTTTCTGATATATAGCAGGTGTAGTGTGCAATCAGTATTGTTGAATGAATACATAAATTAATGTAATGTAGGATGCATTATTACCAGTACACATAGACTTAATGCAAAAATGAATACTGGATTAATAAATTATCTGAATAATGCATATAGATTTGCTTTCATATCGAGGTGAGAGATTCCTTCTATATTAGTGAATAGCCAGAGGACAAATTGCAATAAAGGTTCACCACTGGCCACTGGTAAAAATATTAACATTTTCACTACTATGGCATACCAAAAGGTATTAGTACTCTTCCCATCATGAATAAAATGTTATCTAATGAGTGATAGGTTTCCTATGGAGACTCCTGTAACCTTTTTTCAATACTCCCTTTCATACTTTGTCTGCCAAGTTCTAAAGAGAAACATTATCAGCATGAAGATAGTGGAAATTATTTACTGTTTAGAGACCCCGTCCAACTAAGCACCATATTTAATACTTTTTTTTTATAATCTCATATAACCATCATCATTAACCCAAAGAGGAGGGGAATTATAGTGGATGTTATGATGTGTCACCCCAATTTCCCATTCAGTAATGAGTTACTCATTCATTAGACTGCTAGCAGCCTTGGCTGTTAGTTACTTGCAGCTGAGTCATCTTCCAGGATCTGGCCTCATCTGAAGGGAACCACTTCATCCAATGTTACATCCTCCCTTTGGAGAGCAGCCCATACCTAGTGCCTGGTCCCCTTGCCTCATTTTAGAACAACTTTGGAGGCCATCCCAACATCAGAACTCTGAGGATTGGCTGAAGCCTTCATTGCAAGTGCACGGTAATTTAAATCCTTCCTGTATCCAATCTTGCTTCTCTAATTCTCTTAGAAGTGTTATTTGTGAGAAAAAATGCTCCCACCAAAAAATAATCCACACCTTCTTATATATAGATATCCATCTCAGAGTATGTTTCCTAAGGAATGTGACCTGAAGACTGGGTTGTAGGAAGAAAACTCTAAAATGGAATTTTGGAAGTGGGTTACTCACCAACAAGCTCAGAATAACAACCATTTCACTGGCAGTGGATATAATACTAATATTTTTTTGGCATTCTGTAGCTGTGAAATTGCATAGACTTCTATCACCTATAATCTGGGATATAATATTGAAGGATGTGAGAATACTGGCAGGAGCAACATCTTATAAGTTTGAGTGTTTGGGTGAAGTAGTAATCATAAGGACTGGAGAATTGGATGACTTTTTTTAAATGTCATTCATGCCTTTGAAAAAGCCAATAAAAAGCTAATGAGGACTAGTTGCTGATTCAAGGTGTAGTGTGAACGCCAAATATCCTTGGCAGCATATAAAGAAATGTTTATCTCTTTCAGCTGCAAGGCAGAAAAATGTTAAGCTCAAGTCTAGGATTTAATTATAAGGATTTAATTATAAGGATCTTAGATCTCCAGATAAGGTTGAATTCTCAACCCTAGCAAGTCAGGTATGCCAATGTCAAGACACTGATGGGAAGAATGATGGGAAGAATTGGGACTCTGAGGCATGATATTGGCATCCGGGTCAATGTACTCTAAATTATTGACTTCCAAGATGTCCCCAAACTCTTTATGTCTATAGAAGTGGTCTACTCATTCTTGTTAAAATCTAGTGTTCTCTCCTTGCTGAAAGATGTTACAAATATTCTGCCTTGCAAGAAAACATGTATGTTCCCCTCACAGAATCAACTCCCAACTCTCCAATTGGCCACAAGATTCATGACTAAATTTAAATTACATGATCCTCATTTGAAGGGAAATGCTGGACCTCTTAAGAAAGAAAATGGACTGTATACCAAAAGGTCTGCATGACTTAATAATATATATTAACAGAAGCCAGGGCAATATATATGGGACTGGATCCTAAGTATGCTGGATCAAGGGGAGCAAAACATAAACTTGAATAAATGACAGTGTATTGATATAATGTTACTTTTCTATAATATAGACACACTCTCCTAAGAACCCTGGGAGATAGTGTTAATGTGCTACTAAGATGACTTTAGAAGCATGGGGGAAGTGATAATTCATAAAAAGTAAAATAAAAATTCCAGAAATGATGAGGAAGATTGTGGTGGAAAAAAATAAAATGTCTCCATAATTGATCATGCCAATGAAAGGGAATACTGTACACTGCAAAACCAGAAAACCCATCAGTCAAAAATTTTCTGCAGAAAGTTTCAAAGGACATTCAATTTACCAAAACAATAAAGAATGGTGGTGGTGAGAGGGGCACCACCATTATTGTCCTTCATATGCAGGCCAGGGCTGACAGTAGGAAATTCTATAATAAAGTTGGGCTACTTGATGGAAAAGGTGACGATAGGATCTGAAAATAATAGAGGCCAGATGTCAGTGATTTACAATCAGGAGCAAAGTGCATGAAATTATTGTAATGAACAGCAAGGTCAGAGTGGCAACCAAGAGGTCCTGACCTATAGAGTACTATGGTAATGGTTAATAGAGCATGGTGTACTTAAAGGAAAGATAGATGGAAATGCAACAAGCTCTTTCCTTCACTATACAACTAAAAGAAATCAAAAGTAAATGTACAGAAAGGGCATCTCCCTATCATTATACTTTTCCCGGTTTCCAGCCCTGAGTCTATTCTGATATCCAACACTAAGGTAAACAGAAAAAACTATAATGTTTCCTCCAATCTTTCCCTAAAGAGAGTTAAGATCATCTATTTAAGTAACTATACACTTGGGAAAAGGGAATACCATGTATTTTGATAATTGTTAGGATCAATTGGCATTGATTCCTGGAAACTATAAGTATCATCCTGGCTCCTCTGTTAGAGAGAGGGTATATATAAGAGCCCTGAGGGTGTATATAAGAGACAGAAAATGAAGCCCTGACCAGGTTTAGCTCATGGTCAGTCCACTCTGTTTATTCATAGATTCACCTAGTAGTCATTCCACCAGTACACAAATGAATAATTAGAATACTTGATATATACTTGATAGAACCCAAACTTTGGTCCTTGACTTGTAGAGTAAGAAATATCATAGTGAAAAGGCCAAGTGTGAGCCTCCTAATCATTCCTTTTCTCCTCTGTTGCCAGTCAAGAAAGTAAATAAAAAATAAAATTGCAAGTGTCCATTAGTAGATGAATAGATAAAAAGCTCTGGGAGCCGAAATCGGTTTGGCTCAGTGAATAGATCATCAGCCTGTGGACTGAAAGGTCCCAGGTTTGATTCCAGTCAAGGGCATGTATCTTGGTTGTGGGCACATTCCCAGTAGGGGGTGTGCAGGAGGCAGTTGATTGATGTCTCTCTCTCTGATCCTAACCATAACCCTAACCCTATTGTAAAAAATCAACAAAATATATATTTTTTTAAAAAAGCTGTGGGGTGTTTATACAATGGAGTATTATGCAGCAATTAAAAAGAGGGATTTCTTACCCTTTGGGACAGCCTGGATGGACCTGGAGACTATTATGCTAAGATAAATAAGGCAGCTAGAGAAAGACAAATATCACAGATCTCACTTATTTGTGGAATCTAATGAACAAAATGAATTGCCCAGCAAAATAAGACCTGAAGCATGGAGGCATGGAACAGACTGACATACACTGGTGTGGGGATTGGAGGATGAGAAGAGATAAACCAAAAAACTTACATACTTATATGCATAGCCTATGGACCCAAACAATAGGGGTGTGAAGACCTGGGGGTGGGTAGGGAATGGGATGTGAGGGATAAAGGGGGGTGCTGAAGTGGGAGACATCTGTAATACTATCAACAAAAAATATAAAATATATATATTTACAAATACAAATAAAATTGCATCCTGGAGGAACAGTTGAGATTAGTGCCACCTTGAAAATTTGAAAGATGCAGGAATGGTAGTCTTCATCATGTCCTCATTAATTTACCAGTCTGGCCCTTACAAAACCAAATGGATACTGGCGGATAACAGTGAACTCTGTAAATTTAATAAAGTAATAGCCCAAATTATCCCTGCTGCCTAGATATCTTTAATAGAGCACATTAACAAAGTTTCAGGTACATGGTATATGACCATGGATATGGTGAATGGATTATTTTCTATTCCTATCAGGAAGGAGAATAAAAAAAAACAGTTCATATTTATATGGGAATATACATTTTTAGTTTTGTTCAGGCTATATTAACCCTCCCATCTCTCATAATATACTAGTCAGTGATTTACCAAGTCAGAGGTACATCACTGACTAGTGATTTTAAGTGTCTGAAAATGTTGCCAAATGTACACGCATAGAATGTTATTTTCTTTTTTTTGTATTTTTTAATTTTAATAAATCTTTATTGTTCAGATTGTTACAATTGTTCCTCTTTTTCTTCCCTCTACCTGGTTCCCACCCCACCCTCTGCCCTTACCTCTTCCCCATTGTCCTCATCTAAAGGTGTATAATTTTTGTCCAATCTCTCCCTGCAATGCCCCTCACCTCTTTTCCCCTGAGAATTATTAGTCCCCTCCTTTTCTATGCCCTTAATTTTATTATATTCACCAGTTTATTCTGTTCATCAGATTTTCAATTCACTTGATTTTTAGATTCACTTGTTGATAGATATGTATTTGTTGTTCATAACTTTTACCTTTACCATTTTCTTCTTCCTCTTCTTAAAGAATACCTTTCAGCATTTCATATAATACTGGTTTGGTGTTGATGAACTCCTTTAGTTTTTTCTTATCTGTGAAGCTCTTTATCTGCCCTTTAATTCTGAATGATAGCTTTGCTGGATAGAGTAATCTTGGTTGTAGGTTCTAGCTATTCATCACTTTGAATTTTTCTTGCCACTCCCATCTGGCCTGCATAGTTTCTGTTGAGAAATCAGCTGACAGTTGAATGGGTACTCCCCTGTAGGTAATTAAATGTTTTTCTCTTGCTTCTTTTAATATTCTCTCTTTGTCTTTTGCTCTTGGTATTTTAATTATGATGTATCTTCGTGTGGTCCTCTTTGGATTCCTTTTCTTTGGGGTTCTGTGTGCTTCCTGGACTTGTAAGTCTATTTCTTTCACCAGGTAGGGAGAGTTTTTAGTCATTATTTCTTCAAATAGGTGTTCAGTATCTTGCTCTCTCTCTTCTTCTGGCACCCACATAATTCTGATGTTGGTATGCTTGAAGTTTTCCCAGAGGCTCCTTACACTATCTTCGCATCATTTTTTATTCTTTTTTCTTTTCCAGTGGAGTGTTTTTTGCTTTTTTGTATTTCACATTTTTGACTTGATTCTTGAGATCCTCTAGTCTGCTGTTAGGTTTCTGTATAATATTTTTAACTTCAGTTAGTGTATGTTTAATTTCTAGTTGGTTCTTTTTCATCTCCTCTTGGGTATTGCTAAATTAATCCATTTTTTTTTCTAGGAAATTCTTAAACAACCTTATAAGCATGGTTTTGAACTCTATATCCAGTCGTTTTTTTCCCCTCTATTTCTTTTGTTTGTGATCTCTTCTTTAGTCTCCACATATTTCACTGCTTCCCTGAGTTGGTAGAGTAGCTTTGTGTGCTAGCTGTCCTATGTGGCCCAGTAGCTCTGCTTCCCCAGTTACCTGAAGTGGACACTCTTGGTGCACTTTTTTGTGAACTGTGTGTACAGCTTGTTGTAGTTAATTCTTGGTTGTTGTTGGTATCACTGGGGGGGGGGATTGACCTCCACGCCAATTAGTTGTGAGGATTAGCTGTGTCTGTGCATGCATGCTTGCCTCCAGACCTCTGCTTTTCACGCAGGCATGCAAGGGCTTCCAGAACTCTGCCTTTTCCGTTCCCCAGAGCTTCCCTGCACTCTAGGGATTCGTATGAGTCTGGGTCCCCAGGGTGTCACCCAAAACTGGGGTTCAGTGCAGTTGGACCTGGATATCAGTGGTGTTGTGAGGTTCTGTTTTCCTTCTGCTAGAGGAAGCCAGCGGCACAATCAGCAGTCAGCGCTCTGTGTGTGCACTTTCATGCACTTTCACATGTACTTTTGTGTGCTCCCCGACTTCTGTCTTTTGTGGCTCCTCTAAGTTTCCATGTACTACTTCCTTTTCACAACAGTCCAGACTCCCCCTATGAGTCTCGCCTGGAACTGGGGTTCAGTGCATTTGGGATTTTCCATCTCCCTACTGCTAGAGGTAGCCAGCCAGACCCTCCTCTGCCCGTCCTCTCCATGAGCGTGTCTCTGTACCATAGTTTTTTATAGCTCCTCTGAGTCTTTGTGAGTCACTCTCTTTGCTTCTAGTTGTAGAATTTTCATTCAGCCAGTTTTCCTGTGGTTCTGGATGGTGTCTGTTCTGTCTTTTAGTTGTAGTTTTGAAACTGTTGTGCAAGGCAGCAGCTTAGGTGTTCACCCATGCTGTCATCTTGTTTTCTCTAGAATGTTATTTTCATTTCAGCATAAAGTATAGCTATTTGGAAAATTGCAAAAATGTTAGCATTCAGAGAAAGACAATCTTGGACCATGCTCTCTTATGAGCTGCTTTCAAGCTGAGTTTTCTTAAAAGAGCGGTGAGTATTGTAGCAGTACCTAAACTAGGCTTGAATGATTAGCAATTGAATTGGACCTTTGAAAATAATTATTCTGGTTAACATACCTCTCAGAGGATGGCAGTTGGCAGGATGGAGGTGAGGGAGATGGAGTGAATTAGGGATGAAAGGAGAGTGTATGGATGTATGTGGTGAGTTTGTGAGTGAGTGAGGGATAGTTAAATCCCCGCAGGAGTGGCAGGAGCTAACAGACAAAGCTCTCTTGTACAGGGGGAGACTATCAGCACTGTGGGCACTACCCGAATTGCAGGACTCAGGCACGGAGCCCACACCATCTTGAAGGGGTGAACAGCTTTCTCTAGGAACTCATCAACATCACCAACCATACAGGCCTTGGAACTGCCTTGCTGCTGCCCTACCTGCCGACCTGTGGACACTGGGACCTCCACCTCTAAAGGTAGCAGTAAGTGCAACTCCCCCACTCCCCAATGGCAGAACTCCAGACATCACATTCATGTGTTTCTAGCATGCAGACATCCAGGGCACATCACTTCATAGGCAGTGTCTGAAAGCTACTAGGAAACCCCACTGAGTGTGAATTTGTACAGACAAGAGCATGCTGCCCCACAGTAAAAATTCTGAAATTCCTCTTCCTGAATAACTGCCCACAGACACCCCAGCTGTGCAACTTCAGTGTCAAGGCAGTTCAGAGTGTATCAGAACTCTGTGTAGGCAAACGCACCACTACAGTCACACATTTCCAACCAGCAGGCCCCCTGAGCTCAACTATCCACAGCGCACTCTGAGGAGCAGCTGTGATATTCTGCTGAGTGTGATCCTGCACAGACAAGGGTGTGCTGCGTTGCAGTAGAAAGTCTGAATTCTGTCTTCCTGAATAACTGCCCATAGTCACCCAAACTGCTCAAACTCAGTGCCAGGGCCCCTCAGAGTCATCAGGGCTCTGTACCAGAAAATGCACCTCCACAGTGATGCATTTCCAACAGGCTGGCACCCTAAGCCCATCTATCCACAGGGCACTCCTGGGACCATCTGGGAGTTCTTGCTAGGTGTGATCTTGGACAAACAGGGACACACTCCCTCCTCCCCCCTCATGACAATAGAAATTCTGAATTCACTCATCCTGGATACCTGCCCACAGACATCTCAATTATGTGACTTCAGTGCCAGGACCCTTCAGAGTGCTTCAGTGTGCCTCACTGGAAAACACACTGTACATGCTCTTGTGAGCCATCACTGGGAGTGTGTGCCTATCCCACACAGGTGCAGCAGGAAAAGTTGAGTCTGCCCATAGCAATACTACAGAACACTGGCCACCACAGACACACCTCTCCAGAGCACAGGTCCTCTGAGCCCCATCACTCCAACAGATGGTTGCTGGGTGCCACTGTGAGTCCCCCACTGGGCATGTGTGATATCAATCAAGGATGCAAGACAGCAAAAAATTGGGACAATGCCCTCCATGGCTGCTGACTTCTAGACACCACAGTTATGCCTTTCCAGCTTGTAGGCCTACATCAAGAGAATCAAATAGCTCAAGTAGGGAGCTACACTAGATTACCAAGCCCAGGAGACCTGAGAGATGACACCAATAGTACCATCCGCAAAAGAACCTTGGTAGAAAAGCAATCTGATATACAATTAAAACATTACAGGAAAAAATGGGAAGACAAAAAAGGAATCCCCAAATGAAAGAGAAAGAGGACTCACCAGGAAGGATGTTAAAAGAAATTGAGGATAACAACATACCAGAGAAAGAAATCATAGTGTTGGTTATAAGGATGCTCAAACAGCTGGATGATAAATACACACAACTAATACACACAGTTGAATGAGAATGTCACCACTATGAAAAGGAACCCAGAGGAGATGAAGAACGACATAGCTGCAAAAAAGAACACAATTGAAGGCTTAAACATTAAATAAAAAGAGGGTGAGGATTGCATCAGCAAATAAGAAGGTAAGATAGGAAAAAAACACACACAAACGCAGTAGCAACTGGAAAGAAGAATGAAAAAACAAGAGGAGAGCCTAAGGGAGCATTGGGACAACACAAAACGAAACAACATTCATACAATATGAGTACCAGAAGGAGAGGAAGAGAAGCAAGGAATAGAGAACCTGTTTAAATAAATAATGACAAAAACTACCCTGAAATTGGCAAGAAAAAAAAAACAATGCAAGTCCAAGGAGCACATAAATTTTCAAACAAGATGAACCCAAAAAGACCTACACCAAGACACATCATAATTAAATTGGCAAACACCAATGACAAAGTAAGAACTTTAAAGGCTGCCAGATAGAGACAGAACGTTACCTACAAGGGATCTCCCATTAGAATATCAATGAATTTCTCAACAGAAACACTCCAGGCAAGAAGGGAATGGAATGATATTTACAAAGTAATGCAAAGCAAAGAACTGAACCCAAGAATACTATAACCAGGAAGGCTATCATTCAAAATTGAAAGTGGAATCAGGAGCTTCACAGACAAAAAAGGACTAAGAGAGTTCATCACTACCATGATAGCAATGCAAGAAATGCTAAAGGGACTGCTGTAAAATGTCCATACTACCCCAAGCAATCTATAGATTCAATGCACTCCCCATTAAAATAATAAAGGTATATTTCACAGACCTACAATGAACTCTCCAAAAATCCATCTGGAATAATAAAAAAAAACACCCCGAATAGCTGCAGTAATCCTGAGAAAGCAGAGCAACAGAGGTGGGATCTCAATACCAGATATCAAGTTGTATTGCCCTCAAAACTGCCTGGTACTGTCATAAGAACAGACATATAAGCCAATGGAATAGAATAGAGAACCCAGAAATAGACTCAAACACTATGCTCAATGAATATTTGACAAAGGAGGCAAAATCATACAATGGAGTCAAGACAGTCTCTTCAATAAATGGTGCTGTGGAAATTGGACAGATACATGCAAAAAAAAAATGAAATTAGACCACCAACCTACACCATATACAAAAATAAACTCAAAATGGATATATGACTTAAATGTAAGATGGGAAACCATAAAAATACTAGAGGAATACACATGCATCAAATCTCAGACGTTTGTGGAAGCAATTCTTCACCGATACAGTTCCTAGGGCATAAAAAGTAAAGAGAAAAAAAAAAGGACTACAGTAAAATAAAAAGCTCTGCACAGAAAAAGAAACCATCAACAAAACAAGAAAGCCCACTGCATGAGATTTGCCAATGTTATCTCCCATAAGGGTTTAATCTCCAACATTTAGAGAGAGCTCATACAATTTAACAAAAGGAGATGGGCAACCGACCTAAATAGATACTTTTTTGAAAAAGGACATAAGGAAGGCTCAGAGGCATATGAAAACATGCTCAAAGTCACTAATTGTCAGAGAGATGTAAATCAAAATGACAATGAGGTACCATCTCATACCTGTCAGAATGGCTATCATCAACAAATCAACAAACAGACAAGTGCTAGTGAGGATGCAGAGAAAAAGGAACCCTTGTGCACTGCTGATGGGAATGCAGACTGGCGCAGCCTCTATGGAGAACAGTATGGGGTTTTCTCAAAAAACTAGACATGGAACTCCCATTTGACCCAGTGATCCCACTTCTAGGAATATATCCCAAGCAACTAGAAATACCAATCAGAAAGAATATATGCACCTCTATGTTCATAGCAGCACAATTCTCCATAGCTAAGATTTGTAAACTGCCTAGTTCCCCATCAGCAGACACATGGATTAGAAAACTATGGTACATCTACACAATGGAATACTAGGCTGCTTTAAAAAGAAGGAATTCTTACCATTTGCAGCATCATGGATGGAACTGAAGAGCATTATGCTAAGTGAAATAAGCCAATCAATGAAAGAAGGATACCACATGATCTCACTCATGTATGGAAATTTTAGAGCATTATAGCCTGATGAACAAAATGATAGATACAGAGGTGGAGAAGTATCAAACACACTGTCAAATTATAGTGGGAAGGCTGGTGAGAAGGGAGGAGGCAAGAGATCAACCAAAGGACTTGTATGCATGCATATAGGCATAACCAATGGATGTAAGCCACTGGGGAATGAGGGCATGTATGGGTGTGGGGTGGGATGGGAGATATGGACACATGTAATACCTTAATCAATAAAAAAGATAAAAGAACTAAAATAAAATACCCGTCAGATACAATTATAAATCTCACTCAACTCCTTTTTGTGATAATGACATTTGGTTACATTGAGAAGTACATTAGAACAGGGATGATAGATTAATATAGTAATAAATTTTGACCTGTATTCTGAGCTATTATGATTGGGACTCCATGAAAATGATTTTTTTTATATCCAGCTATGAAACTAATATTTTCTGGCATTTGTTTTTTAGATAGATTTTACCATTTAATGTAATTTAAAAGAGAACAGCTTGCTTTTTGCTTTGAGGAAGACATTCTAAAGTTTTTTTTTTCTAACTAAAATATTTTTTTCTTTATAAAACTGCTTATAACTTGCTGGATGATTTATTTCATTTTATTTTTTCCATCACCAAATATTCTCTTCTACCTCACTGCAAAGCCCCCCCCCCCCCACACACACAATAATCATACTGTTTTTTAAGGGGAAGGGACGGAAGGAGGGAGGGAGGGAGAAAGGGAGGGAGGGAGAGAGATGATAGAGTGGAACATCTATCAGCTGCCTCCTGCATGTCCTCTACTGAGCAATTGAGCCTGAAAATGAACCAGCAGCCTTTTGGTGCGTGAGACAATACCCAACCAACTGACCCACACTGACCAGGGCTCTGTTTTTTCAATCCCTCCATCCTCCACCCCACCAGAGCTATCTGCCTGCTCTGTATCTATGATTATGTTTCTATTTTGCTTGTTAGTTCAGCTTGTTCATTAAATATATGATTTCACACACATGTGGAACTTAATGGATGATTTTTTTCAAGCTGCATTTTTGTTCCATGAGTTATTTTACCCCTTTATACAATGGGGATAAAAGTAGAGTGTCAAAAGGCTTTATGAACGTTTTCAGAGAAACTTCATTTTCCAAAAGGATATCGGGATAAATACCACAGCTATTATAAACCTAAGATTATAGGACAAAAAGTAGATAGAAAGATGAAAATGGATAGATCAATACATATAGATAAATAACAGCTTACAGAAGCAGATGTCAACCCTTTTACATATACACAGAGATTTATCGTTTAAAAAGAGTGTTCATATATAAGTGATTGGCAAGGTGAATGTTAGCAATTATCTTTTAAAAACAAGAGAGCTAAAGCTTGGAGAGGTTAAGATTTTTATTCAATGTCTTCTGGGTAATAACAGAATGGAGAACCTAGGTTTTTGTTAGGTCGCAGAAGGAGGAAAGCAGGAGGCCAGAGTGGTGAGGGGTTATGAATTTATTCAATCACCCACATACCAGGTGACTGAGCCTGGATAGCTCCAGCACCCAATGAGGGGAGTCAGCAGCTTTTAAAGAACTTTTGGCAAGATTTTTCTAGGCAGAGACTTCTTTAATGCATACCCCGAGGGGAGATAATGGAATGTGGTCACTGCAAGTGAAATGTGGTCTTCAGCAAAGGGAATGTCCATAGTGAAATGACCTGAAAAGCCAGTTCCCCTGGGAAGGGTATCAATTCAATTGCTCAATCTAATAGTTTTGTGATTAGATAGTTCAGGATCTTCTCACTACACTAAAGTGAAATTCAAGAAAAATAAAATAAAAATTAATTTAAAAATCCCAAAAGACAGTAGGGAGGAAGAAAAAGCATTCAAACAGACATTTTTCAGAAATACATATTTTTAGTGTTTTTCTACCTTAATTTCAGTGACATTCATAAAATGATTTAATGATCCTAAATTATTTTTATGAGAAAGCTAAAGCAACACAAAATATTTACTTCTTATAATCTTCACAGTTAGGCTCAGTGAGGATAAAATAACTTGCCCAAACTTTCATAGTGTATAAGGAGAGCACTAGGGTTTCAGTTCAAGTTGTCTGAGGTCAAAGCCCTTCCTACAACAGTTAATACAGAATCATTTAAGTGAACCCAATTGTGAGCTCAATATTACGAGGTTCTATACAAGTAATATAAGATAGAATCTCTGGCCTCAGGGACTTGATAACCTATATGGAGAGGTAAAATAGATTAGAATTAATTTTTTAATTGTGAAGTATATACTTGTATTCTTAAAAACAGTCTGTGGAGATTTGTCAAAGATGGCAGCATGCTGGACGGAGGTGAGGAAGAGGGTGTGAGTGAGTGAGGGACAGTTAAATCCAGCAGGAGCAGCAGGGACTGGCAGACCAGGCTCTCTTGGACAGAAAGAGACTACCACCTCTGCAGGCACTTCTGGGACTGCGGGACTCTGGCATGGGCACGGCGTCCATGACATCTTGAAGAGGAGAGCAGCCTCTTCTAGGAACTCATCAACACCTCCACCCAGACAGGCCTTGGACACTGCCTGAGACCCAGCAGCCACTGCAGCCAAAATCCTGCTGCCCCACCTGTAGACCCAAGTACCCTGGGACTTCCACCTCCAAGGGTACATGCTCCCACAGCAGTAATTGAAACTTCTTCCTCTACAGTGGCTTAACTCCTGACACTGAAAGGACAAAGCAGAAACAAACTCTCCTTCATCTTGTCCTATAGGGCTGGCCTCCTGCCTAAACCCCCTACCTTTTCTGGGAGTGACCACAGGTATGCCAGCAGTATCCTAACTTCCCCGACCACTGTCCAAATGGACCAATGAAGCTCCAGGAACACAACGAAGGTCCTAATAAGGCTAAACCAAAGATAAACCCTGACCCAAGTGACCAATTTCTGTAACCCTCGTCACTTCCCTAAGCCCACCCAAATGTCCAACCCTATATAACCCATTGTCCTTCCGGGGCTCCCTCTCTCGTCTTGCTGCTGCACCAGAAAGAGGCTGGGAGCCAAACCCAGGTTTGAATAAAGACTCTTTTCTTTTGCATAGGAAAAAGCTCCCTGGTGGTTGATTATTGGGGACCCCG
Organism: Lasiurus cinereus; assembly: GCA_011751065.1. Lineage (NCBI taxonomy): Eukaryota > Metazoa > Chordata > Mammalia > Chiroptera > Vespertilionidae > Lasiurus > Lasiurus cinereus. Next base: position 12,427,024 of record JAAGEH010000015.1, on the reverse strand, counting down.
AACTCTGGACATAACAACACCACAGTTGGGCCTTTCAAGCTCACAGCCTGCCTGAGCCTACCACTCCACAGGCCACAAGTGGGTGCGGCCACGGGGCACACTCTTACCCAAACAAGGGCCCACTTCCCCTGCAGTAGAAATTCTGGATTCCCCCTTCCTGGATACCTTCCTACAGGTACCTTGGTCACATGGATTCAGTGCCAGGGCTCCTCTGGGTGCCTGAACTCACCACCACTTGGTGAGCTCAAACACAACTAAGGGCATAAGGCTCCCCAGCAGTAGAAATACTGACTTCCCCCTTCCTGGCTGCCTACCCACAGATATCAGACACCTCCTACCCACAGACAACAGACACCATCTCCTGTGGTTTCAGCACTCAAACTCCCCGAGGACACTGCCCCAGCAGGCAACTCCTGAGTGCCACTGTGAGCTGCCACTAGGCACACTTGTATTTCTTTTTTATTTTATTGTTTATAGTATTATACATAGTAGTACATATATCTCCTTTTCCCCCCATTTACCTTCCCTCACCCTCCCCTAACCTGCCCTCATCGCATGCCCTCATTCCTGCACCCCCTTCAGTGTCTTGTGTCCATTGGTTGTGCTTATATGCATGCATACAAGCCCTTTGGTTTATCTCCCCCAACCCCGCCGACTGCTCCCCAAGATTCCCCAGCCTTCCCACTGTAATTTGACAATCTGCTCGATGCTTTACTGCCTCTGTATCAATCTTTTTGTTAATCAGGTCATAAGGTTCTATATTTTCCATTAATGAGTGAGATCATATGGTATTTTTCTTTCATTGCCTGCCTTAGCACGTGGCTCTCCAGTTCCATCCATGCTGCTGCAAGTGATAAGAATTCCTTCTTTTTATTTTTTATTTTATTTTATTTTTCATAATTGGTGGCTTAACATTTTTTTCAGACAATGACTTTCTTTTTCTTTTATTTTTTTATTGATTGAGGTATTACATGTGTGTCCTTATTCCTCCATTACCCCTCACCTCCCATTCATGCCCCTATCCCCTGTGGTCTGTGACCATTGATTAGGCTTACATGCATGCATATAAGTCCTTTGGTTGATCTCTCACCCTTACGCTCACAGTCCCCTACCTTCCCTGAGGTTTAAAGTTCTGATTGATGTTTCTCTGTCTCTGGATCTATTTTTGTTCATCAGTTTATGTTGTTCATTATATTCCACAAATGAGTGAGATCATGTGATATTTATCTTTTTTTGCATGGCTTATAGCATAATGCTCTCCATCTCCATCCACGCTGTTGCAAATGGTAAGAACTCCTTTTTTACGCCAGCTTAGTATTATACTGCGTAGATGTACCACAGTTTTTTAATCCAATCATCTGCTGGTGGACACTTAGGCTGTTTACAAATCTTAGCTTTGGTGAATTGTGCTGCTATGAACATAGGGGTGCATATGTCCTTTATGATTGGTGTCTCTAATTTCTTGGGCTATATTCCTAGAAGTGTAGTCACTGGGTCAAATGGGAGTTCCATGTCTAGTTTTTGAGGAAACTCCATACTGTTCTCCACAGTGGTTGCACTAGCCTTCATTCCCACCAGCAGTTCAGGAGGGTTCCTTTTTCTCCACATCCTTGCCAACACTTGTCTGTTTGTTGATTTGTTGATGATAGCCATTCTGACAGGTATGAGATGGTGTGCATTAGCCTTATCCTTTTGATTTATCTCTCTCAGATAATTAGTGACTTTGAACATGTTTTCATATGCCTCTGGGCCTTCCTTCTGTCTTCTTTCAAAAAATATATATTTAAGTCCCTTGCCCATTTTTTCATTAGATCATTTCTTTTCCTTTTATTAAGTTGTATGAGTTCCTTGTAAATGTTGGAGATTAAATCTTTGTAAGTGATAACATTTGCAATTATGTTCTCTCATGCAATGTACTTTCTTGTTGTTTCATTGATGGTTTCTTTTGCTGTGCAAAAGCTTTCTATTTTGATGTAATCCCATTTGTTTATTTTCTCTTTAGTTTCCATTGTCCTAGGAGCGGTATCAGTGTAGATATTGCTTCGGCATATGTCTGATATTTCTCTGCCTGTGGATTCCTCTAATATTTTTATGGTTTCCTGTCTTATGTTTAAGTTCTTTATGCATTTTGAGTTTATTTTTGTGTATGGTGTAAATTGGTGGTCTAGTTTCATTCTTTTGCATGTATCTGTTCAATTTTCCAAACACCATTTACTGAAGAGACTGACTTGATTCCATTGTATGTATGTTCATGCTTCCTTTGTCAAATATTAATTGAGCATAGTGGTATGGGTTAATTTCTGGGTTCTCTATTTTATTCCATTGGTCTATATATCTGTTCTTATGCCAGGACCAGGCAGTTTTGAAAACAGTTGCTTTGTAATACAGCTTGAAATGTGGTATTAAGATCCCATCTACTTTTCCTTCTTCCTCAGAATTGCTACAGCTATTCAAGGTTGTTGTTTTTTTTTTTTTCATTATTCCAGATTAATTTTTGGAGAGTTAATTCTAGGTCTCTGAAATATGCCATTGGTATTTTAATGGGGAGTACATTGAATCTTTAAATAGCTTTGGGTAGTATGGACATTTTTATGATATTTATCCTACCAATCCATGAAAATGGTTTATTCTTCTATCTGTTTATGTATTCCTCTATCTCTTTTTTTTTTCAGTGTCCTGTAGTTTTCCACATATAAGTTTTTTACCTCCTTAGTTAACTTTATTCCTAGATATCTTAAATTTTTTTGTCCGATGGAAAATGGGATTGCTCTTTTAGTCTCTCATTCTGTAAGTTCACTATTTGTGTATAGAAATGCTATAGAATTCTTGGTATTAATTTTGTATCCTGCTACATTGCCGCATTCATTTATTAAGTATAAGAGTTTTTTTTAATTACATCTGTATTATTCAGATTATTACATTTGTTTCTCTTTTTTCCCCTCCATAGCACCCCTCCACCCAGCTCCCACCCCTCCCTCTGCCCTTAGCTCCCTCCAATTGATCTCATCCATAGGTGTTTGATTTTTGTCCAGTCTCTCCCTGTACACCCCTCATCCCTTCCCCCATGAGAATTATCAGTCCACTCCCTTTCTGTGCTCCTGATTCTATTATATTCACCAGTTTATTCTGTTGATCAAATTTTTAATTCACTTAATTTTTAGATTCACTTGTTGAGAGATATGTATTTGTTATTCATAATTTTTTGGCTTTTACCTTTTTCTTCTTCCTCTTCTAAAAGAGTACCTTTCAGCATTTCATATAATACTGGTTTGGATTTGATGAACTCCTTTAGCTTTTTCTTATCTGTGAAGCTCTTTATCTGCCCTTCAATTCTGAATGTTAGCTTTGCTGGATAGATTATTCTTGGTTGTAGGCCCTTGCTATTCATCATGTTGAATATTTCTTGCCACTCCCGTCTGGCCTGCATCGTTTCTGTTGAGAAATCAGCTGACAGTCGTATGGGTACTCCCTTGTAGGTAATAAACTGTTTTTCTCTTGCTGTTGTAAGATTCTCTCTTTGTCTTTTGCTCTTGGTATTTTAATTATGATGTGTCTTGGTGTGGTCCTCTTTGGATTCCTTTTATATGGGGTTTAATGTGCTTCCTGGACTTGTAAGTCCATTTCTTTTACCATTTGTGGGAAGTTTTCAGTCATTATTTCTTTAAATAAGTTTTCAGTATCTTGCTCTCTCTCTTCTTCTGGCACCCCCACAATTCTGATGTTGGTACGCTTAAAGCTGTCCCAGAGTCTCCTTACATTATGTTCACATTTCTGGATTCTTTTCTCTTCTTGCTTTTCCAGTTGAATGTTGTCTGCTTCTTTATATTTCAAATTTTTTACATCATTCTTGCTTTTCTCTAGTCTGCTGTTAGGACTCTGTATAATATTTTTTATTTCAGTCAGTGTAAGTTTAATTTCTATTTGGTCCTTTATCATCTTTAGTTGGACCTTTTCCATCTCTAGTTGGCTCTTTTGCATCTCTAGTTGGTCCTTTTTCATCTCCTCTTGGGTCTCACTAAATTTACCCAACTTTTCTAGCATATTCTTGAAAAACCTTATAAGCGTGGTTTTGAACTCTATATCCAGTCATTTTTTTTCCTCCATTTCTTTTGTTTGTGATCCCTTCCCTTGTCTCAGCATTTTCACTATGCTGGGGAAACTTCTGTGTTGAATTCAGCCTTATGATACCAGACGCAAAACCGAAGAAGCCTCTATTGAGCTTGGGATGGGTGGAGTCTCAGGGCTTAAGGGACCGCCTTGCCTTCCAGTCAGCCCCGCCCTCCACGGTCCCTGAGTGTCACGTGATTGGGTAATTGCTGGAGTGGTCCTTGTGTGCACGTGCACCCGCAGTGCCTCTAGAGCACTGCCTTTCCAGCTCCCCTGCACACTAGGACCACAGGAGTCTAAATCCCCAGGGTTTCGCCCGAAACAGGGGCCCAGTGGACTCAGAAGTGGCACAGTTTGGAGGGTCTGTCTCCCGCCCACTCGTGAAAGCCAGCGGCACAATCAGCTATCTGTCCTCCACGCAGCACCGTGCGCGTGCGAGACCGGACCTGATCTTCTGTGACTCCCCTAAATTTCCATGCACCTCTCCCTTTTCACAGTCCAAACTCCCCCCGTATGAGTTTTGGCTGGATCTGGGGTTTAGTGTCATAAGATAAGGGGTTCAATGCCTTTGGGAGTCTCCATTTCCCTCCCGCCAGAGAAAGCCAGCCAGATACTCTAGCACCCGCTCTCTGTACCTCGGCTTTTTGCAGCTCCTCTGGGTTTCTGTGAGCCCCTCTCTTTCCTTCTAGCTGTAGAACTTACACTTGGCCAGCTTTCCTGTGGTTCTGGATGATGTCTGTTCTGTCTTTTAGTTGTAGTTTTGAAATTGTTGTGTGAGGCAGCAGTGTAGGTGTTTACCTATGCTGCCATCTTTGATTCTCTCAAGAGTTTTTTAATGGAGTTTTTTTTGGTTTTTTATTTACAGTATCATGTTATCTGCAAAGAAGGACAGTTTTACATCTTTTTTTTTTCCAATTTGGATGCCTTTTTATTTCTTCTTCTTTTTTAATTGTGATGGCTAATATTTCCAGTACTATGTCAAACAAGAGTGGTGAGAGTAGGCATCCCTGTCATGTTCCTGTTCTTAGGGGAAATCGTTTTAGTTTTTGCCCTTTGAGTATGATGTTGGCTGTGGGTTTGTTATATACGGCTGTTATTATGTTAAGGTATGATCCTTTTGTTCCCACTTTGCTGAGAGTTTTTATCAAAAATGGGTGTTGAATTTTGTCAAGTGCTTTTTCAGCATCAATTGATTTGACTATGTGATTTTTATCTCTCACTTTGTTTATGTGATGTATCAAATTTATTGATTTGCCGATATTGTACCATCCTTGCATTCCTTGGATAAATCCTACTTGGTCATGGTGTATGATCTTTCTGATGTACTGCTGGATCAGATTTGCTAGAATTGTGTTGAGAATTTTGGCATCTATGTTCATGAGGGATATTAGCCTTTAATTCTCTTTCATTGTGTTGTCTGTATCTGGTTTGGGTATTAGAGTGATGCAGGCTTCATGGAATGAGCTTGGAGGTGTTTCTTCCTCTTGTATTTTTGGGAATATTCTGAGCAGGGTAGATTTTAATTATTCCTTGAATGTTTCGTAAAACTCCCCTGTGAAGCCCTCTGGCCCCAGGCTTTTGTTTGCTAGAAGCCTTTTGAGAACTGTTTCAATTTCTTTTATAGTTCTTGGCTTGTTGAGATTTTTAGAGTCTTCCAGATTGAGTTTTGGAAGCTTGTATTTTTCTACAAATTTATTCATTTCCTCCAGGTTGTCCAGTTTGTTGGAATAATTGTTTGTAGTATTTTTTAAACTATTATTTGTATTTCAGTGGGGTCTCTTGTTATTTCTCCTCTTTCATTTCTGTTTTTGTTTATTTAGGTCCTCTCTCTGCTTCTTTGTAAGCCTGGCTAGAGATTCATCCAATTTGTTTATCCTTTCAAAGAACCAGCTCTTGATTTTTTTGATCTTACATATTGTTTTTTTGGTTTCCATGTCGTTTATCTCTACTGTGATCTTTATTATTTCCTTCCTTCTGCTTACTCTGGGCTATTTTTGTTGCTCTCTTTCTAACACTGTGAGTTGTAGGGTTAGGTACAGTGGTACCTCGAGATATGAGTGCCGTAACATACGAGATTTTTGAGATATGAGCCGTTGAGTGAGCGATTTTTGCTTTGAAATACGAGCAACATTTGAGATAGGAATAATTGCGTGGATCAGCCGGCTGCACATGACCCACCAGTTTACTGCGACTCGAGCATCTCATAGTTCCCCACGCCTCAAGGTTACAGAACGAATTAAACTCGTATCTCAAGGTACCACTGTAATTTATTACCATTGTTTTTTTTTGTGTGTTTTTTCACAGTAGGCTTGTAGAGCTATGAACTGTTTTTGCTGTGTTCCCTAAATTTTGGATTGTTGTGTTTTTATTGTGATTTGTTGCCATGATTTTTTTTTTAATTTTTTCTTTGATCTCTCTGGTAACCCAGACATTGTTTAATAGCATGCTATTTGGTCTCCATGTGTTTGATTTTTTAAATTGTTTTTATTGGAGTTGATTTCCAGTTTTATGCCATTGTGGTCTGAGAAGATGCTTGATATGATTTCTGTCTTCTTGAATTTGAAGAGACTGCCTGTGACACAACGTATGGCCTACTTTTAAAAATGAGCCATGTGCACTTGAGAAGAATGTATATTATGTGGCTTGGGTGTGAAATGTTCTGAAGATGTCAATTGATTCCATCTGATCTAGTGGGTCATTTAGGATTGATGTTTCTTTGCTGATTTTTTGTTTAAAGAATTTGTCTAATGGTGATAGTGGGGTATTAAAGTCCCCTAGTATGATTGTATTGCTGTCAATTTCTCTCTTGATATCCTCCAGGATTTTTTTTTAAATGTATTTGGGTGTTCCTGCATTGGGTGCATTTATGTTTACCAGAGTTATTTCTTCTTGTTGGATTGTTCCCTTTAGTATTATGAAGTGGCCTTCCTTATCTCTTGTTATGTCCTTCACTTTGAGATCTAATTTGTCAGATATAAGTATTGCTACCCCATCTTTTTTTTTTCATTTCCATTCGCTTGAAAACCTTTTTCTATTCCTTCACCATCAGTCTGTGTGCATCTTTTTTTCTGAGGTGGTTTTCTTATAGATAACAGATATATAGGTCATGTTTTCTTATCCACTCACTTACCCTATGTCTTTTGATTAGGGCATTTAAACCAATTACATTTAAAGTTATTATAGAACGGTACTTGTTTGTCCCCATTTTTATTCTTTACCCCTGTGTTCCTTCTTCGCTTCTTATTTCTTCTTTTTACAGCAGAAACTGATTTACAGCAGAAACATTGCTGATTTGGTGGTCATAAACTCTCTTAGTCCTCTTTTATCTGTGAAACTCCTGATTTCACCCTAAACTTTGATTGATAGCCTTGCTGGGTGCAGTATTCTTAGGTTCAGACCCTTCCTTTTCTTGACTTTGTATATTTCATTACATTACCTTCTTTCCTGATGTGTTTCTGTTCAGAAATCAGTTGCTAGTCTGATGGAGGATCCTTTGTAGGTAACTCTGTCTCTCTCTGGCCTCTGGTGTTTGCCAGTTTTATTATAATGTGCCTTGGTGTCATTTTTTAAGGGTTCATTTTGTTTGTGATTCTGTGAGCTTCTTGGATTTTTCTTCCTTATATCAGGGAAGTTTTCTGTCATTATTTCTTCAAACAGGTTTCTATTCCTTGCTCAGTTTTCTCTCCTTCTGGAACCCCTTTATCTGGATGTTGTTTCATTTTGTGTTGTCCATAAGTTCTTTTAGGCTATACTGCTTTTTAATTTTTATTTTTCTAGAAGCTTCTCTGCTTGTGTACTTTTTCCTACCATGTCTTCTAACTCACTGATTTAGTCCTCTGCTTATTGTAATCTACTCTGGATGCTTTCAATTGAGTTTTTTACAGCAGCGATGTCATTTTTCATTTCTTCTTGGTTCTTCATTTCCTCTTGGTTCTCATACATATTGTTGAATTTGTCTTCCATTATTTTCATCCACCTTATGACCATTTCTCTGAATTCTTTCTCTGACAGGTTGTTTGCCTCCATTTCATTTACTTCTTTTTCTGGTGATGCTTGCTTTTGTTTCATATGTGGGCTGTTTCTTTTTATCCCCATGATCACTCTACTCAGGGTGTCTGGTTATGGAGTTCTTTCTCTCCTTATCCCAGGCGAAATATGACCTTTCTGTGAGGGGGTGCAGAGATCCTCCCAATCTGTGTGTTCATGCCACCTGCAGACTGGTGTTCCCAGGTTCACAGCTGTTTGCTCAGTGCCATTGTAGATTCCTGAGATTTTCTGTCTTCGGACAACATCTACTCTCCCTATCAAGATGGTGCAGTCTCCGCATCAGAGCCCATCACTGTGGGAGGATTCCAGAAGCAGTGGAGGATGCCCAGTCAGGGGAACTCTGTACAGCAATCCCCCACAATCCCATGGAGTATAGCTGTCCCTCAACTCATAAGCACTCCCTGTGTGACCACATACTCTCCTTTCATTCTCTCATGCATTATCTTGTAGTCTATCTTCCATTGGCAGCCATATTCCTATCTCCCTCGGTTTTTCTAGGAGCACTTGTATCCAACCAAAGGCTCAAGACCTTGAAGAAAAAACTTGGACTTCCCATTCCTCAGCTGCTGACCTCCAGCACAGCAGTCACATCAATCCAGTGCACAAGCCCCCTGAACCCACTGTCCTGACAGGTAGCTCCCAGGTGCTTCTCAGAACTGGCACAAGGCACAACCCTTGCTGCTCTCAACCAGTTCCTGCAGTAGTACTGCACCAGGACAAGAGACTCTTTAGCCCACTGCCTCAGTAGACAGCTCCTGGGCACCTCTGTAAGCAGCTGTTGGGCATGCATATCCAACCAAGGGAGCACATCCCTCAAAGCAGAAACTGAGACTTTTTTCTACATGGGGCCAGTGGCACAACACAATCGTTCCAACCCAGTGTTTGGGTCTGACAATATCATACCCCCAGAAGAAGGTGCCTGGGCCCCTCTCTGTACTGCCACTGGGCGTATGCCTCTCCAACCTGGGGTGCACAGCTCCTTCAGTAGGATGCACAACATCCCTCTCCTGGCTGCCTACGTCTAGACAACTTGGTGAATTACTGAGTACTTGCCTCCCTGGACAAGGTCATATTATTTCAGTCATAGTCCGTGAGATTGTCACATCCCCAGCCATGGGATCCTGAACCCCCTCATGATTCAGAGAGGGAAATCATTTTGGCCAGAGTCCCACTGCCTCAATCAGAGACTACAAGACACCTGCCCCCACCCCCACTGTCACAGTCTCAATGCCCCTTGCAGTGAGTTACAGAATGATGCTAATCCAGCAGGAGTCACACCACACTGGCCAAAGTCACAGTACCTATGCCTTAGGCCCAGAGACTCCTTCTTTCCAGACTGTGGACTCTGGGAACCCACAATCATAACATACCAGCAAGACATCAGACAACGTTTGCCACAAGTGCCACAATCACAATGATATCCAAAACAGTGTGTACAATGAAGCTTGGGGTGAGTTACATTGTCAACCCAAGACAGAAATTCATCCATGAATAAGAAACTAACATTCAGGCCAAAAACGGTTTGGCTCAGTGGATAGAGTGTTGGCCTGCAGACTGAAAGGTCCCAGGTTCAATTCTGGTCAAAGGCATGCATCTTGGTTGTGGGCACATCCCTAGTAGGGGGTGTGCAGGAGGCGGCTGATTGATGTCTCTCTCTCTCATTGATGTTTCTAACTCTCTATTCCTCTCCTTTCCTCTCTGTAAAATATCAATAAAATATATTTTTAAAAAAGAAACTAACATTCAGGATCCACCTACATCAAGAGAACTCAAATAGCTCAAGTAGGGAGCTCCACTAGATCACCAAGCCTAGGAGACCCGAGATCAACCTCTAGTACCATCCCTAAAAGAACCTGAGTAGAGAAGCAGTTGGATCTAAGAAACAGAAATAATTAAAATGTTATAGCAAAAAATGGAGAGATTATATATATATGAAAGAAAAGGAGGAATCACCAGAAAGGGAATTAAATGAAATGGAGGCAAATAAGATGTCAGAGAAAGAATTCAGAGTAATGGTTGTAAGTATGCTCAAATAGCTGCATTACAAATACACACAACTCAGTGAGAATTATAAGGAGATGAATGAGAATGTCACCAACACGAAAAGGAACCAAGAGGAACTGAAGAATGGCATAGCTGCAAAAAGAACATGATGGAAGGCTTAAACAGTAGACTAGAAGAGCCTGAGACCACATCAGTGAATTAGAAGACAAGGTAGGAAAAACACAGCAACAACTGGAAAGAAAACTTAAAAAGAAAGAAGAAAGTCTAAGGGAGCTTTGAGACAAGGAAAAATGAAAAAAAAATCTGCATAAGAAGGGTGCCAGAAGGAGAGGAAACTGAGCAAGGAAGAGAAAGCCTTTTTGAAGAAATAATGACAGAAAACTACCCTGAAATTGGCAAGAAACAAACCATGCAAGTCCAAGCACATAGAGTCCCCAAAAATGATGAACCCAAAAAGACCAACACCAAGACACATCATAATTAAATGGGCAAACATCAATGACAAAGTAAGAGTATTAAAAGCTGCCAGAGAGAGAGAGAAAGTTACCAACAAGGGACCTCCCATTAGAATATCAGGTTTCTCAACAGAAACACTCTAGGCAAGAAGGGAATGGAATGAAATTTACAAACTGATGTAAAGCAAGAGACTGAATCTAGGCATACTATATCCAGCAAGGCTATCATTCAAAGTTGAAGGTGGAATCAGGAGCTTCACAGACAAAAAAGGTCTAAGAGAGTTTATTACCACTAAGCCATCAATGCAAGAAATGCTAAAGGGACTGCTGTAAAAAGAAGAAACAGAAAGGGAAGAAGAACCACAAACAGTAAGAACAAAAATGACAACAAACACGTACTTATCAATAATAACATTAAATGAGAATGGATTAAATACTCCAATCAAAAGACACAGGATAGTGAATGGATAAGAAAACATGACCTATATATATGCTTTCTGCAAGGGATGCACCTTAGAACAAAGAATTCACAGAGACTGAGAGTGAAGGGATGGAAAAAACAATTCAGGCAAATGGAAATGAGAAAAAAAAACTGGAGTTCAGATAATTATATCTGATAAAATAGGCCTCAAAGTAAAGACCATAACAAGAGATAAGGAAAGCCACTACATAATACTAAAAAGAGCAATTCAACAAGAGGATATCACTCTGGTAAATATATATGCACCCAAACACATAAAACAACTTCTGGAAGATATCAAGGGAGAGATTGATAGCAATACAGTCATAGTAGGAGACTTTAATACCCCACTGACACCACTGGACAAATCCTCTAAACAAAAATGAGCAAAGAAAAAGCAATCCTAAATGACTCACTAGATCAGATTAATTGATCGCTTCAGAACATTTCACCCCAAAGCTACAAAATATATATTCTTCTCCAGTGCATATGGAACATTCTCAATGGGTGACAACATATTAGGACAGAGGCAAAATCTCTTCAAATTCAAGAAGATAAAACTCATAACAGGCATATTCTCAGACCATGATGGCCTAAAACTAGAAATCAACTATAATAAAAACAATAAAAAATCAAAACTTAGAGGCTAAATAGCATGCTATTAAGCAACGATTGAGTTACTAAAGAGACCAATGGAGAAACTAAAAGCATCCTGGAAACAATTGACAATGAAAACACAACAATTCAAAATCTATGGGACACAATAAAAGCAGAGAAGTTCATAGCTCTACAGGCCTACCTCAAAAAACAAGAAAAAATGGTAATAAATTACCTATCCTTTTAACTTAAGGAACTAGAAAGAGAGCAAAAAGAAAAGCCAATCGTAACCAGAAGGAAGGAGATAATAAAGATCATAGCAGAAAGAAATTATATAGAGACCAAAAATATATAATACAAAAGATCAATGAAACCAAGAGCTAGTTCTTTGAAAGGATAAACAAGAATGATGCACCTCTAGCCAGACTCACCAAGAAACAAAGAGAGAGGGACCAAATGAAATCAGAAATGAAAGAGATGATGTCACAACTGATGCCACAGATATACAAAGGATTGTAAAAAAAAATACTATGAACAACTCTACTCCAACAAACTGGACAACCCCAACAAAATGGATATGTTCTTACAAAAATACAAGCTTCCAAAACTCAATCAGGAAGATTCATAAAACCTGAATAGGCTGATAACTACTGATGGAATTGAAAGAGTAATAAAAAAGCTTCCAGCAAACAATCCCTGGACCACATGCTTTCACAGGGGCGTTTTACTGAAAATTCAAAGAACTAAAACCAGTCATTCTCAGACTACCTCCAAAAATTCAAGAAGAAGGCACACTTCCAAACTCATTCTATGGAGCCAGCATTACCCTAATCCCAAAACCAGATAAAGGCACCACAAACAAAGAGAATTACAGACCAATAACCCTGATGAACATAGATGCTAAAATCTTCAAAAATATTCTAGCAATCTGGATCCATTATTACATTAGAAAGATCAGACACCATGACCAAGTGGGATTTATTCCAGGAATGCTAGGATGATACAATATCTGCAAATCAATAAATGTAGTACATCATATAAACAAAGTGAGAGACAATATTCACATACTCATATCAATTGATGCAGAAAAGGCATTTGACAAAATCCAATACCCTTTCCTGATAAAAATGCTCAGCAGAGTGAGTATAAAGGGATCATATTTCAACATAATAAAAGCCTTATATGACAAACCTTACAGACAACATCAAACTCAATGGGAAAAAAACTAAAATCATTTCCACTAAGAACAGGAACAAGACAGAGATGCCCCCTTTCACCACTCCTGTTCAACATAGTACTGGAAGAGCTAGCCACAGCAATCAGACAAGAAGAAAAAATAAAGGTCATCCAAATTAGAAAAAAAGAAATAAAATTTTCATTATTCACAGATGACATGATACTGTACATAGAAAAGCCTAAAGACTCCATCAAAAAATTATTAAACTTAATAAATGAATTTGGCAATGTAGCAGGATACAAAATTAATGCCAAGAAACCTATGGCATTTCTGTATACCAACAGTGAACTTACAGAAAGGGAGACTAAGAAAACAATCCCATTTACTATTACACCAAATTAAAAGACCTCTACTCTGAAAACTACAGGACATTGAAAAAAGAGATAGAGGAAGACATAAATAGATTGAAGCATACTGTGTTCATGGATTGATAGAATCAACATCATTAAAATGTTCATACTACCCAAAGCAATCTATAGATTGAATGCACTCCCCATTAAAATACTAAAGGCATATTTCACAGACCTAGAATGAACTCTCCAAAAATCCATCTGGAATAAAAAAAAATACCCTGAATAGCTGCAGCAATCCTGAGAAAGCAGAGCAACAGAGATGGGATCTCAATACCAGATATCAAGCTGTATTACAAAGCAACTGTTTTCAAAACTGCCTGGTCCTGGCATAAGAACAGACATATAGACCAATGGAATAAAATAGAGAACCCAGAAATTAGCCCATACCACTATGCTCAATTAATATTTGACAAAGGAAGCATGAACATACATACAATGGAATCAACAGTCTCTTCAGTAAATGGTGTTTGGAAAATTGAACAGATACATGCAAAAGAATGAAACTAGACCACCAATTTACACCATACACAAAAATAAACTCAAAATGCATAAAGAACTTAAACATAAGACAGGAAACCATAAAAATATTAGAGGAATCCACAGGCAGAGAAATATCAGACATATGCCGAAGCAATATCTACACTGATACTGCTCCTAGGAAAATGGAAACTAAAGAGAAAATAAACAAATGGGATTACATCAAAATAGAAAGCTTTTGCACAGCAAAAGAAACCATCAATGAAACAACAAGAAAGTACATTGCATGAGAGAACATATTTGCAAATGTTATCACTTACAAAGATTTAATTTCCAATATTTACAGGGAACTCATACAACTTAATAAAAGGAAAAGAAATGATCTAATGAAAAAATGGGCAAGGGACTTAAATAGATATTTTTTTTGAAAGAAGACAGAAGGAAGGCCCAGAGGCATATGAAAACATGTTCAAAGTCACTAATTATCTGAGAGAGATAAATCAAAATGATAAGGCTAATGCAAACCATCTCACACCCATCAGAATGGCCATCACCAACAAATCAACAAACAGACAAGTGCTAGTGAGGATGCAGAGAAAAAGGAACTCTTGTGCACTGCTGGTGGGAACGCAGACTGGTGCAGACATTGTGGACAACAGTATGGAGTTTCCTCAAAAAACTAGACATGGAACTCCCATTTGACCCAGTGACTACACTTCTAGGAATATACCCCAATAAACTAGAGACACTAATCAGAAAGTATATGCGCACCCCTGTGTTCATAGCAGCACAATTTCCAATAGCTAAGATGTGGAAACAGGCTAAGTGCCCATCAGCAGATGAATGGATTAGAAAACTATGGTACATCTACACGATGGAATAATAGGCTACTTTATAAAAGAAGGAATTCTTACCATTTGCAACAGCATGGATGGAACTGGAGAGCATTATGCTAAGTGAGATAAGCCAGCCAGTGAAAGAAAAATACTACATGATCTCACTCATTTATGGACAATAAAAACATTATAACCTGATTAACAAAGGTAGGTAGAGAGGCAGAGAAGCATCAAATAGACTGTCAAAGTACAAGGGAAGGCTAGGGATGGGACGGGAGGTATGAGGTCAACCGAGGGACTTGTATGCATGCATGTAAGCATATCCAATGGATGCAAGACACTGGGGTTAGAGGGCATGTATGGAAGTGGTTGAGGGAATATGGACACAATATGTAATACCTTTATCAATAAAAAAAAAAACAGCCTGTGGAGCAGCAGCATTTTCAACAACTGGGAGTCCATCAGAAATTCAGAATGATAGTCCACCACCCTAGTCCTGCTGAACCAGAGCCTGCATTTTAATAAGATCCTCTGATAACTTCTTTACAAAGTAATGTTAGAGACATTCTTATATAAATCATCAATGCTCTAAGCCTTAGAGTATAAGATAAAGGCAAGAAAGGTGTCAAGAAAATCCCTGGAACTAGTATCTGAAGGCAATAGTTCTCCCTATCATCTTCTTGTCTCTTTTGAAAGCCATTTCTAGTGTCCTAAGGGGCTGGGAAGGCTACTCTGAGAATAGTGATGAGAGGATAGAGAGGGAGGGCTTTCTGCATAAGTATAAGGGAAAGATTCAGAGAAGTAATATAAGCAACTGAAGAGGAACAAAAGTGTGGAGATGATCAGAGTTCTAATTCTAATGATAGGTATAGTGAATACAAAGATGTCATTTACAACCTTGCTTTACATTTCTCTCTTCTTCCCTTGAATAACCCCTCAGGAGGTGGGCTGGGGGCAGAGAGACAAACCAGTAGCTGGCAGCTTAGTATGCATATCACTCTGTTTTTGGATGTGCATTTCCACAAATAAGCTTCCACTTCAGGACTTTTTTAATGCTATAGGACTAATTAGTGCATTTTAATAGTAAAGTCTCTTTTCAAATAATCTCATGCCATAAAGCTGCATTTTCTTTGGTAAAGCTGAGTACAACTGGTCATCATTTGCTCTAGGGACATAATAACATTAAATGTCTTATTCTTAACTGAGCACTATTCCAATTAGGAAAAAAAATGCATCAGGAAGCCATGTGAATGTCTGAGAAGGCATTCATTCTTGATTTTGATATTTTAAAATATAGCAGATTGCAGAAATGCAGATTATGATGTGGATATAGTGCTAAAATTGCTTTTGCCATTATAAAGATAAAAATAGCTCTTGGTTCCAATTTCCTGCTGCTTCTTTCTAAATTAAGGAGTTAAATACTGAAAGGCAGGTGTATGCTGAAACTCCTTTAGAATGAGATGAATAGGGTTGATGGCAGGAACTCCAGGGAAGCTATTGAGGTTGCAAATGCATATGCTGCCCTTACTTCCCACAAAGTTCAAAGTGGGGTGAAGTTGCCTGGGTAATTGGCTATGAAATAGCAAACCCTCTGGATAAAAATGGCCCTTGTACTTAATTGCCCATATTTCGGGCAGCGGGTAGCCACCTGGTTGATTAGGGACCGTACCTATATTCACAAACACCCAAGTTTAAGTGCAAGTGTGATTGTTAGGACACTGACATCAAGTTTAATCAGGGGCCTTAAAGTTTCAATCAGTTCTGACCACCCCAGGTCCATATCCCCCACCTTCCAGATATAAGCAGATGGTGCTACAAAGCCCCAAGGCAAAAGCTCATTTTAAAATTGGGCATGAAAAGGACATACATATTTATAAAACAGTAACTACAATAGCAACAACTAAGAAAACAAATGAGAGAAAAGGCATTTTATTTGCATACTACTTTCTCTTTTACCAAGCTTTTCTCCTTTTTTAAAAAAAAATCTATTATGATCTTCAGAAAAAGCTTGTAACATCAGACTTATAGTGTCCATTTTATAGTTGGATAAATTAAGACTCAATGAAGGTGAGTTTCACAAGGCTGCACAACTAGTGGGCAACAGAACAAGCACTAAAATGTGAATCTTTTGATATTAAATACAATCTCTTTTCATAATAGAATTTTAGCTTAATTCCATCCTTTCTTGCAGGACTAGTCCATGACTGCCTTAGCCAAAGAACACCTTTGTGTCAGATATATGCATATGGGAATCATAGAGAGGTTTACACAGGCTTCCAGTCTGTCAACCAGCCAATCACACTGACTGCCCCCCCCACACTTTTTAAGTAAAATATATATTTATTGCTGTATGTATTACAGATGTCCCCTTTGTCTATGTGTTTTCCCCCATTAACCTCCTCCACCCCATATCCCCCACCCCTCCCAGGCCTTCACCACTCCATGGTCTGAGTCCATGGGTTTTGCATATATACTTATTAGTTCCATGGTTAATCACTCCCCTCCAACTCCCCCTCCCCTGTCTTTCCTCTGAAATGTGTGGCTGTTCCACACTTCTATGTCTCTGTATCTATTTTATTCACCACTTTGTTTCTTCATTAGATTCCATATAGGAATGAGATCATGTGATACTTATCTTTCTTTATTTAAGCCATCTTTGCTGAAACCGGTTTGGCTCAGTGTATAGAGCATCAGCCTGTGAACTGAAAAGTCACAGAATTGATTCTGGTCAAGGACATGTGTCTTGGTTTTGGGCACATCCCCAGTAAGGGACATGCAAGAGGTGGCTGATCGATGTCTCTCTCTCATCGATGTTTCTAACTCTCTATCCCTCTCCCTTCCTCTGTAAAAAATCAATAAAATATATTTTAAAAAATGCCATCTTTGACCACATGGGGGTAGCCATCTTGTGTCTTGCAGTGATGGTCAATTTGCATATTACTCTTTTATTAGATAGGATAGTTAAGATATAGAAACAGCCCAAGTGCCTATCAGTAGATGAATGGATAAAAATCCTATGGTACGTTTACACAGTGGAATATTATACAGCTTTAAAAAGAAGGATCTCTTGCCCTAGCTCAGTGGTCAGCAAAACTGCGGCTCTCCAGCCATGGTTTGCCACTTTGTTGACTAATGAATTTGCCGACCACTGCGTAAGGCTTACCCTTACCCAGAAATTTTTATTTCAGGTTAAAGACATTAGTACACTATTAAAATGTTTTTTAAGTATTTTTCCCTAAAGCAGTGGTCAGCAAACTCATTAGTCAACAGAGTGGCAAACTGCAGCCCACGAGCTGCATATGGCTCATGAGCTGTAGTTTGCTGACCACTGGACTAGCTTATTTAACTTAGCATAATACTCTCCAGGTCCATCAATGCTGATGCAAATGGTAAGATTTCTTTCTTTTTTTGCAGCTGCATAGTATTCCATGGTGTAAATATGCCACAGATTTTTTATCCACTCATCTGCTGACGGGCACTCGGGTTGTTTCCAAACCTTAGCTATTGTAAATTGTGCATACATTCTTTCTGATTGTGTTTTGGGTTTCTTGCAATATATTCCCTGAAGTGGGATCACTAGGTCAAATGGTAGTTCCATATTTAATTTTTTTACGAAACTCCATACTGTTTTCCATATGGCTGCACCAATCTGCATTCCCAACAGCAGTATGTTGTGATTCACTTTTCTCCACATCCTCACAAGCATTTGTTATGTTGATTTGTTGATGGTAGCCTTTCTGACATCTGTGAGGTGATATCTCATTGTCACTTTAATTTACATCTCTCAGATGATTAGTGATCTTGAACATTTTGTCATATTTCTCTTAGCCTTCTGTATGTCTACTTTGGAGAAATATCTATTTAGGTCATTTGCTCATTTTTTAATTGGACTGTTTATTTTCCTTTGGTTAAGTTGTATGAGTTCCTTATATATTTTGGAAATTAATCCTTTATCGGATGTATCATTGGCAGATATGTGATCT
This sequence comes from Lasiurus cinereus, assembly GCA_011751065.1. NCBI lineage: Eukaryota > Metazoa > Chordata > Mammalia > Chiroptera > Vespertilionidae > Lasiurus > Lasiurus cinereus. The sequence continues at coordinate 12,408,468 of JAAGEH010000015.1, read as the reverse complement.
TTCTTTCCATTTTGTTGATGAAGCTTTTGTACAGAAGCTTTTGATTTTGATGTAGTCCCATTTGTCTAGTTTCTTCTTATTTGCCGTATCCTAGGAGATGTATTGGTAAACTTATAGCTATGAGAGATGTCTGATATTTTGCTGCCTATGGTTTCTTTTAGTATTTTTACTAAATGAGTCTTAACTCATTTAAGACTTATCTTACAACTCTAAGATATAGGTTTTGTCAACTAGTCCCTTAACTTTATTTTTTTCCAACTTTATTTTTATACTGAAGGCCCAGTGCATGGATTTGTGAACCAGTGGGGTCCCTAGGCCTGGCCTGCATCCTCTTATAATCTAAGACCTCTTGGGGGATGTCAGAGAGCCAGTTTCAGCCTGATCCCTGAAGGTCAGGTCAAGGGACTCCACCAGTGAACAAATTCATGCACTGGGCCTCTAGTATGCATTTAAGATCTTTAGTTAATTTCTTCTCACTCTCTCCCCTCCTGCTTTCCCTCTGAGATTCATCAGTTCATTCCATGTTTCCATACCTGTACATTCAGTATATGCCCCCCTGGTGGTCATTTCATGTCATAGCTACTAGCCAGTTGGCTGGTGGCTTAAGCTTTTATATAAATAGAAAATTGACATGTAACATTGTGTAGCTTTAAAGTGTACATTTTACTGGTTAGCCAGAGATGGGTAAGATTCCTTAGGGAAGGAACAACCTAAGACAGGCACAGTCTCAGAGGGGCCATCAAGAGAGAACTTGGGGATCAATAGAGGTAGGGCACAGACCCTCAGACCCCCAATCTTGCAGGGATATGAACCCTCACCCCTTCTGAGGGAGGTCTCCTGTTCCCAGGGCTACTTCACTTCCCACATTCAGCACAGATCAGGACCCAAGTAACAGACAGAGTTTGGGTCCACCTCAGATCGGGACCCAGGTAATAGACAGAAACTTGCTGACAGCAGCTGCCCTATATCTAAATTCAGCCTAGCACTAGGAATGCTCAGTGCCTAGTGAAGAATGCAAATAAACCTTTCCACTAATATTTACAGGGTAATCTAAGATTGCTGGTAGAGTATTAAATTTGACAGTAAAAGAGCAATCAAAGGAGAAACCAAGATGGCGGCATAGGGGAACACCTAAGCTGCTGCCTCGCACAACAGTTTCAAAACTACAACTAAAAGACAGAATAAACATCATCCAGAACCACAGGAAAGTTGGCTGAGTGGAAATTCTACAACTAGAAGGAAAGGGAGGGGCTCATGGAGACTCAGAGGAATGGCAAAAAGCTGAGGTACAGAGAGGCATACATGGAGAGAGCAGGTGGCAGAGTACCTGGCTGGCTTCCTCTGGGGGGAGGGAGACAAGACTCCCGACTACACTGAACCCGTTATCCTATGGCACTGAACCCCAGGTCTGGGTGAGACTCATATTGGGGGAGTCTGGACAATGAAAAGGGAGGAGTGCCAGAAATTTAAGGGAGCCGTGAAAGGGCAGAGTCTGGGTGCACACATGCCACTGTGCCGGAGATGGACTACTGAGTGCCACTGGATTTCTTGAGTGGGCAGGAAACAGAGCCTCCCAACAGCACCACTTCTAACTCCACTGAACCCCAGTTTCGGGTGAGATCCTGCGGATCCAGACTCATATGGGTCCCAGAGTGCAGGGGAGTCAGAAAGGCAGTGGTCTAAAGGCACATGCGCATGTGCGCACAAGAGGGCTCTCAGATTAATTTAAATTGGTGAATTGAAATAAGTGAACACCCAAAAAAATTTAAGTGTACTGGACAAAAAGCTGTTTGTAAAGTATTAAAATTTCTATTGATAGCTCATCTCATGGTAAAATTGCTTAACATGCAATGAACATAAAACAGGCATATTTGTATGAAAAAAATTAAAATTTAAAGTTATCAAGATTGCATTAAAAATTTTACAAAATTCTCCATTAATCAAAAAAAGGGGGAGTAGTAGAATAATAACATGTAAGGAAAAATCTATTAAGTAAGTTACATCTAGAAAATTTTTACTTTAGAAAATTAATTTTCATTTGTACTACTAACCACAAGATACCCATGAAAAACACACATGGTGTCACAATAAGCCAAAGGAAAATAGAGTAGGCAAAAATAAAAAGGACCCCAAGTCAATTTTATAGAAAAGATTCCTTTATTAACTTTTGGTCGAGAATATATTTATATACTTTTAGAAAACAACTCCAAGACCAAGTGGACTCCTGCAACAGAGAGGAACTGGCAGGTTTGCTTCAACCACGAAGACAAGAGAAACAGTCTAGAGATGGAAGACACTGAAGACGCCTTGCCATGCAAACAGTCAGCAGTTGTGCATTGCTACAGGTTGCCTAGGACCAAACCAGAGAGGGTTAGACCGGCATTGCCACCATTTGTCCATTATCCAAATACCATTGATGACGTGTACACATAAGGAACTGTTTGACATTGAAACTGGGACTCATAACTATTGGACATTGAAATTGGGACTCAAACATTTGTTTGCTCTTATAAGTTTATTTCTAGCCTACAAAGACAAGATGTTCTTAAAGACAAGAATCGGGGGTGAGGAGGGAACAGATACAGAGGCAAAGAAGCAATGAACAGACTGTCATGCTACAAGGGGAAGGCAGTGGGGGTAGCGGGGCCTGTAAGAGATCAACCGAAGGACTTGTATGCATGTATGTAAGGATAGCCAATGGATACAGGGCATTGGGGGCGGGGGAGGATAGGTGAGGGCATGTACTGGTACTGAGGAGTGGGAAAGACGGGAGGAAGGGCAATAGGGAAAAAAAGGAGACATGTACTACTATTTGTAATACTTTAAACAATAAAAATATATATTTAAGAAAAGTGTACATCTTCCTGATTTGATAAATTTATGCATTGCAATATTATTATCACCATAGTGTTAGCTAACACTTTCATCTCATCACATAATTACCACGTTTTTTTGTGTTAAATATATGTAAGATCTATTCCATTAACTTTCCAGTAGATACAGTAGTACAGTATTGTTTTTGTTGTTTTTTTAAATATATTTTTTATTGATTTCAGAGAGGAAGGAAGAGGGATAGAGAGATAGAAACATCCATGATGAGAGAGAATCATTGATTGGCTGCCTCCTGCAAGTCCTCCACGGGGGATCAAGCCCACAGCCTGGGCATGTTCTCTTGACAGGAATCAAACCTGGGACATTTCAGTTCACAGGTTGATGCTCTATCCACTGAGCCAAACCAGCTAGGGCAGTATTGTTGAATATAGAAATAATGCTGTGTATTAGATTGTCAGAGCTTATTCATCATTTAGCAGGAAATTTGTGACCTTTGCCAAACCTCTCCTCCTTTTCTGCAACCCCAGCCCATGGTAAATAATCATCATTATACTCTGTTTCTATGAGTTCAGTTGTGTTTTTTTTTTAGATTCTACATACGAGGGATATATAGGATTTGTCTTTCTTTGACTTATTAAACAGCATAATCTCTTCAAAAACTATCCATGTTGTCACAAATGACAGGATTTTGTTCTTTCTGATGGTTACTAATATGTTTATATATATCATCACATCCTCTTTTTCCATTCCATTCATTGACAGGCACCTAGGCTGTTTCCATATCTTGGCTATTGTGAATAACAAACATGGGGATGCAGATGTCTCTTCATTATTCTGTTTATACATTTTTGGAAAATTATACAGAAGTGGAATTGCTGAATTATATTGTAGTTCTATTTTTAATATTTTAAGGAACATCCATACTGTTTTTGATAGTGGCTTTACTGATTTACATCCCCACCAATAGTGCTCAAGTGTTTCCTTTTCTCCACATCCTTGCCAACATGTGTTACTGCTTGTATTTTAAATATTGCCATTCTAACACGTATAACGTGATACCTCATTGTGGTTTTGATTTGCAGTTCTCTGATGACTAGTGATGTTGACCAACTTTTTTATCTTCCTGTTGGACATTTGTATCTCTTTCTGGAAAAATGTCTATTCAGTTCCTTTGCCCTTTTTAAAAAATCAGACTTTGTTGTTGATGTTATAGAGTTGTATGAATTCTTTATATATTTTGCTTATTGGCTCCTCATTTGATATATGGTTTGTATATATTTTCTCCCATTTCATAAGTTTCCTTTTCATCTTGCTGATTATTTCCTTTGCTGCGCAGAAGCTGTTTATTTTTTTGTAATTCCACTTACTTATTTTTACCTTTGCTGCTAGTATTTTTTTGGTGTCATATCCAAAAAATCATTGCCAAGACATTAGTTAAGGAGCTTTATCCCGATGTTTTCTTATAGGATCTTACAATTTCAAGTCTTACATTTAAGTCTTTAATCAATTTTAAGGTAACTTTTATGAGTGATATGAATTAAAAGTTTAATTTTATTTTCCCGTTCTTTGAAGAATCATTTATTGAGAAAATTTACTCTTTCTGCATTGAGTATTCTTGTCTACTTTGTCAAATGTGCTGTGACTATATTTCAGGGCCTTTGATCCTGTTCCCTTCATCTATCTGTTTGTTTTTTTTTTGTGTGTGTGTGTCAGTATCATACTTTTTTTATTGATATCATTTTGTAGTATAGTTACATATCAGGAAGTGTTATACTTTGTTCTTTTTTTTCAGAACTGCTTTAGTTATTTGGGGTCTTCTATGGTTCTATACAAATTTTGGATATTTTTTTCTATTTCTGTGGAAAAAATGAATTTTGATAGTGGTTACATAAATAAGCACATTGTTTTGAGTAATATGGACTTTTTTTTTTTACTATATTCATTCTTCTGATATGTAAATATGAGATATCTTTCCATTTGCTTTTTTCTTCTTCAATTTCTTTCATCAGATCTCCTAACTTTCAGTGTATAGATCTTTCACTTCCTCGGTTAAATTTATTCTTAAGAATTTTTTTATTTTTTATGTTACTATTGTGAATGAGATTTTTTTTCTTTATTTCTTTTTCAGATATTCTGCTGTTAGTGTATAGAAGTGCAAATTATTTCTACATGTTGATTTTATATCCTATAACTTTACTAAATTCATTGATTAATTGCAACAGGTTTTATTTTTGGTGTGGAGTCTTTAGGATTTTCTCTGTTTATAATATATCACCTGAAAATAATAACAAGTTTCTTTTTTTCTGATTTGGATGCCTTCTGTTTTTTCCTCTCACCTGATTGCTCTAGTTAGGACTTTTAGTACTATCTTGAAGAGGGGCAGTGAAAGTGGACACCCTTTCTTTGTTCTGAATCTTGGAGAAAAAATGTTCAACCTTTCACCATTGAGAATATATGATGTTAATGGTGTGCTTGTCATATATGACCTTCATTGTGATAATAAGAGCACATGCCCAGGTTACAGGATCAATATCCAGTAGGGGGGATGCGGGAGGCAGTAGATTAATGATTATCTCTCATCATTGATATTTCTATCTATCTCCCTCTCTCTCTCTTTTCCTCTCTGAAATCAATAAAAATATAGTTTAAAATATTTTATAGTTCACCAGTTACACTATCTGGTGCTGGAATTTCCCTTGTTTTGAGGTTTTAGAATACTGATTCAATCTCCATATTTATTATTATTCTTTTTATATTTTCTGATTTTTCCTGATTTGGTCTTGGTAAGCTGTATGTTCCCATGTACAGTATTCATATAATTCTTCTAGATTATCCCATTTTGGGGATATAGTTGTTCATAGTAGTCTCTTTTTTTATGGTGATATTTTTTTTCTCATTTTAGTTTCTCATTATCCTTAAAGGCATTGTTTTTATTCCCATTTTACACTTAAAAATACTATGGCTCAGAGAGATTAAATAACTTGTTCATGATCAAATAGAAACTCAATCATTGTAGGCCTGAGCCCATGCTCTTAGCCCTATGCAAAATCACTTCTCTGTGGTAGAATTTGGAAATCCATCAACAATTCTAAGACACTCACAGTCCCTAACCTGTTCCATGGAATCCTACTAATGCCCCAGAAATACATATTATTTTTTATTGAATTTGGAGTATGAGGTATGAGGGTAGATGGCCAAAGGCAATTACCATCCTGATGTAAAGGGAAAGAAGAAACTAAAATTAAAAGAGGAAAAAATCCAAAAATTGGCACATACATGGTGGTATGTATTATATTAGTCAATTTACCTATGTTTTCTTCTTTTATCTTCACAATAACTATTATAAAACTAAATTTCAAGGTGTGAAAACTGAGCCTCAATGAGTTTAAGTAAATTGTCTAAGTGGCAGATCTATGATTATATCCCAAACAGTTTGATTTTAGAGCTTGGACATTTAACTACTATCAAGGTTACTTAATGATAATCATTAAACATTACTACTTATTCTCACATGCCACGTTCTAAGCATCACCTTACTTTATTCACGCCAGCTCCCTTATAATAATCACAATAATCCTATAAGATTCGTCTTATTATTATCCTTATTTAAAATACTTAAGGCCCAGTGCATGAAATTTGTGCACGGAGGGAAGGGTGCAAGGAGGTGTTCCTCAGCCCAGCCTGCACACTCTTCAATCTGGGACATCCCACTCACAATCTAAGACTGTTGGCTCCTAACAGCTTCTGCCTGCCAGCCTGATCACTCCTTAACCACTCCCCTGCCAGCCTGGTCACCCCCAACTGCACTCCCCTATAGGTCTTGTCCCATCCATCTTCTCCAACTGTCCCCCCCTGCAGGCCTGGTCACCCTCAACTGCCCTCCCTTGAAGGCCTGGTCCCTCCCATCTTCCCTTCCCTGCCAGCTGGTTGCCCCTAACTTCTCTTCCTGCTGGCCTGATTGCCCACAACTGCCTTCCCCTGCTGTCCATCTTGTGTCCACATGGGGTTGGCCATCTTTGACCACATGAGAGCGGCCATCTTGTGTGTTGTAGTAATGGTCAATTTGCTTATTACCTCTTTATTATATAGTATTATTATATAGGATAAGAAAACAGACACAGACCCAGTAAGTGGTGAAACCAAGATTTGGACCTACTCTTGTTTATATCCCAAGTTCTTTCTAATAGAGGGGAAGTGGAGAAAAGCTGAGCTTAACCTGTGGTCTGGCAATGTTCTCCCTATTTAGATTGGTCAGGGACATTGCTGACTGTTTGTCTAACTGACTCTAAGGTTTTAAGGAGAACTTGATAAAGAACAGAAGCTTAGATTTTATCCATAATGAATGGCCTAACAAAAAACAGGTATTAGTACTTAAATGTAATGCTCTTTTTGCTACAAATGGACCATTTTGCATCCATCATTGGATGGCCATGATATGCAAAAAATATTTTCCATCCATGGATATAATAGTTATAATGTCCTTAAATATTAGTATATAAGTGAAAGTGGGCATAAATCATTCTTATTTGTTCCTAAAAGCAGCTCTCCTAAGAACTTCTACATATTAGCCAGTTTCATTCTTTTTTGTGCAATTTAAAGAACTAAGCCTCTTTATTTTATTTTTTAAATTTTCTTTATTAAGGTATTACATGTGTGTCCTTATCCTTTCATTGCCGCCCATCCCCCTGTTCATGCCCTCACCTCCCTGTTATCTGTGTCCATTGATTATGCTTATAGGCATGCATACAAGTCCTTTGGTTGATTTCTCCCCCTTACTCCCACCTCCCTTACCTTCCTTCTAAGGTTTGGTGGTCTGATGGATGCTTTACTGCCTCTGAATCTGTTTTTGTTCATCAATTTATGTTGTTCATTATATTCCACAAATGAGTGAGATCATGTGATATTTATCTTTCTATAACTGATTTATTTTGCTTAGCATAATGCTCTCCAGTTCCATCCATGCTGTTGCAAATGGTAAGAATTTCTTCTTCTTTTTTACTGCAGCATAGTATTCCATTGTGCAGATGTACCACAGTTTTTAAATCCACTCATGTGCTGATGAACACTTAGGCTGTTTCCAAATCTTAGCTATGGTAAATTGTGCTGCTATGAACATCGGGGTGCATATATCCTTTCTGATTGTTGTTTCTGGTTTCTTGGGATATATTCCTAGAAGTGGGATCACTGGGTCAAATGGGAGTTGCGTTTTTAGTGTTTTGAGGAAACTCCATAGGCTTTTTTAAAATAAATCACAACAAAAAAATATGCTCAAATTCAATCTTTTAATTAATTCAGTCCAATCCCCTCTACAGTTACTGAGATTTTTCTGTATTTTGTTTTATTCTTTTTTATGTATGATAAAATGTAAAGTTTTTTTAAAAATATATTTTATTGATTTTTTACAGAGGAAGAGAAAGGGATAGAGGGCCAAAAACATCAATGAGAGAGAAACATTGATCAGCTGCCTCCTGCACATCCCTTACTGGGGACATGCTTGCAACCAAGGCACATGCCCTTGACCAAAATTGAACCTGGAACACTCCAGCCCTCAGGCAGATGTTCTGTCCACTGAGTCAAACCAGCCAGGACATATATGATACAATTTAAATTTAGAATTAAAATAATATCAATACGGAAGTGGGAAATAAAACAGCAATGTTTCTAATAGTTTGGAAGTTAAGACATACATTCTAGAACCAGATTGCCTGGCTTTGAATCTCAACTCTGCAACTATGTGGGTGACCTTGGGCTGGTTAACCTCTCATTGTCTTAGTAAAATGTAAAATGAGAATAACATTTTTGCCTTGTAGCATTATTGTTTGTATTGAATGAGTAAATATATACAGATGCTTTAAACAGTATGCCAATAGTAATTTCTCAAGTATATAATAGCTATTCTTTTATTAGTAGAAGCCACAGAAGAGAACAATTTGAGAGGTCCTGAAGGGCTGTATTAATGACATCTTCCTTTGGTGGAAGATAAGTGAAGATGGGTTTTATCTTGAGGATAATAAATGGGGATAAGTGTGTTAAACTGGGCATGGGCTAGATTGAAATATGTTAAGTTGGCCAGTTATTAGTCTGTTAGATGGGAGAATGGCCTTGAGTGGTAGTAACTATCTATGAAGAATGCCATGTTCTAGAATAGTTGCATAAGGGTTTTTTACCCTTTTGTTGACCAAAGAATTGTTAGACCTGAGGTCTAGGACAGGTTCTGACACAGATTAACTGAACATTCAATGTAGAATGAATGACTGTACAATACATTTAAACACATCAGTTAATAAATTAGAGTACATATTTTATCTTTTACTAATATCAGCATTATAAAAATCACTAAATCTCTTTAGTTAAATAGCCCACCATCTCTTTATGAAAACAATAGGCTTATAGACTTTTGATCAAACCCCAAGTTGAAACTTATGACAGAATCAGTGTCAGTACCCTGCCTATGTCAACTCAGCATTCATCTCTGTAAGTTGGATTTTTTTTCTCTTGCCAAAGGATCAGGCTCAGCCTGCTGGCAACGCAAGCAGAAGCGCTACAAATTTAAAGCCCCTGGAAATAACCCTAAACTAATGACAAATGGGTAGTCAGTGGATATATCCTGCAGATGCCTTGTCCCTCAGTTGGGATAACACTGTACTATTTTGCACTATCTTCTAGCCGTCCTCAGAAGGACTGAACTCCTGCTGTGCACACCTGGCTTGATAGCACAGACCTCATTTACTTCTTTTCCTTTGCTGTCACACATGTCCTCTTCCCTGTCAGTGCTTACTGGGATCACTTCCCAAAAGACTTCTTGCACTGGAATTTTTATTTCAGGATCTGCATTGATGAGGGGAACTCAAACCAAGATAGTAAAATATGTGGAAAATAATCAGAAACCACTTAATTAATATGTTAAAATAAAACTCCTATTTTTCTCTTCACAATTCCTTTTTTTTTCCTTTCTAAAGAAAAACTAGAAGGGTAGATCTGTCACTCTGAATGTTGTCTTCTGTTGTTCCTTCTAGCTTTTTCTTGCCCTCTCACTCCTCTATAATATAAGCATTATAAAAATAAGTAAGTAAGGCAATAATGACATGATTTCAGGCAGCTAGGCAGAATTCCCTGGGTGGCAGGCCTCTAGTGTACAAGGTTAACCTTATGTTCCTTGAGAAAGGTATAGACAAGTCATAATGTAATTTGGGTCAAATACTACAATATACAAACCCACTGTTATATTTAAGTGAATTTGAGGTTCTCCTAGATAGGAACATTGAAATCCAAATATTTTGGGGATGGGCTATTTCATCACCATTACAACTGCAGTTATCTTTTAAATAATTAGCAGATTCCGGCACAAGCCTCACTTTAGGATTTGGCCTAAAGTTTGTAAAATTTGTTGTTTCCCCTTGTGAAATGAGGGTTTATTAGATGGAATGTAACTTAGGTTAAAAAGCAAACAAAAACAGAGCATTTTTTCATGATATAGACATTTAAAAAAATTATGAATTAAGTATGTGGTCAAAGTACAGGCAATCTTGCTCTTCCAAGTTCACAAGACAGGAACACAGTCTCTCAATCTGGGTCTCCCTTCACAAGTTTCTTTTCTCTGTCATAGGTCATAGACATTGAACAAAGGCTGACTGCAGTGCAACATTGATATTTTTCATTTTTGTTCCATTAATTTCCTAAGGAATCAATTCTAAATGTATTCTAGTGCATGAAGAACAGGATATTAAAAATTATTCCATTGTGCAGTTTCACAAATCTAGTGAGGCTTTTGGTTATTAGAAGCTTTAGCAACTCATTCTATATTGATTGAGTTGGGGGATTCAGCTGTGTCAGTGTATTATGGGGTGCTTTGTTTCTCCTAAAGCTGTCATAGGGAAGAAAGTACATATCTAATTTGTCTTGAGCTCTGAGAAGAATATAACTTGATAAAATTTGGCTTGTATTTTATTAGGCTTGTGACTCGCTAATTCTCAGTGCTGGAAAGGGCTTTGAGTAAGCAAGTGTCCTATGCCCTTCTGAGGAGAAACTATGTGGAAACTCAGATAACACACTTAGTCATTTATGTTACCTTTATGAGTCCCTAGAACTCTGAATTTATAGGTCAATTTCTACTACTTTAATCTTTAAAGATTAGATAAAAGAAGGAAAAGCATTGCTTCCTTTTGTTTGCTTTGATCCCAAGCAAATGATGTCTAATCATTTTATTATTTTATTTTTTAATTACCAGTTGTAAATCTCCAAATTTTTAGTCACTGGGAAACCTCTGCTCATTTACAATTCTATGGTATATGTGCTGTGGCATGGAATATAGGGAAAACAAGAAAAAAAAAACTAATCACTGTTTTGCAGAAGCCTAATAAAATCTTTGAAATAAAACAATTGAAAAGGTGATCTTTTAAAAATTAAAAAAACACACATATTAATGGGAAATACAAAACAATTGCAGAATTGGCACAACTTAGCATTGAATGTAATCCTGAGAGTCACCCAGCTCAATGTCCTAACCAATACAGGAATGTCCTTTTAATGTTCTGTTTGAGTATTTCCATTGATATATTCTTTACCACCTCCTCAAAGCAGCTACTCCATCTTGGGATAGCTCTAACAGTTAGAAATGTATTCCTTATACTAAGCCATTTTCACTTTAAAGCATATGATGATAATAGAAGAAAAAACAAGCAAGGCATTTGCTAACAAAAGATCCCAAGTCCTTTTTTTATGATGGACAATTCCTGTTAAACTACTTTAATTTTATTCTGCCACAGAGTTGCAGGTCTTGAATAAAGAGGAGAGCAATCAGTGTAGAACACATCTGGACTTCACTAAAGCTTTGTGGATCTGTAAGGCATTTCTATTAAGAGGTTAGGGACATCAAGCCTGGGCTGTACTATTATATGTGTCTTATTCCAAGGGCACTGAAAAATGCTATAGGAGGAAGCTGGAACAACATATTCCAGAGACCACATAGGCTTCTCCCAGAACATTCTATTTTTTTTTTTCTGCAAGGTCTGAAGTGAGAGAAATAAAAGAAATACTCCTAAATTTCTACAAGACACCATGTTAGGAAATGGAGCTGGAGGGCAGGGGAAATAAAAGTTGAAAATTCCTTGCAAGGCAAAAACAGAATCCAAGGTGACCTTGACCAATTAGAAAAATGTTCTGTCAGAAAAAGGCTGATGTTTGATGTTCAACAGGGACAATGCTGAACAATCCATGTACTTCCCAAATCCAAACCACATGAATACCTGCTGAGGAATGGCTGGTGAAACCATCGCTCTGAATCACACTTTGAATAAATGGAAATAAGATAAGGCAATTGTTTAAAGAACTGAGGTTTATGAACAGAATTATAATGTACAAAAGCCAGAGTATAATTATATTCTTCTCTATATTCTGCATTAATAGTGGCTTTATTAAATACAATCAAGCATTCAGCATGATGGTCTTTATATAAAACATAGAATATAAAAGCTGGAGAGACTATTAAGGTGAAAGGGATAAAAAGTAGTCTTCCTAGTGAATTTATGAAAAAAGTTGAAATGACCACATTTATTGGAAGAAAGGCTATGCTGACTCCTCTCTCTTGCCTTTTTGTCAGCTGATATCTCTATACCACCTTGACTATAATATCTCTTCTCCACATTGCACATGAAATTCTATCTAAAGATGTTCCTGTTCAGACCTGCTCATCAGTATATTCCAAATTCAGTTTAAACTGATTCTTATGTTTGGTCACATGCCATGTATATAAGCCAGAGTGAAAGAAAACTTTTGGTACTAAAGGAAATGCCTTTTACATGATACTATTATAGCAATCTAGGCTGGCACACAGTAAATACTTAAAGACTATATGTTGTAAGAAGGAATGAAAAGTTATATAATTTTTTTAAAGAAATTTGAGTTCATTTCTGTCAAAATCAAGTTAATATAGAAATGCTGTGATGGATAATATTATTAATTATAAGTTGTAAGTTGCCTAAGGCATTGAGAGTAGTCTCTGGAAGAGTGCTTAGTTAGAAATAAGGGAATATATAAATCTAGGGCAGTTTTATTGATGTCTCTGGTAACATGCTAATATGATTTAAGATAATTATTTGTTTTGCTAATAAGCCTCTTTAATTAACCTGCCTGAAGGTATATAAATCACTTCTCATGATACCTGGTATATACTAGATGTGAAATACATGCTAGTCATTGTTTTGTGAATTTCAGAAGTTAAACCAATTATATTGGCATTGATTCCCCTGACCCAGCATTGACGTTTCATGATGTGCTCTAAATCTACTGAAAATATATTGTAAGAGTTTACTCAGCTACCATCCAAAGCATAAAGTGCAATGGTTATCTAGTTTAACCCTTGAGAAATGTTTAATTTGAAAATCTACTGAAGCACTTTACCACTAAATTCAGGTATAAGGCAAGGATGTCCTTTTCAGAATCATAGTGGAAGTACTTGCCAATTATCAAACAGACTGTCAAATTACAGCAGGAAGGTTAAGGAGAGGTGGGGTAGATAAGAGATCAACCAAAGGACTTGTATGCATGCATATAAGCATAACCAATGAACACAAGACACTGGGGGGTTAGGGTATGCCTGGGAGGGGGGAAATGGGGAGATAGGTATACATGTAACACAATAAAAAATAAATAAAAAATTTAAAAAAAAATTAAAAAGGAAAATAAACGTTATCCAGATTGAGAGGAAATGTAAAAACCTGCCTTTGTTTACAGATGACATGATCATTTATGTAGAAAATGTAAAAGAATCAACAATCAACAAAAGTATTTTTGGAACTAATGAGAGATTATAGTTGTGTGTTGCTTAACAAGCAGGATAAATTCTGAGATATGTGTCATCATGCAATTTCATCATTGTATGGACATAACAGAGTGTACTTACAGAAACAAAATGGTGTAGCCTATTATATACCTAGGCTGTATAACATAGCCTATTGCTCCTAGGCTACAAGCCTGTATAATATATTATTATACTGAAAATTGTAGGCATTTCTAATGTGCTATGTTATGACATTATGGTGGCTATGATGTCACTAGGTGATAGTGTTAATGGAAGAGAGAAGAACTTGTCTTTCCCATTTGCTCATGGGAGTGGAATTCTTACAATATCCCCCCAAAAAACAATTTTCTTGAGACTCACATGGGAAGATGTGACATCGTAGAAAGCTTTATTTCAGTGGAATTACACTCCTAGTTTCACAAAGTCCCATTTCCCTTTGTCCAGTCATAGAAAAAGTGTAGCTGGGGCTTCACTAGAGCTAAAATCAGTCAGTGTATAAAGTTTCCCTTCCATGTCAAAGCAGTTTTCAGTACATCATTAGGCTAGCTGCAGTCTACCAGTCCATTGCATGTGAGATCCACATGGCCACATGGTTATGGAGGAAACATGGGTAAATGCAAGGAAGCAAAACATGAGGCAAGAGCACAAGAGTCACAAGCCAAACATACCAAGAGCAACAAGAGAGAGAATTCATTTATTTAGGGGATTATGTATTCCTAATCATGTGATTGCTGTGGCTATGCCCATTTTGACAATGATCTCTGTTCCTAGGTATTATTGAAAGGAAAATAACTTCCCTAAGTCACCCCAACATTATTGGGCATGTGTCTATTTTCCCTTTGTTGGATACCTCTCCCAATGTGTTGTAGGGAAGAGGTTGGTGGTTTCCCTGGGGAGTGCAAAATTTTAGCTTTCTGGTGAAGCTGCTCAAATGACATATCTATAATGTCTGTCTTCCTCCTTCGATTCCATTATTAATAACTAGCCAATCATAATAGTATCATTAAGAATTTTTCAGTTCCATTATAATCCTATGGGGCCACCTTCATATAGGTAGCCTTTTGTTGTTCAAAAATTATTATGGTTTGCATGACTATATAAAAAGGCTGCACAATTAAAGGTTAATATACAAAAATCAATTGCCTTCTTATATGCCAGCAATGAACACATGGGATTTGAAGTAAAAAAACACAATTCCATTTATGTTATCACTCCCTCAAAAGTGCAATACTTATGCATAGTCTAACAAAATATGTATAATTTCTATATTAGGAATATTATAAAATGCTGATAAAGAAATAAAAGAACTAAGTAAATGGATATTCCATATTTATGAATAGATTCAGTATTCTCAAAATATTAGGTTTCCTAACTTGATCTATGGAATCGATGCAGTTTATAACAAAAATCTCAGCAAGTTATATCGATATTGACAAACTAATTCTAAAATGTATGTAGAGAAGCTAAAGACATAACTATCTATTGAAGGAGAAGAACAAAGACAGAGGATTTGATACTTGAATTCATGATTTACTATAAAGTAAAAGTAATCAAGATAGTGGGTTACAGGTACAAAAATAGACAGATCAATGGAATAGAATAGACAGTCTAGAAATAGACCCAGAAATACATCAACTGATATTTGACAAAGGAGCAAAGGTAATACAATGAAGCAAATATTGTCCTTTTAACAAACTGCTGGAAAAATTGTACATCCACATGTAAAAGAAAAAAATATATAAACACAGACATTATATCTTTAATAATAATTAACTCAAAATAGATCATTAACCTAAATATAAAACATCTATCCTATATAATAAAAGGTTAACATGCAAATCAACTGAACAGTGGAACAGTCGCTATGACATGCACTGACCACCAGGAGGCAGATGCTTGATGCAGGAACTGTCCCCTTGTGATTTAGTGCGCTCTCACAGGGGGAGTGTTGCTCATCCAGAAGTCAGGCTCACAACTGGGGAGCGCAGCAGTGGTGGCAGGAGCCTCTCCGACCCTCATGGCAGTGCTAAGGATGTACAACTGATGGCTTAGGCCCATCCCCCAAGGGTTTCCAGACTGCAAAAGGGCACAGGCTGGGCTGAGGGACCCCCTCCTGAGTGCACAAATTTTGTGCACTGGGCCTCTAGTAATATATATAAAAAGCCAGCAACCTTAATGGCCATAACAACCATAATGACAGGTAACTATGACACCGACTGTGGCCAGCGAACTGGCAATCACCCCTCCTGGCCTGCCCTGATCAGATTCTCCCACCCAGATCAAGAGCTGGCACAGGCCAAATGTCCCTTCCCTTTCCCCCAGACAGCCTCGCCCCTGATCAGCCCACCCCACCACAATAGGCCTGCAATCCCTCCCCCTGGCTGTCCCAACCTTGATTGCATCCCCCACCCCAATAGGGGGTGGGACCAGCCTGCCAACATCCTGAAGCCCCTTCCCCCACTGGGTATCACCCCAGATCAGCCTCCCAACCCCAACCAGGGGCAGGGCCCACCAGCCAATTATCAGCAGTCCTTTCCCCCATCTGGCCTGGCCATGATTGGGCTCCAATTGGGGTAAGATGGCTGGCCAACCTTCAGCCATCTCTGTCCGACAGGCCCAGCCCTAATCTAGCCCAATTGGGGCTGGGCCAGCCAGATCCCACCAGTGCACAATTTGGTGTACTGGGCCTTATGTGTGTATATATATATATATATATATATATATATATATAGAGAGAGAGAGAGAGAGAGAGAGAGAGAGAGAGAGAGACAGAGACAAATAGAGACAGAGAGAAATAAGAGAGAGACACACACAGAGACGGAAAACTCAAGATTCAAAACATTCACCCCAATATCAATTCATTTCTTTGTTCAACATTGCACGTCTGCATTGAATAAATTATTGTCCTAAGAGCAGTGGGATAGCTTCCTAAGGGCAACAAAATTGCCTATTTTTTTCCTACATTATAACCCAGCATCTAGCATAATGTATATAATATATAGCATATACTGAATAGATATTTGTTTACAAGTGAATAAATTAATAAGTGAGGTGACAGACATACAGAAGTAATTACAATGCCAATCAAAGTGAAACAAGTGATATAAACTTAGTGCTGTGGGAACCAATGAAATTATGCAATTAATTCCAGCTCAAGTATAATTGGTCAAGAAAAGCTTTAAGTACATAACATTTTAATTAATCATTTTAGAATTAATAAGGTAGGACATGCAACATGTACAAAGAAGGAAGTTCATACTAGGCTACAGTAACATTGCAGAAAATGGTTGTAGCAGAGTAAAAATGCATACCATGTTTTAGGAATGGTGAGAGTACAGTATGTTTAGAAGGAGGTGGTAATGGATGAGGCTGGAAAAGAAAGGAAATGTCAAATCACATAAGTCACTAAATGTTCTACTAAAATAGTTGTGTGCTATTGAAGGTTTTAGAAGAGAGTTATAGGATTTAACCTATTAACCAAGGCTTTATTAAGCACTCATTAGTGCCTATCCTATATAATAAAGAGGTAATATGCAAATTGACCATCACTTCAACACACAAGATGGCTGCCACAAGATGGCCAGAAGGAAAGGGCAATTGGGAGGGACTAGACCTGCAGGGGAGGGAAGTTTGGAGCGATCAGGCCTGCAAAAGAAGGAAGTTGGGGGGGGCAGGTCTGCAGGGGAAGGCAGTTGGGGTGGCAGGTCTGTAGGAGAGGAAAATTAGGGTGACCAAGCCTGCAGGTAGGGCTGTTGGAGGCAATCAGGCTGGCAGGGGAGTAGTTAAGTGTCAATCAGGCTGGCAAGGGAGTGGTTAGGGGTGATCAGGCTGGCAGGCAGAAGCAGTTAGCGGAAATCAGGCAGGCAGGCAGGTGAGTGGTTGAGAACCAGTAGGCCTGGATTGTGAGAGGGATGTCTGACTTCCCTCAAGGGGTCTCAGATTGGAGAGTGTGCAGGCTGGGCTGAGGGACATAAACACACCATGCCTGAATTTCATGCACTGGGCTTCTTGTATTATATAATGTAGGGAATATTTGCCTTTATAAAACCTAGAGTTTATATTTTCAAGTAATCATCATTTCCTTCAGAAGTTTTTTTCTGACCCAAGTCCATGGCATTCTATATTTCCCTCATCATATCATTTATCACAGTGTATTATAATTTCTTATTTAGTTTTCAGTTTCCTCCACTGGAGTAAAGGCAGGAACAATGTCTATTTTGTTCATCATTATAATCCCCATGCACAGAACAGTACCTGGCATGTAGTATGCATTAAATAAACATGTGTTGAATAAGAAAGTAAGTAATGAATCATATGATCATTGGTTTACTATAACTACAAAATGCAGAAGAGCCATTTATGGATCATTTCTACTATAAGACAAAGATCATTTATTTGTGATATTAGAAAGTCTGTGTCTGCTAAAGGTAAAAGGCCCTGATAAAGGGCAGATTTCTGTGAGATACTGAGGTTTCAGTTACAAGTCATAAGTGTCTTTTTAGTGTTGGGATTTATCTAGGATGCTTTGAGTCTTGGAGTTACAGCTCAATAAATATTTGTTTAAATTACCTATGCAAAAGGTAGGAGCCCAGTAAATATTTATTGAAGGCCTTCATTCATTTGTTAGTAGAAATTGTGTTTTCCAGAATGGCCCCACACACACATTTTTATCCCATGTCCTTTGCCAATAGGAGGTGAATCTTGTATTTTCTTATCTTGGAACTGAGTGAATCTTTTTAACTGCTTACACCAATAGAATACATTAGAGGTGAAGCTATGGGAATTCTTGTTAGGTCAGGAAAACATGATACGGCTTCTGCTGTTTCTCTCTGTCTGTCTCTCTCACTTTCTCTCTGGTTCATTCCTGAAATGATCACTTTTGGAACTCAGACACCATGTTGTGAGGAAGCCCAGACTTGCTCATAAAAAGTCCATACAGTAAAACACATGTGAAGAATCACCGAGGCCCCTAACCAATAACAAGCATGAACCACTGGAGTGAATGAACCTTCCGAAGAATTCAGCTCCTAGTCATCAAGTTTTCTAGCTAAGAACTCAGACATTGTGGATCAGGTGTAAGCCATCTACACTGCTTTGTCTAAATTCTTGACCCACAAAAACCATGAGAGATAATAAGTGATTATTTTTATTTCAAGACCCTAGATTTTGTGGTGATCTGTGACTTGAAACTAGGTAATGAATAATACATTTATACTCTGTAGACAAAACCAGTGGTTTAGAACCTTTTTAAAAATCTCAGATTAATTTGAAATAAAAAAAAACTAAGGTGGCCTCCATTTTCCATGCCTCCTGGTATTCATAGCCTCTCCCTTTCTCTTGAATGTGTGCAGAACATGTGGCTTGCTTATAACCAGTATGGCAAAATTGATGAGCTGTCACTCCAGTGACTATATTACCTTATATAAGATTCCCTCTTACTTTCAGACTGAATTTAGGATCTCACTCTCTTGTTCATTTTGATTAATCAAGCTGCCATGACTGCTAAAATCACAAGAAAATGAATTCTTTCAACAATCACATTTATCTTGGAAGCAGACCCTTCCCCAATAAAGCCTGGAAATAAGAACAGAATCCTGGCTCACACCTTGATAGCATTCTTGCAGAGGATCCTGGTAAGCCATGTGCAAACTATAGACCATGAGAAACGATAAGATAAATGTGGGTGTTGTTTCAAGCCATTCAATTTATGGTAATTTTTATATAGCATGAAAACTAATATGAAAGCTATGAACCCTCTCTGAGAAAATTTATACAGGGACTGACATGCACATACAATTCTAATGCAGTATTTTATATTGTATATGGGCCCCTGGTTACTATAAATGGATCCCAGTTTAAGAATCACTGTTCTAGATAATTTGCCCTACAATCATATACAGAAGAATTCAAAGCCTACACAATTTTCTTTGTGATGTTTATATTGAATATATTATTTACTTGCTTAATAGTTCATTATCTTATAATTGAGCACTGTCTACTTCAGGATTGAATTTACTCTACTTCCACATCTTTGGAAGTAAGTTATTGGTTCAGTTTTATATTATTGTTCCAATCATAAAAGGAATCCACCCCTGATCACTTTCTCCATCCCTCAACCAGCAGAAAATTGGCAGACTTGAATATAGTAAACAAATAAGAATAGAGAATAGAGTGGAAATAATTAATTAATCATTGAGTAAATGGTAATGAACACAATTCAGTAAATGGTTTATATTTTTCTTATATGTCTTTGGTAAGTTAAATTTAAGATTCAACATTATTTCTTTTGGTCATAATTAAAATGCAATACAAATAAAAATCTCTATTCTAACTTCATTACTAAAGCAAGTGTTTTCTTTACCATCTTTCTCCATTAATAATTGCTATACTATAATAAAATTAAAGGATGTAGAAAACAATACTTGTTATGTATTCTCTAAGCCTGGCATGAAAACATCCTCATTAAAGCCAGTGATCTATGTTTTGTTGTGTAGATAAATGTCTGTATTTTTTGCCTTTTCTTTTGATTATCCATTTCTTCACTGAATAAGCCAAATTGAGTTCTGACAGTGTCAACTTCCATTTTTTATTGTACTAAAGGAAGGGTCAATTCTGTAAGGAACAAATGGAATTGTACAGAAAATTCCAAAATGGTGAGAAGCATAGGACACAATTGCTTTCAGCCTTCTCTTCTCTCTCAGTTATACTGTGAAGAGTTAACCCAGGGAAGGCAACAAGAAAATGTCCACAGGACTCCCTGGGACCAGTTTCTGCACTAGAATAGCTGGCTTGTAGAGATGTCCCCATCTGCATCACACATGGGGAAAGCAGCTTACATATAGGCCAAGTGCGAATGGCATGGGAGAGTTTGCTTGCTTGATTGGTAAATGACAGCAATGAAAGTCACATGCAGACATGCAAACAGATTTATTTTTTCTCTACCTTTCCAATAACAATTTCTTTGCCTATTAATTTTTGTAGATACCATTAAAAGGAGTACCATAGCCAATGTTATATCAGACCCAATTACTTTAGTGAACTGCTTCTATTTTTTTTCATGCTGTGGCATTTCCTTCCCCCTGAAAACACTCTTTCACTCAGTCTAGCAATTAACTGCTTGAACAGTATAATAAGGAAGCAATTAAGAGGTGACAGAGAAAAATTAACACTCCATTTCACATTAAAGGCTGAGTATCCTTGCCATTGTGAGTTAAATGTGTCTTTGAAAACCTGTAGTTTGGATGTATTTTCCTTTTGAATAAGGAGCCCAGCTCCATGTTTTTTTGTCTAGCATCCCAATCTGAAAATGGATGATAACTAATTGTGTGCTGTCTGCTTAAACAGGCTATATTAATTGCAGTTTGTTCTCCTGTACGTGTCAAGGAAAACAAAATCTTTGTAATATGTAAGCATAATGTATGGCTGCATTCATTTAAATATGCAGGCCATGTCCTAGTGCAAATAAAGCAAACTCCTGGATGCAATGTTGCCATGGCAGGCAGAATTTGCATAATAAATAACAGCTATCATGAGACTTTCTTTATGAAGTTCTCTGTTGTGTTGTCAGATCTAAGAGCCTCCACTAAAGCAGCCAATATTGAGGAAGTGGATTGTGTTTTGCTTGCAAATACAACAACCAACCCGAGTCACTGTCAAGAATTCATTTTAGTGTTGCTGGCTAAATAGGATGAATTTGATAAGTATATACAAGGAATACATGGTGAACTGTATCAAACCACATCCACAAGATGACCATAATGGTAGGATTAACTCAGGAACATCATTATCTTGCTCTTCTGTGCCAAAGCTTTTCAGCACAACAGTGTTATATGCAAACTCATCCTCTGTATCACTTAAGCTTAGATCAAATAAGAAAAAAAAAATGTTATTCCTGGTGATAGGTATTGGAATGATATTTGATAGAGAAGTGGGGTTCTCTATAGCATTATTCTATGAGGTTTTATTCACATACCATTGTAAGGCCACTAGACATCTCTTTATACTTATTTAGGGGATTTTCTTTAGGCATTATGTATATAAATTTACTTTGAGTTGCTATTAACACAGGAGTCTGGCCAATAGGGAAAGTTATTTTTGCATTGATTATTATATCTTCCCGCCCTTTTACCACTTTCAGAAAACCTAGAAATAAGAAAGATCAAAGGTTAATTGTGAGTCTGTCTCTGTTTCCCTACCATTCATGGAATTAGATTAATAAGAACTTTGCCTTACACAGATTTATACTTTCTGCTAAACTATTTGGCCCTGATGAGTTCTATATTTTTGTTTTCAAAGAAAGAAATCCTAGCCACCATCATCATGACTTTGAGTACTATTTATTGTGTGCTTACTAAGCACCTGACACCGTATTAAGTAATATCCTGTGCCTTATCCTCTCTTACATGTAAAATGCATGGATGCATGTAATCCCTATTGCAGGCCCAAGAAAAACTAGGCTGAGTCTGGTGTCAGGATTTGAATTTTGTGCTTTCTCTCAAGAGCTCAAGCTCTTTTCACCACTTAATGCCCCAAGGGCAGAATTTTAAAAGGGAACATTAATGAGACCTTCTTTTAACAATTAATGACTACAAACAGCACTGTTTTTTCTTCTAAAGCCAATGACTCTAGGAGAGAAAGGTGCAACAAATCTGGAGCTGATTCTCACCTCTTTATAACCTGATTTATAAGGGCAAAGAAGTTAGAAAGAGTCTGCTCTAGAGGGAGGCCTAATAGGTTGTCTTTTATTTCCACAAAAAAGACGAGAAAAAAAAGGGGGGGGGGAAATAGCAAAACCTCAACAACTCTTTTTTTTTTAATTTTTTACGAGCCCAGAAAAGTAGTCAAAGCTATTAAAGACTATTCATTATCTTTTTATAAACATTTCATCATCTTAAGATTTCCTTGCTCATATAAGAACTTGTTGTTTAGGTGTCTTTATAGAGCCATTTTCTGTAAACAAGTTACATATCTTAAAATAATGACTAATAGTGGAAATTAGGTATGAGGTGGATGCAGCATTGGCTAAAGGGAACCATTAGGATATGCTATATACTAGAAAAAATACACACCTGGGCAGTTCAGCTGTGAGAGAGCATCTTTAATAGCAAAGCATTTGTGGAAAATGCAGAAATAATATTTAATAATTGTGAAGAGAGTGGTGAAAATGGCAAAAAACTGACAACACAGTTGGAGAACCTGGGCAGGTTGTATTGTTGCAGAAGACCAGAGGAAAACCAAGCAATGCTTTAGAGAGGAGTTACCCTGGTTATTATGCTGGTGGACTCAGCAGAATAACTCCCCAAATCTGAGTAAAGTA
Organism: Lasiurus cinereus; assembly: GCA_011751065.1. Taxonomy (NCBI): domain Eukaryota; kingdom Metazoa; phylum Chordata; class Mammalia; order Chiroptera; family Vespertilionidae; genus Lasiurus; species Lasiurus cinereus. Next base: position 12,385,522 of record JAAGEH010000015.1, on the reverse strand, counting down.
ACATGCAGGGGGCTTATCTTTTATATATATATTTTTTGGTCTCTGTACCTCAAATATGGATTATGCTTCTGGTCCCTTCATGGGCTTTGCAAAAAGGCCCCAGATGTTGGGGGTCTTGATACCATATCTGATGGTCTTGCCTGGTGCCAGCAATAATAACCCCCACCATCTGGGGCTGTGAATTATTCAGAGTTTATGGCCTCTGTATCTAGGTAACAAGTTTTGCAAGGCCAGTTTCTGGAAAAGAGGCAGTGACTTAATTATAGGTTATCAAGAATGTACACTGGGCTTGCTGGCACAGATTCAGATTGCTAGTCCCCCCCCCCCCAAATGTCAGGGTTATGTTGGAATTAGCCTTTTTAGCCTTCTCATCCTTCCCCCTCTCCCTCCTCCTCTTAACCTTGTGGTACAATCACTATGGAATATGATGAACAGGGACGACAACCACTCTTAGTTGTTTCCTGCTGATAAGAGGTGATGACCAAGGGGTGAGCATCCTGTTTCTTCCTCTTGGAGGGGTTTGTAGGGAATTCTTCTGGTTTGTAGGACCATTTGAAGTTTCAAGGCATCTAGTCTAGATGAAATACAGCAAGTTAACAGATTTAGAAGACATGGTCCTAAGGTTATGGCTATGAGTAACATTAACAGTGGTCCTGTCAATGGAAGGAGCCGTTTCCAGACAATCCCCACCTCCATGCAGCCCAGGTCTTAGATAACTACTGTTTTACTTTTTAAAGCTCGATCAGCTAGTTTTTTGGTCCCATCCCTTAAAATACCAAACTAGTTAGTATAAAAACAGCACTTTTCCTCAAGGAGCAGGCACAATCCTGCTTTCTCTGCTGTGAGAAGATCTAGTCTTCTTTGATTTTGGAGAGTAACAGCTTCCAGTGAGTCAATTTGATCCTATACTACAACAATACTTTGGGCTATTTTTTCTAAGCTGTCAGCAAGTTCTTTGGATAGGCTCTAATAGTAGGAGAGGGAAGTTGCCAGTCCCCTTATTCTAGTGCTAACCCCTGCTGTAATGCCGAGTGTTATAAGGAGAGGGATTAGCTGGACTGTTCTTTTGTATTAGATATGGTGCGTTACTGGGACAGGCGAAAAATGATTGTTAGGGGCTATATCTACATTGGGTGAGAGTGCAAGTCCTTGTCCAGTTTGTGGGGAAAAGATACACGTGTTTTGTCCACAGAAGAAGATTCCTTGATTATGGAGACAAGCGTAAAGATGTAAAGAAAAAAGGTGAGTTGCAAAATATGGAGGTCTCTGTCCTGATTCTGTGCTCCAAACAGAGAGGGTGGCTGCCATGACACTTCCAATAAGAGGTGACAGGTGAGAGGTTGAGACTCTCTTGCAGTAAAAATGGGCAGGAATACTAGCATGATGTGTTATCCAAGGAAAAAGTAAAAGGGAAGGAAAGAACAATAGAAGCCCTGGGCTTGGACTGTTGGATAAGAAGTAAACCTGACTGGTCGTAAAACATGACCATTTGTTTTTGGGGAGACCTGGTAGTTAATCCATTGAGACCAATAAGTATTTGGTAGTTCTAATTTGTGCTGTTGCAAGCAGAGGATGGTAGGTCACCCACTGATGTATTGCCCTGTGATTTTCTAAAGCATAAAGGGGCCTGGGCTAGTTGTGGGGTGTGTAGCGCGATAGGGCCTGTGCCTTGGAGAGAGGATGAAGTCACTTTACCAAGAGATTGAACATAGGTATGAAAGAGAAGGGAGGCTTGATTTGCCTGGCCTGTAGGATAATCAGGTAAGAGGGTGTAAGGATGGCTAGGCATGCTAAAGAAGAGAGGGAAAGGGAAAGCCAGCACTTTCTGGCTAAGGTTGGGTTGGTCTGATTTAAGAGGGAGAGCTTGAGGTTAAGCATTTGGTAGAGATAGTAAGGACTTAGGAGGCTCTCAAAAGGCAGAGTGTAGACCTGGGAGTGGTCAGGATTGAGAGAGTTCAGTAACAGTAAAAAAAATTAGCCTTAGCTTCATCTTGTTCCTTTGCTGTATAGGAAGCAGTAATTTTATTATGCTTCTGTGTTCCAGCGAGGGCAGATGAGCTCTCCTCCATACTAGTCTCCGGTTCTGGTGACACTCATAAAAAGACAAAATATGAATTATTATAAAGATAAAAACAATGATTATCCAGAAATACCAAAGCATATTGCCTTTAGGAGAAGAAAGAAACATTAATGTAAGGAAGAATTCAGCAGGGTATTTCTGAATTTTTTGGAGCAGGTTGATTAGCCAGGTCAGTTTTTTTCTTGAGAGTGATTTGTAGGGGGTGTTTCTGGTCAAAGGTCACCTTCCACTCAGGCTGGGTGTCAATTGGCTAGTGGGTTGCTTTTACCTGGGAGTGATGGATCCAGATGTTCAGTCCTGTAACTTGAGAGCTGTGGGTGTGGTTGATATGACTGGATAGGGTCCCATCCAGGTAGGCTTGAGGGGCTCCTTTTTCCAATCCTTTAACAAAACCTGGTCTTCAGGTTTATAAGGATGTAATGGGTAACAGTTCAGTAACCCATATGTGGACCTCAAAGACAGTTTTTCCAAGTCGTTGTAATTGCTTCTGGATTTCTAAGTTCTCTATTTCCTCCAAAACTTCCTTTGGCCAAATTAAGGGAGGTGTCTACCATATAGAATTTCAAAGGAATAAAAACCTACCCTGGCCCTCGGGATACAGTGTACCCACAGGAGTACAAGAGGCAAGATATCTGTCCAGGGTAAGGTTGTCTCTTGGCATAGCTTAGCCATAGCCTGCTTTAGAGTCCAATTCATATGCTCTACTTTCTCTGAACTCTGAGGCCTGTAAGCTGTAAATTCCATTTAATTCCTAAAGCCTTAGCTACTTATTGTATTATTTCTGCTACAAAGGCTGGGCCATTATTGGACCCTATGGCCGGAGGAATTCCATATCGGGGAATTATATCCTTCAATAATGCCTTAGTGACTTCTTTGGCCTTTTCCGTGTGAGCGGGATATGCCTCAACCCAGCCTGAAAAGATGCAAACAAAGACTAGCAGGTATTTATTTCCTCTGCTAAGTCCTATTTCTGTAAAATCTACCTCTAAGTCCTCAAAGGGAGCTTGCCCACAGTGCTGAACTCCTATGGGTCCCACGGGACCCTGTTTGACATTGTTTTTCACACAGAGGAGGCAACACTGAGAGACTGAGGTACATAAGGAGGGAAGACAGGCAATTAGGTAGTATCTGCCTAACAAAGCTTCTAGGGTGATCTTCCCTAAATGAGTAAGTTCATGCTGCTGGAAGACTACCTTATGGACTAACTATTCTGGGACATAGAGCCTATGATCTGGGAGTATCCGCCAGCCTTATTTCATTCTCTTGTCTTCTTGCTAGTTCAGGTAATTCAGGGGCCAACATGATTTATGACAGTGCTACTTATTACTTAGCAGTCTGCTTAGCTTTGGTATCAGCACATTGGTTTCCTTCTGACACTGAGTCTTTCCCCTTATGGTGACCTTTACAATGGATGATGGCTATTTCCTTAGGCTCCCAGACTATTTCTAGTACCTTTAAAATCTCATTCTGATTTTTCATTCCTTTTCCTCCAGCCATCAGGAGTCCACTTTCCTTATATATGGCCCCATGGATATGCAGGGTAGTAAAGGCATAGCATGAGTCAATGTAGATGTTAGCATGCTTATTCTTACTGAGTTCTAAGGATTTTATTAGTTCTGCCCTCTGCACTGACCATCCTTCAAGCAGGGCCTGTGCCTCGATTGTCTCAAAGTTTGATACCACTGCATATCTGGCTCATCTTTTTCCTTCATCTAAGAAGCTACTGTCTTCCATGAACAATACTAAGTCTGGGTTTTGCAATGGTTTGTCTGTTAGATCTGTCCAGCTGAAGTAAAACTCCTCTAGGACATCCAGGCAATCATGCTCAGGGGCACCTTCAGTGATGGGTAAAAAGGTGACAGGATTAAGAGTTCTCACTGCTAATCATACCCACAGATTTTCACATAACAGCCCTTAATACTGAGTCATTCATGCATGAGTCAGCCAGTGATGCCCCCTTGCTTCCATCAAGGTGACAAAGGCATGAAGTACTTTAACATTTAAGTTTTGTCCTAAGGTAAGCTAATCCACTTCCTTGACTAACAATGCCATGGCTGCAAGGGCCCTGAGACACGGGGACCACCCAGAGGCAACTGGGTCAATCTGATTGGAGAGATAGGCTACTGGTTTTTCCAGGATCCAAACTCCTTGGTTAGAACTCCTAGGGCTACCCAACTGTTCTCATGAACGAAAAGATTAAAGTCCTGCATCACATCTGGTAGCCCTGGTTCTGGGGCCTCAGTGAGCTTTGCCTTTATGGTGATGAACACTTTCTCCTGCTCAGGACCTCAGTTGATGGGATATTCTCTTCCCCTTTTAAAGCTTCATAGAGAAGTTTATCCAGGTGTGAAAACCCTGGGATCCAATTCGACAGAACTCTGCTGCTCCCAGGAATTCCCAAATCTGACACCAGGTGCAAGGGACTGGGATGACACATACTGCCTGCTTTCTTTCAGTCCCTAGCCTTCGTTTCTCTTGGTTGATTCGGAAGCCTAGTTACTTGACTTCTTTCTGACAAATCATTGTCCCTTTTTCTTAGACACCCAATAACCTGTTTCAGTCAATAGTCTCAGAAGGGCTCGTGTTCCCTCCCAGTACTGAGTTCATGAAGAACTAGCGAGTAAAGCCATCAACATATTGGAGTAGAACACATCCCAAGTCTTGTCCTGGGAACTTAGGTCAGATGCTAGTGCTCCACTAAAAAAGAGTAGGGGAGTTCTTGAACCCTTGTAGCAGTCTGGTCCAGGTGAACTGTTCCTTGACCCCTGCAGTTGGGTTTTCCCATTCAAAGATGAAAAGAGGCTGGCTAGAAGGTGCCAACTGAAGGCAGAAAAAAAGCATCTTTCATATCTAGGCATGTAAACCATTCTGCCTCTGATGGAATGAGTCCCAGAAGAGTGTAGGGATTTGGCAGTGCTGAATGAATGGTTATAGCAGCCTTATTAAAAGCCCACAGGTCCTGCATGAGGTGGGTAGTCATTAGTCCGAGGCTTTTTGACAGGCAAGAGAGGTGTGTTCCATGGAGACCTGCATCTTTTAAGATGCCCCCACTGAAGCAACCAGTTTAAGTGGATCTGGATTCCTAGGCATGCTTCCCTTGGAATTGAATATTGGCAGATTTTAACAGGCTGTGCCCCAGGCTTTAGTTGATTAGTACCGGGCCATGATCCTTGGCTAGGACTGGAGGATTCCCTTCCCCCCAGACCAGCAGGAATTCTTTCTCTAATTCAGGTTCTAATGGTGTATAAAGTCTCCATTCTTCCTCCCATAGCACTGCTAAGGACAAGTTAACTGGAGAGATCTCCTCACCTAGGCAAAGCTGTGCTGAGCCATCTGGATCAAAAGTGATTTCTGCCGCCATTTTGGCTAAAAGGTCTCTACCCTTTAGAGGCACTGGACAGGCTGGCAAGTACAGGAATTCATGAATTACTTGATGATCACTAAGTTGACATCGGCGAGGTGCCAGAATGGTCTCCAGGTCTGGTCCCCAGTAGCTCCAATAATGGTGATCTCCTTTCCTGAGAGAGACACTACTTTCTGTGTGACTACTGAGTCTCAGCTACTATATGAATGATAAAGTCCATAGTCTGGCCCCCAATTTTCATTCTGACCATGGGCTCATGGGGCCCCAGCTGAAAGGAATCCAGTTTGTCCTAATCAGAGTTAGCTGCTGCCAGCCCAATAAAGTCTGCTTTGGGTGGTTCTGAATGATAGCAACTGGGCAGAAGAGGGGGCCCAGTTTTCTCACTTTGTCATTTGAGACATTCATTCTTCCAGTGTCCTGTTTCCTTACAATAAGCATACTGGTATCATCTCAGGCTTGCTCTTCCTTTCTCCCCTTATCTGCATTTTTTTTTCATTTGAATAAATCTTTATTGTTCAGATTATTACAACTGTTCCTCTTTTTTCCTCCCATAGCTCCCCTCCACCCAGTTCCCACCCCACCCTCTGCCCTTACCCCGGCCACTGTCCTCATCCATAGGTGTACAATTTTTGTCCAGTCTCTTCCCACATCCTCCACACCCCTTTCCCCCTGAGAATTGTCAGTCCACTCCCTTTCTATGCCCCTGATTCTATTATATTCACCAGTTTATTCTGTTCATCATATTTTTTATTCACTTTATTTTTAGATTTACTTGTTGATAGAGATGTAGTTGTTGTTCATAGTTTTTATCTTTACCTTTTTATTCTTCTTCCTCTTCTTAAAGAATACCTTTCAGCATTTCATATAATACTGGTTTGGTGCTGATGAACTCCTTTAGCTTTTTCTTATCTGTGAAGCTCTTTATCTGCCCTTCAATTCTGAATGATAGCTTTGCTGGGTAGAGTAATCTTGGTTGTAGGTTCTTGCTATTCATCACTTTGAATATTTCTTGCCACTCCTTTCTGGCTTGCATAGTTTCTTTTGAGAAATCAGCTGACAATTGAATGGATGCTCCCTTATAGGTAATTAACTGCTTTTCTCTTGCTGCTTTTAATATTCTCTTTTTGTCTTTTGCTCTTGGCACTTCAATTATGATGTGTCTTGGTGTGGTCCTCTTTGGATTCCTTTTGTTTGGGGTTCTCTGTGCTTCCTGAACTTGTAAGTCTATTTCTTTCACCAGGTGGGAGAAATTTTCAGTCATTATTTCTTCAAATAGGTTTTCATTATCTTGCTCTCTCTCTTCTGGTACCCCCATAATTTGAATGTTGGTACACTTTAAGTTATCCCAGAGGTTCCTTACACTATCTTCATATTTTTGGATTCTTTTTCTTTTTGCTTTTCCAGTTGGGTGTTTTTTGCTTCTTTGTATTTCAAATCTTTGACTTGATTCCTGCGATCCTTTAGTCTGCTATTGGATCTCTGTATATTATTTTCTATTTCAGTCAGTGTATGCTTACTTTCTAGTTGGTCCTTTTTTATATCCTCAAGGGTCTCACTAAATTTATAGGCCTTTTCTAGGAAATTCTTGAAAAATCTTATAACATGGTCTTCAACTCTATATCCAGTCATTGGCTTTCCTCCATTTCTGTCATTTGTGACCTGTTTCTTTGTCTCAACATTTTGGCTGCTTCCCTGAGTTGATAGAGTGGCTTTTGTATGCAAGGTGTCCTATAGGGTCCAGTGGCTCAGCCTCCCCAGTTACCTGAGGTGGACACTCTTGGTGCACCCCTTTGTGGGTTGTGTGCACAGTCTTATTGTAGTTAAGCCTTGATTGTTGTTGGTATCACTGGGGGGAATTGACCTCCAGGCCAATTGGCAGTGAGGATCAGCTGTGTCTACACTGGGAGAACTTCTGTGCTGGAGACAACCTTGTGAGACAAGACTTGCTTCAGTGGGGTTTTGATACTCACTGAGTCTGCCCCCTGACTGTGTTCCTTATAGATCTGAGGAGTTTTAATCTGGATGGTATTACTCTGACCCCTGGGTACACTAGTTCTTGAATCTCCAAGGGAGTGCTAAGTTAGCCTCTGTCTGAGGCTACCTAGCACGAGCTAAGGAGAGATCTGCAGATTCCTCTTTTTTGTTTGGGTAGTGTAGGTGCCCAGATGAGGCCCAGCTGTGAAGAAATGCAAGCTGCTGTGGGGTCTTAGGCCTTCTTTTGGATGTTCTGGGTCTCACTGACTCAGCTTTAGTTTGTTAGGTAAGTTTAGATTTTAAAGGAACAGGGCATTCATATGCAAAAGCCTCTGCGCACAGCTTGGATAGTGCAAAGTCTCAGTGTGGAGCAAATTGCAATGGCTTCCTATCAGCTTTGCCCTAAGAGGCATCCAGGTCTCAGTGTCCCTCAGTAATTACTTCAAGCACCTCTAAGAGAAAGCCACCCTTGAGTTCTGCCTGCTGCCAGACAGTTCAGTTTCTCCCCATAAGAGTCTAGGTCCTCAGAGTCTCACCCCGAACTGGAGTTCAGAGCAGCCTGGAGCTTTTGTCTCCCTCCCACTTGAAGAAGACAGCTGCATACTCAGTTGCTAACCCTCTCTGCATGCACTCCTCCATACCTCTGTCTTTACTTCTGTAGCTCCTGAGTCTCAGTGTGCTTTTCTCTTTCCTTCTAGTTGTAGAATTTTCACTCAACCAGCCTTCATATGGTTCTGGATGATGTCCATTTTGTCTTTTAGTTGTAGTTTTGAAGTGATTGAATGAGGCTGTAGTCCAGGTGTTTACCTATGCTGCTATCTTGGTTTCTCTCCCTGATCTTTATTCTTGCTTCCCTTTCTGATCTATCTGGGAGCCTGAGCCTCTAAAAGCTGCTACGATTTTATTGGCTTTTTTAAAAAAATTATCTTTTCTTTCTCATTCCTTACTGCACTCTCAGTTGATGAAGACCTTCTTTGCTATCTCTAGCAGTTCACTAGCAAACACTTCCAGCTTCTGTAACTTTCTCCTGATATTAGGCTGGTCTTGGCCTACAAAAGCGGCATTTACCATGGTTTGAGTGTGTGGGGCCTCAGGGTTAAAAGGTGATGTAGATCTGATATTCTTCACACAGTCTCTCATAGAAAGTAGCTGGACTTTCATCAGTCTTTTGGAAAATCTCAGAAATTTCAGCCATATTGGTGAGCTTCTTGGCTCCAGCCCTGAACCCCTGGAGGAAAGCCAGCTGACATTTTTCTACCCTAGTGTTTTGGTTTTCTGAGTTTGGGGACCAATCAGGTTCCTCATCTGGGAGGGCCTCCCCTGCCCATCTGTCTGTATTTAATATTCCTGTTGGCGACTGGGTCAGGAGCCACTTCTAAACCTCTATCACTATTCTCATGTGCTCCTCAGTATTAAAGAACATGAAAAAGAACTGCTTGCAGCCCACCCAGGTTGGCTTCTGGGTCTGAAAGATCATTTCTATGAGGTCTACCATGGCCTGAGGTTTTTCAGAATAAGCTGGGGTGTGATGTTTATAATTCAGGATGTCACTTGTGATAAAGGGATAATAATAATAGACTGGCCCTCCCTCCTGCAAGGTTCCATCTTCGCCAAGTACTTTGGTATCCCAAATCTCCCTGAGAGGCATCTGATGTGCTGGTTGTGGTTTGGGCCTTTGATCGGCTGAATGCAAGCCCCACCCAACTGGCTCTGGAGAGCCTGGTTGAGGTAAGACAGAGGGAGGTGGTGTTTCTAGACTTTCTGGACCTTCCAGTTCAGTGGGGGGAACACTTTGTGCTACCTGTGGCATATACGGAGGTGATAAAACTGGTGGGACTTTCTGGGGAGTTTCTTGCAGAACAGGATGTTGGGTTCCCTTCTGAGGGACCTGTTTCTTTTCTCTTGCCTGCTTCTCTTCTGCTTTCTCCTGTCCTGCCTGCTTCTTTTCTCCTACTATGAAAAACTTACTCTGTCCCTTCTTACACATGCAGAACTGGACCCAAGGTGGCAAGGTTTGAGCAATTCTAAACAACTGTCTATGTAGGGGAAATAATCTGGGTGTCCAGGTTCCTCTGTGACTACATGCCAGACCGCCCTGACCAGTCCTTCATCTAAATAGCCTTCTAAGGACCAGCTGACCCCAAAGGCTGGCCATTCTAATTCACAGAATTTCCTCAGTGTTTTGGGATCCATTTTAATACCATAATTCCCATTGAAACTATTTTTGAAATTTTTAACATGCAGTTGAGGACTGTGGGTTTACTTTGTTACAATTCCATGAATATCATTGGTGAGAGCCAGACAAGGGAAGGGGGTGACCTGTTTTAACAGATCCACTCAGATGCCCACCTGGGCACGTCCCTTGGGAGCTTAAATTTGTCTTAGCTAAGGTGCATCCATATAAATCCTGGGCCTGGTCACCTCCATGTGGGGGTGAGTCACTGTTATGCCTTATGACAAATCACAGAACCACAGGTTTGGGCCCACTTGGACTCTGTAACCGTGTTCATGGAGCCACACAAAAAATAGGAGAGGGCAGCCCCCCCCCCTCCTTCTACACTCACACACTTTCACCAGACATTCACTCAGAGTTTAAATAGTCCACCCGATTCCTGACTAATTTAACTGATGAAGTTGTATTACTGCCCGGGAGGTGATTCAGCTCCCCCTTCCACTCTCTTGGAGTGGGCCTAACAACATGGGGCCCCTACCTTACCATTTCTGTCAACAGGTCCTGAGGTGTCCGTCCACTTTCTCCAGATGCCGGCCAGGTCCTAGGCTGAGGTTCGGGGAGTACCCAGAGTCCCCCAGTTCAATTCAGCTAAAATCAGCAGGGCACATCTCACAGGGTCCCACGCTCAGTCTACTCACCAGAGGCCAAAAAGGCCAAGCGTGGTTGGCTTCTCATTCAGGGAACCAGTTGTTGCAGAAGACCAGAGAAAAACCAAGCAACACTTTAGTAAAAGAAGTTACATTGTTTATTATGCCAGAGGACTCAGCGGAATAACTTCCCAAATCTGAGTAAAGTAACATGCAGGGGGCTTCTCTTTCATATCTTTCTGGGTTCTTTGTCCCTCAAATATGGATTATGCTTCCAGTCCCTTTGCAGGCTTTGCAAAAAGGTCCCAGGTGTTGGGGGTCTTGAAACCATATCTGATAGTCTGGTCTGGTGCCAGCACTAATAACCCCACCCTCAATGACTGTGCATTGTTCAGAGTTTATGGCTTCTGTTTAGGTTACAGGTTTTGCAAGTCCAGTTTCTGGGGAAAAGGAAGTGATTTAATTATAGGTTATCAAGAATGTACACTGGGCTTGCTGGCACAGACGCAGATTGCTAGACTCCCCAAATATCAGAGTTATGTTGGAATTAGCCTTTTTAGCCTTCTCATTGTAGTTAAAATCTGTCCTACACCTTTCAGAAGGATTTAGGTATGGAAAATAATTTCTTGCATCCTATTTTTCTTTTTCTTCTTTGTGGTTTCTGTAATGTCTGGTCTTCTGTGGGTTGGGAGGCAAGGTTTTTCTTTCATTATTTATTTTAGATAAATGTGTTCTTCAAGTTTTATCATCACCTTACTTGTCAAGTCATTCTTGAATTATTGAAGTTTCTCTCCTCTAAAAATTGATGGGAGTTGTATAACCAAAGAGGCTAGCTTTCCTTTTACTCTTGAAAAGAAATCTTTGCAAAAATAAAATCACCGTTCATTATTATTACTCTGAGAACATGCCAGTCCTTTGATGTGAAGCAGTAACAAATTCATTTTTTTATTATTTGGAAGTAGTTGGGCTTTTTACCATGAGTGGACTGAGTAGCATTTTCCCCAGTGTACATAAAGTCTACATTTCTGGCTCACTCACAACTGCATTTCAATGAATAATTCAAAATTTAACTATAGCAGTACTCCTTTGATATACTACTACTCAGTCAGAAACTTGAACAAAGAAATTCTTCTGATCACAAAGAAGCTGAGTGGAGGGTAAGGATGGTGGAATCAAGGAAAGCATTTATGTTACAAATTTCAAGTGGCCTCACTCATGCCTGAAACCTCAAGTACCATATGTATGTTCATACGTGTGTATGAGTAATTAAAAGTATGTGCATATAATGACTTTCCTCCAGAAAACATGAGAACTTTACAAAAACTTCAAAGAATAGAAAGGCCAGGATTTAGTGAGAAGATCACTGTATTAACTGAATGTTTGTGTTGCTCCCAAATTCATATGTTGAGATCTAATCCTCAATGTGATAGTATGAACCAAGAAGCAGGCTCTCACTAGAACCCAACTAGACTGGAACCTTTATCTTAGACTTCCAGATGCCAGAACTGTGAAGAATATACAGTACTTCTGTCATTTATAAGCCACCCAGTCTAGAGTATTGTATTATAGCAGCCCAAGATGAATAATAGTCATCCATCAAGAATGCCGAATGGTAGAGATGATGGAACCTAATTATTCTGTGTAATTAATGTCCTCTAAACAGAGACCATTTTCAAAAGGAAATATATGTAATATTTTCAACAATAACAAATTATTTAAAAAATAGAGACAACTTTCTTTTTTTTTAGTTTATTATTTGTTCATTGTACTTTATTTTTTAACATTTAAATCTTTATTGTTGAGAATATTACAGATGCTCCTCCTTTTCCCCCATAACTGCCATCCACTTGGTTCCTGCCCTGCCCCAGGCCTTCACCACCCTATTGTCTGTGTCCATAGATAATGCATATATACATATAAGTTCTTTGGTTAATATCTTCCTGCCCCCCATCCCCTATGAAATTTGTCAGTTTTCATGTTTCCATACATGTGGTTTGATTTTATTTATCAGTTTATTTTCCTTGTTCATTATTTTGATTTTTAGATTCAATTATTAATAGCTATGTATTTATTGACATTATATTATTCACAAGTTCTTCTTCTTCTTCTTCTTCTTCTTCTTCTTCTTCTTCTTCTTCTTCTTCTTCTTCTTCT
>JAAGEH010000015.1:12309949-12373120 GCA_011751065.1 Lasiurus cinereus | reverse complement strand
CTTCTTCTTCTTCTTCTTCTTCTTCTTCTTCTTCTTCTTCTTCTTCTCCTCCTCCTCCTCCTCCTCCTTCTCCTCCTCCTCCTCCTCCTCCTTCTTCTTTTTCTTCTTCCCTTCAACATTTCATATAATACTGGTTTGATGGTGATGAACTCCTTTACCTTATCTTGTCTGGGAAACTCTTTATCTGACCATCAATTCTAAATTATAGCTTTGCTGGGTAGAGTAGTCTTGGTTGTAGGTCTCTGCTATTCATCACTGTTAAAATTTATTGCCACTACCTTCCGGACTACAGTTTCTGTTAACAAATTAGCTGACAGTCATATGGAAATTCTCTTGTAGATAGCTAAATGCTTTTCTCTTGCTGCTTTTATAATTATCTTTTTTAAAAAACTTTGACATTTAAAAATATTTTTATTGATTTCAGAGAGACAAGGAGAGGGATAGAGAGATAGAAACACCAATGATGAAAGAGAATCATTGATTTGGCTATATCCTGCATATCCCACAATGGGGATCAAACCCATAACCTGGGCATATTACCTGACCAGGAATTGAACCATGACCTACAGGTTCATAGATTGAAGCTCAAACACTGAGCCATGCTGACTGGGAATGGTATTTCAATTATGATGTGTATTGGTGTGGGCCTTTTGGGTTTCATCTTGTTTAGAATGCTCTGTGTTCTCTGGACTTGTAAGTCTAGTTATTTCTCCAGGTAGAGGATGTATTCATTATTTTTATTCTTTATTTATTAAGATATTACATATGTGTCCTTATCATTCCATTGCTCAGAATCCCCTACTCCTGCCCTCACCCTCCTGATGTCTATGTCCATTGGTTAAGCTTATATGCATGCATACAAGTCCTTCAGTTGATCTATCTCACTTAACCCCACTCTCCCCTACATTCCCTCTGAGGTTTGAGCATCTGATCAATGCTTCTCTGTCTCTGGATCTGTTTTTGTTCATCAGTTTATATTGTTAATTTTATTTCCATAAATGAGTGAGATCATGTGATATTTATCTTTTTCTGACTGGCTTATTTTGCTTAGCATAATATTCTCCAGTTCCACCCATGCTGTTTCAAATGGTAAGAATTCCTTATTTTTTACTGCAGCATAGTATTCCATTGTGTAGATGTACCACAGTTTTTAAATCTACTCATCTCCTGATGGGCACTTAGGCTGTTTCCAAATCATAGCTATGGTAAATAGTGCCACTATGAACATATGGGTGCATATGTCCTTTCTGATTGGTATTTTTAGTTTCTTGGGATATATACCTAGAAATGGGATCACTGGGTCAAATGGGAGTTCCATTTTTAGTGTTTTTTTTTTTTCAGGAAATGCCATACTGTTCTCCACAGTGGCTGCACCATTTGCATTCCCAACAGCACTGCACGAGGGTTCCTTTTTTCTCCATATCCTTGCCTTTTTGTTTGTTGATATGTTGATGATAGCCATTCTGACAGGTGTGAGATGGTACTGCATTGTCATTTTGATTTGACTCTCTCAGATGATTACTGACTTTGAGCATGTTTTCATAAGTCATGTGGCCTTTCTGATGTCTTCATTTGAAAAGTATCTATTTAGGTCTGTTGCCCATTTTTGGATTGGGTTGTTCACCCTCCTTTTGTTGAGTTGTGTGAGGTCCCTATAAATGTTGGAGATTAAACCCTTATCAGTGATAACATTGTCAAATATGTACTTCCATGCAGTGGACTTTCTTATTATTTTGTTGGTAGTTTCTTTTACTGTGCAGAGGCTTTTTATTTTGAGGTAGTCCCATTTGTTTATTTTCTCTTTAGTGTCCATTGCCTGAGGAGCTCTATTGGTGAAGAAATTGCTTTGGCATATGTCTGAGATTTTGCTGTCTATGGATTCCTCTAGTATTTTTATGATTTTCTGTCTTATGTTTAAGTCCTTTATCAATTTTGAGTTTATTTCTATGTATGGTGTAAGTTGGTGGTCTACTTTCATTTTTAATGTGGGTGTTTTTTTTTTTTGCAGGTATCTGTCCAATTTTCGCAACACCATTTATTGAAGAGACTGTCTTAACTCCATTGTATGTTCTTGCCCCCTTTGTCAAATATTGATTGAGCATAGGGGTTTGGGTCGATTTCTGGGTTCTCTATTTTATTCCTTTGATCTGTATGTCTGTTCCTATGCCAGTACCAGGCAGTTTTGAGAACAGTGGCTTTATAATACAGCTTGAAATCTGGTATTGAGATCCCACCCACTTTGTTTTTCTTTCTCAGGTTTGCTGCAGCCATTCAGGGTCTTTTTAAAATTATTATTCCAGATTGATTTTTGGAGAGCTCATTCTAGGTCTGTGAAATATGCCGTTGGTATTTTAATGGGTAGTGCATTAAATCTATAGATTGCTTTGGGTAGTATGGACATTGTAATGATGTTGACTCTACCAATCCATGAACACGGTATGTTCTTCTGTTTATCTTTTCCTATATGTCTTTTTTCAGTGTCCTGTAGTTTTCTGAGTACAGTCTTTTACCTCCTTAGTTAAGTTTATTCCTAAGTATCTTAATTTGTTTGGTGCGATAGTAAATGGGTTTATTGTTTAGTCTCTCTTTCTGTAAATTCACTCCTGGTGTATATAAATGCCATAGATTTCTTGGCATTAATTTTGTATCCTGCTACATTGCCTAATTCATTTATGAAGTCTAATAATTTTTTGATGAAGTCTTTAGGGTTTTCTATATACATTATCATGCATCTTAGAATAATGAGTTTTCCATCTTCTTTTCCAATGTAGATGCCTTTTATTTCTTCTTCTTGTCTAATTGTTATGGCCAGCACTTCCAGAGCTATGTCCAATAGGAGTGGTGAAAGTGGACATCCCTGTCTCATTCCTGTTCTTAGGTGCAATGATTTTAGTTTTTGCCCATTGAATATAATGTTGGCTGTAGGTTTGTCATATAAAGCTTTTATTATGTTGAGGGATAATACCTCTATTCCCATTTTACTGAGGGTTATTATCAAGAAAGCGTGTTGGATTTTGTCAAATGCCTTTTCTACATCAATTGATATTACTTTGTGATTTTTATCTCTCAATTTGTTTATGTGATGTATCACATTTATTGATTTGTGGATATTGTATCCCTGTGATAAATTCTACTTACTCATGATGTATGATCTTTTTGATGTAATGCTGGATCCAATTCGCTAGAATTTTTTTGAGGATTTTGGAATATATGCTCATGAGGCATATTGGCCTCTTTCATTGCATTGTCTTTATCTGGTTTTGGTATTAGGGCAATGCTGGCTCCATAGAATGAGCTTGGAAGTGTGCCTTCCTCTTGGATTTTCTAAAATAGTCTGAAGAGAGTAAGTTTTAGTTCTTCCTTGAATGTTTGCTAAAACTCTTTTGTGAAGCTGTCTGGCACTGGGCTTTTGTTTGCTGAAAGCTTTTTGATAACTGAATTTTTTCCATAGTTATTGGCTATTGAGATGTTTACATTCTTCCTGATTGAGTTTTGTAAGGTTGTATTTTTCTAGGAATATGTCCATTTCCTCCTTGTTGTTTAGTTTGTTGGAATCGAGTTGTTCATTGTATTTTTTAACACTCTTTTTTATTTCTATTGAGTCTGTTGTTATTTTGTCTTTTCCATTTTTTATTTTGTTTATTGGTATCCTCTCTCTTTGCTTTTTAGTGAGCTTGACTAGAGGTTCATCAATATTGATTATCCTTTCAAGGGGCCAGCTCTAACTATGCCTCACTCACACATGCACACATGCACATCACATGACCACCCACTCCTCTTTTGCTCCCTCTTTCACTTATGCTCTCTCCCTCACTGCCGCCTTCTTCCTGCCTCTGTACTTGGGTTTGGAGTGTTATTGACCCATTCATGGATATCTGGTTATGTGGCTCGCTTTTTAAGACATTGGCCAAACAGGATACAATTCACCTAGACAGTACATGATATAAGGGAACAAAACACAAATGTACTCATAATACCAGAGAAAAGAGAATTATGAGAGATAAAAGAGAGCACAAATTATATCATAGAAAGAAAAACTGGTATGAGAGAAAAGAAAAAGAAGAAAAAGCAATATATATATGGAGAAAACACCAGAGAACAAACAAATAAACCAAAACACACAAACACCAGATAACCAGTAAAGAGGGTGGGGACAGAATCTTATATACTGAGAGTAAGGTTAAGAATTATATGAATATGGGGAGGACTTCAGTTCATTATAGAGGAAGTAGAAAGAGGATGAGTGGATAAGAAGAAAGAGAAAGAGAATAATAATAATAATAATAATAATAATAATAATAATAAATTTTAAGAAACATTAAAAATAGAATAAAAAATGAAATAATTTTAGAATGATGAAAACATAATGTGAAAAGAAATAGAAAATGAAGAAATGAAAATAAAGGAAAAAGAAAGAGATAATAGAATAATCTCTATATATAAAAGTTTAAGTGATGGAACAGGTGAACAACCAGTTACTATGACATGCACTGACCACCAGAGGGTGCTAAACATAGGAGTTGCCCACTGGTGGTCAGTGTGCTTCTATAGCAGGAGTACTGCTCAGCTGACCAACCAGTCTGGCAGCCCACTAGCCCAGTGGCAGTCACTCATTCCCTCAGTAGCCCCACAGGTCCAATCTCCAGGGAATGGGCCAGGCGCTGATGGACCAGTGCCACTGGCACAATCCTGATAGTGCTGCCACCCTCCTGGAAGTCAGCCTTGGGCACCACAGTCACTTCTCCTCCCTAGATGCTCCACAAGGAAGAAATGATATAAAAGTGGCTGCCAGGTGGCTCCCAATAACCAGTGCAAATGTCAGCTGGAAGGATCCAGATTCCTGGGCCAGCAAGGGAGTCCCACCACCCATCCAGAGGGGATGGGCACCAGACACAGGGCTCACAGCTGGCCAATTCAGCTACAGTGGCATCAGCCTCACCTGATCAGGACTGACTGGGCGCAAGCCTGTGGCAGGTACAGCGGGGCTGGGATGAGTGGGAGCAGGCAGGCAGGAGTGGCAGGTGGCATTGGACTGCTGATCCCCACATGCCATGTGATGGGACCCTATGCACATATTCATAATGAAATAAACCTATTATTTTAATAAAGTAAGCTTTATTACTGGGCCTCTAGTAATAAAATAAAAAAGAAAAAGAAAAAATGAAGTGTCATTCCTTTGGCTTAAGATCCCACTCTTCTGTACTGTCTGCGGCTTCTCCGTTTCCTGTTGCTGGGATTGAAGGTCTCTCTTCAGGCTAGTCCCTGTGGATTCTCAGGGGCTACTCAGATTTTTTTTTTGTATCCTTTGTAACACTCAGGGTGCAGTCCGGGTGTGGCTTTATTGGTTGCTTGGTGACTGCAGAGAGGGCCTATCTCTTCATCAGAAAATGGCTGCCTGGGTCACACACTTCAAGTATGACTCAGCATCAATCTTGTAGCCACCTCTCCTGGACCTAGAGGAAGTTTTCTGTTATTATTTTTTCAAATGGGTTTTCCTTATCTTGCTCTCACTCTTCTCCTTCTGGCACCCCATGATGTGGAATGTTGGTACACTTGATGTTGTCTCAGAGGCTCCTTATACTCTCTTCATATTTTTGGATTCTTTTCTTTTTATGTTCTTCTGAAGGGTTGTTTTTCACTTTCTCATATTCCAAATTGTTGATTTAATTCTTGGAGTTCTCTACTCTACTGTTGCCAGGTAAATTAGTCTTCATTTCAGTTAGTGTATCATTCATTTCTGATTGCTAATTTTTTATGTCTTTGATCTTCTCATGAATTTTCTTGAAATTCTCATTAAGCCCCTTGAAGCTCTCATTAAGACCCTTGTGTATCTTTCTAAACATTTCTTTGAGTTCTGTATTTAGTCATTTGCTTGCTTCCATTTAATTTAGTCCCCCCCCCTAGAGATTTCTTATATTCTTTTATTTGTGGCATGTTTATTTATCTCCACATTTTGGCTATTTCCCTGAGTTTGTTTCTATGTATTACATAGAGCTACTATGTCTCCTGAAATTGATAGAGTATTATTGTGTAGTAGGTGTCCTGTAGGGCCCAATGGCTCATCCTCCCATCACCTGAGCTGGGCACTCTAGATGTGCCTTTGTGGGCTGTGTGCACAGTCTTGTTATAGTTGAGCCTTGATTGCTGTTGGCATCACTGGGAAGAATTGACCTCCAGTCCAAGTGTATGTGAGAACCAGCTGTGACTCCAATGGAGGAGCTGCCATGAAGGAGATACCTCTACAGAGCAGAACTTGCTTCAGTGGTGCTTTCATGCTCACTGTTCCTGCCCTTTGAGTGTTTTACTTGTGGATGTGAAGGGTTGTAATCTTGTGTGGTCTGAAGCTGTCCACTGCATATACTGGCTCAGGGCCCCACTCTGGTGCAAAATTAGCCATTTTCTGTGCCCTGTCTGGGGCCATCTGTCATGAGCTACTGAGCAATCTGAAGTTGGCTGCTACTTCTTTTGGACTTAGAAGTGTCCAAAAGAGGCCAAGCTGTGAAACCAAGCAGGTTGTTGCTAGTATCAGGTATGGGTCAACTTATTGAGAAGTATGGGGCAAGCTGATGCCAACTGATGCTTGTTTGATATATTTTAGGAAATCCATATGAGAAAGCCACTGCAAACTGCTTAGGTGTGCCTGCACATTAGATGGGCTTGGATCTCAGAGTATCACAAGGGCAGAATGAACAGTGTAAACTGGGCTGATAGAAACTTAGATATTGTACCTGCCAGTAAGCTCTATGATGGTGGAGGTCTCAGCATAGGAACAATGACATCTGGCAGCACTTTGTCTGGGTTGGGGAAAGCTGCTCCTAAATTCTTGCCCCAGTACCAGAGAATCCAATTCTTCCTAGTATGTTTCTGGATCTCCCTAAGACACTGCCTGACTGCTGGAGCTCAGAAGGAGTGAGTCAGATAAATTCATGTACAAGCCCTTTAAGAAGAAATTCCAGAACTCCAGCATTTTCTGTGTCCCTCAGCCCCAACCCCAACTGTTTTTTATAGTTTGAAGTTATAGGACCTCTCCTCCCAGGACTGGGACCCTGGGCTGACAGGTCTGGTGTGGGCCTGGGACCCCTTGGTCCTCACAGGAGACCTCCACAGCCTAGATATCTCTCCTGATTTTTTTAAAAAAATGCAGTATGTGTTTGTCAGACCAGCCCATTTTCAACATCTGCCATTCCTACCAGTCTCAATGCACTTTCTTCTTTACTTCTCTAGCTGTAGGAGTTCCATTCAGACAGGTTCTGAATGATGGTTGTTCTGTATTTCAGTTGTAATTTTGATGCGTTTGTGGGAGGTAGTAAGTACCGTATTTACCTACACCCTCATCTTAGTTCTCTCTCAAGAGAGACTACTTTCTTATACTTATTGTTCTCTCCATCCAGTGTTTCCCATGCAATGCAGAAAACTCATGTCTCTCACTCTTTTTCATGTTCTCTCTCAAGAAGTAGAATGCAATGGCTATGTGGAGCTGGCACATGGAGTGTGGTAAATGCACCATCTGCAGGATCCAGGTTATGGATGCCTGTCATAGATGTCAAACTGAAAAACAAACAAGAGGATTGTGTTGGAAGACAACATATGGATCTGTACAGGATCTGGGGCCACCACATCCTTCACAGATTCTAGAGCTGTGGTGTGACATCCCCAAAGCACAAACCTTACACATTAGTTTGGGGAGAATGCAATCATTTATTCCACAACTGCTACATGTCCCTGAGGGTGAAACAGAACAATCACTGCCCTCTCTGCCAGCAAGACTGGGTAGTCCAAAAAAATCAGCAAATGAGAGTGGTGAAAGAGCTTCTTAGTGCATTTGTCCATAACCCAGGTGGATCACCTTATCAAGTGCCCTACAATGCCAGGAGACTCTGGAGAATTAAGTCTTCAAGTAGGAAGAGATGGATCTTTGGTCTTTGAGGACTCATCAAAGGCATTGGGTTAGCATTTTGTCAGTTTTATTTTCTACAATTAAGAAGATAATTTATTAAAGATGGTCTTTCCTATCTCTGTGGTATGTGTCACACTGCTCAAAAGTGCTATAAAGGAGGAGATAACTACAAATTGAATGACCTTTATAATTTACTTATTGCTATCTGAGGGGCTTTGGAAGCAGTTCTATTCTGAATAGAATTTTTTGCATGCTTAAGATTGACCAGTTAAAAAAAAAAGACAGAAAAAACAATGGCAGCAGAATAGATGGATGTGTCCTGAGCCTTGTCCCTGAGCAGACAGAGAGAACAGCTGAGGGTTCCACTGGGTGCATTTATTGGCAAGTTAAGGGACAGTTATACTCCAGGATAAGGTGGGGGACTGCTGGATGGGGCTCCTCTGACAAGGCAGCCCCCCACTGCTGCTGGGGTTTTTCCTCCCAGAGCCACCAGCTCGGATGTGGAGACCACATCATCTTGAAGAGGAAAGTGGATGTTTATGGAAGCCTGAAAAGCTACAGCTGTGGCACCCACTGAACAGCTGCAAGTCCCAGAACATCGGTCCCCAGTTGGCACAAACACTCAGATTCAGAGGGGCTCTATGCACCACATGGAAAGGTCATGTTTCGCCTGGGGTAAGGAGAGAGAGAACTACATAACCAGACACCTGGAGAAGAGAGACCATGGGCAGACAAAAAAAAAAAAAAGAATGTTATATTTACAAATAAAATGCAGTTTAAAACCTAACTTATATCCTTAATTTGTTCCTGGTATTTATTTTAGACAAGAAAGGGGGTGATTCATTAAATATTTGTTTGATATGACAGTTTTAAGTTTGGGCCAGACAGCAGGGTAAATAAGATTTCATCTTTGGGTGTATGGGATTTTGCTTATCTTTTAGGTTATTACCCTCTATCATTGACTCATCAAAGAAACCTAGATCTGCATACCCCACTGTCCAGTAATTCAATGGGAAAGATCAGGGATATTTTCAAGTTTTAATCAGATTATGATATAATTTAACTGTATTTCAGGTGGACTTTTAATAAAGGGAAAATATTTACCACTATAGGATTGTGTCAAAAAAGTTTATTTTATTACACAGTGTTTTAATAAACAGTTAATTATGTTTACTCCAAAAAAGAAAACACAAAACACCACCACCAACAACAAACAAGCCCCTAATGAAAGAACAAGAGAATTATCCAGAAGAAGACCTAACCGAAATGGAGATAAAAAAATTATCAGATATTGAATTCAGAATAATGATTATAAGGATGTTCAACAACAGGAGAAAAAATATAGAAACTAGGAAAAAAGGCCAATCAGAAATAAAGAATGACATTGCACTACTAAAAAACAGGTTGGGAGAAATACACAGCAGATTAGGGGGAGCTGAGGATCAAATTAGTGATTTAGAAAACAGGGTAGAAAAAAATCAATCAGAGAGCAAAAAAGAGAAAACAATTATAAAATAGGAGGACAGCTTCAGGGAGATGTGGAACAACATGAAACATAACAATATTTGCATTATAGCAGTACCAGAATGTGAAGAAAGTGAGCAAGGGATAGAGAAACTTTTTGAAAAAATAATAGCAGAAAACTTCCCTAACCTGGTGAAGGAAAATGTCATGCACGTTTAGGAGGCACACAGAGTCCCAAGCAAGAATATACAAAACAGCCCCACACCCAGACACATCATAATTAAAATGCCAAAAATTAAAGACAAAGAGAATTGTAAAGGAAGCAAGAAAAATGCAATTTGTTACCTACAAAGAAGATTCCATAATGCTGTAAGCTGAGTTTTCATCAGAAACTCTACAGGCTATGAATAAATGGCATGGAGAATTCAAGGAAATGACAAACAATGATCTGAAACCAAGAGTATTATATCCAGCAAGGCTATCATTCAAAAATAGATGGCGAAAAAAGAGCTTCCCAGACAAAAAGGGCTAAAGGAGTTTAAAACTACCAAAACAAAACTGCAAGAAATGTTACAGAGACTGTTGTAATTAGAAGAAATAGAGAGATAGAGAAACATAGGTGTAAAGAATTAGAATGGCAATAAGTATCTATCAATAATAATCTTAAATGTAAATGGGTAAATGCTTCAATCAAAAGACATAGAGTAGCGGAATGAATAAAAAAAAAACATGACCCAAATATATACTGTTTACAAGAGACCCACTTTAAAACAAGTGACTCATACAGTATGAGAATAAAGGGATGGAAAAAATTTTCCATGAAAACAGAAAATAAAAAATTGCACCAAATACAAAAATAAACTCAAAATGGATACAGAACTTAAACATTAAATGGGAAACCATAAAAATACTGGAGGAATCCACAGGCAGCACAATCTCAGACATATGCCTAAAGAACTTCTTCACTGTTACTGCTCCAAAGGCAATGGAAGCTAAAGAGAAAATAAACAAATGGGACTACATCAAAATAAAAAGCTTTTGCACAGCAAAAGAAACCATCAACAAAACAACAAGAAAGACCATTGTATGGGAGAACATATTTGCAAATGTTATAATTGATAAAGGTTTAATCTCTAACATCTACAGCCAATTTATACACTTAATAAAAGGAAGATAAATGATCCAATAAAAAAAATGGGCAACGGACATAAATAGAATCTTTTAGAAAGACAGCAGAAGGAAGGCAAAGAGACACATGAAAACATGTTCAAAGTCACTAATTATCCGAGAGAAGCAAATCAAAACGACAATGTGATACCATCTTACACCTGTCAGAATGGCAATCATCAACAAATCAACAAATGACAAGTGTTGGTGAGGATGCGGAGAAGAAGGAACCCTTGTGCACTGTTGGTGGGAATGCAGACTGGTGCAGCCACTATGGAGAACAATATGGAGTTTCCTCAAAAAACTAAAAATGGATCTCCCATTTGACCCAGCAATCCCACTCTTAGGAATATATCCTAAGAAAGTAGAAACACCAATCAGAAAAGATTTATGCACCCCTATGTTCATAGCAGCACAATTTACAATAGCTACAATTTGCAAACAACCTAGGTGCCTGTCAGCAGATGAGTGGATCAGAAAACTATGGTACATCTACACAATGGAATTCTATGCTGCCATTAAAAAGAAGGAATTCTTACCATTTGCAGCAACCTAGATGGAACTGGAGAGCCTTATGCTTAGTGAAATAAGCCAGTCAATGAAGGAGAAACACCACATGATCTAACTCATTTGTGGATAATAGAGAACATTATAAACTGATGAACAAAGGATAGACACAGAAGCAGTAAAGCATCAAACAGACTGTCAAATTGCAACAGGAAGTTTAAGGAAAGGTGGGGTAGATAAGAGATCAACCAAAGGATTTGTATGCATGCATATAAGCATAACCAATGAACACAGACACTGGGGGAATGGAGTATACCTGGGAGGGGGGGCAATGGGTAGATATGTATATATGTAATACAATAAAAATATTGCTAGTGTAGTAATAGTCACACCTTATGAAACATACTTCAAAATGAAGGCCATTACAAAAGACAATAAATGTCAGTAAATAATAGTGAAGAGATTTATCTAACAAAATAACAAGAGGATATAACCCTAATAAATATATATACACAATATAGGAGCACCTAAATATAAAACAAAATAACAAACAAAATAAAACTTCTGGCCAACATCGTTTTGACTCAGTGGATAGAGTGTTGGCCTGTGGACTAAAGGTCCCAGGTTGGATTCAAGTCAAGGGCACGTATCTTGGTTGCAGGCACATCCCCAGGAGGGGGCGTGCAGGAGGTGGCTGATCAGTCTCTCTCATTGATGTTTCTAACTCTCCATCCCTCTCCCTTCCTCTCTGTAAAAACCAACAAAATATATTTTTTTAAAAAAGAAAAAAACACACAAAAACTTCTGGAGGACTTTAAGGGTGAAATCAACAACAATACAGTCATACTAGGGGACTTTAACATTCCACTGACATCACTGCAGAGATATTCCAGACCAAAAAGTCTACAAGGAAACAGTCACTATAAATGAGAAACTGGATTAGATACATTTACAGAATATTTCACCCCAAAGCTGCAGACTATACATTCTTCTCAAAGTGTACATGGGTCACTGTCAAAGATTGACCACATGTTAGGGCACAAAACAAGTCTGTACAAGTTCAAGAAGACTGAAATCATAACAACTATCTACTTAACTCACAATGGTGTGAAATTAGAAATCAACTACAGTAAAACATTCAAATAAAATTGAAACACATGGAGGCTAGTAACATGTTATTAAACAATGAATGGGTTATCAATGAGATAAAAAAATAAATTAAAAAAAACTTCCTGGCCGAGACCGGTTTGGCTCAGTGGATAGAGCGTCGGCTTGCGGACTGAAAGGTCCCAGGTTCGATTCCGGTTGGGGGCATGTACCTTGCTTGTGGGCACATCTCCACTGTGGGGCATGCAGGAGGCAGCTGATCAATGTCTCTCTCTCATCTATGTTTCTGACTTTCTGTCTCTCTCCCTTCCTCTCTGTCTGTAAAAAATCAATAAAATATATTTAAACCCCCCCCCCCCCCCCCAAAAAAAAAACTTCCTGGAAACAAATGAAAAGGAACACACAACAAACCAAAATGTATGGGACACAGCAAAGTGTTCCATGATTGGAGAAGATTCATAGCACTACAAACCTACAAGCCTACCTCAAAAAACAAGAAAAATTATTAATAAACTATTTCACCATACAACTTAAAAATTAGAAAGAGAACAACAAGAAAAGCTCAGAGTATGTAGAAGGAAGTAAATAATAAAGGTCAGAACAGAAATAAATGACATAGAGATGAAAAATACAATTCAAAAGATTAATGAAACCAGGAAATGATTATTTGGAAAGATAAATAAGACTGATGCACCTTTAACCAGACTCATCAAGAAACAAAAAGAGAAGAACCAAATAAGTAAAATCAGAAACAAAATAAGTGAGGGAACAATTGGCCCTACAGAAATACAAAGAATTGTAAGAAAACTATAGGCCATCTAGATGGACAATGTGGATGAAATGGACAAATTCTTATAAAAATACTATCTTCCAAATGTAATCAAGAAGAATCACAAAACCTGAATAGGCTGATTACTACTGATGAAATAGAAGCAGTAATAATAAAAACACCCAGTAAACAAAAGCCCTGCTGTGGACAGCTTCACAGAGGAGTTTTACCACACATTCAAAAAACAACTAACAGCTATTCTCCTCAAACTATTCCAAGGGGAAGAAACACATCCAGGCTCTTTTTATGAGGCCAGCATTATCTTAATCTTAAAAACAGATATAGACACTACAAAGAAAATTACAGGCCAATAACCCTGATGAACATAGATGCTAAAATACTCAATAAAATATTAGCAAATAAGATACAGCAATGTATTCAAAAAGAGCATATGCTATGACCAGGTGGGATTTATTTCAGGGATCCAAAGTTGTTACAATAATCACAAATCAAGAAACATTATATATCACATAAACAAATCAAAAGACAAAAATCACATGTTCATGTCAGTAGCCACATAAAAAGCATTCAACAAAATACAACACACAATTTGGATAAAAAAAAAACAACTCAGCAAAGTGGAAATAGAGGGATCATATCTCAAAATAATAAAGGCCATATATGACAAACCTACAGCCAACAGCATACTCAATGGGCAAACATTAAAACCATTTCCCCTAAGAACAGAGACAAGACAGGGATATCTGCTTTTCCCACTCTTATTCAACCTAGTACTGGAAGTCTTAGCCTCAGCCTTCAGACAATAAGAAAACATAAATGGCATCCAAACTATAAATGAAGAAGTAAAACTGTCATTATTTGCAGAAAACATGATATTGTACATAGAAAAACCTAAAGACTCCACCAAAAACTGACTAAATTTAATTAATGAATTTGCCAATGTATCAGGATATAATATTAAGACCCAGAAATTGGTGGCATTTTTATACACCAAAACTAAACTCTCAGAAAGAGAAACTAAAATAAAACAAAAGAAAAGAAAAACAACAACAAAAACCCAACAATCCTATTTATCATTGCAACACAATAATTAAGATAGTTAGGAATAAATTTAACCGAAGGGGTAAAGGCTTATACTCAGAAAACTACAGGATGTTGTAAAAAGAGTTAGAGGAAGATATAAACAAGTGGAAGAATATACTGTGTTCATGGACTGGTAGAATTAACATAATTAAAATGTCTATACTATCCAAAACAATCTATAGATTCATTGCAATCCTTATTAAAATACCAATGCCTTATTTTACAGACCTAAAACAAATGCTCTAAAATTGTATGTGGAACCAAAAAAAAAAAAAGACTCCAAATAGCTAAAACAATCTTGAGAAAGAAGGACAAATTTGGAGGGATCACCATTCTGCATATCAAGCAATACTATAAAACCACTGTAATCAAAGCATCCAGGTACTGGCACAGGAACAGGCATGTAGATCAACGGAACAAACAGAGAACCCAGAAATTGGCTCAAATCATTATGCTCAATTAATACTTTACAATGGAGGAAAGAGCATACAATGAAGTAAAAACAGTTTCTTTAATAAATGATGTTAGGAAAATTGGACAGGTACATGTAAAAAAAATGAAACTAGACAACCAACTTACAGTATGCACAAGAATAAACTCAAGATGGATAAAAGATTTAAATAAAGCTGTGAAACCATAAAAAATCCATGAAGAAAACCTAGGCAGCAAAATATCAGCCATTTTATGTAGCAAACTTTTCACTGATACAATGCTTAGGGCAAGATAAACAAAGGGAAAAAATAAACAAATCCGACTATAACAAAATATAAAGCTCCTTGGCAGCAAAAGAAACCAGCATCAAAATGAAAAGGGAACACACTGTATGGGAGGACATATTTGCCAATGATACAACTGATAAGGGTTTAATTTCCAAAATGCATAAAGTTCTCATACTACTCAACAAACGAAGATAAACAATCTAATAAAAAAATCGGGCAGAGGATCTAAACAGACACTTCTCCAAAGAGGACATACGAATGGCCAAGAGACATGAATATATGCATAACCCATAGACACAGACAATAGGTTGAAGGTTTGGGGTGGGGGAGCAGGGGCAGCCTAGGTTAGGTCAATGGGGGCAAAGGAGGCATATATAATACTTTTGGCAAAAAGATTTAAAAAACACAGAAAAAATGCTCAGTGTCACATAATCATCAGAGAGAAGCAAATTAAAACAACAATGAAATATCAGCTCATACTTGACAGAATGGCTACCATCAATGAATCAGCAAATGACAAATGCTGTTGAGGTGGTGGAGAAAAAGGTGTCCTAGTACACTACTGGTGGGAATGTAGACTGGTATAACCACTATGAAAAACTGTGGATTTTCCTCAAAAAATTAAAAATGGAAGTACCATTTGACCCATTGACCTACTTCTAGCAATATATCCTATGAATCCTGAAACACCAATCAGAAGGAATATATGCACCCCTCTGTTCATAGCAGCCTTATTTACAATAGCTAAGATCTGGAGACAGCCCAACTACCCTCAGTAGATAAATGAATAAAAATGTTGTAGCACATTTACACAATGGAATTCTATGCAGGTATAAAAAAGAAGGATCTCTTAACCTTTGAGATAGCATGGAAGGACCTGGAGAGTATTATGCTATGTGAAATGAGCCACACGGAGACAGATAAGTATCACATGATCCATTTATATGTGGAATCTAAAGAACAAACAACATAGACCCAAAGACATGGAAGTATGCAACAAAATTACAATTTTCAGAGGGAAAGGGTGGGGGGAGTTCGACCAAAGAAATTACATGAATATGTACATAACCCATGGACACAAAAAATAGTGGGGTGAGGGCCTGTGGAGGGGACAGGAATGAGGAGGAAAGGGTCAATGAGGGAAATAGGGAGACATTTGCTATACTTTCAACAGCAAAGAAACATTAAAAAATGTTTCTTACTGTATTTGTAACATTGTTGCCACCATATCTGCTCAGTCCTCTTAGGATGAATATGTGAGGAGAGTATCCTGGAGCCATCTTTCTGACCCCCAGACCTCTTGATCCACTTTTTTCTCTTGTCTGCTAGTCAAATCCTGTCTCATTAGAGATGAATAGTTTCAGGTACCCACATTCCATATAATAAAATTATATTATAATTCTATATAATAATCATGTTCTATATAATATGCAAATTGACCATCACACCCTCACAGTATGGCTACCTACAACCAGGCCAGTAGGGGAGTTAGTGAGGGATGACCAAACGACTGAATAGGAGGCTGCATGGGGCAACCAGGCCAATATGGGCCCGTGAGGGGGAGGAGTTGGGGGCAACCAGGCCAGCAGGGGGGCAGTAAGAAGCAACCAGGCTGGCAAGGGGGGCAACAAGGTCAGAAAAAGGGGCAGTTGGGGATGAACAGGCCAGTGGGGTTGGGGGGGAGCAGTTGGGAATGACTAGGCTGACAGGGGGCAGTAAGAGGTGACCACTCCAGCAGGGGGGGGCAGTTGGGGGCAACCAGACAGCAGAAAGGGGCAGTTGGGGGCAACCAGGCCAGGAGGGAGTGGGCAGTAAGAGGTGACCAGGCCAGCAGTGGTGGGGGGCAGTTGGGGACAACCAGGCCAACATGGGGGGAAGTTGGTGGTGACTAGGCCAGCAGGAGGGGGTAGTAAGGGGTGACCAGGCTGGTGGAGGGGCACAGTTAGGAGCAACCAGGCTGGCAGGTGCTGGAAACCAGTAATTGTCTCACTAATAGAAAGTGGACGTGGACAAGGAACCCAGAAGGCTGGTCAACCTTGAAGCTCTGAAAGGTCAAAGCCCGCCACCCCCTATCTAATTGAGACAATGAACTTCCCCATCAAATAATCATGTAAATCTTTACTGATAAAATAATCTACTTGTTACTGGAATTGCCTGTTTCAGGGCAAAGGGTGTATCCCAAACCTGAATAAAAGAGATGGCAAGGCCAAAGGAAGGGGCAGTCTTTTCCACTAGAGGAAGGCTCCCGCCTGGCCCCCCAATATCGCCAAATATTTTCTAGTCTCTCTTTTCATTTGCGTCCGGCCTCCTCCAGAACCTGGACCCTGAACCACGTGGGGTGTGGAAAGAGGTTCCCATAGGCAGGGAGGGGGGCAGTTGGGGGCGACCAGTCTGGCAAAGGAGGACAATTGGGAGGAAGCAGTGAGGGATGACTAGGCTGGAAGTGGGGGAGCAGTAAGAGGTAAACAGGCTGGTTGCGGGGGGCGGGGGGGAGTAAGAGGCGACCAGGCTAGCAGGGGAGGGCATTTGGGGGTGACCAGGCCCAGCATGGGGGCAGTTAGGAGTGACCAGGCTAGCTGTAGGGGGCCAGTAGGGGCAACCAGGCTGGCATGGGTGGCAGGGAGGGGCAATAAGGCTGGCAGGAGGGGCAGTTAGAAGCAACCAGGCAGACAGGTGAGCAATTAGGAGCCAGCGTTCCAGGATTATGAATGATGTCTGATTTCTGGGTTAGTCCTGATTCCCGGGATTGCGCCTAAACTGGCAGTAGGACATCCCCAAGGGACCCCAGATTGGAGAGGGTGCAGGTTGAGCTGAGGGGACCACCTAATGCACGAATTTCATGCACTGGGCCTCTAGTTTATATATAACATACATAAGATAACTTTATACTACAAAAAAAGAGGATGATTAAATTTCACATATAATTGAAATTGGAGTTGTTCATCTCACACTTGAAAACCTCAATCAATTATAAGTAACTAGAGGCCCAGTGCATGAATTCGTGCACCAGTGGGATCCCTCAGTCTGGCCTGTGGGATCAGGCCAAAACCAGCTGTGACATCCTCTGAGGGGTCTTGATAGCAAGAGGGAGCAGACCAGGGTTAGGAACTCCACCAGTGCATGATTGGGGCTGGGGAGGGATGCAGGAGGGTGATCAGCTGGGGAGGGACCATGGGAGGACTTCAGGGCATGTCTGGCTCATCTAGCTAAGTCCCAATTCGTTTGCCACACCCTAGTAGCAAGCCAACCTATAAATCAGAGCATCTACCCCCTGGTGGTCAGTGCACATCATGTGAGTGGTTAAGCAGCCTTAGCATATCATTAGCATATTATGCTTTGACTGGTTGGATGGACTACTAGATGACAAGACACTTAGCATATTAGGCTTTTATGATATAGGATTATTCTTTAGTCCTAACATCAGTGCCTGGTGGAAGCCTCTCATTGATAGCAAATGTTTCTTACCTTGTAAAATAACTTTCTGGTAACATATTTGTATTAATTGTATAATCTTTGGAACCCATAAGATATTCAGGTCTCTAATTCTGACACTGTCAGTAATACATTGTGGAAAGCTAAAGCGGACTTTAAAATGCAATCAAGTTCAGATAGAAAGACAAAATTCTACTGGGAAAATCCAGAGTTAGCTGGCCTTTATACTCTTACAGGATCTTATATCATATTACCACAGAAATTAAGAATATTATAGCATTTTAGAGCTGGGTGAAAATATAAGATAATGTGGTCCAGCACTCTAATTTTTTAAATGGATAAATTGCTACCCAAAAGAAAGAAGGGAATTCACCTCAGGTCATATGCTTGTCAATACACAAAGTCAGAATTAGATTCCCAGACATTTGTCTCTTACTATAAAGGTCTTTCCCCCCTCTTTCATGCAAAGCTAGGGACTAAGTTACTCAAAACAGCTAAAAATTAACATCAGATATGTGAATAAATTACATAATTAATTTCAATACCCTTATTGCCCTTTTAAAGTAAAAAAAAAGCACATAGGAAAAAAATGAATAATAGGTTTGTTATAGCCAGTAGTACTTGCTTCTGTATAAAAGTGTGTCTTTAGATTTGTGACCCAAGATCTAATCCAGAAGCACAGCATGTTTCATTTCACACTGTCATGTGACATAAAGCTACTTAATATAACCTGACTCTATTGCACTGTATCTCAATAGAAAGAAATAACACTTTCTTTCACTAGTAGGTAGTTATCTCTACCAGTTGATATTGTTTCACTATTTGCAGGTAGAAATGAAAAGCAGATGTGTTCTTGAGAGTGCATCCTGTAAAGAGATACTACGATGAGGAATTTGTGGGAACTCTGTTTAATAGGGTCACAGGAGTTCAGGTACCACGAGTGAAAGAAATTATTATGCTTAACAAAAGATGTATGTTTGCATTGAGAAGAAGTTTGATTGGAAGGCAAAGTATAAAATGTATTTAGGAAACAAAGTTAAAGTGGGACGATGATTACAAGTTAACAGGTGCTTGTCTGAGATAAAGGGCAAATATCTAAGCATTATTTACTAGTATATTAAGAATAAAGTAACCTGGACATAGAAAGATAAATGGTTTGATGGAGAAAATAGCCTATAATGTTAATAGCACACACTTATATTTGAGAATGAATCTCAGAACTTTGTGTTTTTATGTTTTATTTCTTATAACTATCCTACAAACCAGTTACTATTATACTTATTGGGGAGGCTGAAGCCTGAGAGGAAATAGTTTGTTAAGACTTCTATAAAAGTACTACAAACTGAGAGGCTTTAACAGTAGCAATTAATTGACTCATAGTTCTGTAATTTAGAAATCTGAGATCATAGTTTTAGCAAAATTGGTTTTATTTTAGGGCTGAGTTAAGAATCTGTTCCAGGCTTCTCTCCTTGGCTTATAGATGTATGTCTTTTTGCTACATCATCTTTTTGCTATATCATCTTTCTGTGATTATTTGCCTCTGTCCAAATTCTCACTTTTTATAAGGACCTCAGTTATATTGAATTAAAGCCCACTGTAACTTTAACTTGACTATCACTGTAAAGATCCTCTCTTCAAATAAAGTCACACTCCAAAATACTATATCAAACTAAAAAGCTTATGTACAGCAAAATAAATAAACAAAATGCCAAGGGGACTCACTATAATGGGAGAACATATTCACCAATGATATATCTGATAAGGGGTTAATATCCAAAATATATAAAGTATTCAGACAACTCAATACCAGGAAGGCAAACAATCCAATTTTAAAATGGGCAAAGGAACTAAAGGGATACTTCTATGGTGAGGGGGGAGAGGGGCTGTATAAAAGAAGGTGAAGGAATTAGTCAAATAACATATATGCATAGCCTATAAACACAAACAATGGTGTGGTGATGGCCAGAGGGAAGGGTGTAGGGGCTGGATGGAGGTGGGCAAAAAGAGGGGGGGTGAATGGGGACTTCAATAATAGTTTCAACAATAAAAATAAAGTTAAAAAAGAATAACAATAAAGACATGTATGAAAAAAAGTGTGTATATGGAGGGAAAGAGGTTCCTGGATGTTGGTTATGATAGTCAATGTTGGACAGGTAGTGAGGGTAAAAAGGTGATGAGAAATTATTGCCAAATTCTAAGCAGTGGAAAAACTCTGCTACTCTTGCTCTGTAAGGGATGGATTAGAAAAGGGACACGTTTAAAGGAAAGAAGATGGGTTAGAGTGTTGTAAGAGTATGGGTTAGAGTTGATGGTAGCTTTAATTGGAGCAGCATTCAGAAAATTACAGCCTACAGGCTAAATATGGCCCACCATCTGTTTCTATAAATAAAGTTTTATTGCAAAAGAGGTAGGCCCATACATTTATATATTGTCAAATGGCTGCTTTGGTGCTACGATGCTAGAATTAAGTAGTTATTGTAGAGGTCATGCAGCCCATGAAATCTAAAATATTTACTATCTGGCACCTTACAGGAAAAATTTGCCAAATTCTACTAGAACAATGGGAATGAAGAGAAGTGGATGATTCTAGATTATATCACAAATGAACTTTGTAATCTTGTGTTAAATTTTTTAGTTCTTATTTATTGAAATGTTTAAATATAAATTAAAATCGAAAACAGAATATTGAATACCCATCATCTAAATTTAACAATAATATATATAAAAGCCAAATGACCAGAACAACAGAACAATGGAATGACTGGTCACTATGATGCACACTGTGTCAGACAACAAGCCTGATCAGGGCCCAATTGGTTCCTCCTCACAGGTGGTTCCATCCTCAATTGCCCCCATCCTAATCAGGGTTGGGGCTGGAAGGCCAATCTCCTGTGGTCCCTCCCCACACTGGCTGAGCCCAATTGGCCCTCATCAGGGTGGGCTGGCTGGAGCCAATGGGCTTCTAGTTGTTAATATTTTGTCATAAATGCATCATCTATTTTTTTTCTTGTAGCAATATAACAGTCTTTAAACCATAAATATATCCATAAAAAATCTCTTAAAAATTGACTTTATACATCAAATAGAATAATTCCCTAATATCATTTAATAACCATCATTTAATTTTTTTTGTTTTGCAAATGCTTTTTCTAGCTTATTTATTCAAACAAGATTAAGAATCCAATTTAATAAACAGAATAACTTTTAGAGAGCTCTTATTGATCTTTTTATATGGGAGTCATGATGCAAATAGTTTTCAAGAATTATTTCCTTGAAAAGTCATATCAGCTCTGAGAAATATATACTTTTACCTTTTCAATTTTAAAGACATAAATATCAGCACTCAGAGAAGTTACGGTTCCCCAAATTATATAGCAAGAAAATAGCAGACCCTGAACTTAGACCCAGGACTGTCATCTTTTAAGTGCTATGCTATACTGTACATTGTATGATTTAAAGAACTTGTTGCCTAATCATAAGTGGTCGAGGACAGAGTAGAGGTCAAGAATCAAGCCCATAGTTTTGGATTTGAGAACTGGGGACCATTAACTGAAAGAAAATTCAGAAAAAGGAACAGGTTTGGGTCATATTTGAGCTCAGTTTTGAAACTTTTGAGTCTGAAGTGCTTATAAGATACAGAGAAGTTTTAGAAAGAGCTCTCTATAGAGCAGAGTGCGAATAAATTGTGAGAAGGCAAGGATAGAAGCAAAGAGACAAGCTGAGTGGTTGCTACTGTGGTAAAAAGGAGAGATGATGGGAGTTTGGACTAGAGTGGTGGAGGTGAAGGGAAAAGAATTAAACATTTTTTAAATTTTATTTTACTGTATAAATATTACAAATAGTAGTATATATGTCTCCTTTTTCCCCCATTAACCTCCCCCTGTCCTGCACTACCCCCCAGCACATGCCCTCATGGCCCCTAGCCCCAGTGTCTTGGATCCATTGGTTATGTTTATATGCATGCATACAAGCCCTTCGGTTGATCTCTTACCCCTGCCTCCAACCCTTCCCTGCCTTTCCACTGTAGTTTGACAGTCTGTTCCATGCTTCTTTGCCTCTGTATCTATTTTTGTTCATCAGTTTATAATGTTCTTTATATTCCACAAATGAGTGAGATCATGTGGTATTTATAATCTGTCTGACTGGCTTATTTCACTTAGCATAATGCTCTCCAGTTCCATTCATGCTGTTGCAAATGGTAAGAATTCCTTCATTTTTTACAGCAGCATAGTATTCCATTGTGTAGATGTACCATAGTTTTCTAATCCACTCATCTGCTAATGGGCATTTAGGCTGTTTCCAAATATTAGCTATTGTAAATTGTACTGTTATGAACATAGAAGTGCATATATCCGTTCTGATTGGTGCTTCTGTTTTCTTGGGATATATTCCTAGAAGTGGTATTACTGCCTCAAGTGGCAGTTACATTTTTAATTTTTTGAGGAAATACAGTGGGACCTTGAGATATGAGTTTAATTCGTTTCGTAACCTTGAGGCATGTGAAACTATGAGACGCTTGAGTCACGGTAAACTGGTGGGTCATGTGCAGCTTGCCGATTTGCGCGATTACTCCTATCTCAAATGTTGCTCGTATTTCAAAGCAAAAATAGCTCGCTCAACAGCTCATATCTCAAAAATATCGTATGTTAGGGCACTCGTATCTCGAGGTACCACTGTACTACACTGTTTTCCACAGTGGTTGTACCAGTCTATATTCTCACCAGCAGTGCAGAAGGATTCCTTTTTATTCGCATCTTCTCCAGTGCAATGGTTCCATTTGTTCAGATGGGGAATAGTGGAGGAAGAAAATCAAGAGATAGTCAGAGTGACCATGGTGTAAAGCATGAGACAAAGATTGATAAGAGAGGAGATCAGAGAGTTAAGCAGCAGCAGCAGTAAGAAGTTTAGATGTTGTATGCATGTGTGTAGGCATAGCCAGTGGATACAGGGCAATGGTGGAGGTGGAAGGGGGAAACAGGTGAGGGCATGTACTGGGGGGTGGGGAGGGCAATAGGGAAAAAATAAAAAATAAAATAAATTTAAAAAAATTCTAAAAAAATAAAAATAAATAAAGTAAATGGGAAAATACTGAAATATTTTAAGGAAGGGAATGACACCATCTGATTTGTTTTTATAAATTCACTCTGGTTTCTCTATTAAAAATGGATAAATTAGAGGAGGCAGTAAAGGCAGAGAGACTATTTAGAAATTGATTACAATATTCTAAATGAGTAAAGAAAAGGGCCTGCACTGGAGAAGTAGCAGAGGGGATGGAAAGGAGAAAGCAGTTAAAAGAGAAGTTGAGGTATTATAAATTTTGGGAAGGTACCATGGAAGGAAGTTGTGGCAGTTTATCAAAATGGCCACAATTCTGTTAGACCCCTGCCATTGATAAGTAGAGTGCATATCCCCTCTCCTTAAATGTAGGTGGTTTTCTGGATGCTTTGACTTATAGAGTCTAACAGAAGTGACATGGTGTAACTTCCGAGGCTCAGTCATAAAAGGCGAAATGATTCTATCTTATTCTCACAAACACTTGCCTTTGGAGCTCTAAGCCACCATAAAGGGTGGCAAACTACCTTTAAACTGGCTACCCTGATCCCCCGACACATGCTCTCACCCTACTAGTGTCTGTGTGCTTTGATTCTGCTTTTAAGCATGCATACAAGTCCTTTTATTGATCTCTTACCCCCACGCCCTCACTTTCCTTGTCTGCCCTTTGAAGTTTGACAATCTGTTAAAAGCTTTTGTGCCTCTGGATCTGTTTAAGTTTATCATTTTATGTTGTTTATTATATTCCACAAATGAGTGAGATCATGGGATATTTATCTTTCTTCTAGTGGTATATTTCATTTACCATAATGCTCTCCATGTCTATCCATGCTGTTGCAAATGATGAGTTCTTTCTTTTTTTACAGCAGCATAATATTCCATTCTGTAGAATGTAGCACTGTTTATTAATCCACTCATCAGCTGACAGGCACTTAGGCTGTTTCCAAATCTTAGCTATTGTAAATTGTGTTGCTATGAACATAGGGGTGCATATGTCCTCTCTGATTGGTGTTTCTGATTTCTTGGGATATATTCCTAGACGTGGGATTACTGGGTCAAATGGGAGTTCCATTTTAACTTTTTGAGGAAACTCCATACTGTTCTCCACAGTGACTGCACCAGTCTGCATTCTCACCAGTAGTGCATGAGTTTTCCTTTATTTCCACATCCTCGCCAGCACTTTTCATTTGTTGATCTCTTGATGGTAGCCATTCTGACAGGTGTGAAATGGTACCTCATTTTCATTTTGATTTGCATCTCTCAGATGATTAGTGACTTTGAGCATGTTTTCATATGTCTCTGGGCCTTCTGTTTGAAAAGTGTCTATTTAAGTCCTTTGTCCATTTTTTGATTGGATTATTTATCTTCCTTTTGTTAAGATGTATGAGTTTCCTATAGATTTTAGAGGTTAGGCCCTTATCAGATATAGCATTGGCAAGTATGTTCTCCCATGCAGTGGGCTTTCTTATAGTTTTGTTGATGGTTTATTTTGCTGTGCAGAGCTTTTTATTTTGATGTAGTCCCATTTGTTTTACTTTCTCCTTAGTTTCCATTGCCCTAGGAGGTGTATTGGTAAAGAAATTGCTACAACATATGTCTCCTATTTTGCTGCTTATGGCTTCTTCTAGGATTTTTATGGTTTCCCATCTATGTTTAAGTCCTTTATCCATTTTGATTTTGTTTTTGTGTATGGTGTAAGTTGGTGATCTAGTTTCATATTTTGCATGTATCTGTCCGATTTTTCCAACATCATTTATTGAAGAGACAGTCTTGACTCCATTGTATGCTTTTGCTACCTTTGTCAAATAATAATTGAGCATAATGGCTTGGGTCTATTTCTGAGTTCTCTGTTCTGTTGCATTGGTCTATAGGTCTGTTCTTGTGCCAGTAACAGGCAGTTTTGAGAATAGTGGCTTTGTAGTATAGCTTGATATCTGGTCTTGTGATCTCTCCAACCTTGTTCTTTCTCAAGATTTCTGTGGCTATTCGGGGTCTTATTTTATTCCAGATGAAATTTTGAAGAGTTTTTTTCTTGGTCTGTGAAATATGCTGTTGGTATTTTAATGGGGATAGCATTTAATCTATAGATTGCTTTGGGTATTATGAACATTTTAATGATTTTGGTTCTATCAATCCATGAACATGCTATATTCTCCCATTTGTTTATGTCTCCCTCTCTCTTTTTCCTTTTCCTTTTTTAAAATAAGAAAATATTTCTGGAGATTTTATTTACAGAAGTTTTGAAAACAAATAATACCTTCTGTTTTGCAAATAATGTTTCATTTAAAAAGGACCACCCAGTTACAGTACTGTAATATCAAGAATAAAGAAATGTACAAGAAAAACAAACCAATGTGGCTAACATTTGGAGATTTGTTAATATTACTGATTGAAGTGTAGATAACATACATATTACATTGTAGTCCATCATTCTGAGTAGAGTTAATGATTACGTACACATGCTCTTGTCTAGTCACATATTCTGCATGGCTAAATATTTCAGTCTCTTTTGGCAATATATATAAAATAGATTGCAAATATATAAATGCAAAAATTAAACATTATACTCCTCAGGTAATTTTATTAGCTATGTATTAACTATATATATATATATATATATATATTTGTATTTTGTTGTACACTAAATCTCCCCATTCTTTATTTTTGTAACAACTATGAAAGCATAATTTTTTTGTCTAATTTAATCTGGTACAAAATATAACCTAAAGTTTATTACCTTTGGACTTCAATGAATTTGAATTTTGGAGCCAGCAAATCAAGAGCTCGTAAGTATGGCTATAAAATTTAAAAAATTAATATAAGGTGAACAGTGATGGAATAAAAAGCATGTCAAGGGAAGTGTACTATCATAAAACAACTATAGCATTAACATCTTGCAGAATAGTTTCCTGGAAGACAATAATCATCCAGTCACAAACAAGGGATTTTTCCAGAAGGGTGTAAAGCTGGTTTGAAAGATTCGTCAGTCAGAGTGGCTTACACACATTCCACTCAGAAACGGACAGATACTGGATGTGCTTGGAAGATTAAATACTAATACTGAAACAGTAATTATTAAGCTCTCGCTCAGCAAGTGGGGAAAGGGAGCCTGAGCTAGGCTGCTCCTAGCTGCTGCATCACGTTGCCCTCTAAATCTTTTTTCAGTGTCTTGTAGTTTTTTTTTTTTTTGCACAGGTCTTTCACCTATTTTGTAAAGTTTATTCTTAGGTATCTTATTTATCTATTTATTTGTTTATTTATTTATTTATTTATTTATTTATTTATTTTTGGTGCAATAGTAAATGGGATTTTTTTGTTTGTTTGTTTCCCTTTATGTGACTGTATTATTGGGGGAAAAAGGGTATAGATTTCTGGGTGTTAATTTTGTATCCTGCTACATTGCCAAATTCATCTATTAAATGTAGTAGTTTTTTGATGTAGTCTTTAGGGTTTTCTATGTACAATATTATGTTATCTTATTTTCTGATCACTATGATGACGACCATTTTACTTCTTCTTTCCTAGTTTGGGTGCCTTTTATTTATTCTTCTCTGATCACGATGGCTAGTACTTTCAATAATATGTCAAACAGGAGTGGTGAAAGTGGGCATCCCTGTCTTATTCCTGTTCTTAGGGAAATGGTTTTAGTTTTTGCCCATTGAGTATAATATTGGCTATAGGTTTGTCATATAAAGCTTTTATTATATTGAGGTATTATGTCTCTATTCTCACTTTGGTGAGAGTTCTTATTAAGAAAGGGTGTTGGATTTTGTCAAATGCTTTTTTTTGCATTAATTGATATGATTATGTGTTTTTTGTCTCTCAATTTGTTTGTGTGATGTATCACCAGTATTGATTTGCAGATATTGTACCATCCTTGCATCCCTGGAATAAATCCCACTTGTCATGGTGTATGATCTTTCTAATATAATGCTGGATACAATTTGCTAGGGTTTTGTTGAGGATTTT
Source organism: Lasiurus cinereus (assembly GCA_011751065.1). Classification (NCBI taxonomy): domain Eukaryota; kingdom Metazoa; phylum Chordata; class Mammalia; order Chiroptera; family Vespertilionidae; genus Lasiurus; species Lasiurus cinereus. The sequence goes on along the minus strand of JAAGEH010000015.1, from coordinate 12,345,933 downwards.
AGCATTTATGTTCATCAGAGATATTGGTCTGTAACTATCTTTCTCTGTAGTATCTTTATACGGTTTTGGGATTAGGGCAATGCTGGCTTTATAGAATGAGCTTGGGAGTTTTCCTTCCTCTTGAATTTTTTGTGGAATAGTCTGAGGAGGATAAGTTTTAATTCTTCTTAGAATGTTTAGTAAAACTCCCCTGTGAAGCCATCTGGCCCAGGGCTTTTGTTTGCTGGAAGTTTTTTGATTACTGCTTCAATTTCCTCCATCATTATTGGCCTATTCAGATGTTTTTATTCTTCCTGATTGAGTTTTGGAAAGTTGTATTTTTTCTAGGAAGATGTGTATTTCTTCTAGGTTGACCAGTTTGTTGGAATAGAGTTACCTGTAGTTTTTTTTTTTTTAACAATCCTTTGTATTTCTGTGGGGTCTGTTGTTATTTCACCTCTTTCATTTCTGATTTTGTTTATTTGGGCCCCCTCTATTTGCTTCTAGGTGAGCCTGGCTAATAGTTCATCAACATTGTTTATCCTTTCAAAGAACAAGCCCTTGTTTTCATTTATCTTTTGTTTTGTTTTGTTTTTTGTCTCTATGTCATTTATTTCTGTTCTGATCTTTATTATTTCCTTTCATCTGCTTACACAAGCCTTTATTTTCTTTCTGTCTAATTATTTAAGTTGTAGTGTTAGATAATTTATTATGAATTTTTCTTGTTTTTTTTTTGAGGGACACCTGTAATGCTATGAACTCTCAGGGCTGCTTTCAGTATGTCCCATAGATTTTGTATTGTTGTGTTTTCATTATCATTTGTTTCCAGAATGTTTTTTCAATTTCTTCTTTGATCTCTTTGATAACACAAACATTATTTAATAACATGCTCTTTAGCTTCCAATTGTTTTACTTTTTATCATTTTTATTGTAATTGATTTCTAATATTATGCCATTGTGATCTGAGTTGATGCTTGATATGATTTTAATCCCCTTGAATTTGAAGAGACTTTACCTGTGTCCCAATGTTTTCAATTTTTAAAAACATCCCATGTGCCTTGAGAAGAATGTATATTCTGTATTTTTGGGGTGAAATGTTCTGAAGATGTCAATTAAATCCATCTGATCTAGTGAGTCATTTAAGACTGCTTTTTCTTTGCTGATTTTAAAAATATATATATTTTTTTTTTCAGAGAGGAAGGAAGAGGGATACAGAGTTAGAAACACTGATGAGAGAGAAACATCAATCAGCTGCCTCCTGCACACACCTTACTGGGGATGTGCCTGCAACCAAGGTACATGACCTTGACCAGAATCAAACCTGGGACCTTTCAGTCCACAGGCCAATGTTCTATCCACTGAGCCAAACCAGTTAATGCTATTTAATGATTTTTTTTGTCTAGAGGACTTACTCAGTAATGGTAATAGGGTATTAAAGTCCCCTACTATGATTGTATTGTTGTCAATCTCTCCCTTGGTATCTTCCAGAAGTTTTGTTATATGTTTCTGTGCTCCCACATTGGGTGTAATATATGTTTACCACAGTTATATCATCTTGTTGTATCAATTCCTTCAGTATTATGACATGGCCTTCCTTATCTCTTGTTATGGCCTTCACTTTGATGTGTATTTTGTCAGATATAAGTGTTGCATTCCGAGCTTTTTTTTTTCATTACCATTTGCCTGAAAAATATTTTTACTTCTCTTTGCTTTCAGTCTGTGTGAGTCCCTTGTTCTGAGGTTGGTCTCTTGTAGGCAGCATATATGTATATAGATAATGTATTCTTATCCATTCAGCTACTCTATGTCTTTTGATTGGAGCATTTAGTCCATTTATATTTAAGGTTGTTATTGATAGGTACTTGTTTGTAGCCATTTCTATTCTTTATGCCTGTGTTCCTTCTTCTCTTTCTATTCCTTTTTCTTTCTTTCTTTTTCTTTTCTTTACAACAGTTCCTTTAACATTTCTTGCATTGCTGGCTTGGTAGTGATAAACTCCCTTAGCCTTTTCTTTCTTTCTTTCTTTATTTCTTTCTTTCTTTCTTTCTTTCTTTCTTTCTTTTTTTTTTTCCCATGAAGCTGCTTATTTACCCTTCAATTTTGAATGATAGCCTTGCTTTATTTAGTGTTCTTGGATTCTGTCTCTTGCTTTCCAACACTTGTATACTTCCTTCCATTCCCTTTTGGCCTGATGTGTTTCTGTTGAGAAATCATTTGGTAATCTAATGGGAGATCCTTTATAGCTAACTCTCAGTCTCTCTCTTGCAGCCTTTAAGATTCTCTCTTTGTAACTGCCATTGTAATTGCAACTTGTCTTTGTGTGGGTCTTTTTGTGTTCATCTTATTTGGGACTCTCAGTGCTTGTGTGACTTTTTTCTTCCCTGAATCAGGGAAGTTTTCTGTCATCATTTCTTCAAATAAGTTTTCTGATCCTTGCTCCTCTTCTTCTCCTTATGGCACCCTTATGATATGTATGTTACTTCTTTTCATGTTTTCATAATGCTCCCTTAGCCTCTCCTGATTTCTAATTTTTTTCTTTAATAGCTGTTCAGATTGGGTATGTTTCTGTTCCCTGTCTTCTAACTCACTAATTTGGTCCTCCACTTCTTCTAGCCTACTATTGAAACCTTCCATCATGTGTGTGTGTTGTTTTTTTTAAATTGTAGCTATATCATTTTAAATTTCCTCTTGATTCTTACATAAGTTGTTGCTTTCCTCATCCAACCAGTTTATGAACTGAATGACCCTTACTCTGGGTTCTTTTTTTGACATATTGCATGGCTTCATTTCATTTAGTTTCTTTTCTGTTGATTCCTCCTTTTCTTTCCCTGGGGGGTGGTGTTTCTTTGTCTCCCTATTTTTGCTATTCTCTTTCTGGTCCTGGGCACCATGGTTGAGGTTTGAGAGGTTGAAGATCCTGTTAGGGCAATGGTCTGGAAATTGTTAACCCAGATGCTGGGTCTGCCTTGAGTCTCATGCCTTTGTTGTCTTGGCTTTGAGTTGTATCCCCTTCTCCCACTGATCTGGTCCCTCAGTTGTTTGCATCAAATGCTCCAGGTGGTAGGAGAATGTGCACAGTTTCTCTTATGTGCAATTCCCTGTAAGGACCAAGAGCCCTCTGGCATGCAGTTTGCTGTGTGGCCCAACTCCTATGGCAGGATGGCACTCTAGGTCCTTCTGGTAGTGTATTTGTGGCAAAAGTCCTGTGGCCCCTGGCTGGGCACACCAGTCTGCTCCTGGTTTCCCTGGCAATGCTTTCCTATGATCTGTAGTAAAGTATGTGCTGGGTTGCTCTGGGTAGCCCCTGCAGTACTGTCTCAGGGGCCAAGGAGAAGCGGCTGTGGGCTGATCTAGGTCACAAAGTCCCCACTTTCTTATAGCCTGAAGTGAGGCATGCACTGATTTGCTCTAGTTTGCCTGTGCTCAGTGTTGAGTGGGGGTGGGTTGCCCTGGGTTGCTCAGTCTGAGCTCCCCTATGACTTGAATTGGTTGCATGTTCTGGGTTACTCCAGGTTGCCTTGGCAGCAAGACTCTGGGCTCAGGGTAAAATAGGAGCTGGTTCCTCTGGATCACACAGTCCCTGCTTTTTTGTAGCCTAGAGTGAGACACATGCTGGATTGCTCCAGTTCACCCCTCCTCAATGTGAAGCTGGGGCAGGTTGTCCTGGATCATTCAGTCCACACTCTCCTGTAGCCTGGAGTGAAGTGTATATTGGGTTGCTCCAGATGACCTCAGCAGGACTGTCCTGGGGGGCCAGGGTGGAGCAAGTTCCAGTTGCTCTGGGTAGCACCGTCAGAGCTCCCCTGTGGCATGCTCTGGGTTGTTCTGGGTTGTCCCACCAGCAATTCCTGGTGCTTGGGGTTGAGTGTTTCCAGGTGGCTTTGAGTCAGGCTAGTAACATGGTTCTGGGGTCCTGAACGGGGGTGGCACAGGGTTTCCCCCTGGATTTTACTCACTGTGGGATCTTGGAGCCAGATCCTGGAATGCTGTGTCCCATCAGGCTTGTAAGGAGGCCTGGTGCAGGAGCTCAATCTGGGGGTGTTCACTCCCTGCAGACATCTGGGTGTCTACTGACAGTTACTGTGTCACTTACTCCTGGGGCACAGTGGTGGTTCCACATGGGTTATGACTGGCAAGCAGCATTCTCTAGGCATCATCTTCCCTTCCTTATTGAAAATTGTCTCCTAATCTGTGTCTAATTTGTAATTCAAGGTGGACTTTCTCCTATTTAGTTGCTTTTCTGGCCTGGCCCTAGGAGGAGGTGCTGCCTATTTGGCCACCATTTTTTTTCCCAACCAGGACCTTTGTGATTGGCATTTTTAAGATAACATGTGGACTTTTCTATGGATAGCCCCACCTGAGTTTGTCTTTCAGCAATTTCAGCCCAGGCACTAGACATGTGAGTCATTAACCTTGGAAGTGGATCCTCCAGCCCCAGCTATTGTAGCCCCTAGCTGTTCATATTACTCTACAAATCATTTGCATCACAGAACTGAACATCAAGCCATCATGAAAGAGATATGGGTTTTCCCTGTCAGGAACTCCCAATACAAAGCCAGACATGAGAAAAATACACAAATAAAAAAAGAAAAGAATTGTATATGCATATTAATAATTATATTAATATAACTAATATATAAGTCATGTTCAGTGAAAATACTGAGCAAAAGTAATGAATAAAACCAATAGTTAACTATTTGCCAATTTACTATAAGTAGTTTATATATTAAATAAATAAAATCTCATGTATTTACTCTTTACAGCAGACCTATGAGACATAGGCAGTTATTGTGTGTTTCTCACATGAAAAAGATTAAGGCACAGAGAGGATAAATAATTTGTCTAAGGTTTCAACAACTTGTATTTAAACCCATATACTTGGCTTCCTGAATTCTAATCTACTAAAGTATACAACTTCTTTTAATCATGAGATAGCAGTTATAGAATAATAGGAGGAGCTCCAGACATGAGCTCATATCCTATGCTATCTTCCATAGGAAATTTTAGATTAATTTTTCATCCAAATGTGAAATGTGAAAAATAATTCAGACTTTAATGTGATTTAAAAAATTATACCAAGTTCCTTAAATTCCCCTTCTTTTTCTTTGCCTCTTCATATTTTTGGCCTCTTTATATTTTTGTCTGTTGTTAGTTAAAACTCCATGTTTCTTTCAAAACAAACTTTGACAGTTCTCTCAGTTTCTATATAAAAAGATAAATGGGCTTTTTCCTGGGGATAGTATCTTATAGCTACAATGCTACAGAAGCATCTTGGGAATCCTAAAGAGAAAGACACTATGGGATTATTCCATGTACCTTCTATTTCACTAGATCAAGCCCAATTCACTTGCCTTTCTAGAACATTTCTTCATGATTCTGGACTTGATTCTATTCTTGGCCTAAAAATATTGCTCAACTTGGGTAGATTTAATAAAATAGAAATGTGATGATGTCACTCTATCAGAACTCCCATTGTTGCTCAACAAACTTTTTGTTTGGTTAAATTGGACCTCCTAGGACAATTCTGCTACTAATTCCAACCTCCCTTTCAAAATTGCAATCCCATGCCTCACTTCCTACTGTATAATGATTCCAGCTCTTCTATCTGAACAACATGTCTCTCCACATCTGCTCTCTTCTCACTTCCCAACTAGTCTCAGAGGAGAATGTGATTCTTCTTTCTGAGATTTTATATAACTGGTATTCCTAATGCCACTGTATCTCACTACTTTCAAAAACAGTGCTTCTCCAGTTACCTCCTTTATCAGCTAACTTCAGTCTCTCTTACAAAATGAATTTTAAAAGGCACAGGTCACTTTTCTCTTGCAACAGACAAGCAATCACATTTTTACATGTTTTCACTCACCATGTTAGCTTCAGCTTTACTTCAGTTCATTTTTCTCATTCTTTTTCAACCCCTTTCCATCTAGTCTGCATCTGTCCCCCCACACACACTTTCATGCCCCCTTGCAATCTGACTCTTGAGCATTCTCCTCTATTCTTAGAGTTATAATAATCTCCAAAAACCAGTCTACTGGTCTTATTGCAGGCCATTCCTCTTGAATATCTTATCCAGCTTTTCATAGCAATGGTGGTGCTCTTCTTCAAAATTTTCCTTTCTGTATAAATCTGGGGATTAAAAAAAAGCTGATTATCCTCCTATTTCAAAGATTGCACCTTCTATGATTCATTTACTATCTTCCCCCTGCTCCCAGCTATCCCCTATCCCTTATGGTGGCCATTCCCTGAGAATACATTATATACCCTCTGTGGAAGATATAGAGCTCCGGTCCTCAGGACTAGATATTTTCATTGAGTTGGTCTTCCAGTTTCAGCTTCAAATCAACATATCTAAAACATGATCCTTTCTTAAAGCGACTTCTTGTGGCCTTTGACTTCTCCCTCTTTCTGCCACCAATTATGTGCTTGAGGCATACAATATTAACATAAAAAAAGTAATTAGGAAGCCACACCTGCCACACATACACACAAATCACATAGTGCATTCTTAGGACCAAGTCTACGTGATTTTGTTTTTATTATTATTTACCACTTCAGCATAATATGTGCTCGGATTTGGATCTTTGAGAGTATACATTAGCAGGCCCTTCCAGAGTTACTGTCTGGCATCTTAATAGGGTTACATTGTGGAACAACCATTTTATTTAATGGTTTAAAATTTGGGATTCTCCTTTCTTCCAACCCAGAAGAAAGCAATGTTCAAGCCATGCTAATTGATGTGTTTTGATTAAGACGAAGCCAAGGTTACTATGAGGCTTATTTCCACAGTGACTAAATGGAAGAGTCAACATATCACCCTTTTGAGCCCACCACAGAACTGTCATTTCCATTCTTCTATCCAACAACTGACACTCTTAAGTAGCTCAGATTCAAATGCAAATACAAGCACAAGAAAGTAGACACACTTTGAAATCAATAACATTATTTTGTCAGGCAATTCATTTAGTATTTCTAAAAACCAGTGAAGTTTAAAAAACAAGTGAGTTGAAAGCGTGCATTTCTGTTCCAAGTTTTAATGAGCCTATTCCTCACTCTGGGACAGAGAAGCCCTCATTATAACTTGTCAACAGAACATTAGTACCCAAGATGGAGGTGGCCCTATGATGCCTGTTAATCCCCCCTCCCCACACCCCCGATCTGGATATAGCTGGAAAATCTTCTAATGGGAAACTAGCCACTTATTTGAATTGCCTCTTTCTACATCATAGCTTCATATATTTAAAAATAGCATGTTATTCTTGCTATGCTGGTAAAAACATTTTTTTTTAATTTTTATTAATTTTTATACATATCTCCCCATTGCCCCCCTCCCTCCCAGACATACCCCAACCCCCCAGTGTCTATGTTCATTGGTTATGCTTATATGCATGCATACAAGTACTTTGATTGATCTCTTATCTACCTCACCTAACTTTAATCTTCCTGCTGTAATTTCACAGTCTGTTTGAAGCTTTACTGTCTCTGTATCTATCTTTTTGTTCATCAGTTTATAATGTTCTTTATTATCCCCCAATGAGTGCGATCATATGATGCTTCTCCTTCATTGACCGGCTTATTTCACTAAGCATAAGGCTCTTCAGTTCCAACCAGGTTGCTGCAAATGGTAAGAATTCCTTCTTTTTATAGCAGCATAGAATTCCATTGTGTAGATGTACCACAGTTTTCTACTCATCTGCTGACGGGCACCTAGGCTAGGTAAAAACATTTTTGATTGAGACTTTCTATGCTGAGACATTACATGCTCATAAATAACATAAAGCTCTCTTTCTTCTTAAATGAAATGAAGCTGCATGGAGAGATTCCAGGCAGCACACTGGACACTCAGAGCTATTTGTACACTTTTGTACCTCACTATTTCTCATATAGTACCTTAGCTTTCAAAACAGGGAAAATCTGATTCAGAATTCCACTTAAAGGTGCATTTGAGCTAGAGATGAACACAGAAAGAGACTGAGTATTGGGGGAAGCAATTTGCTTACACTTTCATGTTTCACTTGATATTGCAGCCCTTGAAACCATCAAATGTAAAGCAAAGTGTAAGTAGACCTGCTTTCTTTTTGTTTTTTTCCTGCTATTCTATCTGAGCTAGGTTTTGTTGTTTTAATTTACTGGGTCTCATTGATCACTGTGTATTGCTATGATATAAAGTTTTAGAAAAAAATCTGTTGTATAGTCTCTGATTCAGGCCAATCTAGTGCATGTAATAGATCCTTTAATTATGTAATGTTCTTTCAAACTTCAGATACTGCATTGCTTTCCGAATAGCCACACCTAATATCTGAAACTGAATGAATCAGGCTCACATTCAATCTCTTCAGGTGAAGTAGTCTTGGAGACTTCTAGGACTTTCATGGTCTTTCATATTCTACCAAAGCCTCATATGTAAGTTTCAGGATGACCTACAGTGTATTCACTCAGCAAAAATGTATTACATTTCACAAACCTTTTAATGAATATCCACTATGTCTCATATACTACTTGGCACCAGGAATACAAAGATAAAATACAAGGTTCTGACTCTTAGGGAGACAATTCTATAATAAAAGAAAGATTTGTGAACAAAAAAAATTTTTACACTGAGATGTGCTAAGCATTCAAATAGAAGGAGAAACTGAAAAAGTTAGTGCTATGGGAAGTAACTAACAAGCAAGCCAGGGTTGTCTTGGACCAAATTATTTTATTTATCTTTTCTTTCATTTACCTTCACCAATGTTAAATAACCACAAGTTAAAGCCATTTATAACATGTGTCTTTGCAACAAAAATCCAAAAATCTCTGAGTGACAAAGTGACCAAGTCCATGCCACGAGCCTATTTAGTGATGCAATGTTCTCTAACAAAAATATATGTTTACTACTTTTGGAGAGGTATTTTAGTCCTAATTATACTACAGGTTTAGCAAGGCATATTTGTTAGTTAAAGTTTTAAATACCTTGTCAAAGATACGGTAAGAGCATAGTTCTAACTCAGTATTTTCTTATTCACCATATTCTAGAGGCACAATGACAATGGCTATTCACTCACATAGGTCTGAGTTAGAATTCTGACTCTGATTCTTGCTAGTTGCATAGTCCTGAGCAAGTCAGTAAAATTGGAATGATAATAGTTTCTAATTCCTAAGAATATTGTGAGTTTTAGATGTGTTAATGTATGCGAAGAGTTTATCCTTATTATTTGGGCAGAGTCAATGTTTAGCAAATATCAACATTTACCTGTTGTTTTTCAGATTTAAACTTACTTTTACTGCTTAAAAAACATATAAACAAAATATAGATATAACTGGTTCTAGTTCCAGCTTTGGGACTAGTTTCATGGTTTTGAGTAAGCTGCTTGGGCCTATGTTTCCACTTGCACAGTAATGGCAGTTGCACTAGATAACTTCAGTTGCTCTTTTCAGTCCTGACAACTTAAGGTTGGCTCATTTTTTGGAGTGACATTGTCTGCTCCCTTACATGACAATCACCATGGATGTCTTGCAGGGTCTAGCAGCACCCCACTTCCTGTGTAATACCAGGCTAATACTCTGCTTCCAGAAAGAGGTTCCAAAAGCTGTAAAAATTACATCTTAAAAGACCTGGTAATGATTTCTTAGCCAGAGTTTTAAATGGAATATGTAACTAGTGAGGAGACAAAATCTTCTATTAACCCCATAGGGGTTCTCTTAACTGTGTAGAACTAAAAAAATTGTCACTCAAAAGAGATCTTAATTCTAGGGTTTATTCAGTTATGCTTTTTTCCCCTGGCAAAGACACTGAAAACAGGGGAAAAAAGAAAGAAAGAAAAAGAAAAACCAAGCATTTTGCCAATACCGTTCAAAATTTATTTGAACTTGTTAACCTTGTGGTATTCTTAGAAGCATTTGTGTGTTTGTTACAAAGTCACCTTGCATTTTGTTTACATCTTGAGTATAAGCAACTCAAAGCACTTTATGACATCACAAAATCTCATCCTATCTCTGAGGTATTCCTTTTCAAGGAAGCAAGCACTATGTCAACCGTGAGCCAAATTAGTCACTCTATTTTGTTAGCCAGAGAGTATCTCTCTGTTGCCAACACTCCTTGGTGTTATTCAAATTTTCATGAGGTTTGAGGCAGAGTCTTGTACATTAAGAGTGTTTTATGACACGTTCTGCCTCCTTCTATCTGCCAGGGTCAGGGTAAGCTGACCCTCATTTGGCTTTTTGTAGACCAAAAAAGAAACAGAAGTGAATTAAGGTTTGAACCCCCATCCCCAAGTTAATACTCTATTCTATTTTCGTAGTTCAACTCACTCCCACACAGTATTATTCAGACAGGTTCACATAGTGAAATTAAGCAATTAAGTGACTGTGCTAGAGCATCTCTCAAGATACTCTTTCCAAACCAGTTAATTCACATGCTGTGTCCTGTGTATACATTGTCTGAATAAATTATTTTTTTCTTAAAGCTGATTCCACTGAATAATAAGGATTTCATGATGGAATGCTTATAAAAGGACTCAGTCTGGCTTCCTCTATCCATTTAGCTTCCACTATTGTCATACTACACAATTACACTCCACACTCTAAATTAATGAAATTTTGATTTCCAGAATGAGTGATGCTCTCTAAACAACTTAAGGCACACACAACACTTATATTTTAGGTCTTAAAACACTTATATTTTAGGTTTCAAATGTCACTACAGGAAGCTTTTCTCTCCCATGATTATGGTTAATTAACTGCTCTTTGCTCCACTCTACCCTGTTCTTTACTGAAACTTAACATTTATCATACAGTTGTCATTTGCTATCTTTTCCATTAGACTTGCAAGCATTCAGAAAGTAAAGATGTTGTCTACTCAACTGTTGTGCCACAAACGCCTTATGCAATGTGCCATGCTTTTGAATAAATGAATAGATTCATTAGATATTTTACTTTTAAATATTTATTCTGTCATTTCACTTTTAAACCCATCAAATATTACAGCTTTTGTTAGATAATCACTCAAAAGTCTTTAACTGAATCTTTTATAAACCATGCATATAGAATCCTGGTCTTTTGGGGTCTTTATATCCTAACTGCATCACTATAAATGTATTATGAAAAAAATTAGATATTTTATTCCCTTCTACTTCAGAACTGAATCATATCTCCAGGTTATCCTGCAATGATATAAAATGGTTATATATCCAGTTATATTTCAATTAATTTGCCAATGAAAATCTTTAAAACTGACTACTGAAGTGTTATGTGTAAGCTTATATCTCTATAAAATATATATGAACATTAATAAATAGATGTATTGCTTTACTATTACTTCCAGTACCACTACCCTCTGATGAATGTAGAGATTCCTATAATTATTTGAAGATAAAGGTTTATTTGCTATTGTTTTTGTTGACTTGAAGTTGATTCTTCATGGCTTTCTAGACTAAAAATGCACAGAACTTGTTTCCAAATCTAGAGGAATATCTGCTTTTACAATTATTACTTGAAATATCTATGCTGACTCATAGTGAGAACAGTCATAATATTTGTTAGACAAAACATAAAATACAACTGGATAAAAATAGAGACTCTGAATCACATTCTTATCATTCATCTAAACCAAATTATATAAGAGCATAAAGAAGAATATTTGTATTCCCATGCCATTACCTGCTCAGCTGGGCCATGAGACCTGATATTCTATGCTTCTTATTCCTCTTTTTCATCTATTAAAATTCTAACTTTTAAAGAATCCTCACTGGATGATATGTTTTTATTGATTTTAGTAAGAGAGAAAAGAGAGAAGGGGGAGAGAGAGAGAGAAACATTGACGTGAGAAATAATGATTGGCTACCTGCTTTATATGCCATGACCTGGGATGGAACTCGCCCAAACGTAGGTATGTGTACTTATTGGGAATCAAACCTGCAACCTTTTGGTGTATGGATCAGTGTTCCAACCAAATGAGCCAGGATAAAATTCTAACTAAGTTTTACAGTTATATTTAAACTAGAGGCCCAGTGCATGAATTCATGAACCAGTTGGGTCCCTCAGCCTGGCCTGTGGGATCAGGCCAAAACTGGCTCTCCAACATACCCCAAGGGGTCCTAGATTGCAAGAGGACTCAGACCAGGCTGATGGACCCATTGGTACATGATCAGGGCTGGGGAAGGGATGCAGGAGGTTGGTCAGCCAGGGAGGGAGTGCAGGAGGGCTCCAGGGCATGTCTGGCCTGTCTCGCTCAGTCCCAATCAGCTGGACCGTAGCAGCAAGCTAACCTACTAATTGGAGCATTTGCTCCCTGGTGGTCAGTGCATGTCATAGCGAGCAGTTGAGCAGCCTTACATATCATTAACATATTACACTTTGATTGGTTGAACGGATGACCAGACGACCAAACACTTAGCATATTAGGCTTTTATTGTATATGATTAATCTTTGTTAACAAACTCTGCTCCCTACCCCCACCATGGAAAGGAATCTCAGGTTCACAAAGCTGGAAAATTACCTAACTCAGAGGTTGTCAACATTGGTAAAAGGTAGATATACTCAAGGGAGTTTATAGAAAATACCAAACTCTGGGTCTTAAAATGATATCAGTTAAATCAGAATCTCTTCATCTGAAGTAGAACCTAGACATCAAGATGTTTCAAAGTATGCCAGCTAATTATAATGTGTGACAAAAGTTGCTACCCATTGCCTTACAAGTTCAATGTGGCTGGTGAATGGAAGGTGAGGGTTAAGGGTGGTGGCAAGGAGAGACCGGAAATGTTAGCAAGGCTCAGTTATGCAAGCCTTATAATTAATGCTCAGGAGTTTGGTTTCTGTCCTGGAGGACATGGGAGCCAAAAAGGGATTTTAACTGGGAAGCAACATGATCAGTTTGGTATTCAAGGAATTCAAGTTCTTTCATTTCTCTGACCATTTTTTTAAATCATCTGTGAGTGTGGTCAATGACTTCCAATGACCTTCCTCATCTAACAGGAAATTATTTGCAGGGTCATCATTCCTAATCTAGAAGTGCTAGAACTGATGCCTCTTATAAATAAAAGCTCTGCTTATTTCTATAAATACAAGACTATGCAGAACATAGTAATTCTTTGAGGACAGATCCTTCTAAAGCAGGGGTGGGGTACCTTTTTTTCCTCAAGTGCCATTTGGATTCCCTGGCTATACACAATTATCAACTTAAAATTAGCCTGATATATTTGTTCAAATATTTAATTAATTCACCCCTATTGCCTTGGTAGGGCCAGCCCAAATGATTTCTCGGGCCTTATACAGCCTATGGGCTGGACATTCCCCATCCCTATTCTGAGGAATTTTTAGAAGGGATGACTGCTATCAAGCAGCTTTTGCATCACTAAGAAACTTATCTCGCTGAAACCAGTTTGACTCAGTGGATAGAGCTTCGGCCTTCGGACTGAAAGGTCCCAGATTCGATTCTGATTAAGGGCATGTATCCTGGTTTCAGGCACATCCCCAGTAGGGGGCGTGCAGGAGGCGGCTGATTGATGTCTCTCTCTCATGGATGTTTCTAACTCCCTATTCCTCTCCCTTCCTCTCTGTAAAAAAATCAATAAAATATATTTAAAAAAAAAAGAAACTTATCTCCATGGAATGGAGGGCCTATTACAGTATTTTCCGGCGTATAAGACCACTGGGTGTATAAGACAAGCCCCAACTTTTCTAGTTAAAATATAGAGTTTAGATATACTCGCCCTATAAGATGACACCCAGCACATAGGACAACCCGACTTTTGAGAAGATTTTCCTGGGTTTAAAAAGTGGTCTTATACACCGGAAAATACGGTAATTTGCAAACAAACCCCTTGCAGGCCAAAGCATACAGAAAAGTCTTTCTTTGCTCTGGAAACAGAGACTGGCAACAGTAGGAAACTAAGCCCAACCTCTTTCCTGCTTTTATAATTACGAATCAATAGTACAACACAGAGATTTATTGAATTATATTGAACACAGGTTGTTAAAATTTACTTTAAATAATTCTAAGTAGACAGGCCTTTATTTTCTGACTCTAGTTCTTGGCTATATCATGGGTAAGTGAGGCTCCTAGAGAGTTGACTTCTGGATGTAGCATTCTATATGCATACACATAGAAACATTTGCAAATATAGTCAGCAATTCATTATTGTGATTTTTTGAAGGGCTAGTGAAACATTACCAGCTGAAATAGTGAAAATTGAATCTGGCTATGTTGTTTTTAGTGACATTTCAGTCACTTTTCTTAATAGTAATAATGTCCATCATTTGCATTGAGTTGGGAAAATAGTCTGCTTAGTAGATATTGGTGGTGCTTTTAAGTGGTTGCTTGGGCATGGACAGACTGGCAGACTTCATTGTGATTCCCGGGGGAGCTGGGAGCGGAGTGCATGTGAATCCAAGTTCAAAATATGCTCCAGAGATCCATGCTGTGTGCATTTAAGTACTAGAGTTTCATGTCTTCTGTTTCCAGCCAATACCAGCTTCTTTTTTTCTTTCTGATTTATAGAAAAGCAGCACATCTGTTTGAAATTATGTTTAGTTTTCATTGTCATCTGGAAGAAAAGGCTTCTGCTAATGAAAGTGGTGAATTAATATGGAGTGCTTGGGACTAAATATGATGGATACTCTCAATAAACACCTGTATCATTAAAGGCAATTTTCTGAGACCAAATGCTGTTTTAGGGAAGATAGAAGCTACTATAATTGAAATCTTAGGCAAACATGACCCTTTATGCCTTTCCTTGCACATAAATCATCACATGTTGTTATGTTGAGGTAAGCATAAAATTTCAATTACATTTTGGGATCTGAAAATGACAATGCCCTAGTTTTCACCCATTTAATTCTCTGGCTATATAAGCTGTTTATTTGTTCCTTTCCTGGGCAAGAAAGAATTAGGGATTAAACAGGGGGAAAAAAGAAGCCACCAAAAACAAGAAATCTTAATCCATGTAATTATTCTAATTGGCTAATGAAAGTCTTTTCTCAATAGCAGACAATTCTTTGTAGTTTACGGACACGTGTTTACATTTTGAAAGGATTAAATAAGAGGGGTTCACTTTTTTCTCTCTTGATACATGGATGAGTAGAAAGCATACAGGGTGCAAATTCTTTGCAAACAGATGCAGCCCTTGAATTTTCCTCCAAACAACTTTTCTTAAGTTTGTACTCCACTCCTTTGTTGAAATGATGCATAATTAAGTATTCATTGATGGTACCATCACTAAAAAACACCATACATTAAATTGTGTTCTACATACCATTCATCTGCTAGGAGGCAGCAGTGTGAGCTGACACTTGTTTCCAGCTGTTTTCTTGTCATTAGCTTTTAATTTCAACAACTACCTTCTTGGGCTGCTCATCTCTTTTCTCAGCTCCGGTATTTGTGCTGTTAGTATGATTGTCAGTTCTGTTCTGCTTGAAAGGTTTCAGTGTATGTTGCTATGGTTACAGGTACCAGAATTGGAAATAAATGAAGGGATTATCAAGGATTTGACGTAGTTGTGATGAAGTCTTAGTGCTGAAATGTTAGCTATTACTTTGGCAGATTCTATGTTATTTGATAATGAATCCATTATAATAGAATATTTAAATGCATTATTAAATATATGGTACATCAAAATGTAAATATGGATAATCAGATTTAAAGTAAATGAATATTTTAAACAGTTCTAAATGCATATCCCATGGGACACTGGGGAACTAAATGAACACTGTTAATGTAAGATGTAGTATCACCTAAGTAATAAGAGCAATTGAATTTTCTCTTTTTTTCTCATTTGTTTTCTTCAGCAATAGAGTGGAGTTCTATAAATTCCGTAATAAGTATATGAGTGCTTTCATTGTTAAGGTGAATGAGGAAACAGGACTGGTCCTGAGTTTTTTGCCAAAGCTCCCTTCTTGTTTGCTGGGAGGGGACAGGCTTGAGGAATTGGCTGTCTCCCTCTTTCCAATGGGAGACACTCAAAACTATTGATTATGATGCCACCCTTGACCTTGCTGTGATACTCTGGCTACCTTGCTGCTCAAGATGATCATCCTTTCTTAAAGCAATTAAGGAGGGTGCTGCTCCCTTTTGCCAATCTTTAACCCCTCCCCTATTCTTTGTTTCTCTATGGCCCTGCTTCCCTTCTCTCTGCTTTTGTGATCTCCAAGGCAGCCTTCCCAGGTTCCTACAAAATTCATTCCATGCGTTTGCTTTCCCACTGTGTTTAGTATCTTCCTCCTTTATTGAGTGCCTTGAGGGAATGAGGACATTTGCTTCTTTGTTTAAAGTAAACCTGATATAGATACACCTTCTGGTGATCTTTCAGACTTATTGCTCTCCACATTACAAAAGTTCTTGCATTTCCAGTCTTGATTTCTACACTATCCTTAGCATAGAGCATAATGGGGAACATGGACAGGACATGGGAGCCCAACTGCCTGGGTTCAAATTCTAGCTCTGCCACTACCTGGCTCTGTGACCTTGGGGATATTGTAACTTAACATTAATGGGTCTCACTTTCCTCATCTGTAAATTGGAATTAATAACTGAAACTAGTCCACAGAGTTTTTATTACATAGTAGAAGCCTGGTGCATGAAATCTGTGCATGGGGTGGGGGGTGCCCTCAGCCCAGCCTGCACCCTCTCCAATCTGGGATCCCTCTCACAATCAAGGACTGCTTGCTCCCAACCACTCGTCTGCCTGTCTGCCTGTGTGATTGCCCCTAACTGCTCTGCTGCCTGCCTGATTGATGCCTAACTTCTCCCCTGCTAGCCCAATTTGCCACTAACTGCCCTCCCCTACTGGCCTAGTTGCCCCTAACTGTCCTCCCCTGCTGGCCTGGTCACCCCTAAGTGCCCTCTCCTGTTGGCCTGGTCCCTCCCAACTGCCCTCCCCTGCTGGTCTGATCGCCCACAACTGCCTTCCCTGCTGGCCATCTTGTGGTGGCCATCTTGTGGTGGCCATCTCATGTTCACCACAAGGGGCAGCCATCTTTGACTGCTTGGGCGTGGCCATCTTGTGTTGGAGTAATGCATATTATATATTACCTCTTTATTATATAGGAAGGACACATTATACACTGAGTGGACAGATTATTATGATTTCTGATTTATCCTATATAATAAAAGGCTAACTTCCCTTGAACAGGAGGAGTTCAACCACCATGGGCCAACTACCAATGTCCCCTTCCCCTGGCCAGGCTGGCTGAACCCCAACCATGCACGAATTCATGCACCAGGCCCTCTAATACACACACACACACACACACACACACACACACACACACACACACACACTGAGTGGCCAGATTATTATGCGTTCAGAGATCATAATAATCTGGCTACTCAATGTATATAATATGTATTATATAGAGAATATGTAAGTATGTATGTGTGTGTGTGTGTGTGTGTGAGAGAGAGAGAGAGAGAGAGAGAGAGAGAGAGAGAGAGAGAGAGAGGAAGCCTCACTTAGAACTCTAGGCAGGCACATATTAAGTGACATATAAATGTTTGTTTTTATTCAACAAATATTTATTTTCTACTGTATACCAAGCTCTATGCTTGGCCCTGAGAATAGAGCAGGGATCAAAATAGATGTGGTATTTGCTCTCATAAATTTTACATCTAGTAGAGTAGGCAAGCAGTACAGAAGTAATAATAAGAAAGGGTTATGAGAGCTAACAATTCTTGCAACACACACTTTTAAGAACTGTCTAAACATGCCATCTCATAAAAAAAAATATCAGCATAGCCATGGCAAGGAATTCTCTGCTCTCTGAAGTGTTTTGGGTCTACCCAGACAGATCTGTGGAGAGGAATGGTAGTTGGCTTTTCAAGAACTCTCACACAGGATTCAGACTAGAGGGTCTATGTGACTAACAGCAATAAAAGTTTCACTTAAGCCAGAGTCTGGTTGGGACTTTCTCGCTTTTACAAACAACACAAAAGCTCTAATTCTCTCTAATAAGCAGAGCTACCAACAGCAGTTTGTACAATAACTTTTAGAAACCTGACCTTGTGACCTGGAGGCCATCCTGAAACCACTAACCACCCCCTCCTCCCACCACTCAATAAACATATAGCCTGATCTATTGTCGTCTGGAAGACAGGGCCCACGAAATAATTAACAATCCCCTCTCTGTTCTGCAATACTTACTCCAAACGTTGACCATTCAGAGGGTCTGGAAAGACTAAGCAAAGATGATGTTCTTACCAGGCAATTAGATGACAAAGAGTCCACTGCCAATCTTCCGGAGCACTGTTAAATGCAGACCATGCCTCAGCATTCCTGGAAGCAGAGTAATTAAGAGCTGGCCCTTGTTAAAGAACTAACTTCTTCCCACCCTAAAGGCTTGTCTGGTTACAACAGGACTACTAAAAAGGAATTGGGACTTTGACTTGTTTTGAGTTTCTCTCTATTGAAAAATTTAAAGTTGTGGGTTGTGCTCATCCTCTTAGTTGCAAAGGAATAATTTAACAGTCAATGTACCATTATGGTAACTTTTTATTAAACACACACACACACACACACACACACACACACACACACAACCTATCGTGGGCTGGTGGAGCTCTTTGCGTTTAACTTCTCCTTGCACAATTTTCTGAGCAGTAATTATGATTGGTGGGAAACAGAAAGAGCTAGTGTTTAGAGACCTAAAAGGGAAAGCTTGGGTCCCTAGTACAAGACTTAGAAAAACTACACAGGCTGTTGCCAGGGTATAATGGAGAGACTGGATTGAGTTGGACATGGGAATTACCTAGGAGTAGCAGATTGTATTTTAACAGACTAAGAAAACTACAAGTTATGACCACCAGGACAACATCCATTTTTAAAGCCATAGTTGAGTGAGAGGCTACAGAAAAGAGTTGGAGCAAGAGATCAGAAGCTGAGGATGTAAAGACAAGGAGGCATTAAAAACAACGATTAAGAGCATGGCCTCAGAGACAATCTATCTGGGTGGGTATAAATTCTGATTTGCCACTTCCTTGCTATATGACCTCAAATAGTTACTTAACTGCTCTGTGTTTCTGCTTTCTCATCTTTAATATGGGGAGAATAATGCTCCATACATGTGCCATTCATTTACCTGTTTAGTTTTAGATTTCTTTTCCTTCTCCTGCCTCATAGGATTGTTGGGAAGGCCAATAAAGTTTTTGCATGTAAAACATTTGAAATAGTGCAGGCACATAGAATTTAAAAATAAGTGTCTGGAAAAAATATAAGACAGCTGTCCAACATAAGAAAATGTGATTAAGAGATTAAAAATGAAAGCAAAGTGACAATGCTACCTACCCCTAGGATTTTTCTCTAAATGACTCATTAAGCAGATATCTCCACATCCTGTTGGGTACCTTTCTGCTGCAACTACACATAGAAGAATCTGAGAGAAAGGAAGAGATACTTGTCCAAAATACCCAACTTCTATGAGTGACAACTTTTGCCTTTTACTTTTTTGAGGATTCCTGTCATTAGAAGAACATATAGGTGGTATAGGCAGTCATCCAAAAACAGTTTTATAGCCAAGTATGTCCTGGTACTATGAACAAGTTATTTGATGCATACCTGGCTGTGGTAAAGTGCTGAGCAAAGTACATTTTTTTTTCAAATCTGATAGAAAAGGATTTAAATTCTGCACTGCCACTTTCTGTCCATATTACCATGCAAAAGCCACAAATGCTGTCTGCACCACAATGTCCTCATCTGTAAAATTAGTGATGGTAATACTTATTGGGTTGTTGTGGGGATTAAATAAAACAGATGTGCAAAGCAACTCACATGTTGCCCAGCTTAGAATCACTGCTTAATAAATATTAGTTTCTAACTCCTCCTTTATCCCAAATAAATTACAGATGAAATTATGACCTCATGTTACTCAGTTTATTTAACTTGGGCTAAAATATCACTCATTCTCTTCAAATCTGCCATTGTTTTATTTCCTGTTGGCCACTAATTCTATCTTGCTGGTTTATCACCTAATCCAGGGCCAAGCTGTTTAGCACATCTATTTAGAACACTGGCAAAGAGAAGTCCTTTTCTGTCCAGGCACTGATTGAGTGCAACTTAAAGTATTACAGAAAGTGAACTTGGGCTCCTTCCAGGCCAGTGTCACTGTCTAAAATACCCCAGTGGAGTATGACCATAAATCTCAGGCAGTACTGGTCCTCAAAGTGAGCAGAGTGGTGGCAAAGTAGTGCAGGATAGTCTGGTTTTGCTGGAGCAGGGCTTCAGACTGTGCCTGGATAAACTGAAGCAGTATCATCCCTCTAGGTAGGAGGGCTAACAAGAGCAGGACCAATGGTCATGTCTCTAACCAACTGAGTTCTTGATCAGGATAGATCTTACTGCCTAGTAGGATTACAGTATAAATTTATAGCTGAGATTATTACACATAGATTTATGGATTAGAAACACATGGCAGTGGATAGGACTTGAGCGTGAAGGTGTCTAAGCTTAGGGTCACAAGACTAATGCTATGCTCCACTAGCTGGTGGGCCTGAGCCATCTGGGTGCCTGCAAAGATTCGGGGAGAGGATGAGGGAGGGAAGGGGTCTAACAGATCTTCTGTAATGAACAATCATAGTTTCTGCCATTTTCACAGTGCTATTATCTTAAAAATTACCTTCTTTATATAGACCTTGCTAGTGAGCCAGCTCTAAGCAAGCAGGTTTTATGCCATGAGATCCCACCTTAACCTTTCTTCCTATCCAACATTATAGCTTATTGAATAGCAGGTAGAAACTTGTCCAGAGGACAGCCATACATTAAACCAACCATTAGCCTATGAGGTGGTAGAGCATAGACAGTTCTATCCTACAAAAGCAAGCTAGACCAGTCAGGTTTTTGCTATTGGAAGTACAAAGAAAGCTAAATAGCAGTGGAATTCAAAGGTCTAAAAGGCCCATGTAGAAGATTTGAGGACCCAGGAGCATGCTGAGGTCATAAGGAAGCAGTAACTTTAAGGAGGCTATAGCTATGCCATAGAAAACTAAGAGGAAAGTGGAAGGAAGCTATATAGAAGTAAAAGAAGTTAAAAAGAATGCAAAGAAGTATCAGGTTATAGAAGAGTAAAATTAATAATATAACATTAAAGCCCTGGCCAGTGTGACTCAGTTAGTTGGGCATTGTCTGTGCACCTAAAGGTTTCCAGTTTGATTCCCAGTCAGTGCACACTCCTGGGTTGTAGACTGGATTTCCAGTAGGGGCATGCAGAAGACAGATGATGAATGTTTCACTCCCATATAGATTCTTCTCTCTCAGACAAAAACTCCAGGACTTGCATTTGATTGTTTCAGCTTAGACTCTTAGACCCCACCGGAACTAGTAGCATGGGGGAATAACTGTTGGGTACTTACCTTGCCAAATAACTGTTGGGTATTTACCTTGCCAAATCTTCAGTGATAAGCTTCTTAGGATTCCCCAAAATGAAGCGATTCTTTTTATCATAGATGCCCATAAATTAAGGAATTTCAAGATCTCCTCAGAGATGCAGTTGCCATTCAAGAAGATCATACCCAAGAGAGGCATCACAATCCTTTTATAGGAAATCTCCAGCCATACTCAGACTCCCATTGGTGGTGTTATCTTGGTTGTCGACAAGGGGACAAAGGTGTAGAAGTTACTGTTGGGCTTGACTTCTTTCAACTCTAGGCCAAAGAACAAATCTATGCATGCAGACGCTCTCCTGAGGATCTCAGGGAACTCCTCACTGTACTTTTTGTGGACTAGCTTCAGCATATCTGCCTTTTTAATGTGCTCCCTCATTTTATAAAAATACAACAGGAACTGCACCAACTCACCTTCCTAGTTAGAAGATCTTAGCCAGGACTCCCAGTGGAAGTTGAGGCTCAGAAGGAATTTTTACTTCTCTGAACATGGCCGTCAGGGCACTCATGGGCACCTAGAGAGTACCAGCCCTAATGGAACTTGAGGAGCATCCCTCCAAAAATGAACAGAAATAAGTGGCCTCTTCTTACTCTCCTGTAGTGACCTGAGCACTCGATTCTCAGCTCTGCTATGACCACATTTCTCACAAACGTGGACATACACTTTTGACCATGAGGCATGATGGTTGTTGAGGATTGCAGAGCGGGCCAGTGAACAGGTGATTTGGGCACCTTGACTCCATGTTAGTTTTTAGAATCCTCCCTCAGTGGAATAGCTGCATTGCACACACCAGAAAAATATCCTTGCTCCAAAGCAGAAGCCAGTGAGTCATATCCAACTGAGCTGTGTGGGGTGCCTGAAGGCTGAGAGCCAGGGTGGGGCTCTGTGGAACTCCATTGTTTAGGAGACAATGGGTCCTCACCTGGTGTCTATCACACCCTTGGATTTCCTCTTCTAGTCATATGAGTCCACCAATCTCCGAAGGTAGCCCTTACATTCCCGAGTTCCTAGAGGAGACATTTGTTTATGCAATACATGACTACTTCTTCTTGAGCCTCATAAGACTAACAGAAGGGAAAGGTCTCTGTAGGGGTCCATTTTTAAGGACCGATTTCCTCTTCAGCTCTCAAGGTCCTCATCTTCACACTTTCATTAAAGCCAAGACTTCTTCTTCTGCAGAACTGGGGCTGTCTCCTTCAAAACCACGGCCTTTCTTCCTTAAGATCACAAAGGTGCAATCAATGATGGTTCTTCTGCAGCCTCCCAGAGCTAAGAATAGAATGGGGCTCTGTTTGAAGTCCTCTGCTAGTGGGGGTCCCAATCCCATTGTAACACTTATGATCTTTACCATGACTCTTGTGAAAGCCTAGGTTTTCTTTCTCTGCATGTCTGGGGCTGTCCCCATTAATCCAAGGTCACTCCAGTCCCTATGTTTTTTGTTTGTTTGTTTGTTTTGTCTTTTGTTTTTTATGTATTAGGTTGAACTCCTACATCCCCTGGTCTTGAAGAGTGGCATTATGTGGTAGGTGTCCTATGGGGCCCAGTGTCACAGCCTCCCCAGTCACACAAGCTGGGTGTTCCAGGTGCACCCACCTCCTACCCTCCACCCACTCTTCTCCCCCCACCCCCATGGCTATATGAACCCTCCTATTGTAGTTGAGCCTTGATTGCTGTTGACACATCAATAGGAGAGATTGACCCCTAGAATGATAGGCTACAAGAACTTACTATGACAACATAGAGAATCTGCTGTTCAAGGGCCAACTCCATAGAACAGGACTCACTTCAGTGGAGCTCTGGTGTCTGCTGAGTTGTTCCTTGAGTGTGTTGCTTGTAGATATGGTTGAGTGGTGCTTGGATGTGGTCTGAAGCAGACAATTGGATGCATTGGCTCTTGGGTCTCCCAGGAGGTACAGGCCAAGGTCAACTGCTGACTAGCTCCTGGGGCTGGGGTCACTGGGCATGAGCTACAAAGCTGCAAAAGGCTGTTACTGGTATTGAGCTTACAGGTGCCCAGGGAGAGGCCACTGTGAACCAAGGTGGGCTGCCACTAGGGATAGACCTGGGGACACGGCAAGAGGCACAAGGCACATGGAGACCAGATACTGCTTGTTAGAGATATTTTTTGGGAAGTTTGCATCATGAGCCAAGACAGACCATGTGTATGGAAAAGCCACTGCAAATGTCTTGGATGGGCCCCACAAGTTGGGTGGGGTAAGTCTCAGGTTATCCCCAGGGTGCAGCAAACAGTGATAACCAAGTTAACACAAACTCAAATATGATGCCTTCATGCTGGCTCCGTGAGGAGAAAGAAGGCTCAGAAAAGGAACAATGGCCTCTGCCAGTACTTCCATTTGGGAGAAAGCTGCCCCTCCAGCCCTCACTGCAATGCCAGGCAATTCAATTCCTCCCATATGTACTTGGCACCTTTTGAGCTGCTGCCCCAATGCTAGAACTCAGAGTGAGTGAGTGGAAGTAAGTCCGCCCCTGGGCCCTTTAAGAGGAGTGCCTGGGACTCCAGCAGTTCTCTGGTGTATTCAGGAACAATCCCCACTGGTTTTCATAGCCTTGAGATGAAGGTATGTTCTTTTTCCTCTGGAACTAAGGACTAGGGTCCCAAACAGTGAATGTGGCCTGCTGTTTTCAAGACTGATGCTTAGCCAGAGAGAGAGGTGGATAAGAGGCAAGTAAAAATGCCACAACATTTTCCTATTCTTTTAAAGATGTCTTTTTCTTAATTCAGCATTCACTTTGTTGCTACAAACTTTTGACTATTTACAGAATTCTCATAAAGCTTGTGCTGATTATTTTTTATTAATTCTTCAATGTTTCTATGGAAGGATTAACCCTTGGAGCTACTAACTCTGCCATGTTCACTGACGTCATTTAGATCTATGCTTTTATCTTAATTAAAAAAAAACAAAACACAAAAACCTCAAGCCAGTCAGAGAAACACAAATACTATACAATCTCACTTATATGTGGAATCTAATGAACACAATAAACTGATGAACAAAATAGGATCATCGGCATGGATGCACAAAACAGACTGACAGATCTCATAAGGGAGGATATGGGAGCCTTGGGAGAGATTAACCAAAGCACATATATGCATATATACATAGCTCATATACACAAATAACGATGTGGTAAAGACTGGGTGCTGGGAGCAAAGTGGGGGAATGTGGTACATCTGTAACAGTGCCAACAATAAATAAAATATAATACAATAGAATAAAGGTATTCAAGCCAAATATGGGTGAGTATGGAACTATTAGTTCAGTGAAAAATTCAGGTCTCTGTGGTAAAAGTCAACTTCCTAGTGGATATGAAAAAATAAGCTAACTTAACTTGTCTTTTGTAAGATCTTAATTTCTAATGTCATTGTTTTGATTTGTACCATTGGAGAGGGAAGCATTATTGCATGGTAGTTAAGAGTATGGTCTTGAATAAAAAATATGAGTATGAATATTGACTCTGCTATTTATAAGTTGTGTGACCTTGGGCAAGTAACTTTATCTTTAATTTCTATGAGTCTCAGTTTCCTTATTTGTAAAATGAGAACACGATTTCCTAACTCCTTGGGTTGCAAGGGAGAGTGAGTTAATAAATCTGAAAATAGTATGACATATATAAAATTGTACTTGGCATTCTCAATATTTTCTCTGGATCTATTCAATACCATTCTCTGTCCTGCATTGTGCCCTGGGAGGTAGACTTTTATGGATTACATCAGTGGGCTCTATTGCCCCATGGCTTCTTCTTGGGTTTGGCCAAAGACAGTACCATAAACAAACAAACAAACAAACAAAAAAACACAGAAGCTTTAAGAGAGACTTTAGAGTATTTGATTTTTCAGTTCCCTCTCCACTGGGGTGTAGTTGACAATGAATATGTTAATCTACGTAAGGCCACAGTTGCTGTCAGGCAGTCTTTTTCCTTGGCTCCAGCTCTTCCCACCACTGGTTGCTTTGCCTACCCTGGATCATGTCCCAATAGCCTTGGATTAAACTCTTCAATTACTCCTCTTGAATGTGTCATCTATATTCCTGCTAAAGCCCTGTCTGTTACATAGGTGCTGAATGAATTGTAATTTTGGTATACTTTTCAAAGCAAAAAAGATAATGTAGCCACTGTCCTATCTTATCAGGGTCAAACTGATAAGATAGGCTGATATTACCAAAGTGGAAATAAAAGTTAAGTTCTCGCTTGGACCAGGGGTTAGATTGTTTAGGAAATAAGAGCAGACATAGTCTGTGTTCATCATTCTAAGCACCAAGAGAAATGTACACATGAGCAGGACGAGTTGCAGTTCAAACCCATGACTAGTCTATGTCTCAAAGTCAACTTAAATAAAAATGAAGATAGAGAAATATAATATAGTGACTATGACTATGGAATATTGGCTCTACCACTGAACAACTGTGTGATCTTTGATAAGTCACATAACTTCTCTGTGCTGAGTTTCCTCACCTATAAAATGGGGATAATAATAGTATCATCGCTGAAACTAGTTTGTCTCAGTGGATAGAGCGTCGGTCTGTGGACTGAAAGGTACCAGGTTCAATTGCGGTCAAGGGCATTCCCAGTACACATTCCCAGTAGGGGGCATGCAAGAGGCAGCTGATCGATGTCTCTCTCTCATCGATGTTTCTAACTCTCTATCCCTCTCCCTTCCTCTCTGTAAAAAATCAATAAAATATATATATATATTTAAAAATAATAGCATCATCATCATCATTATAGTACTGAAGTAAGAATTCAATAAGTTAATGCATGTAAAGTGCTAGAAGAGTTCTTTATACCCAATAAACAATTTGTAAATATTAAGTAAAATAATTGAAATTTATGTGATCTTGTATTATTTTGGGGAAGAACCCCCTTGGCCCAGGCTTCATGTTTAATGGTAATGTACATGATATATCAGGCCTCCAGACGTTCTTACAAATCACCGTGTCCACCAAGAGAGATTTCATGTCACAGAGTACTTGACTGCAAGTGTTTTCAGCAAGAATGCAAAAATGACATGATACCACTTTTTGGTGCACTCTGGAAAGAGCAGAGTTTAAGTGAAGCACCTCTGGGCTTCGGGGAAGAGTATTTCTTGAAGCTTCTGGATAAAATATACACTCTATCTGTTGTCCCATGGTCCTTTATATGCTATATAAAGTAGATAGAGTAAACATCGTTATTTTATAAGCAACTTTATTTTATAAGCAAGAAAACTGGGGCCAAGCCGAAACCGGTTTGGCTCAGTGGATAGAGCATCGGTCTGTGGACTGAAAGGTCCCAGGTTCGATTCCGGTCAAGGGCACATACCTTGGTTGCGGGCACATCCCCAGCAGGGGGCTTGCAAGAGGCAGCTGATCGATGTCTCTCTCTCATCGATGTTTCTAACTCTCTCTGCCTCTCCCTTCCTCTCTGTAAAAAATCAATAAAATATATTTTAAAAAAGAAAGAAAACTGGGGCCTATAATGACACATGTAGGAAATGGAGGAGCTGGGAATCTGAACCAGCTTGTCTTAGTCTAATTTTCTTTGAATTGCATAATACTTCTCACACCTCTGATTTAGTTTACATGATATACCTTTTTGTGTATATATATAAATCAAAGGTTAAGAAAAGTACTAGCAAAACCTATACCAAAGGGAAAGAGTGTGGTGAACAAAAAGCCCTTCTCTGACTACATAGATGGATTTCGAATACAGAAAGACCAAACAGATTCCCAAAATAGGAAGTAATTTCATTATAGTTTGAAACAAATGGAAATGAAACTGATGAGTATGGTAAGCTGTAGAGAATTGCACTTTTTCTCTAAAAAATACTCAAAAGTCATTGTGACCTCACTATACTTGGATAAAACCACACTCTTGATACCAATAATACTTTGGTACATTGGTTAATTTTCTGTTTGGAAAATGAATCCCAAGAACCTGATGTTTGGATGATCTTGTATTATTGGTGTCCCTCATTCGGGCCACCATAATGCCGGGGTTCTTTCCCCAGCCTTACAAAGGGTTCAGCATTCTAAAGAAAGGGGCTGCACATAGATGATTAAGAAATAGTCCAAGAATGAAAGATGGTTTTGAAAGGCATTGGGGGTCAGAGGAGCTTCAGCTAAAGGGAACTGAAGACTCTCTTTGACCAAAGTTTCATGCTTTTATTCAACAGGATTTATCCTAAGGCAAGGTGGAAATATACACTTCAAAGGGCAAGGTATCAAAGGGTAGAGTACAGAAACATTATCAGTTTGGGGAATAGCCTATAGCTGTTCAGGTGTTTGGCCAACAGGAGGCAATAAAATGCCCTGAATTATCTGGCAGTTAACAATCCTATTGAGGTTTTGGGGAAGTGCCATTTAGCTATTTCTAACATGTAAACTACATATGGGGCTCATGCTTGTTGAGCCTCCCAAGTCCCATCAACCTTTTGATGGAACCCTTGTAATTATTACATGCTGGAATTGGTTCTCGGCATTGTATTTCTCAAGTGTGGCATATTTAAGGTAGTGGGGCAATCTACTGCAGGATGGCTTACAGGTAGTGTATAAACATGACAAAGTCTGTAGATAGGAAGGAGACCTTGTTGGATTCTAGGCTTCCCTTACTCTCATATGAGAACCGAGTTGGATTGGCGATCTGGAGAACTTATTGCAAGCATTGCTAAATATAGTCAACAAGTTCCTATATATGCATAGCTTAGCATTGCCATAACATCCTGGAGTACTTTATCACTATTACTTCTTAATGTTTATAAGAGTACAATTTCCCCATCACAGGAACCACTCTTGTTTTCTGTATTTCAGTGATGTACTCATTCATTCATTCAATAAATATGAATTAAGCCCTCCATATATATACCATGCACTTTGGGGATCTAATAGTAAGCAAAAACACATTCAGAGTCTTCTTCATGGAATGTATATACTAGAAAGGGAAAGGCATTCGACACCCATTGATTGCTGATGCCTGTGCTCATTTGAAAGCCCAGGGCTTTTGCCCTATCTTAAAACAGGAGCTCTCCCAGGCTGGCTTGGCTAAGTGGATAGAGTGTTGGCCTGAAGGATCCTGGGTTCAATTCTGCTCAATGGCACATGCGTGGGTTGTGGGCTTGACCCCCAGTAGGGGGTGTGCAGAAGATAGCTGATTAATGATTCTTCCATCATTAATATTTCTACTGCTCTCTCCTTTCTTCCTGTCTGAAATCAATAAAAAATATATTTTTTTTAAAAAGAAAGACAAAAGAGCTCTCTGATTCTGGTTTCTTTTATGTGATGTAAATAAAACTAATATTTACTAACAATCTCCTTTGTACCAGGTATTTTACTGGGCTTTCCCACCAATGCTTAATCTCACTTAATTCTCACAGTAAATCTACTAGAATATATTATTTATCCCCATTCATATGGAAGTGGAGAATTAGAGAGGTCTAGCAACTTGCCCAAAGTCAGACAGCAAGTAAGCAGCAGGAATGGAATTTATTCCTTGATTTTGTTTCAGGGCTAATAATCCTCCTATTAAAAAACTAGAGGCCCGGTGCACAAAATTTGTGTACTCGGGGTGGAGGGTCCCTCAGCCTAGCCTATGCCCTCTCACAGTCAGGTAGCCCTGTGATCGATTGCCCCTGTAGAGGGAGGCCCTGCCCACCCACTGAAGCCTGATGGTCAGTGGCCTGGACATCCCTCTTCGGGCCAATCATGGAGCCTCCTGATTGATCTATTGCCCTGCCAGCCAGTGGCCTGGGCCTCCCTCTACAGAGCAATCATGGAGTGATGGCCAGGCTTCCAACCAATCAATCGCATCATACCTGCCTCAGCTGGCTTGGTGACAGTGGTTGCCATAGCATGGTCATCCAGAAGGTCGTCGGGATGGTCGATCTGCTGTTCAGTAGTTTGGTCAATTTACATATTACACTTTTATTATTATAGATGGTGTCTCCAACATTATGAAGTGATTGCTAGCACAATTATTACAGTAGTTCAGAGAATAAAATGATCTTGGATTCTTTTTACAGAAATTCTTATAATCCATATGATGAGCTCAAAATTTAATTCAGTAAAATGAAATAAATAATAAATTACTTAAAATTCATTAATTGTATTTTGCACCCAAATTTTTATCACAAACTTGCCTTTTAGTGATTGTTATCTTGTACTTTTTGTATTTGGTTTGAAACTTGATGAACAGGTTGTCAACACTCTCATAACAAACATGTGTTTTGAAGAAAAGAAAACTAAAAAAACAAAAATAAGTTTTCATAAAAAGGAAGCACATTATTTCCCTGAGGAATAGAATACTGTTTTGTAGTTATGTCATTAGCCATCAAGCATTGCTTCCCTGCTGTAAAAATATTCTCCATGAGCAATGCAAGTTTAGCTGTTTCTGACTTTGTTTTTACTAGAAATATGATTAATATAAACATGTATTAGCCTGTTACACCATGAATGAATACACAGGATTGTAGAAAGATTGTTGCTGTATTCATGTATTCATTTTTTATTCCTGTCTCTTTTCATCTTCACCACCTTATCAGAGCTTTCAGTTAGGAAGCTCAACAGTGCCCACTAGTGGTCCAATAAGAGAACATGTGATTACTGAGGAAAACCTATGGTTGAAATATAAGCAGAAGAGACTCTCAAGCAAGCATGTCAAACTCAAAGACTAACCCAGAACATATAAATATAAACAAGTTTTAAGTTTATGTGGACTACAAAAACAAAACAAAACACAAAAGCTTCAAATGTCACAGGAATGTAGGTTTATTTTGACAGAGACATGCTGAATTCAAAGGGCTGAAATAAATGAATAATTATTGACATAAAATAATAGAACATTTTAATAAAAATTAATTTTTTTCTTCAACATTAACTTACCAGACACTGAATAACTGCACAAATTAATAAGTGTAACACAAATAAACCTATTTTTCTTGTTCTCTGAAAGCAAAATATTTCCTGTTGCGCACACCAAACAAGTCAACACAAAACTAATGACAAGTCAATGGGCTGCTAAAATATTCACTGCTAGTATTAGTGGAGAGAAATGGTATGCCTGCGCATAAGGTACATAAGGCAAATGAATTTGACACGATTATAGTAATCGGTCATTAGCGAACATTGCAGTTCATTATTAATAATTACATGTAAGAGGATATTGTAAAAATTAAGTTATGGAATTTTTATTAAAATGTTTCTTACATACCATTATATTGATTGGACTGCAAAAATATTCCTTGTGGGCTGCATGCAGCCTGTGGTCTGTGAGTTTGACATGCTTGCTATAAAGGCTACCATATATGTTATCAAAATGATATTTCCAGGTAATGTCCAGATTTAATGACAGATTAGAGAATAAGATTTTTTGGGGATGAAAACTCTGTTCTAATTTTGCTTAATGAATCCCGTGTAGAATTCAAGTAACAATTTACTTGTAGAAACAAATTTTTAAGTTGCTAATACTTTTTTAAAAATTGTTGACACTATTACAGATGTTCCTCATTTCTCCTCTCCCATCCACTGCTTTACCCACCTCCACATAACCCCTACAGCCCCCTCTCCTGGCCTTCACCACACTGTTATCTGTATCATATATGTTCTTTAGCTAATCTCTTCATATTCTTTTATCTAGTCCCACCCAACACCCTTCCCCTATGACATCTGTCAGTCTGTTCCATGTATCCATGCATCTGGTTCTGTTTTGTTTGTTGGTTTATTTTGTCCATTAGATTCCACATATTATTGAGATCATATAGTGTATGTCTTTCTCTGACTGCCTTATTTTGCTGAGCATAATACTTTCTAGGTTCATATATGCTGTCTCAAAGGGTAAAAATTCCTTCTTTGTTACAGCCATGTTAGCTGTAACACAGCTTTTTAATCTACTCATCTTCTGATGGGCACGTGAGCTATTTCCAAATCTTGACTATTGTAAATAATGTGGCTATACACATTTAGGTGCATATACTCTTTCTGTTTGGTGTTTTCCAGAATCTTAGAATATATTCCTAGAAGGGGGAATCACTTTTCCATTTTTAATTTTTTGAGGAGACATCATACTGTTTTCCACAGTGGCTGCTCCATTCTGCATTCCCATCAACAGTGCCCTAGGGTTCCCGTTTCTCCACATCCTCAGAGCACTTGTTATTTGTTGATTTATTGATTTACATTCACTATTTGCATACTATTGAAAATAAAAAAGTGTCTGTATTTTGAAATCCTATATTCTCCTAAATTTTTGCCTGAGCTTTCAACACTTACAGAAATACAGCTTTTTAATTACGTTTTCTTTATTGATTTCAGAGAAAAGAAGGACGAGGGACAGAGAGAAACATCAATAATGGATGATAAAGCGCCATTAACTGGCTGCCTCCTGTACATCCTTCACTGGGGATTAAGCCTGCAACCTAGGCATGTGCCCTGACCAGAAATCGAACCCTGACCTCCTGGTTCATGGGTACATGCTCAACCATTGTGCAACACTGGCCAGGCTAGAAGTGTGTTAAGGTTAGTGAAGGAAAATATACACTGAGTGGCCAGATTATTATGATCTCTGAACACATAATAATAATCTGGCCATAATAATCTGGTCACTCAGCATGTTTGTGTGTGTGTGTGTGTGTGTGTGTGTGTGTGTGTGTGTGTGTGAGAGAGAGAGAGAGAGAGAGAGAGAGAGAGAGAGAGAGAGAGAGGGAATGAGAGAGACTCGGTGTATGAATTTGTGCATGGGTGCGGTTCGGCTAGCTTGGCCAGGGGGAGGGGACATGGGCAGTTGGCTGTACTGCCTCCTGGTCAAACTCCTGGTCGAGGGGGAAATTTGCATATTAGCCTTTTATTATATAGAATATACACTGAGTGACCATATTATTATGTGTTCAGAGACCATAATAATCTGGCCACTCAGTGTATATTTTTGATCTCCTGGAGCAGTTCTTCTCAAATTTTAGTGTGCATCAGAAATACCTGAGAAGTTTGATTAAAAGGCAGAGGTAAAGAATGCTTGGCTTTTGCCACCAAGACTCCCCTTCAGGACTGAGGAATCTATTTCCCTAGATGCTTGGAATGCTTTTCACTGTCTGGTCTTAGCTACCAGTACTCTTTAGGTACCTCCTTCAGTTGAAAACCTTATCCAAGGTCATACCACATTCTTGACATAGGGACATCTGGGTTGATACATTTCAAACTTTGAATCCTGACATTCTCTGGAACCTACTGAGATACTTCTCTTTGTTCAGTCATAGTGCTTTCCCCTTATTTGAAGACTATTCAGAGGTTTCTCCTTATGAAGAAAACTTTCTCTTCCCAGATATCTGACCCATCTTACCTTATATCAACTAGGACAGTAGTCAGCAAGCTGCAGTTTGAGAGCCACAGTTTGCCACTCTGTTGACTAATGAGTTGGCTGACCACTGATCTAGACTCTCGGTTCCAGTAATTGCAGGCTGTTGTTCCTTGTGATTAAGCCTCTATCCCAGTGGTTGGCAAACTCATTAGTCAACAGAGCGGCAAACTGCGGCTCACAAGCTGTATGTGGCTCGTGAGCCGCAGTTTGCCCACCACTGAACTAGGATAATACATAGTCACTCACAACATAAATCAGCTGGGACATGCTTGCTAAAAAGAAAAGAAAAAAGAATATGTCCCAAAGGAGCGATAGAGGACTTAGCTAGCATTTAATGGCTACATGTACCAGTGAAGTATGTATTAAACTAGGTTCTAAAAGATCTAGATTATGAATCTAAGATAGTGGAAATACATTTGGATAAAGATGAATTTAACAAAGGGGAATCACTCTTCTAGGATACAGGAATTAACCATTTGTCAAGAACTCTGGGACACGGAGTAAACATATTACTAAGATTACTATTAGATGTCTGGAGAAAATGATGACCCACATAAAATAAAGTATTAAAAGACCAGAAATATTAGCCTCCTAAATATATTTATGTAAGGATAGAAAACTATGTTCCACAGGTGAACCCAAAGGATACTCCATTTACTAAGGCATTAAAAAATGGATTGGTAAGAGATGTGTCAGCATTGATCAGAAGTTCACTGGTTGCTCTTCTCTGTAGGCCAGGGCTGATGGTAGGTAAGGCTGTCACAAAATTGAGTTCACCAATGGGAATAGAATAATAGATCTTTGAAATAATCAAAGAGACTGGCACTTAACTTCCAGAAGTCAGGTAGATGCAATTATCACAATGAACATCAAGGTCAGAGTAGCAGTCAAGGGCCCTGACCAACAGAGAGCAATATTCCTAGTGCAAGACAGATTTATAGCCAGGTATTGTTCAATATATAGAATCAAACATCAAAGATGAATGATAAGGAAGTTGCGGTCAGCTACCCCAATATATAAAAGGGCCCAATTCTATGCCTAGTTTCCAGATGTAGGACTGGTTTCTGACACAGAACCTGTCTGAAGGAAAAACTGGTTCCTTAGAAGGAAAGACACTGGAATATCATAAAATGTATACTGTGTGAATTCCTACAGTCATTTCCACAAAAGGACACATGGCCACTTACTTGGGTAACTGTATATTGGGAAAAGGTAATCCTGAAGAAGATTAGACACATTGAAGAAGATTAGATACATTGCTCAAGTTAATATAGATATCTGGTAATTCAAATTATCATCATGGCCCCATTGTTGGAGAGGGGATAAATGAAGGCCAGATAATAAATGGATTCTTGGCCTAGGACTGCTTCAAAGGGAGTATAGTAGGACCATGGACCCACCTATTGATCATTCCCTTATTTCCAAGTATATAATGAGAATGGACACACATGGAAGTTGGTAAAATTCCTGTAAGGCAAGAGCACTTGTAGTAAGAAAGGCCAAATGGAAAACTTTGAAATGTACCTACACATAACTATACTTGACTAAGTCAGTAAAGAAAATTCCCATGTTGTTTGGTAGTACTAGAATGAAAGAAATAAATGCCACATTTATTAGCAAAGAATTCAGGGTTGGTGATTCACAGATTTCCATTTAATTACTCAATCTTATCTTCACAAAAACCAAATGAATACTAGAAATTATCATGTGACTATGTGACCAGAGCTTTGTATCAGGAACTGCATTCTATATGTCCCATTAATTTTAAAGTTTGGTTAGACCAAGTAGTTCTTTACAAGTTGGAAGTGGTACATCTGGAATTGGGCATAAGGAGGGCAAGTAAGCTGAATGAACAGATTTCCAAGACTCCCATGTTATTCACTATTATGACACCAGCTCCTTTCCCTCTATTCATACTTATGGCCAATGGAGTAGGGAAAAGGCCAAGATTAGCTCATAGTTGGGTCATCTTGGTATGTAGGGCAACCAAATAGGTTGTTGTACAACTGCATTCAAAAGTGGCCTTGATTGATAGTCATAAGAAGAAATGTTCACATTGGGCAGAGTTAGGGAGATGCATCTAGTCATCTACATTGTGTGTACAGCAAAATTTAGAATCTTAAGGTCAGAACATATATGGATGTATCAACAGTGGCAAGTCATTTTATGAGCTAGTCAGGAGCCTGGGAAGGAAAATAATGGAAAATTAAGTGCAGAAGGTAAAGGGTAGAGCCATAGGGATGGAATTTTAGTGATAGGTATAAAGAATGAATGTCTTAGTGTCACATGTTTAAAACCAGAAGAAAGCATAGACTCCAGAAGAGATATTAAATGATCAAGTGGATGAAATAATTTGGCCAGAGGATGGTAGTGAATCTTTGTCAGCAGCCACTCTGGTGCTGGAAAATGGGTGCATACAAGGAATAGCCACAATGACAAGGATAGAGGATATTTATGAGCCCAAAGCACAGCTCCCACTCATCAAGATCAATCTTGCTACTTCTGCTGAAAATGTCAACTCTTTTAGATCAACTCTGAACCATTAATATAATCTCTTCTCTTGAGGAAAGCCATTAGCTACTTGATAGAAATTTGACTATATTGAACACCTTCAGTCCTGGAAGGGGCAGAAGTTTGAGTAGAATCAACAGACATTCTTGGTATGAGGTAGTCTTTCCTGCCTACAAGTATGCAATTGTATTTGCTCTATTGACATGAAATCCCATATAACATTGCATGGGACTGAGTGACCCTCTTCACAGCAACAGTGAGTATATTACCATGCTATTATCTATACTAATAATAGGGTAATATGCTAATTAGACCTGGCAACCTTCCTGGAGACCTTCCGGACATCCTTCCAGACAAAATTATGGTGGCGAGGCCGAAGCAAAGGCAGATAGGGGCGATCAGGCCAGAAGGGGGAGCCAGTTGGGGGAAATCAGGCTGGCGGGGGCAGGGGAGGGTAGTTGGGGATGAGCAGGCCAGAAGGCAGAGTGGTTAGGGCCGATCAGGCAGACCGGCAGGTAAGCAGTTAGGAGCCAGTGGTCCCAGATTGCAAGAGGGATTCTGACTACTGGTTTAGGCCTGATCCCCTGAGGGGTCCCAGATTGGAGAGGGTCTAAGCCGGGCTGAGGGACACACACACACATGCATGAAGTTCATGCACCAGGTCACTAGTATACCATAAAACTCAGAAACAGTTGGCCTCTTAAAGGCACCAGCTTGGTGCCTTGTAAGATGGGACACTATCCTCCAGGCCATGGTATATACCCTTTTTATTTATTTATTTATTTATTTATTTATTTATTTATTTATTTATTT
>JAAGEH010000015.1:12212049-12309939 GCA_011751065.1 Lasiurus cinereus | reverse complement strand
TTATTTATTTATTTATTTATTTATTTATTTATTTATTTATTTATTTAATAATGTTTTCTTTTTTCTTATTGATTAAGGTATTACATATGTGTCCTTATTATCTCACTGCCTCCTCACCACGCCCCCACTCATGCCCTCACCCCTTGGTGTTTGTGTCCATTGATTAGGCTTATATGCATGCATACAAGTCCTTTGGTGGTTCTCTCCCCTTTATGCCCACCCTCTTCTACATTCCCTCTGAGGTTTGAAAGTCTGATTTATGCTTCTCTGTCTCTGGATCTGTTTTTGTTCATCAGTTTACGTTGTTCATTATATTCCATAAATGAGTGAGATTATGTGATGTTTATCTTTCTCTGATTGGCATATTACGCTTAGCATAATGCTCTCCAGTTCAATCCATGCTATTGCAAATGGTAAGAATTTCTTCCTTTTTACACAGCATACTATTCCATTGGGTAAATTACCACTGTTTTCTAATCCATTCATTTGCTGATGGGCACTTAGGGTGTTTCCAAATCTTAGCTATGGTAAATTGGGCTGCTATGAATATAGGGGTTTGTAGTTTCTGAATGGTGTTTGTAGTTTCTTTGAATATGTTCCTAGAAGTGGGATCCCTAGGTCAAATGGGAGTTCCATTTTCAGTTTTTTTAAGGAAACGCCATACTGTTCTCCACAGTGGCTGCACCAGTTTTCATTCTCAACAGCAGTGCACAAGGTTTCCTTTTTCTCCGCATCCTCTCCAGCACTTGTCCTTTGCTGATTTGTTGATGATAACCATTCTGACAGGTGTGAGATGATACCTCATTTTCATTTTGATTTGCATCTTTCAGATGATTAGAGACTTTGAGCATGTTTTCATATGCCTGTTGGCCTTCTTTCTGTCTTCTTTCAAAAAGTGTCTATTTCGGTCAGTTGCCCACTTTTTGATTGGGTTGTTTATCTTCCTTTTCTTAAGTTGTATGAGGTCCCTGTAAATGTTGGAGATAAAGCCCTTATCAGTGATAACACTGGCAAATATGTTCTCCCATGCAGTGTTGTTATGTTGATAGTTTCTTTTGCTGTATAAAAACTTTTTATTTCCATAGAGTTCCATTTGTTTATTTTCTCCATAGTTTCCATTGCCCTAGAACCAGTATTGGTGAAGGAATTGCTTCGGCATACATCTCAGATTTTGCTGCCTCTGGCTTCCTCTAGTATTTTTATTGTTTCACATCTTATGTTTAATTCCTTTAGTCCATATCCAAAAGGTCCTATGAACTAGGTTCAGTGAAGAAAAAAATACCACAAAGAGGGGGAAGAGCTTCACTTCTGCAAACCCCTCTCCTCCCAGCACTGCACAGTCTTGGCAGCCATCCTGAATGCCTCCTCTGGGCTCAGTCTGTCATGACAGTGGACCCAGATCTAGAATACATACCTTGCCACCAGCAGTCCTGTGGACCACCTTTCCACAGACAGATGCTGTGGCTGACCCAAAGAATGTGGCCTCTGTGTCTTGCGATTTTCCTCTGACTCTCTGGGCTTGGAGGTCTCACAATTCTCCCAAGCCCAGATCCCTGATTTTACCATTCTCCAGGTGTCCTATCCCCTTCCCAGCTGCAAATTGTCTCATCAGATGTGTCTACTTTGGCAATTGGGGATGGATGTTATTTGATTTTGTTGCTCATTCTTTCTGCTCTGGGACAAGGCTCGGGACATGTCCATCTATTCTGCCACCATTTTGTCTCTCATGGTATATACTCTTTTTTAATTTTTATTTTTTATTAATGTTACATGTGTACATATCTTCCCATTGCTCCCCCCATTTCCATGCATGCCCTAACCTTCCAGTGTCTTGTGTCCATTGGTTATGATTATATGCATGCATACAATTTCTTCAGTTGATCTCTTATCTACCCCACCTTTCCCTAACATTCCCACTATAGTTTGATGGTCTGTTTGATGCTTTATTGCCTCTGTATTTATATTTTTGTTCATCAGTTTATAATGTTCTTTATTATTCATGGTGAGTGAAATCATGTAGTATTTTTCTTTCATTGATTGGCTTATTTCACTTAGCATAATGATCTCTAGTTCCATCCAGGTTGCTGCAAATGGTAAGAATTCCTTCTTTTTTTATGGCAATATAGCATTCTATTCTGTAGATGTCACATAGTTTCCTGATCCACTCATCTGCTGACAGGTATCTAGGCTGTTTCCAAATTTTAGCTATTATAAATTGTGCTGCTATGAACATAGGGGTGCATATATCCTTTCTGATTGGTGTTTCTATTTCCTTAAGATATATTCTTAGGAGTGGTATTACTGGGTCAAATGGGAGTTCCATTTTTAGCTTTTTGAGGAAACACCATACTGTTCTCCACAGTGGCTGCACCAGTCTGCATTCCCACCAGCACTGTACCAGGGTTCCTTTTGCTCTGGATCCTTGCGAACACTTGTCATTTGTTGATCTGTTGATGATTGCCATTCTGACAGGTGTGATGGCAATGGTATCCCATTGTCGTTTTGATTTGCATCTCTTGGATAATTAATGACTTTGAGCATGGTTTCATGTGTCTCTTGGCCTTCTGTCTTCTTTTGAAAAGATTCTATTCAGGTCTATTGCCCATTTTCCTTTCCATTGGATCATTTATCTTCTTTTTATTCAGTTGTACAAGTTGCCTGTAAATGTTGGAGATTAAACCTTTATCAATGATAACATTTGCAAATATGTTCTCCCATACAGTGGGCTTTCTTGTTGTCTTGTTGATGATTTAGTTTGCTGTGCTAAAGCTTTTTATTTTGATGTAGTCCCATTTGTTTATTTTCTCTTTAGTTTCCATTGCCCTAGGAGCAGTATCAGTGAAGAAGTTCCTTCGGCATATATCTGTGATTTTGCTGATGGTGGTTTCTTCTGTATTTTTTGGATTCCTATCTTAGGTTTAAGTATTGTATCCATTTTGAGTTTATTTTTGTGTATGGTGTATATGGTGTAAATTGGTGGTCTAGTTTTATTGTTTTGCATGTATCTGTCCAATTTTCCCAACACCATTATTGAAAAGACTGTCTTGACTCCATTGTATGTTCATGCCCCCTTTGTCAAATATTAATTGAGCATAGTGGTCTGGGTGGATATCTGGATTCTCTATTCTATTCCATTGATCTGTGTGTCTGCTCTTGTGCCAGTTTTGAAAACAGTGACTTTGTAATACAGCTTGAAATCTGGTATTGAGATCTCACCTACTTTATTCTTACTCAGGATTGCTGTGTGTATTCGGGGTCTTTTTTTGTTTCAGATGAATCTTTGGAGAGTTCTTTCTAGGTCTGTGAAATATGCCACTGGTATTTCAATGGGGAGTGCATTGAATCTATAGATTGCTTTGGGTAATATGGACATTTTAATGATGTTGATTCTCCCAATCTATGACCATGGTATGCTCTTCCATCTGTTTACATCTTCATTTATCTCTTTTTTCAGTGTCCTGTATCTTTCTGCATATAGGTCTTTTACCTCCTTAGTTAGGTTTATTCCTGGGTATCTTAATTATTTTTTGTGTGTGTGCGATAGTAAATGGGATTGCTTTTTTAGTCTCTCTTTCTGTAAGTTCACTATTAGTGTATGGAAATGCCATAGACTTACGGACATTAATTTGGTATTCTTCTACATTGCCAAATTCATTCATTAAATCTATTAGTTTTATGATGGAAACTTTTGGTTTATTTATGTACAGTATCATGTCATCTGCAAATGAGGACAGCTTTACTTCTTCTTTTCCAATTTGGATGCCTTTTATTTCTTCTTCTTGTCTAATTGCTATGGCTAGTACTTCCAGTACTATGTCGAACAGGAGTGGTGAGAGTGGACATCCCTGTCTTGTTCCTGTTCTTAGGGGAAATGATTTTAGCTTTTGCCCATTGAGTATGATGATAGTTCTGTTTTTTTTATATATGGCTTTTATTATGTTTAGGTATGATTCTTCTATTCCCACCTTGTTGATAGTTTTTATCAAGAAAGGGTGTTGGATTTTGTCAAAAACTTTTTCTGCATCAATTGATATGACTATGTGATTTTTATCTCTCATTTTGTTTATGTGATGTATCTATCATGTTTATTGATTTGCGGATATTGTACCATCCTTGCATTCCTGGGATAAATCCTACTTGGTCATGGTGTATGATCTTTCTGATGTACTGCTGGATCAGATTTGGTAGAATTTTGTTGATGATTTTAGCATCTATGTTCATGAGGGATATTGGTCTGCAATTCTCTTTAATTGTGTCTTCTTTGGTTTTGGTATTAGTGTGATGCTGACTTTATAGAAGGAGCTTGGAAGTGTTCCTTCCTCTTGAATTTTTTGGAATAGTTTGAGAAGGATGGGTTTTAATTCTTCCTTCAATGTTTGATAAAACTCCCCTGTGTAGCCTTCTGGCACTGGGCTTTTTTTTGCTGAAGCTTTTTGATGACTGCTTCAATTTCTTCCATTGTTATTGGTCTATTGAGATGTTCAGATTCTTCTTGATTGAGTTTTGGAAGGTTATATTTTTCTAGATATATGTCTATTTTCTGCAGGTTGTCCAGTTTGTTGGAATAAAGTTGTTCATAATATTTTTTAACAAACCTTTGTATTTTGGTGAGATCTGTTGTTATTTCACCTCTTTCATTTCTGATTTTGTTTATTTGAATTCTCTCTCTTTTTTCTTGGTGACCCTAGCTAGAGATTCACCATCCTTTTTTATCCTTTCAAAGAACCAGCTCTTGGTTTTGTTGATCTTTTGTATTGTTTATTTGGTCTATATGTCATTTATCTCTGCTCTGATTTTTACTATTTCCTTTTTTCTGCTTACACTTGAATTTTCTTGTTGCTCTCTTTCTAACTCTTTGAGTTGTAAGGTTAGGTAATTTATTACCATTGTTTCTTGTTTTACTGCAGTAAGCTTATAGAGCTATGAACTTCCCTTTCAGGACTGCTTTCACTGTGTTCCATAGATTTTGGATTGTTGTGTTTTCATTACTATTTGTTGCCATGATTATTTTTATTTTGTCCTTGATCTCTCTGACCACCCAGTCATTGTGTAGCAGGCTGTTTAGTCTCCATGTGTTCGATTTCTTTGGATTGTTTTTATTGTACTTGATTTCTAGTTTTATGCCACTGTGATCAGAGAAGATGCTTGATATGATTTATATCTTCTTGAATTTGAAGACACTTTGCCTCTGACCCAACATATGGTCTATCTTTGAAAATGACACATGTGCACTTGAGAAGAATGTATATTCTGTGGTTTCGTGGTGAAATGTTCTGTAGATGTCAATTAATTCCATCTGATCTAGTGAGTCATTGCAGATTGATGTTTCTTTGCTGATTTTTTGTTTAGAGGATTTGTCCAATGGTGATAGTGGGGTATTAAATTCTCCTACTATGATTGTATTTCTGTCAATTTCTCTCTTGATATTCTCCAGGATTTTTTTTTTTTTGTATTTGGGTGCTCCTGTATTGGGTGCGTATATGTTTACCAGAATTATATCTTCTTGTTGAACTGTTCTCTTTAGTATTATGAAGTAGCCTTTCTTATCCCTTCTTATATCCTTCACTTTCACATGTAATTTGTCACATATATGTACTGATACCCCATCTTTTTTGTTTTCATTTCCATTTGCCAGAAAAACCTTTTTGCCATCCCTTCACCCTCAGTTTTTGCGTGCTTTTTTTTTTTGAGGTGGGTTTCTTGTAGACAGCAGTTATATGGGTCATGTTTACTTATATAATCTGTTAATAAATGTCTTTTGATTGGAGAATTTAATCCATTTACATTTAAAGTTATTATTGAGAGGTACTTGTCAGCATTTTTATTCTTTACCCATGTGTTGCTTCTATGTTTCCTATTTCTTTCTTTTTTTTTTTTTTTTTTTTTTTTTTACTTACAGCAGACCATTTAGCACTTCTTGCATTGCTGGTTTGGTGGCAATAAATTTCCTTAGTCCTTTTTTGTCTGTGTAGCTCCTGATGTCACCTTCTATTTTGATTGATAGCCTTACTGGGTACAGTATTCTTGGATTCACACCCTTCTTTTGCATGACTGTGTATATTTTATTCCATTCCCTTCCTGCCTGGTCAGCTTCTGTTGAGAAATCAGTCACTAGTCTGATGGGGGTTCCTTGGTAGGTAACTTTCTGTCTCTCTCTGGCCTCTTTTAAGATTCTTACTTAGTTGTTGGTGTTTGCCAACTTAATTATAATGTGCCTTGGTGTCGGTCTTTTGGGGTTCATTATCCTTGTGACTCTGTGAGCTTGTTGGATTTGTGTGGGTTTTTTCTTCCTTATATCAGGGAAGTTTTCTGTCATTATTTCTTCAAACAGGTTTTCTATTTCTTGCTCTGTTTCCACTCTTCTGGAACCCTTATTATGTGAATGTTGTTTTATTTCATGTTATCCCAAAGTTCCCTTAGGTTTTCCTCTTGCTTTTCAACTTTTTTTTCTAGAAGCTGCTTCACTTGTATATTTTTTCCTACCTTGTCTTCTAGCTCACTGATGTGGTCCTCTGCTTCTTCTAGTCTCTGTTGGTGCTTTCTTTTGAGTTCTTTATAGCACCAATGTTATTTTTCATTTCTTCTTGGTTCTTCTTCATTTCCTTTTGGTTCTTACTCATATTGTCAAATTTGTCTTTCATTGTTTTCTGTCACCATGTGACCATTTTTTCTGAATTTTTTTCTCTGGCAGGTTGCTTGCCTCTATTTTGTTTACTTCTTTTTCTGGTGATGCCTGCTTTTCTTTCATATGTGGGTTGTTTTTTGTCTGCCCATGGTCTCTCTTCTATGAGTGTCTGGTTATGTGGTTCTCTCCCTCCTGCATTAATTTAAAGGGAAAAATACAGCACAACCAGGTACAATGCACAAGGCACTGAACAGAAATATATTCTCAATATTAATAGCCACAAATAAAGGTGACCACCAAAGAGAGACATTTTAGGGGATAAGAGAGAAAGAAGAAGAGAGAAAAGAAGAAAAATAAAAGAAAAAAAAGGAGTGTCAAAATGAAATTGTGAGTCAGCCCCTAGGTGACAGTGTTTCTTACTAACCTCTGAGACTATAGGTCCTCTCTAGCCTGTGCTTAGATCCTGCTTTCCTTTTGGCACTCATTACTGGTTTGTGGGGGTGGGCTGCCCTAGAGCTGGTTCTCCAATGGTTACTCCCTGTTCTGATCCCCAGGCTCCATAAAAACACCTCTTCCCTGTGGTCTCCCAGTGTGTCCCAAACTGGGTGAAGCTTTGTATTGGGCTTAGCAATCAGAAGCAATGATCTGAAGAGGAAAGAGGGCAAGTCTGTGCAGTCCCCTTTCCCTACTCCTGTCCAAGCAGTGGGCACACTTTAATAACCCTTAAGCTCTCCTTCTACATCATATCAGAATGGGTTGCTTTCTAGAGACCCCCTTTGTTAACAGCTCTGAGGGCCCCCTTCCACATTCAGGGATCATGCCATGCCCAGCATCCATGATTTTCTCTAGGTGCAGATTTCCCCTGTCCAGTTCCCAGTGCAAGCACCTTTTTGTTCTGCGGGACCAGAGACCTCACTTTATCACAGGTGAAATCTGACCTTTCCATGTGTCATGTGGATCTCCTCTGAATCCGAGTGTTTGCTCCAATTAGGAAGCAGTGTTCTGGGGCTCGGAGGTGTTTGGTGGGTGTTGCAGCTGCAGATCTTCAGGCCTCAACAAACATCCACTTTCCCCTTCAAGATG
Organism: Lasiurus cinereus; assembly: GCA_011751065.1. NCBI lineage: Eukaryota > Metazoa > Chordata > Mammalia > Chiroptera > Vespertilionidae > Lasiurus > Lasiurus cinereus. Next base: position 12,302,231 of record JAAGEH010000015.1, on the reverse strand, counting down.
GTGTGTTCTCCATGTTCAAGCTGGTGACTCAGGAAGGGAACCCAGCAGCAGTGGGGGCTGCCTGGTCAGGGGAGCCCTGTCCAGCAGTTCCCCACCTTCTCCTGGAGTATAGTATCCCTTAAATCACCAACAAACACTCCCTGTGTGACCCTCAGCTTTTTTATCTGTCTGTTCAGGGAGAAGACTAGGGACACGTCCATCTATTCTGCCACCATTTTCCCCTTTCCTCATGGTATGCACTCTTAATAAAAGACATTGGTAAGACATTGTGTTCCCAATTGGTAGAACACATGAGTCTGGCAATCAAAGTGTGTAAGTATGAGTGTCCCTGCTTATCATCACTTCCAGTAATTCACATTAGGATAGTTATATATCCCATCCTTGTAATTATAGATTCTGTGGAATTAGATGTTCTAGTCCCCAAAAGGTGATGTTACCATCTTGGAATGCAGCAAGACTCTTTTTGAACTAAAGTTACAACTGATGTTTAGGCACTTTGGTATCCTTGTGCCAAGGCACAGCAGGTGAGAAGTGACTGTTTTGACAGGGGTAATTGACTCTGATCATTAGGAAAGAACATAGAGCTACTGTTATCTAATGGGGACAGGGATGAATATGTGTGATACCTAAATCAGTGGTCAGCAAACTCATTAGTCAACAGAGCCAAATATCAACAGTACAACTATTGAAATTTCTTTTGAGAGCCAATTTTTTTAAACCTTAAATTTCTTCTAACCTCACTTCTTCAAAATAGACTTGCTCAGGCTGTGGTATTTTGTGGAAGAGTCATACTCTAGGGGCCAAAGAGCCACATGTGGCTCGTGAGCCGCAGTTTGCTGACCACTGACCTAGGTGATACCCTTCTTGGTACAATCTTGAGTGCCAATTTGAGGATAAATGGACAAATGCTGCATCTATGGCCTGAGAAAGCTATGATAATCAATAAGGGATGGTTTGGGTCATGTACCAATCAACCATCTAGACTTGCAGAATTGTTAATTGGGAGAGAAGGAAATTTAGAACTGGTAGTAGAGGAGGGCGGGGGAAGATGAATATCATTAAGGCCTTGAATTCAGTTGCAGCAGCACTGCAGTTTATCTAACATTATTCTCCTAAATTTCCCCAGGAATAGAGGCCCAACAGAATCCTGGAGGAGTTGTTTTCAGAATTTATATGAAGAAGTAGATTTGAACACTATAAGATGTAGACTAGTGGAAGATGGAATAAGACAGTGACCCCACTTTCAGAGTGAAAGAACTTGTATTCCAGCCCCTGGGCGTACTGTTCAGTCATCAGTTTTATCTAGTAATATTCTTCAGTTGGAGAAAGTTGCTCTACCCAAGGTTAGGCTTACCTCTTAGCATTCTACACACATGCAATGTCTGACTGATGTTGGACTATAAAGACCTGCACCCTTTCCCCAAGTCATGGTAATTCTAATGGGCCATTTCTGCTTCAGAGTTCACTGTTGGGTCAGCTGCTATGAAAAAATAAGGACTTCCCTAAAGCTTCTCTAAGGGTCAGCACCTTCTATTTCTATCATCTCCCCCCACCTGCTTATCCACTCTAATGCTTTCTCTGACATGCAGGAGATTATATATATATATAGATCCAGGCTCTATTCTACTGTGCAGCACCATGCTTTCTCAACCTTACTCTAAGACTGTTTTCCCATTTGAGGGTTTGGAATTAAGTAAACTCAAGGTATCCTGTCATTGTATATATCCTTCTACCTTTTTTTAAAAATAATTTCTGTTCATGAGTTTTAAAATTTTGTTAAGTAGATTGCATGTTAAGTGTTCTTACCACAATTAGATAAGTAAATGTTTATATAAAAATAAAATATGTATTTTGGAAGTCAAAGCTAAATTTTGTCCAATCGTATTTTCTCAGTTAAGTTCTACTCTCCCTCTAGTAAGAGTAGATACACGCAACATTGGTTGTTTTTATTATACCTGCAATGATTCTTACCAGAATATTTAATACTTCCAGCTTTGACTATTTCATATTAAAATGGGCCTCCAGTGCATTTTTACTCCTTGTGGCTCACTTAGGCCAATTTTGCTCTCTGCTTATTAATATATTTCTGAGGTTCTCAACCTGGTGCATGGTTTTGCCTTTGACCTGATTTTAAAATAACTGCTTTGGCTCTAATTCCTGATTTTGTTCCTTGATTAAGTAGTTGCACAATTATTTGTTTATACTGTTTTCATTTCCTGTGGTAAAACCTCTGGTACACCTTTGTTCTCAGGACACAATGAGTTGGCTTGGGCTTTCATTGACTGTTAGTTAGAGTCATAAATCAATGGTGAATGTTGGACAAGTGCTAAAATTGAGTGAATATCTGTTCTACATTCCTCAGTTTTATACATGGACATTGCAGTTTTTAAATGGGGATATACATTTCCCCTAAGTATATCTTACACATATCCCAGAGATGGAAAAGAACACATGGAGAAAGTGTTTCTTAGGCAGTAGAAAATGTTGGCTAAGAGTCCAGAGTCTTGGCTTCAAATGTTGTTTCATATTTACTAATTGAGCAATTAATTTAAGTTTTCTTATTTACATAATAACTATTACAATAAAAATATACATTATAAGGCTCTGAAGATTAAATGATATTATGCATGTAAAGTATTTAAGATAAAGAATCAGCAAAAAAAATGGGCAACAGACCTAAATAGATACTTTTCAAAAGAGGACATACAGAGAAGGCTAAGAGACATATGAAAACATATTCAAATTTCCTAATCATCTTAGAGATGCAAATCAAAATGATGATGAGGTAACATTTCACCTGTCAGAATGGCTACCATCAACAAATCAACAAATGACTAGTGCTGGTGAGGATGTGGAGAAAAAGGAACCCTCATGCACTGCTGGTGGGAATGTAGACCACTGTAGTCACTGTGGAGAACAGTATGGCATTTCCTCAAAAAACTACAAAAGGAACTCCTATTTGACCCAGTGATCCCACTTCTGGAAATATATCCCAAGAAACTATAAACACCAATCAGAAAAGACATATGCACCCCTATGTTCCTAGCAACAGAATTTACCATAGCTAAGATTTGGAAACAGCCTAAGTGCCTATCAGCAGATGAGTAGATTAGAAAACAGTGATATATCTACACAATTAAATACTATGCTTTGCAAAAAGGAAGGGACTCCTACCATTTGCAACAGCATGGATGGACCTGGAGAGCATTATGCTAAGCAAAATTAAGTCAATCAGAGAAAGATAAATATCACACAATCTCAATTATTTGTGTGATATAATGAATAACATAAACTGATGAATAAAAACAGATCCAGAGACAGGGAAGCATGGATCAGATTGTCAAACTTCCAAGGGAAAGAAGGGGAGGATGAGGGTAAGGGGAAGAGATCCACCAAAGGACTTGTATGTATGCATGTAAGCCTAATTAATGGATACAGATAACAAGGGGTAAGGGCATGAGCAGGAGGAGAGGTGGGGGACAATGAGGGGATAAGGGCACATATGTAATACCTTAATCAGTAAAGAAAAAAATTAAAAAATAATAAACAAATATCATCATATTGGTCCATAGGTATTATGTTACCTAAGAGTAATGATTAAGAGGGAATTTTCTTTAGCTTTATACCAGATTAATAAGACTATACTTGATGCCCTTTGTGTGATGTCTTCTTTTTCCTTTCTTTTCATTAATTCTCACCTGAGGTATTTTTTCCATTGATTTTTTGATAGAATGGAAAGGGGAGAAACATAGAGAGAAAAATATCAGTGTAAGAAACATTGATTGGTTGCCTGCCACATGTGCCCCGACCAAGTTGGGATTGAACCTGCAATCAAGATATGTGCCCTTGACCAGAATGGGAACCTGCGACCCTTCATTCTGCAGGTCAACACTCTAACCACATAAAAACTGGCTAGGGCACTGTGGTTTCTTCTTACCTCCAAGATTAAACACAGAACGCAAAAAGGCCAAATGCAACTGTATCCACTGTCTGCTAATATACTATCCTGATGATATATTCTTCCTTCTTTGTCATTTCCTCATGCTCAGGTTCATAATCTGTAATGGTGGCTGGGCTAATACCAGAGAATGTCTGTGTGAAACTTCTTTTTCTAACTGCAGGAGAGAAAGTCACAAGAAGTCCCTTGTTAAACATATCCTAAGAAGTCTGAAACACCAATCAAAAAGAATATATGCAAACTATGTTTATAGCAGCATTATTTACAATAGCTAAGATCTGAAAACAGCCCAAGTGCCATCAGTAGATTATTGGATAAAAAAGCTGTGGTACATTTATACCATAGAATACTAAGCAGCAGTAAAAAAAGAAGGACCTCTTACCTTTTGAAGGAGCATGGAAGGACCTGGAGAGCATTATGCTATGTGAAATAAATCAGCAAAAGAAAGACAAGTATCACATGATCTCACTTATTTGTGGAATCTAAAGAACAAAATAAACTGATGAGAAAAATAGACCCAGAGACATTAAAGCATGCAACAGACTGATGTATTTCAGAGGGAAAAGGGGTGTATTGGGAAGAGATTAACCAAAGAACTTATATGTATATATGCTTAACCCATGAACACAAATAATAGTGTGGTGAAGTCCTAGGGAGGGGTCAGGAGTGGGGTTTAGGGGGTCAATAGGGAAAAAGGGGGGCATCTGTAATACTTTCAACAATAAAGATAAATTAAAAAAAATAAGTCCCCTATTAGATGGCTTTTAAGCTGCTCATTCTTGGCCACTTTTTCTTTCTCATTGTACATCATATTACTCTGTTATATAGTCATAAGAAACATGGGTTCTTTCACTTCATCTGCAAAAAGTTTTCTTGAACGTTAGTCATTTACAAACTCATGATTTCGGGTTAGAAGTAAATGCTATGTAGGATATTGCTTTGTGGGGACATAGTTTCTTAGGAAAATACTTAACCATATGGGCATGTTGATGATGTGTTTCCATTGGCTGAGATGGCATAGGTCCTTAGCCATGGCAATGGGATAAAGAGTGCTTATTTAATAATCTTTTGTACTTTTATTCTAAAAGTGTTCTGAGGGCTAGTTTCCATAACCACATTTATTTCAAAATTGAACAGTCAGAGCCACCTATCTTCTCATTTGCCTATGATGTCCATTCAAAGTCATAGAAATCTCAGAGAAGAGATATTAAGTTATATGCAGGCTATTACTTAGTTATTTCATATATATAACTGATTTTCCCTCTGTGATCTATGATTAAATATACATTTTTAGATGATAAAAATTCATAATTGGGCCCAGTGTTGCCTAGGAGTAAGCTGAATAAATGTACACTGCCTGGCAGACTATTTGGAATCCAGTTGTGTCTTTGCAAGCTATCTCTCAGTTTTCTAAGGGATGGGTCTTAACTTCATACATTAGCCATACTCAAGGAGATTTTTAAAATTTTTTTGTTAGGGTGCATTTTTCTTGAAGATTTTGGTTTATATAGTGTAGAGTATGACCTGGGCATCTAGAATTTTTAAAACCACCAGGATGATTTTAATATGCAGCCCTAGGTTAAAAACCACTGCTATGCTGCTAAGGAAGACTAAAGAATAAGACTCCCTTCCTGATGGAGAGGTAAAGGGTGTATTTTGGGTTGAACTATGTTCTCTGAAAAAATATGTTGGAGCCCAAATTCTCAGTTATCTCTGAAGCTGACACTAAAGACAGATTCTTTACAGAGGTAATCAAGTTAAAATGCGGTCATGAGTGTGAGCCTGAATCCAGTCTGACTTATGTACTTATGAAAAGAGGAAATTTGGACACAGTCACATTCATAGACAATGTGAAGAGAACAAAGGTGAAAACAGCCATCTACAAGCCAAGGAGAGAAACCTGGAGAAACATCTTTTCCTTACAGCCTTAGAAAGAACAAACCCTGCCATTTCCTTAACCTGGGACTTTACCTTGGACTATGAGACATTTCTGTTGTTTACTAGTAGGTCACTCAGTTTGTTGTATTTTTCTGCAGTAGCCCTAGCAAACTAAAACAGTAGATTTCCAGTATCACTGACTTCCAACTATTCTTCCACTAATATACAAAGTTTCTTCTCTTTTCAGGCACATGCTATCTAGCTCTATTACTTCTTACTCTTTCTTGTGTTTGTCTTTAGTAACTTTCTACTCTGTTTACCATATTCATTCAAGTTTCCCAACCTTCATTGTCCTAAGTTCTGTAATTATCCTCTAAGACTTCACAGTCCATACAGACAACAGACTAGACAGTTTCCGCTCCTCTTTAGTGAGTGTCCCTTATTTCTGTTTAAGTTCAGCTATTCCTATGGTCAGCCTGTTGACTTTGCTACCACCAAATACTTTTACACCTATAAAATCCCAATCTTAGGTAGGTCATTCATTGACTGCAACTGCAGAGCAAAAGGTAATCTTCCATGCTGTTTCTAGTAGAATTGAAGTACTATCTTTCTAGATTCTTTGTGTCTCCATTCCTGCTACATCTGCTAAAGGGCTGTAATTAATGGAGAAGGAAAAATCAGAACATCTTGGAGATCCTCAGGACTCCTTTGGCTGGCATAATTAAGGCTCCTTCATTTATTGGGTATCCTTTCCATGTTGTCTGCTCTGTACCACACCCTTTAAGGAAAACGAATGTTTATTTATTTATGCTAATACATCTGTGAGCTTGATCAATCCAGTGATCTGGATTTGTAAACAAATGTATTAAATATTTTAGAGTTCAGTGAAAGCTCATGTTTTGTCAGAGGTATATTTTTATCTCCTTCATCCTTTTTTAAATAACATTTTGTTCTATTGGAGCACTCTTCCTACACTTTATGTGGTTTGAGGAAAGCTACTAATCACAGTTATTGCCATGCCAAGTCATTGGCTGTGAATGTGGCATAGATCTTCACAAAGTACCCCCAAATTAAGGGATTGGTTTAATAATCTTATTAACCATAGAGGGCCAATCATAATTATTCCTGAGATTTTTCTCCTGGAATTAGCAGGAAAGATTCCCTTATCCTCTGTAGTTGCTAAACTGGGCAAATATGAGGACAGCCATCTTCTGTGACATGTGAAGAAAGCTTATTTGAAAAGTAGACCCTAAGCAGGCAGAAGCAGAACAAAGAGATACAATGAGATAAAGACAGAGATCAAACTACGAGTATAGCATTTCAACCATTTGATCTGTTTGAAGCTGATTTGAATGGGGTGGGTCTCTCTCTCTCTCTCTCTCTCTCTCTCTCTCTCTCTCTCTCTCTCTTACTCTCTCTCCACACCCATAACCATAAAAACCCTGAATAATATAGAAGGTACATTACCTAAATGTAGCCACAAGTAGAGAGAACCAGTGGGGCAAATCCAAACCTATGTCTTACAGATCAAACTTAACATTAGGAGTGCATAAAAAAGCATATATCCAAAATACTAATGGATAAAGCAAGAAATATAGGAAATATCAGAACTAAGAGCTGTGAAATGGAGGGGAAATTGATTACAAGTGTGTGTGTGTGCGGGGGGGAAATCTGAAATAAGTAAAGATGATGTTTTTTGTTTGTTTGTGTTGTTTTTTATGACTCCTAGGTTTTGGAAATACCAAGTTGGCTTAAAGGCACAGAATTAAGGGAGATTGCTATGTTCTAGCCTCAACCCTTGAAAGATAGGGTGTGCCTACTCTTCCTTGATGAAAGGCTGAAATATATTCAAAGGCCTTTTAGAAAATGGGGGCTCATTGTTTTAATTTCTGGTCCATACCCTTCCCAGTGAAGTAAATAATATATTACAACTGGCAATGACATTGATGGGAATAATAGTATTTATTTCACTTTACTTTCCTTTTGTAGGAATTAGTTGTAAGTTGAGTTAAATGGGTTAGTTATTGTATTAATTAATTTATTGAATAAACATCTATTGGTTTCCCATTGTGTATAGTTACTATGTTAGAGATTCAGACTATAGCAACTAGAAACACAGATGTGAATCCTGTTCTCATTACAAATCTGCAATATTGCTGCTGAGATATCTCATGGGACAGCCTATAAGAGTGCCCTTGTTGTGAGAAGTTTCTTTTCTCTTGCTGTTTTCAAAATTCTCTATTTTTAAAATTTTTGTCAGTTTTGTGTTTCATTGAGAACCTTATTGGCTTGAATATGCCCACCATTTCCTATAATAGTATGAACCCCGAAGACATTATGTCAAGTAAAATAGGACAGACAAGGAAAAACATGTGTACTTGAATGTTTATATCACTCCCCAGATTTGGGAAGCCATTATTTTGTTAAAGTTTTCTGCCCAATGAAGATCTGAGATGGGGCATGGGGACAGGACAGAAGGGGTCAATGGGGGGAAAAGGGGATATATGTAATACTTTCAACAATAAAGATTTAATTAAAAATAAAACAAAGGGAAGGGGAAACATCTCATAGTCCTCAGAACAGCCCTATGCTTGTTTCTGTTTTAGTTTTGTTTTCCTAAATTCCATTTCAGTTTCCTGTCAATCTCTATAGGAGATTTTCTGTGAAACTTATTTAGTAATTTTGTTGCTTTTGCATCCAGAAACCAGTAAGTATATTAATTGGCATATGTTAGAATAGCCAGGATTACTTTTTCATACAGTAAGTTTTCTTTTTCTTTTTTTACTTCTCCTTCTGGGACTCCCATAATGTGTATATTACTCCCCCAGAATTAAAAATAGGACTACCACCCTGTCCAGTGTAGTTCAGTTGGTTGGGTATCGGCCTAAGCATGGAGAATTTGCTGGTTTGTTTCCCGGTCAGAGCACATACCCAGAGTTTTGGGCTTGATCCCTGGTCGGGGGTGTGTAGGAGGCAGCCTATCAATGTTTCTCTGTCTCTCCCTCTCCCTTCCTCTTTCTCAAAATTAACAAAATATATTTTTTAGGATTACCATATGGTCCAGCAATACCATTTCTGGGTATATATCCAAAGGTAAAAATCAGTATCTCAAAAGGAAATTTTCATTTTCATGTTCATAATAGCAAATATATTGACACACCCTAAGTGTCCATAAATGAATGAATTGATAAATAAAATATAGTATACATATAATGGAATATTATTCAACCATAAAAAGAAAAAAGAGCCCACCATTTCCTATAATAGTATGAACCCTGAAGACATTATGTCAAGTAAAATAGGACAGACATGGAAAAACAAATGCTGTATGATCTCATTTATTTGTGGAATGAAAGAAGAAAAAGTCAAACTAATAGAAAGGGTAAAAGGGTAAGCATGTCCTACCAGAGGTTAGGGGGAAATATGGAGATATTGGACAAAAGCTATAACATTCAATACTAAGGTAGCAAGTTTTGGGATATAATGTACAACATGCTGACTATAATTAATAATACTGTAAAATTAACTATGTGATGGATGTGATAATGACTTTATCCTGCTAATCATTTCAAAGTGTACGCATATATAAAATCTTCACATTGTTCACTTTAAATATACAAAATTTTATTTGTCAATTATATCTCAATAAGGCAGGAAAAAATAATATTAGCTATGCCAGAGACATCATGAAATATTTATTTTAAAATATATTCTATTGGTCTTTTAGAGAGAGGAAGGGAGAAGGATAGATAATTAGAAACATTGATGAGAGAGAAACATCAATCACCTGCCTTCTGCACACCTCCTACTGGGGATGTGCCCACAACCAAGGTACATGCCCTTGATGGGAATCGAACCTGGGACCTTTCAGTCTGCAGGCCAACGTTCTATCCACTGAGCCAAACCAGTTAGGGCCATCATGACATATTTTGATCAACTTTGACACTTCTGGAAAATATGCATTTACTCATTGACCAGAAAATTCTAGACACATTCAGAGATCCAGCTTTGTGAGCATTGAGGTTCTTTGAGGTATTTCTGATAGACATTGGTTTAATTGACAGGCAATGGTTCCTTTGGTAGGCAGAATAATGATTTCTTTCTCAAATGTTCATGTTCTAATCTACAGCACCTGTGAATATGTTACTGTTACATGGCAATAGGAATCTAACAGGTATGATTAAACTAAAATTTTTGGTAAAAGAGGAGATTATTCTGGATTATCTGTGTAGATTCAATGTAATTGCAAAGGTTCTTGTAATGTACCAGGTAGGAGGGTCAGAGTGAGAGAGAAATTTGAAAATGCTATATTGCTGACTTAAAAAACAATAAAGGAAGAAGACCATAAGCCAAGGAATATGAGTATCCTTTAAAAACTAGAAAGGCAAAGAAATAGATTCTCCCTGAGAGCTTCTAGAAGAAACATAGTCCTGTTGAAACTTTGATTTTTACCTATTGAGAACCATTTTGGACTTCTGACCTCCACTATTGTAAGATAACATATTTGTTATTTCAAGAGACTAAGTTCGTGGTAATTTGTTACAGTAATAAGAGAAAACTAATATAGCCCCCAAAGATTATGATGTGAAGGCTGAAATGGTCCTGCCATAGTTGAAGTTCCCTGTTCTACTTAATAGAACAGCAGAGGAGGCTAAGAATCTGAGGAATGCTTCTTCATATTATTCCAGATGATCTGGCCTTCTGACTCTGACAATGACTCTATTTGGAGGTATTCGTATGACACAGTCCTTTGTCATATACAAATATAATAATGACATAATTCTGCCCTTAAGGAGCAACCAGTCTCATGTGAAAGTCAATTAAGTAAGATAAATATAAAATTACACCAGTGTGCTAAAATAGTCAATCTCAAGGCCCTGGGGTAGAGGACCACCTTACTTAGCCTGTGCTCAGTGAGAGAAAGTTCCTGGGGGAGAAAAGAAATCTAAGCTAAAGGTTTAATTGTGGGCTGGAATAGGGAGAAATGTTGGAAAAAAGGAGGGGAAAGGATGAAATGGAAAGTAGATATACCCCTAAGTTAGTTGAAATACTGGGGTAGGAAAATGTGGCTTTCTTAGTTCAAAATAATCTGCCAATTTTCAGAGTATTTGTTTCAAGATTCCAGGAATGTCACAGAGTTGGGGAAAGAGTCATACAGGCATCATCAGATGCAAAGCTAGGTTTTCAGACCATCTAGTCAGGATTTTTTTTTTGACAGACAACTGTTTAGTTTGTATTTTATAATCATAAACAACTCTACAATCCAGCTACACTGGAAAGGGGTAAGGAAATGATGGAACCCAATTAACTGGCAAGAGGACAAAGATTATAGAACATTCCAAGCAAATTGGGGTGAAGGGGTGCTCTCCTGAACAACAGAAGGAATGTTCTGGTGGTTAAGATAAACCACAAGTCAAATTTATTAGAGTTGTCCATAGTCAGCAGTGGTGATCTTCTGTATGGCGTTGCCATTCCTGGACCCAAAGCGCTCCATGTCTTCACAATATCCATGCCTTCTTTCACCTGGCTGAAGACCACATGCTTGCCATCCAACCACTCAGTCTTCACAGTACAAATGAAAAACGGAACTGTTTGTGTTAGGTCCAGCATTTGCAATGGACAAGATGCCAGGACCTGTATGTTTCAGGATGAAGTTCTCATCCTCAAATTTCTCTCATAGATGGACTTGCCAACTGTGCCATTATGGTGTGTGAAGTCACCACCATGGCACATCAATCCCAGAATCAGTCTATGAAAGCAGGAACCTTTATAACTAAATCCTTTCTCCCCAGCACTCATAGCATGGAAGTTTTCTGCTGTCTTTGGAACTTTATCTGCAAACACCTTGAAGGAGACGTGGCCCTAGGGCTTGCTGTTGTCGGCGATGTTGAAGAACATGGTGGAGTTCATCATGGCAGGTCACAGGCAGCTTCAGGGATGCCGTGTCTGCAAAGTCTAGTCAGGATTCTTGATTATAAATAACATAATTAGTTTCTGATTGAGTTATAAAGGAAAGGATTTATGGAAAATATGTTAGGAATCAATGTCAATGCTGGCAAACCAGGGTGTGACAAAAAGTAAGTGAAACTCAGTGGTCAGAGTCCCAGCTAATTTAGGAATGGAGTATAGATGCTGGGTAGTCAACCACATCCCTTGCTACATAGTGCATAATAGAGTGGTCCATTGTGGGCTTCCAGCTAGGTAAAACCAAATATAATGTGGAATGTGGGTGGTAGATATAAATTGGCCACAGTAACTTGAAGGTTTCCTTAAGCTGAGCTGTTCAAGGATGACCTGTGACTAACAGGGATCCCCAGCCACAAGTGTCCATATATCCTGACCATTTAAGGTCTTGCTCCAAGAAGAAACTTTTAGGCTGATGCTCTCAGTGGTGATGTTCTTGCTATTGCTCCCACCACTGGGTAGTTTCTAAAATACCCCTGTTTTTTTGTGCCATTTGCTTCAGAGATTGAGATATTTGATTGGTCTAGTACAGATTATATCTCCTTTACCTAATCCCATGGTCAGGAAGAGTAAGTATCTTGCTTTCAAATTTCATTCATGGGATCTGGAGCCCTGCTCCCCCACTGACACCAACAGTGGGAGATTTGCCAAACATGCAAATGAGATGTGGATGCTAAGCAGCTAAATGTCTGTTTGCTACCCACATATATAGTGGAGTGGAACATTGTGGGTTTCCAGCCACAGAAGGCTGATAGGAATATGAATGGTGGCATGATTCACTCTAAGCAATCCTTCAAGTTTAAGTATACAAGAGTGGCTTACAACTGGCAGGTTCCCCTTGCTCCATCTATCCTACCTATCCCTGGATGGGGGCTTGAAATGAACTGGGCCACCAAACTGATCGATACCCCAGAATCCACTAGCAGGCCCAGCTATTCTAAGTATGACTAGCAGCCAACATGTGCATTGGACAGTTTAGGAAATACACCCTGTCTGGATCGGGGACTGAAGTGCCCAGATTCTTCTGATACTGGTTGCCTGTAGCATATCCCAAATTAACCATACTGGGACTATATGCCCCAGGTGGTCTACATGGTATGACACAGTATTCACCATGTGAAGCATGAGGCACAGAACATAATTGTTCCCTTTCCTAGGCAGAACCATCAGCTAATTATATTATTTTCCCCCAGTCATCAAATAACCCCCAAGTTGAACAAAATCCTGTGTATTTCTCCCAGCAGGAATTTTGAGATTATTAAATACAGAAGACAGGTTAAGAACATGGGTTTTGAGGTCAGACAGATTTGAGTTTGAATCCCTGCTGCTGCCAGTCATTAGCTGTGTCATCTTGGATATATTACTTAACATCTCTGATCCTCACTTTCTGCATATGTAAAATGGGGAGAATAATAATATCTACATTGTAAAAAATTTTGAAGGTTAAAGCAAAACAATAACATGTGCTTAGTATACTGCGTGGCACATAGTGAGCAAATGTTAGTTCTTATTATTATCATTGTCTTGTTTGACCTTGTAAATAAAGCACAAATTACTTCACTTCCAGTCCTACCACCACCACCAAAATATGCTTTCTGGTGACCATAAAGAATTGAGGTTGCTTAAAAAAATAGAGGCAGTTTAACACATTGCTCATATTTTTCTTTCTATAGGGAAACAGGGGACAAAGCTGATGATACTTGAACCCTCAGAAGCACAGGGTGAGCAGCTTCATCCCTCCTCATCCAACTTCAGTAAGAAGATCTGTGTTTTTCTCTGTCACTTCCATGCTCACCAGGCTAAGGGATTAAAAAGTAGTTGTCACCTTATTTTTGTTGCTATGGTAACAAGAGTTCCTGTGGAATTAGTTGTTAACAGAAAATATACAAATATCTTTCTCGCAGGGCAGGAAGCTAGTTGGCCAGCCAGTGGTTCTGGGCCAGGGATGGGTACCTGAAGGATTTATTGGAGTCTGGAGCAGGAAGAGCCAGTGGTTTAATGCCTAGTGGCCAAAGAACATGGGATCTGTCAGCTATATACACCAGCGAGCACATGCAAGTTATTCTGCTCAAAGTGGCAGGCACCAGATTGTAAACAGAAAACAAGGCTATCAGAGGAATTATCAACAAGCTAAGATTTGGGGGAATAAAAAGAGACTGGCTTAAAGTAAGAGAAATCTAAAGCAAGTGAGAGGGTTTTGTAATATCACCTTGTCGTATAAATACCATATTTCTCTATGTATTAGATGCTATCTTATCCTAGAATCGTTAGACTGAAAATGTAAGGGTGTCTTATACATGGAAGTCAGCCAAGGAGGGAGCCATGTGGCTGCATAGCTGCCCATATCTTGTCAAACAGGTTTCCTCCAATCATGAGCCTCATTGTTACTGACATCAGCTGATGCCGTAATTGGAGGTGGAGGTGGAGAGTGCACAGATGCAACAGGGACAACAGCATTTTGAGCCCATAAAGCTGTAAAAAAAAAAAAAGATAAATACTGGTAAGTGATTGTCTTACTCTGCAAAATTCAAACTGAATGTAATCAGCTATGCAAAAGAGCATGGCCATAGAGCTGCAGAGAGACAATTTGGGCTTTCTCCCACTGCATATATAATCAGACAGTGGAGAAAACAGAAAGAACAACTTCTTAAGACGCTATATAAACAAACAAACAAACAAACAAACAAACAAATAAAAGAAGGCCTTAAGAGGAAAACCGGCAAAATGGGAAAACTTGGATCAGAGGCTTAAGACTTGGATTATGGAGCAGTACCACAGTGGTTTATGTATCAACCAAGGTTATTCAATGTCAGACAAGAATGTTTGCAAGTGAAATGAACATTGTTGATTTTACAAGAAAGGCAACATGGTGCTTCCATTTCATGAGGTGAGGAGGGTTGGCCATGAAAACATGAACAAAGCTCAAAAAATCCCAACAGTTTATGAGGATGATCTTACATATATAGACAGTGACTCAGAAGACAGCAGTGATACAATAGAAATGGAAGAAATTGATATGTCTGGAACTAATAGTGATAAAGAAAAGAGTAGTGATGCAATAGAGGCTGCATAATATCATAGTACTGGTATGTAATGTTTACATAAATTACTAAATAAAAATGTGCTCTATTTTATGTTTGAAATATTAATTTCTTAATTTGGGGCTGGAAAAGTGTGTGTGTGGGGGGGGGCATCTTATACATAAAAAAATACAGTACATGCCTCTGCAATTGTTTCCCCCTTAAGCTTTGTCATCCTTGAGAGCAAAGATCTCATCTTGTTTTTCCTTTATCTCCTCAATGTCTGGAACATAGTAACAGCATAGTGGTTAAGAATATTAATCTTTGGTCGAAACCGGTTTGGCTCAGTGGATAGAGCGTCGGTCTGTGGACTGAAAGGTCCCAGGTTCGATTCTGGTCAAGGGCATGTATCCTGGTGTGCAGGAGGCGGCTGATCGTTGTCTCTCTCACATTGATGTTTCTGACTCTCTATTCCTCTCCCTTCCTCTTTGTAAAAAATCAATAAAATATATTTTTTAAAAAAGAATATTAATCTTTGGCATAGTAGAGTCTGGTGTCTCCACTGCCATTTGCAAAGCCTCTTCTGCCCTGCAACTTTTGCCACCTTTGCCCCCATCTGTATTGCTGCTGTCTGAGGACCAGCTGTATGATTAGGACACAATCTTCATGAGTAAACATATCGCTCAGTTCTGTGGTATTCTTGGTCACATATTTATGGAGTTTCTGAAGGGCAGTGGAGATTATTACCAGGAACAGCACGACTTCTTTGTAGACAAGTGAACTATAGAAATTCATCACTACTCCACCAAGAAACCACCATATGGGTGGCTAACCTGGACACAGAAGTGTTGAACTGAAATATGCAGATAATTTAACAAGAGTTCTGACGGGGATGGGGTAAGCCTCAGTACACTTCCTTTTTATTGCCTCAATGTTACTAGGTTGAAGAATTGTTGCTTCTTGTTAGGAGGTTCATTTAATTTTCCAATACTCACAATTTCACACCAAGCTTTGGGAAATTCAAGTGGAGAATATTGAAGTAAAGTCAGTTTCTTTGTATCATTTCTGTATTCAATGTTTAAATTCTTTCATAACCCTACTGTATCTATTTTAACTAAATTATCATAGCTCAAATGAACCACTCAGTTCCTGTGGAAGTCACATACAAGAACAGGAGATTTCTTATCGCAATCCAACCAATGCAACCTTAAACAAATTGATAGAGGAGCTTAAGAAGTATGAAGTTACCACAATAGTAAGAGTATGTGAAGCAACTTAGGACACTACTCTTGTGGAGAAAGAAGGAATCCATGTTCTTGATTGGCCTTTTGGTGATGGTGCACCACCATCTAACCAGACTACTGAAGACTGCTTGAGTCTTATAAAAATTAAGGTTCCTGAAAAACCTGGTTGTTGTATTGCTGCTTATTATGTTGCAGTCCTTAAGCTCTAGTGCTTGTTGCTCTAGTATTAATCAAAGGTGGAATGAAATATGAAGATGCAGTACAGTTTGTAAAACAAAAGCAGCATGGAGCTTTTAACAACAAGCAACTTCCGTATTTGGAGAAATATTATCCTAAAATACAATTGCACTTCAAAGACTCCGATGGCCTCCAATGAATGAAACTACTGTTGCATTCAATAAAATGACCTTATTTGTCATACATGTTAGCCAACATGTTGGCTTGGTGAATAATAACTTTAGTGATGCTTCCATAGGAGTATTGAAAAGCAGTTTTACTGGGCCACAAGTTTGACAGAATTATAGCCTCTTCGCTCAGTTCTGATTAATCTGTTTTGACACTTAGCTAAAGATCCTTACTGCTCAGCATTTAAAATGTGGTTATTATTTGTACCAATTGACCTTTCCTGAAATTATGCAGTACTGAGTTATGACTTTAAATCTATTCCCATACCAGAATCTTATGAATATACTAGGGGCCAAGTGCATGAATCTGTGAACCTTGAAAAGAACTGTGGGCTGCGAGGCTGTGGTGGGCACAGGGGTCGGTCTCAACTCATCCTCTGTGCCTCCGCCCAGCCTCTGCTACAGCAGCCCCCATCCCCTCTCTGCCAGAAGCCCCGCTCCCACTGCCGCCACTTCCATTTACTAGTGGCACAGAGTGATTGGGGCCATTGCCAGCAGTGGGTGTGAGTGGCAGCTCCAGTGCCACAGCAGGTACGAGCACTGAATGGGGCTGTGGCACATGGGAGCAAAGAATTTTTAGTAAAAATGACAGTGACTGGTGCCTCACCTTCATATGGTGCTCCCACTCACCTGCTCCACCATCCTACTGTGGACTATGCCTGCCATGTTCCATGTGTGCACCTCCTGGTGATCAGCACATGTCATAGTGACCAGCTGTCTGGTTGTTCTGCTGTTCAGTTTATTTGCACATTAGGGTTTTATATATATAGATAAGAGATTTAGAAAGTTTAGGTGCCAAAATGCCCAGCACAATACTTTTATATTTTTAGTATCATACAGAACTAAAATAACAGGAACTATGAAGCCTCTGGACCTTATGTGGTTTATCCCTTAAGTCATTTCAAACAGAAAGTAGAGCCTCTATGGTTATTTTCCTGTTCACTTTATGTTCATATATCCCACATTCAAACAAGTTTACATTAGGTTTGTTCAACATTTTTATTTTTACTAATATACCAAGTCTTAGTGATTATTTATTATTTAATGGTTTTCTATAAACCTTATTTTGTGCTATTATGGAAAGTCTCATTTGCGAAAATCTACATTTCACAGAAACATGTCTTTTATGTTTCAAGACAAAAGCTTTAAGTTAATTTAAATGTTTGCACTTGGGGTACAGCTTATAAGGAAGGCCTGACAAAAGAATGGGAAGGCTATTCTGTATTTTTAGTAAAGTGTTGCCTTTGTCCTGTGTGGAACATGAAGAATATGTTCTTTTGTAAATATTTTTTAAAAGGTAGACATGCTTTGTTGAAGCTAAAACAATTCTTAATGATAAAAATTCTGAAATTCTTAAATTTTTCATACATTCTAAAGTTGTTTACCAATTTATTTTTGTTTGAAGTGTGATTTTTTCTTTGCCACCCTCTCTTGCAAAAAAAGTGAGTTTCTGATAATGAATTGAGCAGACATCTAATATTTTATATGCTTTTTGAGCTGTGTAATTTAATATTTGAATAATTGATAATTTGTTTTGTTATGTAATTGATAAAATATTAATATGTATTAATGTTAGTTCAAGCATATAGTTATATTGCCTTGGAATGCGTGGTTATAGTTCTGTGGGAGAAATAATTTGTCAGTATTCACCAGCTTGTAAAAATCTAGTGTAAAAGATTAAACATATGAATAAATGAGATGCAGTAATCATCATTGACATTGTTAAGTTAAATTGACTTTAAAAAACATTAATATTAAATTGAATTTCACTTGGTACCTAGTACCAATTGAAGTGTGTGTGTGTGTGTGTGTGTATGTGTGTGTGTGTGTGTGTGTCTGTGTGTGTGTGTTAACAAATGAAGGATTAAATGAATTTGGCATTCTAGTAAATTCCTTGTAGACATAGTTTGTAGGGTCATAAAAACTATTTATTGTTGAAAAGTGCTTTCCATTATTTAAAAAATATTAATCTTGGAGCTAAGTTGCCTGAGTTTGAATCACAGCTGTGCCATTTAATCATTATGTGAACTTAATCTGTGTTTAAGTTTTCTCACTTGTAAAATAAGGGTAAAAATGTTACTTACCACGTAGGGTTATTTTGAGGTTACTGTGTGAAAACACACACACACACACACACACACACACACACACACACACACACTTAGAATAGTGCCAGGTACACATTAAAATCATATGTTTCCTATTATTATTATTATTATTTACTGTATTGCACCCAAGGACCTACAGAATGGGGCCCTCTTACCTATCTCTCCAGCTCACATCTTCTAATACATGCTTTCCATATACCTACTATGCTATTTATAGTCTCCAGAGCACACCTGGCTGCTTTATGCCTCTGTGCTGCTGATACTCTCTAGAAGTCAAGATAAAAATTTTGTATGCTCAAAATCAATATGATTTGGGTTTATAGGTTCTTTACTTTAATGGACCCAAAATGATTCATATAGTGGAGGTGTCCTATGCCATTTCAAGAGAGTACTAGTATCAACTTGGAAATAAATGACACATTCAAAGAGTTTAGTTGAAAACCACTGAATGAAGATAATAGTTATAGAATGATGGGCAGGAATAAGGATACATAATAGATGACTGAAGCAACATGAATCTGTAACTGTGGATAGCTTTTCCATCCCTAAACCCAAGGGGACAAGTGAAAAAAATGGGATTACCAGAACCCGAAGAGAACTTGAGGCCATGGAATAGAGAGTACCACCCATGATTTACAGCCAATTTTGAATGCAGTCACTGCCAGAAACATGAGGTGGGGGAATAAATATATGACTTCTTTCTCCTTTTACCCTTATATCTCATTGGCCAAACTCAAATGAAAGTCAGAGGACAAGGGATCCCAAGTTTTGCAATTTGTGATTAGTTCCCTAAGACACAGAGCTGGATGACTAAAGGTGGAGAGTAAATGGGGACTGGAGTTAGGGTTGTCAGATGTAGCAAATAAAATTACAGAGTATGCAATTAAGTTTGAATATAAGATAAACAATGAAAACTTTTTAATATAGTATAGTTATGTCCCATGCAATATTTGAAACATACTTGTATTTTTATATTATTCATTGTTTCTCTGAATTTAAATTTTACTTGCCATCCTGTGCTTTATCTGGAAATACCAATTGGACAACAACCAGCACAGATATGGTTTTAATATGTGGGTTTATGACTAAAATATGATTTTATTACTTTAAACACATCTGTATTTATCTCAGTAAGAATGAAATTGTATTTTTCTATATATCAGAAAACAAGACCTCTGATCTGGATTCCTATGCTCATGCACATCCCCAGATAGGCTCACTGGATTGAGGTGAATGGTAGCTTCTCAGAAGGAATGTGTTAGATTTTAGTGGGTATGGTAGGAGTACAATGTGTGTGGCATTTCAGCCAAATAATGTATAGATGGCAGTCTTGATCAATTTATCATAAAGGGAATAACATTTACTCTTTAAAAATGTCAGTAACAGTAAAGGAAAAATATGTAGATAGCTGTATATAAAAGGAGACATTTTGATTAATTTTTATATGACTCAGGATTGAAACATTGTACAATAGTGAGATTTCATTTGTGCTTTAATGAGTTGTTTTTTTTTTCTTTTCTGAGTTATTTATAAAATTAGAACTCATTTTATTATTGAACTTCAAAGCAGTTTTGTTTGAAACTAAAAGGCAATGGTGAACCATAAGTAGATCTCTATGTTTAGGTTGGTAGGGTAACTTCACTCTGGCTTCACAATTGGGCATTATGGTAGAGGAGAGGAAGCATGACCAATCACATGTAATTCACTCAAAAACATAAGTTCTTGCCAGGGCCAGAAGATTTAGCTAGGTTCGAGGGACACATAAGAGAATCAGGCTTAGTTATTTTCCTCAAGAAGCTTATATTGTAAACTTATAATATTAAGTGGCATAGATTAAGCTACCCCACTGCTTTACGTGTATTACTTCAGTTCATTTTCACAACTACCCTGTTGGTAGAGGCTATGATTGTCCCAGTTTTCAAATGAGAATTTGAGTGACTTGCCAAATCTCACATAGCTATGGATTTGCAAGGCCAGGATCTGAACATGCATACAAATACCAATAGGATGTGCCAGTATAAATGATTTCTTCTTTTTTAAAAATATTTTTATTGATTTTTTTTACAGAGGAAGGGAGAGGGATAGAGAGTTAGAAACATCGATGAGAGAGAAACATCGATCAGCTGCCTCCTGCACAGCCCCTACTGGGGATGTGCCCGCAACCAAGGTACATGCCCTTGACAGGAATCGAACCTGGCACTCTTCAGTCCGCAGGCCAACACTTTATCCACTGAACCAAATCAGTTTTGGCTATAAATGGTTTCTTATTAATACAATATGCTCCCAATTAATTGAGAGAGTAACCTTTTTCCTTGGGTGTAATCAAAGGGATGGGCTTCATGCCCACCTACAAATATAGTCACATTGGGGATTAGGTTTCAAATTATGATATTTGAGGAGACAAACATTCAATAACAAACACCATCATGAGGGATCCATAAAATGCAAGCCCCAAATGCTGTTTTGAATCTAACCCTGCTCTTTGCAATAGCATTACCCAAGATATATGAGTTCCAATGAATTGTTGCATGTACTGATCCAAAAATGAAATGATTCTGAGACCAAATAAGTGTGGAAAATGATGTGTAGGAAGGCTCTGAGAATTCATGCAGCAAGGAAACTAGTTTGACTTTTCTTGGATGAACATTTCTGAAACTTGTTTGACCACAAGACCCTTTTAAAAAATGTTTAAACCTAGTTACAACAACTGGCAGAAATTGTGTTTTATGGCATTCATACCAGTGTTATCATCTATATAAACAATGCATTACCTCTGGTGGATTCTAGAAAGCAGGCTCTTCTTTTCCAACTCAGTCCAAATAAAACTGAATACCAGTATTTGATAGGCACCTGCCAGCAGTGATCTCTGTTGCAGGAAGTATTAATCCTGATGTTAACAGCTAATGTCATGTAAAATTTAAAAATCAAGAATTATTCTGATGTTGGTTAGTCTGGGAGACCAGCTCTCAGAAATTGTCAACTACTTTCTCCTCAAAGATATTCTCAATTGTGTATTAATCTGAACAAACTCTGGTGACTTTCTAATTTTTCTCCTGATCCCATCAGCCTTAGGTGGGAAATTTGCATCTAAGTAATTTTGAAGTGTAATTATCCTATCCAATAAAAGGGTAATATACAAATTAAGCATCACTTCATCAAAAAGATGGTGGCACCCATAGCCACAAGATGGCAGTGCCCAGTCCTCTCAGCCCCTCGGAAAGCAGGCAGCATGAGCGGCCTGGTGGAATACTTGCTTCGTCTCCGTGGCAATGAGGCAAGCGTTTCACCCTGGCCACAGAGGGCCTCTGTAGGGAGGAGAGATGTCTGTGTGATTGCCTTGGTGATGAGGCAAGCATTTCATGCCTGGCTGCAGATAAGATTCTGGTCAGGGCAAGGTGTGGAACACTTGTGTTGTCACCCCAGTGACAAGGCAAGCATTCCATGCCTAACCATGAATGGGCCTCTGGGCCATGGAGAGCCTCTAGGCAGTGGATGTGGAGTGACCAGGCCTCACAGAGAGCTACTGATGCATGGATTCCTGTGCAGGGCTACTAGTCTACTAATAAAATCCAAAACATCTAGTCAACTTTATTACTCCAGTAATAAATCTGCTCAAAATCTTCCCCAGATCTCCAATCACTTATAAAAGTGAAGACCAAAATTATTTGCCTGGATATCAGGATATCATGGCTCTCCATGATCTGACTCCAACACACACACACACACACACACACACACACACACACACACACACACACACACACATATGCATACATCACTATTTATCATTTGCCAATAAGAAAGTCTGCTCTCTTTTGCTTCTTTATAGTTACTCTGTTCTCTGTGACTGAAATGTTTTTTCTCTTGACTGCTAAAATTTCAATTTGCCCCCAAGTTCTATATCAAATGCTTCCTTCTCCTAATTGCTTTCCCAGTTTCCTCAAGTTGGAAATTGTTCCAATGGCACTTTTCATATAGCCTTTATCATAGGTTACTCTGACTTCAAACTAGCTTTGTATGAATCAGTCTTCTTCACTAGATGTCAATACCTTGAAGGTAAAGAGTGTTTTACTAACTTTAGTAATCCCTCTAATGAATCAATCCATGCATCAACAAATATTTGAGTGCCTATACTGAGCCAGCTACAAAGTTTTACACATAGTAGAGGCTCTATTGATGCTTAGGACTCAAAAGAAAATGACCAGAAGTATAAGTGAGCTCTCTGATGCAAAACTTTAGGAGGTGATTCATGTCACCACAATCAACATGACCTGATGGGACCACAGGATAACTGTTGCTATGGCCACCCTAGTGTGATTGTAGTGTGAAAAGCCTGGGATTGCCAGGGAAGCACACAGAGGAGCCAGCAATTCTGCTAGAATGCTGGTAACTCTAAGTGAACCAAAGAGGAAGGGGATATTTGTAATTATTTTAGTAGTTTCTGGCTCAAGCCAGCCTAGACAACCCAACAGAAAAGCCTCTGTCATGTTTCTGTAGGTATATTGGCATCTTTTCACTGCTACTATTAGGAAATGGGTAAAGAATATCAGGTCTTTTAGGTTTGGCTCTTTATTTATCTTTTCATCTATGGAAACTATGACCTGAATTTGATAACTACCTCGATGGATCATATACTATGCACACAGCTCTATGGACTTTGATAACAATCTTTAGGCACAGTTATAATTTTTGTTATTATTATTATTATTATTATTATTATTATTATCAGTTTATAGCTCAGGAAAGTACAGTTCAGAGAATAAAAGTGCTCTTATACTTCCATCAAGGAAAAGCAGACACACTTGTGAGCCAAATCACTTTGTATCTCAATTCTGTGGACCTTTAACTTTCAGTTGATTATTAAGAGATGTTATTATATTGAATATTGATAATAATTTTGATGTTCTTGTAATTTCAAATATGAAGAAAATGAGGCTCATAAGAGATCAGCAATGTGTCATAGGTAAGGCACAACCAGGATACAAATTCAAGTGTCTGACTCCACACTCGCCACTCTTATTTATTACACTATAAGGCCTCCTTTTGCAATACAGTGGGCCACCCTAGATAATGCTGCCTGAAGGATTCATCTACTGTTTGTGATAGCTAAGGGTTTATATCCTATACAGCATAGTTCCATCTTAATGATTCAGTCTCAAACCCTACTTGTGCTCCTCCAAGCCCTTCTTGTCCCCTGCTTGGGTCATTTCACCCTTCTTGTCATCCCATCTGTAGGGTCACTCTTACCTTCCTTGCCATTACAACCTGTCTTCCATGATTTAGTTCATAAGCAGAATTGTTTTTATTAGTGTCTGAAAAAATAAATCTCCTTCCCATGTTACTTCTCAATTTCCTTAAACAGTATGAGGGTGCTATCCATAACACTGAGTTTGTCTGATCTCCTCTGAACACACAACTCTGTTCAATTTTCTTTATCTGCACCTGATGGAAATAGCCGTTTAAGACAAGACAGCATTTTTGTATTAGATAGTTTTTAAGCCCTAAAGTCATTCTTATCTTATATCCTTATGTTTCCTTAATCTCTTGGACCTTTTCCTTTTTGTTTGGTAAATATTAGTAGGTTTTAATAGGAGTACAGTTTTGAACCCCATCTCAACCACTGAATTTATGTTTAGCCCTGGAAGAATTACTTCCTCTTTTGATTCTCAGTGACTATGTGTAAAAGGTGGAGTGGGATGACCTCTAATGCTCCTTGTAGCTCTCACATTTCTGTGTCTCAAATGTCAATGTCAGAGGATATTACAGCATGAAGACAGTTTAAACATCTTTTCCATTCTCATTTGACTGCATGGGAAGGGGATTCTATTGACCTTCCAATTTCACAAGTGTGTATCACTGAATGAAGAAAGAATTTAAACATATACATGATTTAATTATTCAATTGTTTAGGGTTGTCCAAAGTTAAAACAGCATACATGTGGAAAATATCAGTCATGCCAATGACAAAATGGATGGAGAAACCACATTTTCAAATCCAGAATCAGGACACAAGTATGAGTGGAGGGGAACACTTAAAAAGAGAATTCTGAAAAATCCAGAATGCATGGTTTACCCTCAGTATGGCAGAACTTCAGAATTCTGATGTAGGATGTGACCTGAACAAGCAGGCCTGAGGTCAGATAGCTTCATGACATTGGTCCTGCAGCAACTGCTGCTATAGCTGCCTAGTGACACCTTGTCACTCTAAACAAAGTATGTATCTTTGGTTTGGCCTAGTGGGAGAGTTAGAAAGAAATGACGGTCTTTTTCTTTCCATCTATATTTACCATAATCATCAAAGGGCAAGTTAGCAAATGCAAACAACACCTTGGCAATGACAAATATTAAAGTTATTGTGGGCTCTGACATATCCAAGGGGTTTTGGCTCAGAAGGGGGTCCTCTAAACCAAAAGGTTCTGGCTCAGAAGGTGGTCCTCCAAACCAAACTAAAGGGCAGTTCCCAAATGGATAGCAAAACCCATAGGGAAAAAGGGAGATGAAGGGTGAGTGTGTTTACACAGAATGTGATGGTTCACACTAAACCCAGTAACTTCTGTTGTCTCGAGCTTGCTTTGAAAACACAATTCTGTTAAAAAATATCAGGATCCTATGGGAACTTTCACACTTGAACATTTGCTGGGCTCTTCAGAGAAGTGCTGGAATCAGTGGGAGGGGCCTCAGCACTTCTGTGATTGTGATCACAGATAAATCCAGACTCCTAGTCCAAGGATAAATCTTTCTAAAAAATTTCCAAGCTCACATACTTAAATTTCATTTTGTTATAAGAAAACCATGCTGTTCAAGCCCATGATACTGTAGCAAAGTCACAGTTTGTGCAGATATCAAAGTAGAGGTGGGAAGTATGTATGTATTTATTTATTTATTTATTTATTTATTTATTTATTTATTTATTTTTACTGAATTGTACATAACCAATGTTTCCCCAAGGTTCTTACACAGAAATAACCCAATTTTTACTCTTTAAAGGATGGGGTAGAAACAAATAATAACAACAAACCTGACTTCACATCTCTATGTTTTTACCTTCTGGGATTGAGAAAACACTGAATGATGATAAAGTTGGAAGGCCCCCTAAGGATCATCTCATTCAAAACTCTCATTTTATAGATAGGGCAACAGAACCCTACAGAGGACTAAAGACTTGTCCAATATCCCACAGTTAGTTAATGGCAGAATTGAGTACTGAGGCCTTCTGACTTCTTTCCCTGGGGCTTTCTTTGATTCATCTTTATATAACATATCTGTGAAAACCAGGACCTTAGCTAGTTGATATTTGCTGCTTCCTTCTAGCATCCTCCATTCCCAACCTTGATATGGATGGGGTGGTGTTGATTGCCCTTCCAGAATAATCTTGAAACTGAATTGTCTTAAGAAACACTGACTTTTCCAGGCTCCATTATTTTTAAGCCCAGCTCCTACTGAAAGACATCTCATACTTTTCACCTTCACTGAATTTTCCCTTCCTAGCTGGCTACAGGAGCTCAATTTTCTCTCCTTGATCATCTTGTACTCTAATCTTGCTCCCATTATCAACCTCATACTGGACCCCTTCTGTTCTATGGGTTTTATATGAACCCATAGAACATACCCTAGTCATCTTAAGCTTAGCAAGTCTTCTCCTTATTTTTCATATCACAACAAATTTCTCAGAATAAGACTCCCCCTCATTTTATTCTGTGACTTTAATATTAGGCTCTATGTTTACCAAGAAAAATAAAAGACTCATTACACTTCTCAGGAACATTTTAAAGTCCAAATCCATGAAAATAAAAGCAAGAATCTTATTCCTTTGTCTTAAAAGCTAAAATAAACAAGAATAAAAAACACAAAATGCAATGATATATTATGATGTTTAAGAGTAAGATCCAAAATTAACTGCATCAAATATAGATTAGTAGAAAACAAACAACTACTAATCAAAGGAATTTCTGGACCCCTGTGGATATTACTCAACTAAAAATAGATCCCTTAAAAGAAGAGAACAAAATGTATAGAAACCACAATGAACTGTTTCAATTTCCATTAGTGCTTAAAGGCAGTGGCCATATTGTGCTGTGACCTGAGTTTTTTAATAAAACACATACTTTTAAACTGCATAGAAATGAAAGTAACTAGTACAATTGAGCTCCTACTATGTATCAAATTCTCTATTTTAGGTGCTTTGCATATTTTATTCCATTTACTCTTCTTGATAACTCTAAAGTGTAGTTAGTTTTCCTAATTCTCATAAGAGAAAGCCAAGGCCCGCATTGAAAGGTAAAATGAGGTTCTTACTGGTAGTATTATATAGCTAGTAAAAACAGATCTGGGGCATAAGTGCTTATATTTGGGACTCTAACTCTTTCAAAAGCTAATATTTATCTATAAAAGTGAATTTCAATGATATATAGAGGTAAGTGGCTCCTACTAGAATAATCCTAAAAGAGTAAAAAGGGTTTATTTTTAAGTAACAAACCAGTCAGAGTTTTATTTTATCAGCCCTTATAAAAACTGAATTTAAAGGTTCAGAATTTGTGATAAAAAGCTACAAGGAAAGGAATTTCACTATAGTTCATTTTAGGTCTGAACTGGCATAAAGCAATCTTACAGCCAACTGGTAACTGCTTTTTTAGTGAAGTTATTGAGAGCTCACCCTATGCAAGTACAAAAACACCACACACCTGCCTTGGCCTATGTGTTTAGATGGAATAGTTATAATGTTTCATTGTTATCTTGACTGCAAGCAACAATCATAGGTAATGAATAATCTTTTCAGAAGCTCAGTTACACACAGAGTGGCAGGAAACAATTTAGCATCAATATTTAATGGGAGTTTATTGATTTTTTTAAGCTGTAGAATGCTATCATAAGCACTTTCAAACCACATGTGGTTCATGTAGAGTGTTTATGCACCCACTGTTTCCAGAGAAAAGTTCAGGCTGCTCCAATAAATACTTCTTTTGGAATAGCTTTGATAGAGCAAAATAACGTGTGAAGAACCAAACTCTAATACTGGAATGGCTTTCACCAAGAAAAGAAGAAATCAGTTCTCTGTGGGGTAGTAGTGGTCATGGCCCCTAAAGACATTAACTGGAAGGAGAGGAAAGAGTGTCAAAATTGGCATAAAATTCTATCCTCAGCCCCATCACTCTGGACATCTTTCTCTTCAGACCAAAAGAAGTTTGTCTCAGAAATAGCTAAAGACTCAAATCATGTCTAAGTCAGGCAGGGTCTTTCTAGAAATGATTGAGCTTCCATTTCCAGCACTTAATCCTGGTGTATTTCAGTGCATAGTCTGGCACTGGGATAGGGCAGAGATCAAAAGGATCTTGGGGTCAGAAGGTAGAGCTTTGGATAATGGCCAATATTTTTTAAGCTGATAGATCATCCCTCTCTGCCAGTTCTCTGTAAGAATTTCCTCCTGAGCAAAGTCATAAAAAAAAGAAAAAGGTGGGAATTTCTTTGTCATTTTGGGGGGCATGCTGTCTGAGTTCTCAAAGCTATAAGCCACGCCTGTACCAAGTAACAGCTTTCTCATCTCATCCATCCTTCAGTCATGGATCAGATAATCAACGTGAGGGAGAGTCTTCAAAGGGAATCCTGTAATGAATATTCATCACAGCCACAAACATGGCCACCAGTCTCCCCTCATCCTTCCTTCTGCCAGGGGAAGTCCACTAGGACATATTGACAGAAAGCAACATGTTGAAAAAATATTACTTGCCTGCTGCATGGTTTTAAATTACCCCCAGACTTCTAGGCTTTGGAGTATTTTAGTCAGCCTATTGGCATGGAGCTTCCTGTGCTACATTTGAGTGACACCCACACCCAAACTGTGAACCAATGTGGCAATACTTTTGCTGGCATAACCTTGCCCCTGAAGAATCTGAAGCCTAAAGACTGCTTGGAGGCCACAAACTTGCCCAAAAGATCCTATATAACTAGGGTAGACAAGCCCTGGACTGACTTGCTATCTGCTGAGTGCCCTCATAGCTGAATATGACCTTTATTAAAACTGTTGAATCTCAGCTGGGCCTCAGGAAAAAACAAACAAACAAATAAACAAACAAACAAAAGAGCACCACCCTGAGTGTTACTGGTAGCACAAAGTGGGAAAGGGACTATTGATGATATAGTCCCAGGTAGCAGAATGAACCTTTAAATGTGGGCTAAGGGAGAGGTTGATTTCATAATATAGCCTATGACGCTATTGGAAGACTTATCTGCTTCATCTATATTTTAGGCAGGGCTTGACAGTCCTACATTCATTCAGCCATTCTTTTTGAGAAAGGAGGAAGATTTGCAAAAATACTAATCAAAGCCACTATCTCCTAGCCATGTGGTAAATTAGCCCATGTGACAGTCATCCAGGGACTCCACAAATATGTGTGGTGCATAAATTACCTGTCCAAGCCTTAGCTGCAAGGCCAGCTGTTAATCTTGTACACTTGGAGATGGCTATCCTTCCCACTCATAAGGTGGGAGAAATTCCCCAGGCATAGAGGTCAGTATTATCATTCTGGCAGTGTAGTAGATGCACTTCTTAGAACCACAAAACAGTAACTCCCCATTCCTTATTACCCCAGCCCCTGGCAACCACTATTCTACTCTCTATATCTGTAAACCTGATTAATCCATGAACCTTATACAGATACAATCATACAATAATTATCCTGACTAATAGCTGGAGACCATATATAGTGCAGAGAGCCTGGACAAAGGGATGATTCATGTTACAGGCATTACAGAACCAGGAAGCTCAATAGTTCACCATGCTATTGAGAATGTCATAAACTTTAAAACTTATGAATTGTTTCTGGAATTTTCCATTTAATATTTCAAACCATGGGTAACTGAAACAATGGAAAGTGAAACTGAAAATTGGGAGAGGACTGTATACATTTATGAGTTATTTCCTTAGTAGTTGTCCTTAGGATTATAATTAAAATGTTAATTTATAGCAACCTTCTTACTATCCACTTATATTTTAAATATATTTTATTGATTTTTTACAGAGAAGAAGGGAGAGGAATAGAGAGGTAGAAACATTGATGAGAGAGAAACATTGATCAGCTGCCTCCTGCACGCCCCCTGCTGGGGATGTGCCCGCAACCAAGGTATGTGCCCTTGACAGGAATCGAACCTGGGACCCTTCAGTTCACAGGCTGAGCTCTATCCACTGAGCCAAACTGGTTCTGGCACTATCCACTTATTTTAATGGCACTCAAAAACTTTTTTCTATAAAGCTCCATTCATTTCCCTTGAATTAATTACTTGTCTTTAGTGATTTAATAGAGAAGGTTTGAGAACAGTGAATTCCATCAATTTTTATCCGGTAATATCTTAATATCTCCTTCATTTTTGAAGGAGAGCTTTTCTTTATATAAAATTTTTGATTGACAGTATTTGTTCTTCCAGTCTAAATATGTTATCCCTTGTCATATGGTCTCACCATGGTTTATGATGAACATAGTAAGTTACTGTTATTTATAAGCTACCAGTTATTTTGTTATACCAGTCCAAATGGACTAAGACAGATAATTGGTTTCAACTAAAACATTGAAAGTAGCTTTGGAACTGGGTAATGCATGGAAACCAGAAGTTTTGAGGTATATACTAGAAAAAGCCTATATTGCTTTGAATGTACTGTTAAAAGCAAGTCTGATGACAGCTCAGAAAGGGAAGATAAGAGCTATAGCAATGGAGGCCAGAGCCCTCCCCAGAAGAGCCATGTATGTAGGACCATGCCAAACAATAGATCAGTAGAGCCACAGGCATACAATTCCAGCTCAGGAAAGCTCCCATGTGTGATGTGTCCAGCACAGCTAAGGGGATAAAAATGGCACAGTATGTTCAGAAAATAAAACCCCTACCACATAGGGGAAAACATCAAGTTAAAGAAGGTTATATTTAAGCCTTAATATTTAATATTGTTATAATAGGAAATTGAGAAGACTATCTGCATATTCAAAACCAAACACTCTCTTATAAAATGAATGAGAATACCCTAATATTTCACCTCTAATTGGCCTATAGGTTCTACACAAACAGGTCAAAAAGGCAAAGGCAGAGTTGTAAACAGCCTGGCTAAACAATAAAGTGAGCAACAACAATCTGCAAAGACTGGATTTTTTTTTCTATTTCTTTTTTTTATTCTATTTTCATCTTTTTAAATTTTAGCTACAGGTGTTTAAGGTAACTCTGTCAAAATATAAACTAACCTTTAAGCTAACAGAACCCAGACATCAATGACAAAGAATACACACTTTACAAGAATATTTTAGAGCAATCACTAAACAAACAAGCAACAACAACAGCAAATGCTAAGAAGGATCTGATTTCCATAGTTGCCACATTATAATATTTAAAATGAATAGTTTTTCAAAAATTATGCAGCATAGAGCTTCTTTTTCTGTGCCTTCAGATTCATCTTTTCAGCCCTGCAGTCCCAGAAAAGACTATAGAGTTCTGGAGACCGTGCCATCTTGAAGGGGAGGGTGGATGTTTTCAGAACCTGAGAATCTACAACTGTGGTACCCACTGAGTAGCTGCAAACCCCATAACACTGGTCCCCAATTGGTTCAAAAATATGGATTCAGAGGAGCTCTGCACTTCACCATGGAAAGGTTGGATTTCACCTGGGATGAGGAGAGAGAGAACTATATAACCAGACACCTGGAGAAGACAGAGACCATGGGGAGACAAAAAAAAAAAAAAAACAAATAGTCCACATATGTAAAAAAGCAGGCATCACCAGAAAAGGAAGTAAACAAAATGGAGGCAAGCAACCTGCCAGAGAAAGAATTCAGAGAAATGGTCATAAGATGGATGAAAATAATGCAAGACAAATTCAATAATATGAATAAGAACCAAGACAAAATGAAGAAGAACCAAGAAGAAATGAAAAACGATATTGCTGCTGTGAAGAACTCAATAGAAAGCATGAACAGAGATTAGAAGAAGCAGAGGATTGCATCAGTGAGCTAGAATTCAAGGTAAAAAAATACCCAAGTAGAACAGCTTCTAGAAAAAATAAAAATAAAAAGCAGGAGGAGAGCCTAAGTGAACTTTAGGACAATAGGAAACAAAACATCATCCGGATAATAGGAGTTCCAGAAGGAGAGAAAACTGAGCAAGAAATAGAAAACCTGTTTGAAGAAATAATGACAGAAAAATTCCCTAATATAAGGAAGAAAAAACCCACACAAATCCAAGAAGCTCACAGAATCCCAAGCAAAATGAACCCCAAAAGATTGACACCAAGGCACATTATGATTAAATTGGCAAAGACCAACGGCAAAGTAAGAATCTTAAAAGTGGCCAGCAAGAGACACAAAGTCACATACATAAGAAATCAGTGACTGATTTCTCAGCTGAAACTGACCAGGCCAGAAGGGAATGGAATGAAATATACAAAGTCATGCAAAGGAAGTATCTGAATTCAAGAATACTGTACACAGCAAGGCTATCAATCAAAATTGAAGGTGAAATGAAGAGCATCACAGACAAAAAGAGGACTAAAGGAATTTATTACCACCAAACCAGCAATACAAGAAATGCTAAAGGTTCTGCTGTAAAAAGAAGAAATAGGAAGCAAAGAAGGAACAGAGGGGTAAAGAATAAAAATGGTGACAAATAAGTATCTATCAATAATAACTTTAAATGTAAATGGATTAAATGCCCCAATAAAAAGACATAGGGTAACGGATTGGATAAGAAAACATGACCCATATATCTACTGTCTACAAGAAACCCACCTCAGAAAAAAAATGATGCACACAGACTGAAGATTAAGAGATGGAAAAAGTTTTTCAGGAGAATGGAAATGAAAAAAAAAAGATGGGTAGCAATGCTTATATCTGACAAATTAGATCTCAAAGTGAAGGGTGTAACAAGAGATAAGGAAGGCCACTTCATAATACTAAAGAGAACAATCCAAGAAGAAGAAATAACT
Organism: Lasiurus cinereus; assembly: GCA_011751065.1. Lineage (NCBI taxonomy): Eukaryota > Metazoa > Chordata > Mammalia > Chiroptera > Vespertilionidae > Lasiurus > Lasiurus cinereus. Next base: position 12,269,701 of record JAAGEH010000015.1, on the reverse strand, counting down.
CTGGTAAACATATATGCACCCAATAGAGGAGCACCCAAATACATAAAAGAAGCTCCTGGAAGATATCAAGGGGAAAATTGACAGTAATACAATCACAGTATTAATTGTGATTTTAATACCCCACTATCACCATTGGACAAATCTTCTAAACAAAAATCAGCAAAGAAACATCAATCCTAAATGACTCACTAGACCAGATGTAATTAACTGACATCTTCAGAACATTTCACGCCAAAGCCACTGAATATACATTCTTCTTAATGCACATGTATCATTTTCAAAGATAAACCATATGTTGGGTCATAGGCAAAATCTCTTCAAATTCAAAAAGATAGAAATCATATCAAGCATCCTCTCAGATCACAGTGGCATAAAACTGGAAATCAACTACAATAAAAACAATCCAAAGAAATAAAACACATGGAGACTAAACAGGATGCTATTAAACATTGAGTGTGTTGCCAGAGAGATGAAGGAAGAAATAAAAAAAAAAACATCATGGCAACAAATGACAATGAAAACACAACAATCCAAAATCTATGAGACACAGCGAAAGAAGGCTTGAAAGGGAAGTTCATAGCTCTACAAGCCTACTTCAAAAAAACAGGAAACAATGGTAATAAATTACCTAACCATACAACACAAATAGTTAGAAAGAGACCAATAAGAAAAGCCCAGTGTAAGGAATCTAAGATGGTGGCATAGGTAAACACCTACACTGCTGCCTCACACAACAATTTCAAAACTACAACTAAAAGACAGAACGGACAGCATCCAGAACCACAGGAAAGCTGGCTCAGTGGAAATTCTACAACTAGAAGAAAAGTGAGGGACTCATGGAGACCCAGAGGAGCTGCAAAAAGTTGAAGTGCAGAGACACGCACGTGGAGAGAGCAGGTGCCAGAGTGACTGGCTGGCTTTCTCTGGTGGGAGGGGGATGGAGACTCCCAGCTGCATTGAAACACTTATCCTACGGCACTAAACCCCACATCGACCCAACACTCATACGGGGGAGTTTGGACTGTGAAGAGAGAGAAATGCACGGAGATCTGGGGGGACGCGAAAGGGTGGAGGTTTGGTGGCGCACACAGCACTGTGTGCAGAGGACCGACTGCTGCTTTTGCCCTGGCTTTTGCGAGTGGGCATGGGACAGAGCCTCCCAACTGTGCCACTTCTAGCTCCACTGAACCCCAGGTTTGGGCGAAAGCCTGGGGACCTAGACTCATATGGTCCCAGAGTGCAGGGGACCCAAAAAGGCAGAGGTCTAGAGGCACTGCAGAAGCACTCCCATGCAAAGGGACCACTCCAACAATTATCCAGTCACATGAAACCCAAGAGCCATAGATGGCGGGGCTGACTGGAAGGTAAGGTGGTCTGTTAAGCCCTGAGACTCCACCCATCCCAAGCTCAACAGAGAAGCTTTTGCAGTTTTGCAAGTCTTATATCATAAGGCTGAATTCAACACAGAAGTTCTCCTGGCATAGTGAAAATGCCAAGATAAAGGAAGAGATCATAAACAAAAAAATGAAGGAAAACATATGACTGAATACAGAGTTCAAGACCACGGTTATAAGGCTTTTCAAGAATATCCTAGAAATGATAGATAAAGTTAGCGAGACCCAAGAGGGGATGATAAAGAATGGATTAGAGATGGAAAAGGACCAACTAAAAATTAAACATACACGGACTAAAATAAAAAATATTATTCAGAGACTTAACAACAGACTAGAGGAAGGCAAGAATCAAGTCAAAAATTTGAAATATAAAGAATTAGAAAACACTCAACTGGATAAGCAAGAAGAAAAAAGAATAAAAAAAATGTGAAGATAATGTAAGGAGATTCGGGGACAACTTCAAGCGTACCAACATCAGAATTGTGGGGGTACCAGAAGAAGTGAGAGAACAAGATACTGAAAACCTATTTGAAGAAATAATGACTGAAAACTTCCCACATCTGGTGAAAGAAATAGACTTACAAGTCCAGCAAACACACAGAACCCCATATAAAAGGAATCCAAAGAGGACTACACCAAGACACATCATAATTAAAATACCAAGAGCAAAAGAGAAAGAGAGAATATTAAAAGCAGCAAGAGAAAAACAGTTAATTACCTGCAAGGGAGCACCCATACGATTGTCAGCTGATTTCTCAACAGAAACTATGCAGGCCATATGGGAGTGGCGAGAAATATTCAACGTGATGGATAGCAAGAGCCTACAACCAAGAATACTCTATCCAGCAAAGCTATCATTCAGAATTGAAGGACAGATAAAGAGCTTCACAGATAAGAAAAAGCTAAAGGAGTTAATCAACTCCAAACCAGTATTATATGAAATGCTGAAAGGCACTCTTTTAGAAAAGGAAGAAGGAAAAGGTAAAAGCCAAAAAATTATGGACAACAAATACATATCTATCAACAAGTGAATCTAAAAATTAAATTAATTAAAAATTTGATCAACAGAATAAACTGCTGAATGTAATAGTTTCAGGAGCACAGAAAGAGAGTGGACTGATAATTCTCAGGGGGAAAGTGGTGAGGGGAGTGTAGGGAGAGACTGGGCAGAAATCATACACCTATGGATGAGGTCAATGGGGGGGCTGTAAGGGTAGAGGGAGGGGTGGGAGCCAGGTGGAGGGGAGCTATAGAGGGGAAAAAAGAGAAACAAATATAATAATCTGAATAATAAAGATTTAATTTAAAAAAAGCTGAGTGTAAGTAGAAGGAAGGAAATAATAATGATCAGAGCAGAGATACAGGACATAGAGACCAAGGAAGCAATACAAAAAATCAACAAAACCAAGATCTGGTTCTTTGAAAGGATAAACAATATTGATGAACTTCTAGCCAGGCTCACCAAGAATCAAAGAGAGAGGATCGAAATAAACAAAATCAGAAATGAAAGAGGTTCAATAACAACAGACCCCACCGAAATACAAAGTATTGTTAAAAAATACTATGAACAACTCTATTCCAACAAATTGGACAACCTGGAGGAAATGGACATATTCCTAGAAAAATATAAGCTTCCAAAACTCAATCAGGAAAAATTTAAACATCTCAATAGGCCAATAACTGTGGAAGAAATTGAAGCAGTCATTAAAAAGTTTCCAGCAAACAAAACCCCAAGGCCAGAAGGCTACACAGGGAAGTTTTACCAAACATTCAAAGAAAAATTAAAACCTATCCTCCACAGACTATTCTAAAAATTCAGGAAGAAGAAATACTTTCAAGCTCCTTGTATGAAGCCAGAATCACACTAATACCAAAAACAGACAAAGACAACATAATGAAAGATAATTGCTGGCCAATATCCCTCATGAACATAGATGCCAAAATCCTCAACAAAATTCTAGCAAATCGAATCCAGCAGTACATCCAAAAGATCATATACCATGACCAAGTAGGATTTATCCCAGGAATGCAAGGATGGTACAATATCCACAAATCAATAAATGTGATAAATCACATAAACAAATTGAGAGATAAAAATCACTTGATTCAGAAAAAGCATTTGACAAAATTCAACACCCTTTCTTGATAAAAACTATCAACAAGGTGGGAATAGAAGGATCATGCCTCAACATCATAAAAGCCACAGCTAACATCATATTCAATGTGCAAGAAGTAAAACCATTTCCCCTAAGAACAGGAACAAACAGGGATGCCCACTCTCACCACTCCTGTTCAACATAGTACTGGAAGTATTAGCCATTGCAATTAGACAAGAAGAAGGAATAAAAGACATCCAGATTGGAAAAGAAGAAATAAAGCTCTCCTTATTTGCAGGTTACATGATATTGTATATAAAAAACCTGAAATATTCCATCAAAAAACTCATAGACTTAATACATTAATTCAGCAATGTAACAGCAAACAAAATTAATGCCAATAAATCTATGGCTTTTCTATATACCAATAGTGTACTTACAGAAAGAGAGACTAAAAAATAATCCCATTTTCCATCACACCAAAAAATTAATATACCTAGGAATAAACTTAACTAAGGAAGTTAACTACATCACACTGAAAAAAGAGATAGAGGAAGATGTAAGCCAATGGAAGAACATACCATGCTCATGGATTGAGAGAATCCACATCATTAAAATGTCCATACTTCCCAAAGAAATATATAGATTCAATGCATTCCTCATTAAAATACCAACAGCATATTTCACAGACCTAGAAAGAACTCTCCAAAATTTCATCTGGAATAAAAAAGTGTCCCAAAATAGCCACAGCAATCCTGAGAAAGAAAAATAAAGTCGGTAGGATCTCAATACCAGATTTCAGCTGTACTACAAAGCCACTGTTCTCAAAACATCCTGGTACTGGCACAAGAATATACTTATAGACCAATGGAATAGAATAGAGAATCCAGATATTGTCCCAAATCACTATGCTCAATTAATATTTGACAAAGGAAGCATAAACATACAATGGAGACAAGACAGTCTCTTCAATAGATGGTTTTGGAAAAATTGGAGAGGCAAAAAAATAAATAAATAAATGAAACTAGACCACCAACTTACACCATACACAAAAATAAACTCAAAATGGATACAGGACTTAAATATAAGAAGGGAAACCATAAAAATCCTGGAGGAATCCACAAGCAGCAAAATTCCAGACATATGCGAAAGAAACCTCTTCACTGATACTGATCCTAGGGCAATGAAAGCTAAAGGGGAAATAAACAAATGGGTCTACATCAAAATGAAAAGCTTTTTCACAGCAAAAGAAACCATCAACAAAACAACAAGAAAGCCCACAATATGGGAGAACATATATGCAAATATTATCACTGTTAAACGTTTAATCTCCAACATCTACAGGCAACTTACACAACTTAATAAAAGGAAGATAAATGATCCAATAAAAAAAATGAGCAATGGACCTTAATAGAATCTTTTCAAAAGAAGACAGAAGAAGGTCAAGAGACACATGAAAACAAGCTTAAACTCACTAATTGTCTGAGAGATGCAAATCAAAACAATGTGATATCATTTCACACCTGTCAGAATGGCTATCAACAAATCAACAAATGACAAGTATTGGTGAGGATGGGGAGAAAAGCAAACTCTTGTGCACTGCTGGTAGGAATGCAGACTGGTGCAGCGACTGTGGATAACAGTATGGAGTTTCCTCAAAAAACTAAAAATGGAACTCACATTTGAGCCAATCATCCCACTCCTAGGAATATGTCGTAAGAAACTAGAAACACTGATTAGAAAGCATATATGCACCCCTATATTCATAGAAGCACAATTTACAATAGCTAAGATTTGGAAACATCTTAGGTACCAATCAGCAGATGACTGGATAAGAAAACCAAGATATATCTACACAATGGAATACTATGATGCCATAAAAAGAAGGAATTCTTACCATTTGCAGCAACCTGGATGAAACTGGAGAGCATTATGCTAAGTGAAATAAGCCAGTCAGTAAAAGAAAAATACCACATACTCTCACTCATTTATGGATAATAAAGAACATTATAAACTGATGAAAAGAAAGATAGATACAGAGGCCGTAAAGCATCAAACAGACTGTCAAATTACAGTGGGAAGTTTAGGGAGAGGTGGTGTAAATAAGAGATCAACTGAAGGACTTGTATTCATACATATAAGCATAACCTATAGACACAAGACACTAGGGGTTGACAGCATATATGGGAGTGGTGTTTTGGGGGCAATGGGAAGATATGCACACATATAATACATTAATAATAAATGGAGAAAAGATTATGCGACATGCAAAGAAACAAGAAAAAGTGACCCATTCATTGGAAAAAATAACATTAATAAGACCTCTCCATGAGGAAAATGAGACATTGAACTTAATGAACAGATATGTTAAATTGAGGTAAGAGAGGATACAGGAGGGATAAATAATGATTAAAAGAAATTTGGTGAACGCACAATACAACACACAGAAGATGTATTATCATATTATATCCCTGAAAACTATATAGTTTCAAATGTTAAACGTTTAATCTCCAACATCTACAGGCAACTTACACAACTTAATAAAAGGAAGATAAATGATCCAATAAAAAAAATGAGCAATGGACCTTAATAGAATCAGTGTATCACCTTAATACATTTAATTTAAAAATATGTTAAATCATCTCTCATGAATATACTCAAATAGCTAAAAGCATTGACAAAAAACTAAAGGAAATCAAAAGGATTATTTTCACCAAAGAATAATGATAAAGAAATAGAAATTATTTTTAAAAAGCACATAAAGCCTGGCCTGTGTGGTTCACTGGTTGAGCATCGACCTATGAACCAGGAGCTCACAGTTTGATTCTTGGTCAGGGCACATGCCTGGGTTGCAGGCTCCATCCCCAGTTGGCTGTCTATCAATGATTCTCTCTCATCATTGATGTTTCTAGTTTTCTCTCCCTTTCCCTTCCTCTCTGAAATCAATAAAAAATATATTTAAAAAAATAAAAGAATTGCCAAAACCGGTTTGGCTTAGTGGATAGAGTGACGGCCTGCAGACTGAAAGGTCCCAGGTTCCATTCCGGTCAAGGCCATGGTGGGATAGATAAGAGATCAACTTATGTGGGCACATCCCCAGTAGGGGGAGTGCAGGAGGCAGCTGATTGATGTCTCTCTCTCATCAATGTTTCTAACTTTCTATCCCTCTCCCTTCCTCTCTGTAAAAAAATCAATAAAATATATTTAAAAAAAATAAATAAAAGACTTAAAAATTTTGGAGCTGAATACTATATTCACTAAAATAAAATAAAAATTTTGGAGAGTTTCAAGTGCAGATTTGAGCAGACAAATAAGAGAATTAATGGACCTAAAGAAATATCAATTTTTAAGTCTGAGGAAAAGAAAGAGAAGAGTGAAGAAAAATGCCCTAGCCAGTTTGTCTCAGTGGATAGAGCATTGGCCTGTGGACTGAAGTGTCCCAGGTTTGATTCTGGTCAAGGACATGTACCTTGGTTGCGGGAACACCCCAGAGGGTGTTCAAGAGGTAACTGATTGATGTTTCTCTCTCATCGATATTTGTAACTTTCTATTGCTCTCCCTTCCTTTCTGTAAAAAAAAAAAATCAATAAAATATATTTTTTTTAAAAAGCGAAGAAAAATGAATAAAGCCTAAGATTACTGTGAAACACAATCAAACATATCAACATACGTATAATAGGAGGCTCAGAGGATGTTCAGAGAAAATATTTGAAGAAATATTTTTAGACTTTTTGAATTTGATTATTTTACAAAAATCTACACATCCAAGAAGTTCAAAAAACTCCAAACAGAATAAACTAAAATAGATGCATTCCAAGACTCTATTATAATCAAACTGTCAAAATACAAAAACAAGGAAAGATTTTCTCAAAGCAACAAGAAATAAGGATTAATTACATACAAAGGGTACTTAGTAAAATTAACATCCAATTTCTCAGCAGATGCCATGAAGGCCAGAAGCAGTGAGATGATATATTTAAAATGCTGAAAGAAAACACACACACACACACACACACACACACACACACACACACACAACTGTCTATAAATACATTTCTGTCAAAATAAGACAGATCAGAGGGAGTTTGTCACTAGCAGACTTTCCCTACAAGAAATGATAAAGGGAATCCTACAACCAAAATGAAAATATGCTAAATAGAAACTTTAAATCATTCAGATGAAAAAGTTAAAATGATAAAATTAGATACATGGGTAAATCCACATGCAAAATAATGAAGTTGGATCCCTTCCTCACACTACATACAAAAATAAACTAAAAATGAGGCATAGACTAAATGTATGAGCTAAACTATAAAACTCTTAGATGAAAGGAGTAATTCTTAATGATCTTAGATTTGGCAATGGATTGCTATATATGACACCAAAAGCACAAACAAGAGAAAAAATAGATATATTGTACTTTATGAAAATTTAAAAAATTGTGTATCACAGGATATTATCAAGAAAATGAAAAGACAACATAAAATGGGTGAAAATTTGCCAATCATATATATGATAAATATTTAGTCTTCAAAACATAAAGATCTCTTACAACTCAATGACAAAAGAAAAAGAAAACATTTTTGATGAGCTAAGGACTTCAATAGACATTTATCCAAAGAAGATATATAAATGATCAATAAGCATACAAAATATGCTCAACATCATTAGTTATTATTAAATTATAAATAAACCCTCAATAATATAGCACCTTACACAAAATTGAATGGTGATAATATTTTAAAGGAAAAGACAAGTGTTAGCAACACTGTGGAGAAATTGTAAATTTCATTCATTCCGGGTGTGAATGTAAAATGCTGCAGCCACTTTGGAAAAACAGGTTTGTGCATCATTAAAATGTTAAGTATAGGGTTAAAATACAGCCCAGCAATTAATCTCCTAAGAGAGATGAATTGAGAACAAGTATTACAGCATATCCTATACATTAATGTTCATGACAGTACTATTCAACATTTCCAAAAGTTGGAAACAACCTAAGTATCCATCATCTAATGAATAATAAATAAAATTGAATATATGTATACAATGAAATGTTATTCAGCCACACAAAGAATTGGAAAACTGATATATTTGTGCTGATTAATTTTATGTGTCAACTTGATTGGATCATGATGTGTTCAGGTATTTGGTTAAACACTGTGTTATTTAAATCTTATTTTAATAAAGGAACTTTTAAAAAGACAAAATTTCACTTTAGTCCAGCCAATATTAATAAGAATCTGTTCCATACCAGCCCTGTGATGGACATCTAATAGCCTATGATCAGTATTAGAAACAAACCCTGCTTTCCAAGCGTTCCCAGAGAAATACACATATTCTATCTAATAAAAGAGTGATAGGAAAATTAACCATCACTCTGCTACATCCACAAGCCACACCCACCAGCCAAACAGGAGCAAGTATGCAAATTAACCCAGCCAAGATGTTGTGGCCATGAAGTGAGCAGGAGTCTTGGGTTTTCCCAGTAATGGAGGAAGCCAAGCTTTCTACACACCCTGGCCGGCCTAGGCCTCCACTCAAGGCTACAAAGTTTCAATTGTAGAAGATAAATAAATCCCAGAAACCAGAGCCTCTGCTTGGGTTACCGGGGCTGTGTGGCAGGCCTACACACCACCACAGGACTCTTGCCCAGGCCTCCCCAGACCCCAAGGAAACCCCAACCCAGATCTCAGACATCCTTCAGGGCAAACCAGCTGGCCCCCATCCATGCACCAGGCTTCTTCTATCCTATCTAATAAAATAGTAATATGCAAATCGACTATCACTCCAACACACAAGATGGCTGTCCCCATGTGGTCAAAGATGGCTGCCCCATGTGGACACAAGATGGCCAGCAGAGGAGGACAGTTGGGAGGGACCAGGCCTGAAAGGGAGGGCAGTTGTGGGTGATCAGGCCTTCAGGGGAGGGCAGATAGGGGCAAACAGGCTGGCAGGGGAGTGGTTAGTGGATGATCAGGCTGGCAGGCAGAAGCAGTTAGGGGCAATCAGGAAGGCAGCAGGTGAGCAGTTGGGAGCCAGCAGTCCTTGATTTTGAGAGGGATGTCCGAGTGACCGTTTAGGATCAGTCGGACATCCCTTGAGGGGTCCCAGATTGGAGAGGTTGCAGGCTGGGCTGAGGGACACACATCCCCATGCACGAATTTTATGCACCAGGCCTCTACATACATACAGACCTTTAAGATATTATGAAGCAAACTAACAATGCCATCTAAATACACTGAAGGTACAGAAAATTTAGAATGGTTAAGTAAACATTCTGAGCCTAGTATTGCTTAGCTTGGTTATAAATACATGGGAATTATTCTTCCTCTGCTACCAAAGAATTAAGGTAATTTTTCTTTAAATACTGAACTTTTAAGACTTTAGGTAAATTCTCCTTTTACCTTTCCTGTGGTATACTATCCCTCTCAATATCCACTACATTGTATGGAGGAGATGAAATAGGACCTACCCTATTTGAAAGGCAACCTGACTGATATGGTAGAAAGAATATGTGAATTAACATCAGACTACTTAGATTAAAATTCTTCCTCTGCCTAGTCCAGCTGCATGATTGTAGACAGGTTCCTTCATTTCTTGGAGCCTTTGCATATTTATATGTAAAATAGAGATATTAATAATCTGCACTTTCCAGGGCTGTTTTGAGGATCGAATGGAAAAGCCTGTAAGTGCTTGGCACAGACAGGCATATGTGATCTCCCTTGCTAATCTAGTTTACCTCCTCTGCTCAGTCCATTGTTCTGCAGACAGTAGAAATAGAGACTTTGCAGGTGAAGGGGTTGGAGTGGGGATTAGAGGAAGCCAGCTGGTGTTATTTAAGAGGCCTTCCCCTTTCAGAATCTCCGAAAAATATTGGGAATCTCCAGTAATTTCCATTCCCACCTGGATTTGTGTGCACATTGTAGGAGTCTTGTGCCCAGCATAAAGATAGTTTCAGGGGAGAATACAGCTTGTATAAGCCTTTCAGCCCTGTATGCGCCCTCTCTGTGTTGGTCTCTTAGTTGGTATGCTGTTAGCCAATTGGTGAATTGGGCCTCAGTAACTCTTGGCCACATAGTTGCTATGTCTGCTTTTAGGGAAACTGTAATGCACTACAGATTAGCAATTGCATACATAGATGAACCTTTCACCCATAACCTTGCATCTAATAATTTGACTACCTTTCACTCTGTTAAGTATTTTTGTATCCGGAGGAACTCACAATGATGAAATAGCTCTGGCAAAAAAAACAACAAAAAACAAAAACAAAACAAAACAAAACAAACAAACAAAAACAAAACAAAAACAAGTGCACTGGTTGAGTAGTTCTTAATTTGCATAGCAGGTCCTCCTTTCTGCAGAGACAGTGAAGTCTGAGGTTGCTGGTGTCTGCACAAATGCAGCAGCTGACAAGGCAAAGGAGGCAGAAGCTGATTTTTTAATGGCATATATTTTTCTAGTTGTTTTATTTTGGGGGGGTTTAGGGGACTTTAACCCACTTGCTTCCCAAATTAGTTTAAGCTTTTTTTACACAATAACTTGCAATAAAAATATAGTCTCGATCAAATGGTTAAGTAAACATTCTGAGCATTGCTTGGCTTGGTTATAAATACATGGGGATTATTCTACCTCTATCAAAGAATTAAGGTAAATTTTCTTCAAATAATGAACTTTTAATACTTTAGATAAATTCTTCTTTTACCTTTCCTGTGGTATACTACCCCTCTCAATGTCCACTACATTGTATGGACCAGTTGCAGCCATTGTATAAGATAATGATTTTATCACAGACTAAATGAATATAATGTAGTGAAAATCTTACCAATACAAAAGTTAGGAATATTAGAGACAATTTTTAACTAAATAGTGGTGTGACTCTGAATGTATCTCTTGACCTCTCTGTGCCTCATGCACTAAAGGACATATCGAATGATAGTTACAGTCTTCTCCAAATCATTCACTACAATCCTGGTAATTAGCAAGAACATAATCACACATTCTTTTATCTAGCTTCACTTGCAGCCCAAAATGTTGAGTCATCTGGTCCTTCCAATTGTTTTTAGAGTTTTTTAGGAAGCAGGGTCCTCAAAATCTGGGTCCTAAATTTGTTTTTGCTCCGTGTTTTAAGTATGAAAATTTTTTTTGAGGACAACCTGAAACGAGTGAGACATGTAGCTGATAACTATTACAAGATTTCTCCAAACTATTATTGTGCTGACCTGGCCACACAAAACTTTTTTTTTCTATCTTCTGCTTAAAGATTCATGTCTTCATAATAAAAAAAGCTTTCTTTATTCTGCCAGGAATCACAGTCCTGATATGGCCATAGCTCAATGTCTAAAAACAGTTTTTATAGTGGAAAGGTAATTATGGTTCCTGAAATTCAACGTGGCCAGAAGCAAAATCTTGTTTTACTTTTAGGCTTTGCTAGCACAGATCTGGAATATCTGGGCTAGTTTAGGCCTACCACTATAGATTGAACTTCCTGGGTTCACTACTAAATTTGTAGAGTGTCTCTATATGCATGTACAATTTAATACTCAGCAATATGCCTTAAATTTTAAGGCTTAAAAGGACCTCTAGATAAATTGATGAATCTATTTCTCTTGAGAGTTCCATCTTTCCTAGTATTTTACCCAGCATATTCTAGCCACCTCAGTGTCCCTAAACCCTTATGACTTTCTCCTCAGCTCAGTGAGACTGGAATCTCCTCTTTGTACCATAGTCCATAAAATACCAACATGAAAACAATTATAGAGCTTTCTCTTAGATATTATTGTTCTGACTTGCCTGTTGTTCAATAATTGAAACAATTATTTCGTATATATTCTTCTGTTTTCTAGTTGTTTATGACAGAAGGAAAAGTCCTATACCAATTTCATAAGTTTTTTTATTGTTGACATTATTACTGATGTCCCTTATATTCTCCCTATTCCCCTCCCACTGAACCCCAATCCCCTGTCCCAAGCCTTCATCACCCTATTTATTGTCTGTGTCCATGGGCTAAGCATATATGCATATAAGTTATATGGTTTACTTCTTCCCATTTCCTCCACCCTACCCACCTCTGAGATCTGTCAGTCTTTTCCATGCATCCATGCCTCTGGACCTATTTTGTCTGTTTATTTGGTTCATTAGATTCCACATATAAGTTTATCTGATATTTGTCTTTCCCTGACTGGCTTATTTCATTTAGCATAATGGTGTTCAGTCCATCCATTCTATTACAAACGGTAAGAGATCCTTCTTTTTTATAGCCACATAGTATTTCATTGTGTTAATGTGCCATAGCTTTGTTATCTACTCATCTACTGATGGGCACTTGGGCTGTTTCCAGATCTTAGCTATTGTAAATAATGTTGCTATGAACATATATTCTTTCTGATTGGTTTCTCGGGATTCTTATTTTCTTTTTATAATTATCATCTAGTTTAAAAACCAGATCTTTCCCCTCTGAGTCATTAGAGAAATAAAAACACAGTTTAAATCTAATTGATATTCATCATCATAAAAATGTATTTTTTAAAATATATTTTATTGACTTTTTATAGAGAGGAAGGGAGAGAGATAGAAAGTCAGAAACATCGATGAGAGAGAGACATCGATCAGCTGCCTCCCGCACGCCCCACAGTGGAGACGTGCCCGCAACCAAGGTACATGCCCCCGACCGGAATCGAACCTGGGACCCTTCAGTCCGCAAGCCGATGCTCTATCCACTGAGCCAAATCGGTCTCGGCATAAAAATGTATTTTGAACATTGGGCTCGTTATTTTGTCTACATAAAAATGTAAAAAAAGGAAATTTATAGGATGTTTACAAATATTAATTAATTGGAAAAAATACCCATTTTCTAAGAATGTTTATTCATGTTTATAAAATATTTTGTGGAAAACAAGAGAAAAGGGGATAAGAATATAAATAAAGCTGATGTTAGTTTAAAAATTAATTCCAGACTCAAGATTTTAATGACCTCAAATGTTATTTTGCAATGAAACTGTATTCTCTGAGATAATAAGAGCTGTGTAAACAACTGGGTTTAATGTTTTGTCTTAAAAGCCAGGAAGTGCAAATACAATTTATTGATCAATTACAGTAAATATATAATTGAGAGTTTCTGGTAAAATGAACTATCAATTTGCTCTATATACTTTTTTTGTATTGTCTAAAGTCTTACGTATGTCTCCTTTTCCCCCAATTGACCTCCCCCACCAGGCATTCCCACCCTGGACAAGCCCCCACCACCCCAGTGTCTGTGTCCATTGGTTATGCTAACATATAAGCATACAACTCCTTTAGTTGCTCTCTACCCCCCCCTACCATTTGTCTCTAGATTGATCTATTCTTGTTCATCAAATTATGTTGATCATTATATTCCACATATGAGTGAGATCATGTGATATTTATCTTTCTCCCCCTGGCTTATCTCACTTAGCATAATGTTCTCTAGTTCCATCCATATGTACCCCTATTTTCATAGCAGCACAATTTACAATAGTTAAGATTTGGAAACAGCCTAAGTGCCCACCAGCAGATGAGTGGATTAAAAAACTGTGGTAATCTACACAATGGAATACTATGCCACTATAAAAAAGAAGGAACTTTTAACATTTACAACAACATGGATGGATCTACATACTTTTAAGTATCTGGTATTATTATTTTAAGTTCATATGCATATAGATTTACATTTTAAACTGCTTCAAATTTTCTTATTTTGAATTATGAGAGAGAGGTTCAAACTCAATAGTAAAAATAGTAAAAGTTAAGAGATATAAAATAGGGTGTGCCTTTGAGATTGCCAAGAAGTAGTGAAAAGTTTACATATGGTCACTAATTTATCCAGTTGTCTATACTCACACACTCTGCAAATCCAAGATCTTAATCAACCCACTACAATTTTGGAGCTCACCACTACATTGAACATGCTCTAGACAAGGGTCCCACTGAACTTTAGATTGCAAGATCCAACAGTTACTTTTGAGATTGTATTTTACTGAAGCTCTGTGCAGTATTCAAGACTGTCTCTACTTTTTTCACCTCTAAAATACTTCTCTCCTGGTTCTACTAGTTTAAATTCTCAGACTGCTTCTGCTTTTCAGAGTCTTTAATGGCTGATTAAACTGGTTTGTCAGGGATTCATGCTTGGCTCACTTTTCTTCTAAGTGTAAAAACTCTCTGGTTGATCGCATTCACATGATTTAATTCTTATCCATGTGAAAATGATTCTCAAAGTTAACAAAGATTATGTTCCTGAGTTCCACATCCATATGTAGCAGAATGAACATCTTACAAAGGGATGTTTATAGACCCTCATTCACTAATAATCCAAAAAGAATCTTATAATTGTCATCTAATTTCTCCCTCCTCTCAAAATTCTAAAAAGAAACAATTATTTCTTATTGGAAGTGAAGCTGTTTATCTACATAATAAACTTTTGAGGGATAGAGAAGAAAAAGATGGCAGAAAGCTAGAAGGCTAAAATAAAGAAGATATAAATAAGGAGTGCTATAGATCGTATATTGGGACTTCTAAAATCTTTAAAGAATAGTAAATAAATTAGTATTAGCTGTTAAGTAATGAGTCTTTTAAAAGGGAACCCTCATGCACTGTTCCTGAGAATACAGATTGGTGCAGCTATTATGGAAAATAGTATTATGGGCCCTAAAAAAAATGGAACTGCCTTATGACCCAGCAATTCCACTCCTGGGTATACATCTGAAGAAACCAAAACACTGATTTCAAAGAATATATGCATCCCTATGTTCATTGCAGCATTATTTACTATAGCCAAGGTATGGAAGCATCCCAGTGATTATCAATAGACAAGTGGAAAAAATGTGGTGGTGCATACCATATATGCAATGGTCTATTACTCAACCCTAAAAAAGAATGAAATTTTACTTTTTGCAACTGCATGGGTAGACATAGAAGATATTATACTAAGTGAAATAAATCATTCAGAGAAAGACAAATGACATGATCTCACTTATGCATGGAATCTAAAGAACAAAATAAACAAAATAGATATAGACTCATAGATACAGAGAACAGACTGATGGTTGTCAGAGGGGAGGGGGTTGTGAGACTGTGTAAAAAAGTGGAGGGATCAAGAATTACAAATTCATAGTTAAAAATATTCATGGGGATGTTAAATACAACATAAGGAATATAGTCAATAATGTTGTATTAACTATGTATGGTGCCAAGTAGGTACTGGAAATATTGGTTGGAACACTTTGTAAAGTATATGATTACCTAATTGTTATAATGTGCACCTGAAAGTAATACAAAATAATATTGTATGTAAAATGTGATTACAAAATTTTAAAAACACACATAATAAAATATACAGATGATATATGCCAGAAACCTATATTATTTTATTAACCAACTAGAGGCCCAGTGTATGAAAATTCATGTATTGGAGGGGGGTGCCCTCAGCCCAGCCTGCCCCCTCTCACAGTCTGGAAGCCCACAGGGGTGGGAGGAGACCAGGCAATCAGGAAAAGGAGATGCCTCATCATACCTCTTCTGCTGCCACTGCCTGCAACTCAAGCCTTGGCCAGCCTTAGGTGGCCCTGGGTGGTTGGGTAGCTGCCATACAAAGCCTGCCTGTGCCTTGGGCCAGCCCTGGGAAGCTGGGGGGCTGAGAGGACTGAAGGACTTGGGAGGCAGGTATGCAGTGGGGCTGAGGGGACTGGGTGCCACCATCTTGTGGCGATGGGTGCCACCATATTTGAGGGTGGGGCAGTCAATTAGCATATTCCCTCCTTATTGGCTGTGGGTGGTGCCATCTTTGCTATGGTGTGAGGGTCAATTATCATATTACCTCTTTATTAAATAGGATGTCACAGCAATAAATTCAATTAAAAGTAAAAATAAATAACATTGATAAAGGTTAAAAAAGGAAGCAGATAAATTTTGAACAATTAATTTACAAATGTTAGGTTTTCTTCTAGAAAATATGGCTATAAAAATGATCACTTGGTCCCTTAAAGAGACAATATTGTAAAGAGAAACTGGAACATAAAGAGAGAATGACAAATTACAATTGTGTGTGCTTTAATGGAGAGATTTGCAAAAAGCAGAGGTAGTTTGGTAGTCTACACAACCAAATCTTACTGAATGGGAAGTGTAGATAGATATTCCTAAATTAGATGACATTTCCTTTAGTCTGGATAAAGATTAATGAGTTTATTATATGGCAAAAAATAAAGACAATTTCAGGTGTAGGAAATAGTATTTGGAAAAGTATTGTTTTTACAGAGAATTAAGATACATTTCCTGGGGCTGGAAAATAGAGCCAGAAGAAGGGGATAGCAGGAGGAGATGAGATAGCTTGGGGTTTGATGGTAAAGATTCTTCTGGCAGCCTAAGGAGTTTGGCTTTAATCCTTAGACAATGGACACACCAATTAGATTCTGAGCAGAAAGATGAATTTATTCTACCAAGATCCTTCTTCAATAAAACAGAATTAGTCAACATTACCTTATTCTTGTTGTAAAACAGAATACATTTGCCCAGCAATTGTAATCTGATTAAGTATTTATAAAACTCCTGAAAGTACTAAATTAGGCATATTGAATTTACATTGTAAGCTCTTCAGGTCTTGTGGGAACAAAACAAACAATGACAGTACTTTCATCTGAGACTTTTATCTGCTCCCATTGACTTTCATATTATTTGTTCTTTCCTTAAATGTTTCTAATTTTTCATTTTATGGTTTTTCAGTTATAATATGTTCAATGACTGACTTTTTCCTCTCTGTTCTTGGGCCTTAGATCTTATCATTCTTCATTCATTGGTAAGTTTCTGCCTCAAAAGTTACATAACATACCAAGACCACTTCAAAATGTAGCTCAAACAATGATGCATCCAGTAGACACCACTTCATTTCTTTAATTTTTCTGTTACACAATGGAAAAATTGCCAATTCGAGGCTTATTCAAATAAAATTATTTTTGTTTTTTAAGATTTATCTTATTACTATTTTAAATTTTTATTGAAATTATTGGGATTACATTGGTTAATAAAATTATATAGGTTTAAGGTCTACAATTCTATAATACATCATGTGTATATTGTATTGTGTGTTCACCACTTCAAATAAGTCTTCTTCTGTCACCATTTATTCCCCCTTTACCTTCTCCTACCTCCCTCCAACCCCACTTTCTCTCTGGTAATCATCATACTGTTATCTGTGTACATGAGTTATTGTTTTTTTGTCTAATCCTTTCACCTTTTTCACCTAGACCCTCAACCTCCTCCTCCCTGACAGCTGTCAGTCTGTTCTCTATATCTATGTGTCTGTTTATACAGTGGTACCCCGAAATACAAGTTTAATTTGTTCCGTAACCTTGAGGTGTGGGAAACTATGAGATGCTTGAGTCGCGGTAAACTGGTGGGTTGTGTGCAGCCGGCCGATCCGCACGATTACTCCTATCTCAAATGTTGCTCGTATTTCAAAGCAAAAATCGCTCGCTCTATGGCTCGTATCGCAAAAATATCGTATGTTAGGGCACTCGTATCTCGAGGTGCCACTGTATTTTATTTGTTAGTTCATTTACTTATAATTTTAGGCAGTAATAATGTCAATTATATCCCAACAAAGTTGTGCTTTTAAAAAGTAACTATTGACACAGGAAACACATGTGTGAATCTCCAAGATATCATGTTGAGTGAAAGAAACAAGACACAAAGGAATACATCCTCTACAATAAAAGCACAGGACCGAACAGCAAAATGACCAGAATGACCAGTTGACCAGTAGCTATGATGCGCACTGACCACCAGGGGGCAGACACTCAATGCAGGAGCTGCCCCCCTAGTGGTCAGTGCGCTCCCATAGTGGGAGTGCTGCTCAGCTGACTGGGATGAGTGGGCAGATCCCTGAAGACCATGCCCCCCATGAGTGCATGAATCCCATACACTCTAGTGTTATATAATTGCATTT
Source organism: Lasiurus cinereus (assembly GCA_011751065.1). NCBI lineage: Eukaryota > Metazoa > Chordata > Mammalia > Chiroptera > Vespertilionidae > Lasiurus > Lasiurus cinereus. The sequence continues at coordinate 12,251,258 of JAAGEH010000015.1, read as the reverse complement.
ACATAAAACTTTAGAACAAAAAGTACTAACCTATGATAAGAAAAAGGGGAAAGGGAAGAAGAAGGAAGAGAGGAGGAGATGAATAGAAGAGAAGGATTGTCTGCTTCTGGCTTGTGTGGACAGGAATTGACCAGGCAGGTGAATTAAGGCAAGAATAATATTCTTGATAGGGGTTTTGGTTATGTGAGTATATTAATTTGTTAAAATCTACATAACAAAAAATGTAGGTTTGTGCACTTCACTGTATGTCAAAATGTTTAGGAGTAAAGTGTCCTGATGTCAAGTTACTTTAAAATATACTTTAAAAAAAAGATTAATGGAGGGAAACATGGATAAATGGATCAACATGTGGTAACACAATACAACAAAATATGAATCCAGCATAATATAGAGGGTTTGTTCTACAATTCTTCTGTATGTATGAAATTTTTCATAATAAAATGTTGGGGGGAAAGCTATTCATCTCAGTCCATATTGTCTATAAGTAAATGCAAAGGAAACAGTCTTTATTGGTACCACAAAATGTTTTTTGCAGTGATTGCTTCTGGGGAAGGAAAAATTGGGGGGATGAGGAGTGGAAATTTTGCTTTCCCATGTTTTCATTTTTTTATGAGAGTGTATGTGTTACCAGAGGAAATAGACTCATCTGCAGTGTCACAGAAAGGGAATTTCAGGGACATTCATGTAGGAAAAGTTTTAAGCAACGGTGTCAATATTTATTAAAGCAAAATATGATACTATACTCCTGGAGAGACTGAAAGGGGCAGGATAAAGGGTAGCAGCTGCCCTGAGGTCTTTGTTAAACTTTCTTATATTTCCTAGGGTTTGGGAAAAAGAGGACTTTATTTCTTCTTTTTTTAATTGAATTTATCAGGGTGACTCTGGTTAACAACATTAAACAAGTTTCAGGGGCACAATTCCACATAACTTCATCTGTACACTGTATTGTGTGTTCATTGCCCCAAGTCAACTTTCCTTCTATCACCATTTATCCTTTTCATTCACTCCTCCATCTCCCATTCAGACCCTCTTCTTTGCAATCACCACAATCACCACATTGTTGTCCATGTCTATAATTTTTTTCTCTGTTTTGTTCTTTGATCAATTCCTCAACACCCCCAAACCTAGCCTCCCCCGAAATTTTTTTTCAGCATTCTCTCTTTGTGTCTGTTTCTTTTTGGTTTTTAGCTCATCTGGTTCATGGGCCATTTGATGATGTTTATAACATCATTTGCTGGCCATACAAAATTATCAACTTAAAAATTAGCCTCCTACATTTGGACAGACATTTAATTCACTCACCCTTAGTGCCTTGGCAAGGCCAGATCAAATTATTTCACAGGCCTTATACGGCCCTTGGGCTAGACTTTCCCCACCCCTGACCTAGTTAATTAGATTCTATATATGAATGAAAGCATATGATACTTGTCTTTCTCTGACTGGTATATTTCACTTAATATAATACCTTTTAGGTATATCCACACTATGACTAAAGGTAAGAATTTCCTTTTTTTTTTTTTATAAATGCGGAGTAGTAGTATACCATTGTGTAAATGTACCACAGATTTTTTATCCACTCATCTACCAATGGTTCATTTGGACTGCTTCCAAATCTTGGCTATTGTAAATAATGCTGCAATGAACATAGAAGTTCATATATTATTTCCAATTAGTGTTTTGGGTTTCTTCAGATATATTCCCAGAAATAGAATATATCTGAAAAAATAGAATAGAATAGAATATATATACCATTTTAATTTTTTGAGGAAACTCCATACTTTTTCCCACAGTGTCTGCACCAATCTGCATTCCCACCAGGAGTGCATGAGTGTTCCATTTTCTTCACATCCTTGCCAACACTGGTTGTTGATTTATTGATAATAGTCATTCTGACAGGTATAAGGTTTTAAATTACATTTCTCTGTTGACTAGTGATGTTCATAATATTTTCATATATCTATTGGCCATCTGTATGTGTTCTGCAGAGAAGTGTCTATTCAGGTCCTTTACCTTTTTTTAATTAGGTTGTTTGTTGGTGGGGTGTTTTTTTTTTTTGTATTGAGTAGAATATGTTATTCATAAATTACATATATTAACCTTTTATCACACGTATCATTGGCAAATGTGTTCTCCTATTCCGTGGGTTGCTTTTTCATTTTGTTGATGGTTTCTTTTGCTTTGAAAAAATTTAGTTTGCTGTTGGCACATTATTTATTTTTTGTTTCCCTTGCTGGAAGATATATCAGAGAAAATATTGCTATGAGAGATGCCCAATATTTTACTCCTATGTGTTCTAGGATTCTTATGATTTTGAGTCTTACATTTAAGTCTTTAATCCATGTTTTAGTTTATTCATTTGTATGATGTAAGAAGGCAGTCTAATTTTATTTTTGCATGTATCTGTCCAATTTTTCCAACATTGTTTATTTAATAGACTATCTTTAACCCTATTGTATCTTTTCACCTACTTTGTCAAATATTAATTGATCTTAAAGGCTTGGATTTATTTTTTTGGCTCTTTATTCTGTTTCATAGATCTAGATGTCTATTTTAATGCCAGTACCATGCTGTTTTGATTACTATGACCTTGTAGTATAGTTTGTTATCAGGTACTATGATTCCTCTAAGTTATTTTTGAAGATTGTTGTGGCTTTCTGAGGTCTTCTGTGGTTCTATATAAACTTTTGGAATATTTTTTATAATTCTGAGAAGTGTGCCATTGATATCTTCATGGGAATTGCATTGAATCTATAGGTTGCTTTGCTAATATGATAAATTAATGAGGTTATTTGTTACTATCCATGAACATGATATGCTTCCTCTTATTTGAATCTTCTTCAATTCCTTTCTACAATGTCTTATAATTTTCTGAGTACAAATCATTTACATCCTTGGTTAAACTTAGTCCCAGGTATATTTTTGAAACAATTGTGAATGGGATTGTTAGTTTTCTTTTCTTATAGTCCATTATTGGTGTATAAAAATGTAAGTGATTTCTGGATATTTATTTTTTATCTTATTACTTTACTGAATTCATTTATCAGTTCTGGTAGTTTTTTGGTGGAATCTTTATGGTTCTCTATATACAGTATCATGTCATCTGAAAATAATAACAGTTTTACTTCTTCTGTTCCAATTTGGATGCATTTTATTTTTTTCTTCTTGCCTGATTGCTGTGGCAATGACTTCCAGTACTCTGTTGAATAAGAATGGTGAAGGTAGGCATTTCTGTATTTTTCCTGACCTTAAGGCAATTGTAGTTTGTGCCCATTAAGCATGATGTTGGCTATGATATTGTCAGATATGGCCTTTATTTTGTTGATGTAAGGGACTGGTTAGGGGATGATCAGGCTGGCAGGAAGAAGTGGTTAAGGGCAATCAGGAAGGCAGCAGGTGAGCAGTTGGGAGCCAGCAGTCCTGGATTGTGAGAGGGATGTCTGCCCATTTAGGCTGGATCCTACTGGACTCAGGCCTAAATGAGCAGTCATACATCCCTCAATTTGTGCATGGGGGTGTGTGTCCCTCAGCCCAGCCTGCACCCTATTCAATCTGGGACCCCTTGAGGGATGTATGACTGCTCATTTAGGCCTGAGTCCAGTAAGATCCAGCCTAAATGGGCAGACATCCCTCTCATAATCCAGGACTGCTGGCTCCCAACTGCTCACCTGCTGCCTTCCTGATTGCCCTTAACCGCTTCTTCCTGCCAGCCTGATCACCCCTAACCAGTCCCCTACCAGCCTGATTGAGGCCTAACAACTCCCCTGCCAGTCTGTTTGCCCCTAACTGCTCTCCCAAGCAGGTGTGGTCACCCTTAACTACCCTCCCTTGCAGGCCCGGTCCCCACCAACTGCTAGCCCCTGCAGGCCTGATCACCCACAATTGCCCTCCCCTGCTGGCCATCTTGTGGTGGTCATCTTGTGTCCACATGGGAGTAGCCATCTTGTGTGTTGGAGTGATGGCAATTTTGCATAATACTCTTTTATTAGATAGGATAGAATCCTTGTGCACAGGTGGGGCCTGGCTAGTTTGCCATGAAAAGTATCCAGGATCAGGGTGGGGGTTCCCTTGGGGCATGGAACAGTCTGGGCAAGGGGCCTATGGTGGTTTGCAAGTTGGCCATGCCCCCTGGTGACCCAAGCAGAGGCCCTGACATATGGATTTTATTTATCTTTTATAACTGAAACTTTGTAGCCTTGAGCAGAGTCAAGACTCCTGCTTGCTCTGTGGCCTCAGACATTTTTGTTGGGGATTTATTTATCTTCTATAATTGAAACTTTGTAGCCTTGAATGGAGACCTGGGCCAGCCAGAGTGTGTGGAAAGCTCCTCCATTGCCAGGGGCAACCCAGGCCTCCTGTTTGCTCTGTGGCTGCAGCCATCTTGATTGGGTTAATTTGCATATTTCTCCTGATTGGCTGATGGGCACGGCTTGTGAGTGTAGAGGAGTGATGGTTAATTTGCATGTTGCTCTTTTATTACATAGGATTGTAATTGTAATACCAGTTTGGTCCTAGTAGATGGTGCATATAACATTCGCCTACTCTTTCACCTACTCTTGGATTCTCTTCCCCACAGATGAAATTTTATTGCAGAGTCCTTACATAAATTTTCTTTAAACCTAAATTTCAGATATTCTCTAGAGGCATCACAGGAGCCAATAGCCTTCAGAAACTGTAACCAGATCTGGATTTATTAGTCATGCTGAATGATATAAGAGCCTCATACATTTCATCCTCTTTCCCTTCAATGAACTAATTTTCTTCAAATGGATTTATGGTGGGTGAATCAAAATAGTGGTTTTCTAGCTTCAGGTGGCCAAGAGAAAGGCTTATTAGTTGTTATTACCTTTTCCTGCCTATTTAATCTTGAAAAACTTTGTCTTGAATTTCCCAGTACCTTCTCAAGGTACTATATACCAGTTTGAAAAAAAATAAAAACAAACTAAACATCTTTCTGTTGGTACTTGTCAGGGAGAGATTGTAGTCATGAAAAGGAGAAAATGGGTGAAATTGCAGGACAGAAAATTTAGGATCAGCAACATATGAAACTTCCTGGCAGTGAAGTCTATTGTTTGTGGAGTTGGAAAAAATGTTAGAGGTACTATCCCTAGAGATAGTAGCTGATGTCTAGGGATGAAAAACAAGATACAAATAGAACTCAAAACAAACTATTTTGGATATCCATTAATCCATTTGTTTCACGAGATCTTTTTTTATTTCAAATATATGACTAGTCCATAAGATCATCAAGAAAATTGAGCTTAGTACTTTGGACTCAAGTTGCTCACCTTAGAAGAATATATACTACACACTTAAAATTATCCTATCTAATAAAGAATGAATATGCAAATTGACCTTCCCACCATCACAAAGATGGTGGTACCTACAATGGAGGCAAGTTTTCCATAACACAAGATGACTGCGCCCTCAGCAGAGGTGGGGTTTCCATAACACAAAATGGCTCCACCCACAATGGAGTCCGAGTTGAGTTCCCATAACAAGCCTTAAGGAGCAATCAGCAGGGACCTGAGGCTGCATGGTGTTGGGCTGGGGCAAGGGACCTGACCCTGCCCCACCCCACCCAGTGGGGCATGACAAGGGACTTCAGGCTGCTCCCCCTGCCCCAGGCCAGGGGACCTTAGGTCACACACTCCCACCCTGGCACTGGAGAACTGAGGATGCAGCCCCTACCCAGTGCTGGGCTGGGGGACCCCAGCATAGCAGTGACTCATGGGGGACCTGAAGCTGTACCCACCATCAGCTGGGATTTGCTATGGGTCCTGAGGCTGCACCCCCCACCCTGAGGGGCTTGATGGGGCACCTGAAGCTGTGCCCCCTGCCAAATAGGGCTTAATGGGGGACCTCCAGGCATGCTTTCCAGCCCAAGCTGGGGAAGACCTCAGGCTGAATCTCCCGCCCCAGCGCCAGGCCAGGGGACCTCAGATCACAACCCCTGCCTGGTAAGGCTTGATAGGGGACCTCAAGGTTTGCCCCCCATCCCAGTGCCGTGTCAGGGACCTCAGGCCATGCTGGCACTGGGCTGGGGGACCTGAAGGTGCATTGGGGGACCTTAGGCTGTTGCCCTGCCCAGCACCAGGCTGGGGGACCAGAGGCTACACCTCGCTGCCCAACAGGGCTTGACAGGGAACCTGAAGCTGCACCCTTCATCCAATGGGGCTTGATGGGGATGGGGCCAGCCAGGTCTGGATCTCTCCCAAGGAGGGTGGGGTCAGCTGGGTCTGGGTCTCATGCAATTTTGAGGCACTGCAGGTGGGCAGTGATTTGACTCTGGGTCCAATGGCATACCCCAGACTCTAACAGGTGGAAGATTTTCATATACATTTTACTAATTTTCTTTCATCTCTGACACTTCCATTATAGAGGAAGGGCAAATAGCAATATTAAAATATTTTCTCTAATTAATCCCCTTTCAATGTACACAAATTTCATGCACTGGGTCACTAGTCTTTGTAATAAAACTCCTCAGAAACACAGAATTTTGTCAGGTTAGAACTAGAAGTTATCTATCTAGGTGTATAGTCTACCCTGTCATTCACTGGATAAGGAAACTAAAGCTTAAAAGAAGGAAAGGACTTTCTCATTGGAAGGCTGACAACTGGCAGAGCTGAACCCAAGGCCCGGTATGTCAGTTTGCTTTTCTGACTTACCAAATCATACCATGGTCACATATTTGTACAATGAATGGGAAATACGTATTTTTTTTCTATTTGTGAGATTTACAGAAATTGAAACTATGGTGAAAAACAATAAACAGTAAGGGAACCACAATCTCTGCAAACACATTCTTCATTAGAGTTTGAATAATAATTCCCCTTCTCTTTATCCCAAGGCCCTATTGACAGTTGATTGCTGAGAGGTTTTCTGTTTTGTTTTGTTTTAAACACAATCTTGCTTTGCTTTATTTCATCCTTGATTGCATTCTGCTTTTTTCCAGCAGGCAATTTTTAACTGCCACAATTTGTTAGCTTCCCTGCTGTTCTATGGCTGCCATTGTGACTGATTAATTTAATTAATACAACAATGCTTTTAAGCAGGACTAACTCATCTCTTTGGTGCATTTTTTTTAAAATCTGTAATACACACCACAGAGACAGAGTATTTGCAGGAGGAGATGCCAGATGGGAAGAGAACTATATAAGGTTCCTTTCTTCTTTTTAAATATATTTTATTGACTTCAGATGGAAAAGGGGAGAGAGAGAGAGATAGAAACATCAATAATGAGAAACAATAATTGGTCAGCCCTCTCCTGCGAATCAAGCCCTCAACCCAGGCATGTGACCTTAATCAGAATCGAACCCAGGACCCTTCATTCCATAGGCTGACACTCTACCCACTGAGCCAAACTGACTAGGGCAAGGTCTTTTTCTTGTATTTCTTTTTTTTTAATTTCTTTTTTTTTTATTGATTTCAGAGAGGAAGGAAGAGAGAGAGAGAGAGAGAGAGAGAGAGAGAGAGAGAGAGAGAGAGAGAGAATCATCATTGCAGGCTCCTGCATGCCCCTCAATCAGGATAAAGCTCCCAACTGGGGCATAGACCCTGACTGGGAGTCAAACCTTGACTTCCTGACTCATAGGTTGAAGCTCAACCACTGAACAACATTGGCTGTGCTGCTTGTATTTCATTATGTAAAATGTTCAAGACCGCCCAGTTCCTTAAAGAACCCAGCTAAGGTGTTCATCTATACCAGTGGTTGGCAAACGCATTAGTCAACTGTTGACTAATGAGTTTGCCGACCACTGAGCAACACAATCATTATCATATTGTTTTGCACATGCTTTGCTTGTCCTGACACTTGAAAATATGCCTTCCAATGTACATTTTCTTAAATTAAGAAGAGAATAAAAGAGCACTAACATTTATTTCACATCTACTAAGTGTCAAGGTATATCCTAGTAGTCCTTTTATCATCAAATTAAGTGTCAATTTATCATTTACAATGATAAATCCTTTGCTGCTCAGGAAAGCTTTTTAACTAGGATGTAATGTTCCCAGGAAAGCTTTTTAACTAGGATGTAATGTACCCTGAAATCATGTTTCTGTTTCAATCTCTGACTTCTATCCATGCAAGATAAGAAACCCAACTAAAAGGTTAGCAAAGGAAATGAGATAAAAAGGTCAAGATTTAGAAATGAGAGCACTAACACATGCCCCCACCACCACCCAAGTATGTGGATGTATATGAGAATAAATTTATTATTGTTTTCTAAAAATTTTGTAGACTTTTCAGAGATATGATATGTTAGAAAATACTAGGCTAAAACACAACTAGCATTAGTCACAACTCTGTCGCTGAGTAGATTAATGAGGTTCAATGAGGTTCTTCCTTTCTCTGGGACTCATTTTCCCCATACAAAAAACTGCTTTGCAGAATTGTTTATGAGCCAAAAGGAATAGTCTGTGAAGTTATAAATGGGAGAAAAGCTATGGAGATAGCAGCTCTCTGAGCTTCCTACCTCTGCATCACTTTAGATGGTGGGTTCCCAAAAAGTATTTTATGTTAACAAGGATTTATATGCTTATAATAGTTTGATAATAATTTGATTGAAAAATATATTAAAACCTTTCTGATTATGAGTCATGTGGGTCTGGAATTTTAAAAATCCAGCTGTTGAAGGAGTGGGGAGAGAAAATGGTGACCGAATAGGCTGATGTATCACACACCCCCTACCAGGGCCAGACTGGAAAAGTAACTAAATCATAGAACATCCACCTAGAATTAACAAATTAGACACAGATGAGGACACAATAAGAAAGGGCAGAGAATGCCTGAAGAATGATAGGAATGGGGATCTGGAGAGGAATGCCTGACCCCGAGGCCAAGAAGGTGAGGTGGAGGCTGCATTTCACCAAAGCCACATCCCATGGTGACAGACACAATGCCCAATTATGAAAAGGAAAACCTACAGGGCTGATGGCACCAAGGAAATCTAAAGCTGGGACCACAGCTGCAGGGGGTTTGAGGGGGTTTCACCACGAAAGATGGCTTGAAAAGCAGCCTGAGTGTCTGAATTCTGCGGGAGAGAAATATACAGTTTTGTGTTTTGTTTGTTTGTTTGTATTTTGCTTTTGTTTTGTCTTTGTTTTTATTTGCTAAACCCAGAATATAGGATTTTTCAATTGCAAAAACTCTCCTTCGGCTTCAGTGCAGGGAGAGGCATGGATTTGTGGAGCCTGAGGAAAGGCTGGGGAGGGAGGCAGAACAGCAAGACATGGCCAGGACTTTTCATAACCCTCTAAACCAGTGGTTCTCAACCTTTCTAATGCCACTACCTTTTAATATAGTTCCTCATGTTGTGGTGACCTCCAACCATAAAATTATTTTTGTTGCTACTTCATAACTAATTTTGCTACTCTTAATGATCGTAATGTAAATATCTATGTTTTCTGATATTTACATTACAATTCATTAATAGTAGCTAAAATACAGTTATGAAGTAGCAACAAAAATAATTTTATGGTTGGGGGTCACCACAACATGAACAACTGTATTAAAGAGTCACGACATTAGAAAGGTTGAGAACCACTGCAACCCAAGTGGCCATTTCTCCCCAGAAGAACTATTGGAAAAAAAGAGAAACAACACAATAGCCTCAATGGGGAGACAACACAATAGCCTCAATGTAGGGGATACAGCCTGCCATACCTTGCCTGCATTTTGAGCTATACAAAGGAAACAAAGGCTCTGAATATCCCCCAAAGAGCCCTCAGTGGCTAGATTGAAAGAGGGGATGGTCCACCCCACTATTCTTGGAATCAGATTGATAAAAACTCCAGATTGCCAACCAGCCCCACTGGTCTCCATACAAGGATCTCTGACCAATCAAGGCCAGAGTTATATTTTGGACCACTCGCAGAGGAGTGCCTCTGGGAAAACACATCTATCTGATCCCTGGATATTGAAACATCAGCCCCACCTAAAGCCCTGACAGAAATGGATGTTTGAGTTAGAGTGACAGCTGAAAAAGAGGCAATGCAGGCAAATTGGTCCCACCTGCTTTCAGCCAAGGCCTTTGAAGACAGACACAAGCAGGGAGTGGTGGATCCCTTGGAGCTTCAACACGGTGCTAGACACCAAAGACAGTGCCTGACAGCAGTCATTACCTAACTACCTAAGAGCGGGCCCGGAATTGGCAATCAAAATAGAAGAGTGGAGATCCAAATAGCCCACATGGGGCATTAAAATTCAGTTGAAGCAAATGACACTATACATTTTTACTTTTTTATTAAAAAAATAATTTTTTAGTATTATTCTTATTTTAATGTTTAGTGTTATTCTATTTTATTTTTGTCACCCTTTTATTCTTCACATCTCCCTTTTTTATACTTTTCCTCTTCTTTTCCTGCTTTAGCTTTTCACTCTTTTATTTTTTACCCCTTGTTAAAAAATGATGTTATTTATCTGCTTTATTGATGTGTTGTTATTATTGTACTCTCTGTTGGGTTATTCATACCCAATTTACTCTTCCCTGTTCCTACTCCATTTCCCTTTCTTCACTACTCAATTTCTTCTTCTTCCCCCATCTCCTTGCTTGCTGTTTTTGGCTCCTAATTTTTTAATTAGTTTCACTTCCTAAATTCAAGCATATCTGCTCTCTCCTCTATTCTCCTTTTTAAAATAAATAAATAAATAAATAAATAAATAAATAAATAAATAGGTTTTTTTCTTCTTATTCACTCATTCTTTTTCTCCCTCCTCTATAATAAATAAATGTGGTCCTTCCCCCTATTCATCCAATTTCTTAACCTGATTTTCTGTATTTAAACTCAGCCTCCACAGATTCTGTCCCCATTTTTTCTAGGTGTCCTTTTGTTTGTTTGCTTGTGGGTGTTTTGTGTGTGTGTGTGTGTGTGTGTGTGTGTGTGTGTGTGTGTGTTGTTTCCCCATATTCTTTCTCTTTTTCTTTTCTTGCTATCATTTTTGCTCTCCTTTCTCACTCCTAATTCTCTTTTCTCTAGTGATCACTTCTATTGGGGTTATAGGTGTCTTGTGTACATTAATGTTCTGTTCCTTTTATGCCATGTCTTGTGTTGTATTTTGTGTTGTTCTGTCAGCACCTCTACAATGGTTGGCACAATTTGGTAGAGAGTGAGCCATATGACCATATACCCTGAGAGGAAATTTAATCTAAGAATGGGACAATAAAATTTAAGACCTAACTATATTAGGAGAACACAAATATCTCAAGTAAGGGGAATACCTAGAATAGCCAGCCAAGAAGATCTGAGAGACTGAATTACTGGGTCCCATAAAACATCTACCACATAAGACAATCTAAAAAATCTGGTGGACATAGTGGTTTGATATAATACATAGAAACAATCACAAAGAAACAGCAAAAAATACACAAAGAAACAACACCATATGAATAAAAGAATAATCACTAGAAAAGGAAATAAATTAAATGGAGGCAAGCAATTTGTCAGAGAAAGAATTCAGAATGATAGTTATAAGGATGCTGAAAAGGTTGGATGAGAAATTCATCAACATGTGTAAGAATCAAGGGGAAATGAAAAATGACATAGGTACAATAATAACACAATGGAAGGTTGCAACAGTAGACTAGAAAAAGCTGAAGACTAAATCAGTGAGTTAGGAGCCTAGGTACAAAAAACACCCAAGCAGAGCAGCAACTGGAAAAAAAAACTTAAAAAGCACCAGGAGAGTTTACACTATCAAAGGATTTCTCAACAGAAATAACATCAAGCATAAGGGAATGGAATAAAATATACAAAGTGATGCAAAGCAAGTGAATGAATCCAAGAATACCTATATAGCAAGGCTACCATTAAAAATAGAAGGGAAAATCAGGAGATTTGTAGGGGAAAAAAAGGCTAAAGGAATTTATTACTACCAAGCCAGTAATGCAAGAAATGCTAAAGAGACTGCTGAGATAAGAAAAAAATAGAAACAGAAAAAGGAACACATTCATTAAGAATAAAAATAGTGATAAACAAATACCTATCCTATATCATATAAGGCTGATATGCAAATTGTCCCCTCAGGTATTGGACTGGGAGACTGGGAGTTTGATCACTCACTATGACATGCGCTGACCACCAGGGGACAGTGTGAAACATGGTGGGCAACTGGTGGTGGCAGGACACTGAAGGAGGGAAGGAGGAAGCAGGGAGGCTAGGAGGCAGGGAACTTGACTGGCACTGATCGCCAGTCAGATCTAGGGACTCTACCTGTGCAAGAATTTCATACACCAGGCCTTTAGCTTAAGTGACTGCTACAACTGAACAACTAGAATGACTGGAACAACCAGTTGCTATTATGTGCACTGACCAACAGGGGGAAGATGTTCAGTGCAGGAGCTAGACCTGGTAACCAGTGTGCTCCCATAGCCAACCTCCCCCTGCTGGCCAGCATCCCACTCTCCCTCACTGCAGCAAGTAAGTCCCAGTTGCCCCATCAGGACTGAACTTGGGCTAGAATGGGGAACTGGGGGTGAGTGGTGGTGGATGAGGCCCCTTTCTTATGAGGGCCAAAAGCTGACTCTCTCCTTGGGGCCAGTGGGCACCTTCCTGCAGTCCCTCCTCCCAGCTGGCAAACCTCCCATAGTCTCTTCTCATGTCCCTTCCCCCAGCCAGCAGGCCCCATCTTTGCCCATCCCCCAGCCAGCAGGCCCTGGTGGCAGTGTGGTGGCATGGGAAGAAGGAGGGGGAGGTGGAGAACCACACACTGAAAGGGTGCCAATGATAACAGTGGCAGTGTCCAGCATTCATTCCTTCCACATGTAGCCCAGTTACCATCACCTCCTCTCCGAATTTCACCAAAGCCTTTGGATCCCAATCGGCCTGGTCTCAATCCTAAGGATGCTATGCATGCACAAATTTCATGCACCAGGCCTCTAGTAAATAATAACCTTAAATATAAATAGATTAAATGTTCCAATCAAAAGACACAGTAGCAGAATGGATAAGAAAACATGATTGATATATATGGGGTCAATAAGAGACCTACCTCCAAACAAAACACTCACACAGATTGAAAGTGACCAGATGAGAAAACACTTTTTCAGGCAAATGGAAATAAAAAGAAGAAGAAGAAGAAGAAGAAGAAGAAGAAGAAGAAGAAGAAAGTTGGGGTAGCAATACTTATACCTGACAAAACTTACATCAAAGGGAAGGCCATAATAAAAGATAAGGAGGGCTACTTTATAATACTAAGGGGAACAATTTAACAAGAGGATATAACTCTGGTAAATATATATGCACCAGATACAGGAATATTAAAAAAAAAACTTCTAGAAGATATCAAGAGAGAGATCAACAGCAATATAATCATAGTAGGGGACTTTAAATTTCCACTGACACCACTGGATAAGTCATCTAGACAAAAAATCAGCAAAGAAACAGAAATCCTAAATAAATCACTAAATCAGGTGGACTTAATTGACATCTCCAGAACATTTTACCCCAAAGCTACAGAATATACATTCTTCTCAATTACACATGGGGCATTTTCAGAGATAGACCATATATTAGGACATAGGCTAAGTCTCTACAAATTCAAGAAGATTGAAATCATATCAAGCATCTTCTTGGATCACAATGACATAAAATTAGATATCAACTACAATAAAAACAATGAAAAAAATCAAACACTTGGAGGCTAAATAGCAAGCTATTACACAATGATTGGGTTACTAAAGACATCAAAGAATAAATACAGCTCAGTAGATAGAGTGTCGGCTTGTGGACTGAAGGGTCCCAGGTTTGATTCTGGTCAAGGGAATGTACCATGGTTGTGGGCACATCCCCAGTAGTGGGTGTGCAGGAGGCAGCTGATCGATGTCTCTCTCTCATCGATGTTTCTAACTCTATCCCTCTCCCTTCCTCTCTGTAAAAAATCAATAAAATTTATTAAAAAAAGAAGAAATACAAAACACCTGAGAAAGAAATGAGAATGAAAACACAACAATCCAAAACCTATGGGACACAGTGAAAGCAGTCTTAAGAGGAAAGTTCATAGCTTTATAGGCTTACCTAAAAAGAAAAAAAGAAAAGAAAAGAAAAAAAATGGTAATAAACTACCTAACACTGCAACTTAAAAAATTATAAAGAGAGTAACAAGAAGAGCCCACAGTAAGCAGAAGGAAAGAAATAATAAAGATCAGAGTGGAAATAAATGACATACAGACCGAAAAATACAATACAAAATATTAATAAAACCCAGAGCTGGTGCTTTGAAATAATAAACAAGATAGATGAATCTCCAGGAAGGCTCACTAAGAAACAACTAGAGAGGACCAAAATAAACAATCAGAAAGGAAAGAAGTGAAGTAACAACTGACCCCACAGACATACAAAGGATTATAAAATAAATACCGCCAACAACTCTACTCCAACAAACTAGACAACTTTGATGAAATTGACATATTCCTAGAAAGCTTCCAAAATTCAATCAGGAAAAATCTAAACATCTGAATAGGTTGATTACTATTATGAAATTGAAACAATAATCAAAAACCTTCCAGCAAACAAATGCCCTGGACCAGACAGCTTCACAGAGGAGTTTTACCAAGTATCCAAAGATGAATTAAAACCTATCCCTCTTAGACTAAAACAGGCATATTTTTGTGCAAAAAAATAAAATTTAAAGTTATCAAGATTGCATTAAAATTTTACAAAAGTCTCCATTAGTCAAAAAAAGGGGGGGGATAGTAGGATAATATCATGTAAGGAAAAATATCCTGTAAGTAAATTACATCTAGAAAATTTTTACTTTAGAAAGTTAATTTTTATTTGTAATACTAACAGCAAGACACCCATGAAAAACACACATGGTGTCAAAATAAGCCAAAGGAAAATCAGGAAGGCAAAAATAAAAAGGACCCCAAGTCAACTTTATAGAAGACTCCTTTATTAAATTTTGGTCGAGAATATGTTTATATACTTTTAGAAAACAACTCCAAGACCAAGTGGACTCCAGCAACAGAGAGGAACTGACAGGTCTGCTCCAACCACGAAGACAAGAGGAGAAACAGTCCAGAAATGGAAGGCATTGACAATGCCTTGCCTTACTAGCGGTCAGCAGCTGTGCGTCACTACAGGATGCCTAGGACCAAACCAGACCCAGATACCATTGCTGACATGCACACATAAGGAACTGTTTGACATTGAAACTGGGACTCATAACTATTGAACATTGAAATTGGGACTCAAACATTTTTTGTTCTTATAAGTTTATTTCTAGCCTACAGAGGCAAGATGTTTTTAAAGAAAAGAATAGGGCGTGGGGGGTGGGAGTGGGGAACAGATACAGAGGCAAAGAAGCAATGAACAGACTGCCATGCTACACTGGGAAGGCAGGGGAGGGGCCTGTAAGAGATCATTAAAAAATGGTCTTGTATGCATTTATGTAAGCATAGCCAATGGATACAGGACACTGGGGGAAGGAGGACGGTGAGGGCATGTACTAGGAGGTGGGGAAGGCCGGGGGAAGGTTAATAGGGAAAAAAAGGAGACATATGTACTACTATTTGTAATACTTGAAAGAAAGAGAGGAAAAAAATAAAGAAAAAAAGAAAGAAGGAAAGAAAGAAAGACAGAAAGAAAGAGAATACAAATGAACCAAAAGATTAATGTTAAGTAGAAAAATGTAGAGTTGATAAAAGTGGATGTTCAGAATATTTTCCTCTATATTTCCATAAAAAAATTCAAGAGGAAGGCATACTTCCAAGCTGTTTCTGTAAATCCAGCTTTACCCTAATCCCAAAACCAAATAAAGACACTACAAAGAAATAAAAATACAGGCCAATATTCATGATGAACATAGACTTGCAAATCACATCCAGCAATACATTTAAAGGATCATACTCCATTACCAAGTGGGATTTATTCCAGGGATGCAAGGCTGGTACCATATCTGCAAATCAATAAACATGATACATCACATAAAAAATTGAAAGACAAAAATGACATGATCATATCAATTAGTGCAGAACAAGCACTTACATCCTTTTTGGTAAAAACTCTCAGCAAAGTGGGAATAAAGATATAATACCTTAACATAATAAAAAACTAATATGATGAACCAACAGCCAACATCATACTCAATGGGCAAATACTAAAACCATTTCCCCTAAGAACAGGAATATGACAGAGATGCTCACTTTCACCACTCCTATTCGACATAATATTGGAAATGCTAACCATAGCAATCAAGCAAAAAGAAGGTATCCAAATTGAAAAAGAAGAATGAAAACTGTCATTATTTACAGAGACATGATATTATATATGGAAAACCCTAAAAACTCCATAAAAAATACAAGCTACTAGATTTAATAAATTAATTTAGCAATGTGGAAGGTTACAAAATTAACACACAGAAATTTATGTAATTTTCAATAATGAACTCACAGAAAAAGCAACAAAAATAACAATCCCATTTAACACTGCAACAAAAAACATTATGATACTTAGGAATATATTTAACTAGCAAAATAAAAGAGCTGATTGCAGAAAACTACAGGACATTGAAAAAGGAGATAGAGGAAGATATAAACAGGTGAAAGAATATACCATGTTAATAGATTGGTAGAATCAATATCATTAAAATGTCCACACTACCCAAAGCAATTTATAGAACCAATGCTATCCCAATTAAAATACTAATGGAATCTTAACAGGCTTGCCTCAGTGGTAGAGCATTGGCCTCTAGACTGAGGGTCCCAGCTTCAGTTCCAGTCAAGGACACACGCCCGAGTTGAGAGCTTGATTCCCAGTAGGCGGCATGCAGAAGGCAGGGGATCAATAGTTCTCTCTCATCATTGATGTTTCTCTCATTACCTTCCTCTCACTTCCTCTCTGAATCAATAAAAATGCATTTAAAAAATACCAATGCAATATTTCACAGACCTAAACAATCTAAAAATTTATATGGAATTTAAAAAGACCCCAAATACCCACAGCAATCCTGACAATGAAGTACAGAGTTGGAGGCATTACAATACCAGATATCAAGCTGTTTTACAAAGACATTGTTCTCTAAACTGCCTGGTATTTGCACAAGAGCAGACATATAGACAAATGGAATAGAACAGAGAATGCAGAAATCAACCCAAGCCATTATGCTCCATTAATATTTGACAAAGGACGCAAGAGCATACAATGGAGTCAAGACAGTCTTCAATAAGTGTTGTTGGGAAAATTGGAAAGATACATACAAAAAAAAGAAATTTGAACACCAACTTACACCATGTATTAAACTCAAAATGGATAAATGATTTAAACATAAGATGCTAAAACCATAAAAATCTTAGTAGAATCTATAAGCAGCAAAATATTAGACATATGTTACAGTAATATCTTTACTGATGCAGCTCTTAGGAGAATGGAAACTAAGGAGAAAATAAACAAATGGGACTACATCAAAATAAAAAAGCTTCTTCACAGCAAAATAAACCATCGAAAATACAAAAAGAGAGCCCCCTGCATGTGAAAATGTATTTGCCAATGCTAACTCTGATAAGGGTTTAATCTCCAAAATTTATAGGTAACTCATATAACTACCAAAAGGAAGATAAACAATCTAATTTTTAAAATGGAAAAAGGACCTAGACACTTTTGAAAGTGCACATACAGAACGCCAAGAGACATATGAAAATATGCTCAAAGTCACTAATCATCGAGGGATGCAAATCAAAATGACCATCTCACACCTGGCAGAGTTGCTATCATCAACAAATCAACAAATGACAAGTGCTGGCAAAGATGCGGAGAAAAAGGAACCCTCATGCACTGCTAGTGGGAATGGAGACTGGTGCAGCCAGAGTGTAAAACAGTATGGAGTTTCCTCAAAAAATTAAAAACGGAACTCCCATTTGAACTAGTAATCCCACTTCTAGGAATATATGCCAAGAAATCAGAAACACCAATTAGAAAGAAAATATGTACCCCCTATGTCCTTAGCAGTACAATTTATAATAGCTAAGATTTTAATACACTTAGCATATGAGTGTATTAAAAACCCATTGTATATCTATACTGTGGAATACTATGCTGCTGTAAAAAAGAAAGAACTCTTATCATTTGCAACAGCTTGAATGGACCTGGAGAGCATTATGCTAAGTGAAATAAGCCAGTCAGAAAAATAAAGATCACATGATCACACTTATTTGTGGAATATAATGAACCACATAAACTGATGAACACCAATAGATCCAAAAATATAGAAGTATCAAAGAGACTATCAAACTTTATAGGGAAGGCAGAGGATGATGGAGAAGGTAAGAGATCAACCAAAGGACTTGTATCTATACATATGAGCATGACCAATAGACACAGACAATAGGGTGGTGGAGGCATTCCTGAGTGGGGGAATGAGTGGGGAGAAGTCAATGAGGGGAAAAGGAGACATATGTAAAACTTTCAAGAATCTCTCTCTCTCTCTCCATATATATAATGCTAAGCAACCATCCAACCCACCAACCAGCCAGTAGGTATGATGTGCATTGACCACCAAGGTAAGATGCTCAATACAGGAGCTGCTGAGTTGCAGTGACTTGGCTGTGGGAGTTCTCAGGTGACACACCCTGGAACCAGAGAGGAGAGGGCATCACCTGAGAACTTCCCTCTCCCAATCCAGGACTCCTCTGGGAATGTCAGAAAGCCAGTTTCTACCCAATCTCTGCAGGCCAGACAGAGGGACCTCACCTGCTGGAGGGACCCCCCTCACTCTGCAGACACCCTTCAAGCTGTGATGCCACCTCAGGTGAGCCTGGCTGGGGAGGGACCATGAGAAGTTGACTAAAGGCTGTGTCTGGCCCACCTTGCCCAGTCCCACCCTGCCACCCAACTTCTAATTAATTTTCTTTCAATGTGCACGGATCTGTGTACCAGGGCACTAATAAAGAATAAAAAATAAAATAAAATAAATAAAAATCCAGCTGTTGGTTGCCCAGCCTTTGGGGCTATAAAAGGGAGCTAAGATTTTAGAATATTTACTTTCACTCCCAATTCCAATTGTTTACACTTTTCTTCTCCTGGAGACCAATTTTACATACAGTTGCCTTACCCCTGTTTGTTTCATAAAAGCATATCCTAAACCATTGTTGTTTATTTCTCTCTTGAGAGAAAACACCTTTATTTTCCTAAAGAATAATCATATGATTTGGGAGATGATATATATATACACATACATATACATGCACACACATACATTAATTAGAGAGGCAAACAAATCCAACCATTTCTTAAATTGTTTCGAGAGAGGTAATAATCTTTCTAGACAGTAAATCCTGGGGTGAGAGAATTCTATCTAAAAAAAAAATGTAATATGCAAATAAACTGTCACTCTGTCACAAAAATGACAGTGCTCATAGCCACAAGATGGCGTCACTCAGTCCCCTAGCCCCTCTGCTGGAGTCTGCGGTCCTGTGAGCCCTGTCAGGGGGAGGGCAGCAGGCGAGTAGTGAGGGCTGGATCCACTCCTTTCAGCCTCTCCATGAGGTTGGATGCTGTGTCCAGGGGCACATGCAAGTGGGTGGGGACTTGATTCTGGGTCTTCCAGCACAGGGGTACTTGATGCTGTGTCCCCTTTGGCGCCAGCCCAGACTCTGACAGCAGATAGGAGAAAATCTCACTCCCACAGAATCAGCCAGAATCAGCTGTTGGTCAGACAGTTCTCAGCAGCCTGACAGCCAGGACTCTCATTCACCTGAATCTCAGACCCTGACAGCAGGGAGGTGGGTCTATGTCTAAAGAACAACCATTTTTAAAAATATATATTTTTATTGATTTTTTTACCGAGAGGAAGGGAGAGGGATAGAGAATTAAAAACGTCAATGAGAGAGAAACATCAATGAGCTTCTTCCTGCACACCCCTTACTGGGGATGTGCCTGCAACCAAGGTACATGCCTTTGACCTGAATAGAACCTAGAACCCTTCAGTCCGCAGGCTGATGCTCTGTCCATTGAGCCAAACTAGTTAGGGTAAGAGAGCAACTATTTATAAAATGTAGCTCTGCAATTGAAAGAAGCCAGCATTACCAACAGAAAATGTCTAAAGGCCAACATGCCTCTGAACTTGAAAGAAGGTGGCAACATTGACAGAATATGTCTAAAGAACAGTCATCAACAAATACTACTGGTAGGAACTGCCTTCTCAGTGAAAATGGAGTACATGAGGATGCAATTCTCAAACATAGGTGTGGTGGAATGACTTCGATGCCAATTTTACTTATCACTAAATTTCTCTGATGAAAAACCGTCTAATGGGAAATTTACTCAATGTTGTAGCAAAGGTAAAGTCTGTCCAAATTATATACATTTTCCAGAATACCCGGCATATTTAAAAATATTAATGACAAACAAAGATTCTGACAGTAAAAATTTCATGGAAAATATTCGTTCCATAAATAGTTATTTTGCTTTTGCTTCCATGAGTGCAAATATTGTATCACCATCAGGATATGGGCCATACTGTTTTAGAATACATGGACAATTTTATCATCATACTGGAACTTTACATTCTTTGGATGGTGTTTCTCAGAAGTTTGCTCAACTCTATATTTTGAATACAGCAAAAGTGACAAGTAAAAGATTAGCAATGCCAGAAAACCAGGGCTGCTCAGAAAGATTCATGATCAACATCAACAATCTCATGCATGAAATAAATGAATTACTAAAATCATACAAGATGCTACATGAGGTAGAAAAAGAAGGCCAATCTGAAGCAGCAGCAAAGGTATCACTCCCATTGAAGTAGCAATGGCAATTAAATATGATTGTAATAGAGATCTAGGTAGATATAATTTTCCCCATGTAACTAAGGTTGCTGTCATATTCAGAAGTGAAGATGGAGAATCTCCTTTTGAAAAGGACTTGCTCAGTCATTCTAAAGCAGATGCCAATAATCCAAATGCCCCTAAAATGAAACAAATCAGTATCCTGTTTCTTACATTAGATGAAATGACATGGTGAAAAAGGCTGGGGAAAAGAAATTGCATTAAGACTCAGAGACAACAGTGTAATCAATAATAATACTGGACAAAATGTAAGGACACAAGTCACAAAAATACAGTGTTATGGATTTGATCTCTTTTTGCGGAACACATTCAATCCTATTTTAAATGCAGGAAAATTAGCTCAACAGTTCACTGTGGATTCATATTAAAAAATGGAGGCCAATCAGATAAATGTCATTAAAGCAAACCGATTTAAGTTAAGAGTTGAAAAATACAGTGGTTCGATGGGTTATCTCAAATCTAGATCTAAAAATGACAATGTGCTGATTGGAAAAATTATAATACTTCCATCATTTCCAGAAATAGGCAGCAGCAATATCAGGATGCTATGGCAATTGTAACAAAGTATGGCAATTTCAATTTATTCATAATCATGACATGCAACCCCAAATGGGCAGATATTACAAACAATTTGCAATGCTGGCAAAAAGTTGAAAACAGACCTGACTTGGTTGCCTGAATTTTTAATATTAAGCTGAATGCTCTTTTAAATTATACAGATAAAGTCCATTTATTTGGCAAAGTAATAGCTAAGATTCATGTCATTGAATTTCAGAAACCTGGATTGCCTCACATTCACATATTATTGATATATATATATATATATATATATATATATATATATATATATATATCAATATATCATTGGTATATATATATATATATCAATATATATATTGGCCAGGGAGGGCAGTTGGGAGCCATGAGGCTGGAAGGGGAGGGAAGTTGGGGGCTATGAGACCAGCAGAGGGCAATCAGACCAGCCTGGGGGGCAGTTGGGGGTGAGCAGGCTGGCAGACAGTGGTTAGGGACAATCGGGCAGGCAGGCAGGTAAGCAATTAGGAGCCAGTGATCTTGGATTGTGAGAGGGATGTCCAACTGCCAGTTTAAGCCCGATCCCACAGGGACATCCCCTAAAGGGTCCCAGATTGGAAAGGGTGTAGACCAGCCTTAGTGATATCCCCCCTCCCCTCGTGCAAGGACAGGGGACTCCAGCAGCAGAGCTGACAGGACCTGGGGCAGGGAACTCCAGAGGGGCTGTGGGGACTGGGTGCCACCATCTTGTGGCTATAGGCACCACTATCTTTGTGAAGGAGTGGCAGTTAATTTGCATATTACCATTTTATTAGATAGAATAAGCATAGCACTAGATACCATTTATTAAGCATGTATTATATCCAAAACTCTAATCCTCACTTATAGCTTTCTGAAGTAAACCTGATGTCCATTTTTATTTTTATTTTTTTACAGGAGAGGAAGGGAGAGGGATATATATATATATATATATATATTTTTATATATATATATCTCAGTCAGTGTATGCTTAATTTCTAATTGGTCTTTTTACATATCCTTGAGGGTCTCACTAAATTTATCAGCAGTTTCTAGAAAATTCTTGAAAAACATTAAAACTGTGGTTTTGAACTCTATATCCAGTAGTTTGCTTTCCTTCATTTCTGTCATTTGTGACCTGTTTCTTTGTCTCTGCATTTTGGCTGCTTCCTTGTGTTGATAGAGTGGCTTTGTATGCTAGGTTTCCTATAGGGCCCAGTGTCTCAGCCTCCCCAGTTACCTGAGGTGGACTGTCTTGTTACACCCCTTTGTGGGCTATGTGCATAGTCTTGTTGTAGTCAAGCCTTGATAGTTGTTGATATCACTGGGAGGAATTGACCTCCAGGCCAATTGGCTATGAGAATCAACTGTGTCTATGATGGGAGAACTTCTATGCTAGAGATACCCTTATGGGGCAAGACTTGCTTCAGTGGGGCTTTGCTGCTCATTGAGTCTGCTCCCTGAGTGTATCCCTTATCGATTTGAGTAGTTTGTATTCTGAATGGTCCCATTCTGACTACTGGGTACATTGGCTCTTGGATCTATAAGGAGGTGATAATTTAGCCTCTGCCTGAGGCCACCCAGCAGGAGCTATGGAGAGATCTTCAGATTCCTCTTCTTTGGGTTTTGGAGGTGCCCAGATGAGACACAGCTGTGAAGCAATGCAAGCTACTGTGGGGCCTTGGGCCTTCTTTTGGATGTTCTGTGTCTCTCTGACCCAGCTGCAGTTTGTTAGGTAATTTTAGATTGCAAAGGGCCAAGCCATTCATATGCAAAAACCTCTGTGCACATTTTGGGTGGGGCAGGGTCTCAGCGAATCCACATGGCAGAGCAAACAGCAATGGCTGATCCTCAGCCCTGCCCTAGGAGGCCCCCAGGTCTCAGTATCCCACAGTAATCGCAGCAAGCACCTCTGAGAGAAATCCACTCTCAAGTTCGGCCTGATGCCAGAGAGTGTAGTTTCCCCCTCATATGGGTGTGAGTCCCCAGAGTCTGGAATTCAGAGCAGTGTTGAGCTTGTGTCTCCCTCCCAACTGAGAAAGACAACCCTGTACTTAGTTGCCAGACCTTTTTGCATGCAGGCTTTCGTACCTTTGCACTTTACTTCCACACCTCCTCTGAGTCTCAGTGTGCTTTTCTCTTTCCTTCTAGTTGTAGAATTTCCACTCAGCCAGCCTTCCTGTGGTTCTGGATGATGTCCATTTTGTCTTTTAGTTGTAGTTTTGAAGTGGTTCTGCAAGGCAGCAATTTCAGGTGTTTATCTATGCCGCCATCTTCAAGAGTCATTATTTTTAAAGGTAAAAGTATTTGATCTTAGATTATTGAAGGACCACATAGCTGTAAACTATAAGAGATGGAAAAAAAATTCTAAGCAGAGGATGCAACATTTATAACACCATTTGGTCATCTCAAGAATCTCTCAATGTCTACGTTATTAACTCTCATGTACTGATGAGGGAACTGAGATTCATCAATGTTAACTAACTTCTTCTGAGGTCAAGTATCTAGTGAATTGGTGGAACAAGTATTCCAACTCATATGTCGAACTCCAATGCATTGACCTTATTATAAAAGTGTTTGTATTCCAGATAGAAAATCTGGGAGATAGATCTAATAATCAAATAAGTCAACATTTCAATTTTCAGACAGCAATTTTGATATTGTGTAGCCATAAAATAGTCAAGTTTGCCATGAATCTGACAGTCTTACCCAAGCTGCTAATAAGGCTTCCAAGTTCATCCAAATCAAGTGACACTCAGCAAAATGAGAAAAGTCCGAGGACCCTTACTTTTCCTATAATCTGTGGAAGATCTCTAGTAAATTGTAATGCACCATTAACTATCTCCTTAATTTGTATAATACATGACTTGTTTCAAAAAAGAAATTCCAGAATTCATTACATGTCATGTAGATAATATTCAATAAATGTTATAGTTGAATAGAATGAAAACAAATCCCTGTCTATCAACACTGTTTCTATATACAACAGTATTTTGACTTAGTTTTCATTTTTAAAAATTTCACATTTAATAAAAAGCATCTTTAATTTGTGCTTCTATCATTATGCAAAACATCCAAAACTGTGTGTATGGTGAGAGGGTTAAGAGAATTGAAGGACGCTAGAGCCAGATAAAACTAAGTTTGCCTACGTAGTTGAGAAGTTTCTGTATGCAACTCATGTGATTTTTCTAGATATATTTTATTCAGGATAACAACAGTTTCTGTGGCTGTCAGGATTTGGCTTTTTCCCTGGATGTTCATCATAGCAAAAATATTTTCCTTTGTAAAAATAGTGAACTGAAGTGGCCACAATGTATTTTATGAATCCAGCCCAATATCAGGTGTGATGAGAAACTGTTTTTACACAGCACTACACAAGTTCTACCCACCAAGCCTTTGATCTAAATCTTGCTTTGTATACGTAAGCATTGGTGGGTTGGCAGATTTTATATATATATTGGCTATCAAATACATTAGAGCCCTGTTCAACTGAAATGGCCAAATGGAAGTGCTGATTTGGGCCATGGTTAGTTTTAGATCAACCAATGTTTTCTCTCTGGTGTGCTGAAATGATGTAGGTCTGTTTCCAGCATCATCTTCTAAGAAAGATCCTATATATATGATAAATGGCTTAATTAATAACTTTTTATTATAAAAATTCAAACTTATACTGAAGTAGAGAAAATAATACAGCAAACTCCCATGTAGTCACTCTCCCCCTTTACTGGATTTTTTAAGGCAAACTCTAGACACCAACGATTTTGTCTGTAATTACTTCAGTATGCATCTCTAAAAGGTAAGGTTTCCTTTTGTAAAACATTATCAAAAGGCTGTTACATTGCCTAAAAATATAATGATAATTATTTCAGAGAGTGCTTATATTTGGGTAAATTTGATCAAGGATTTCCTTATCCTTAATTCTCTTTCAGGTCCCTTTAGGAATTTTCTCTAATCCTTTTGAGTTCAGCTCCAATTATATACTGTATAATATAGTGGCAATTTTATTCATCAGAATTCTCCATGAGGATTCTTTATCGAAAAAAAAAAACAGAGAGGGAAATTATGCCTCCTGAGAGACTTTATGCCTTTGCCTCCACTGTGATCAAGAGCAAATTAGGGCCCCTGACTGGTTGCTCAGTGGTACAATCATTGCCCTGTACACTGAATGGTCCTGGGTTTGATTCCCAGTCAAGGGCATATACCTGGATTGTAGGTTCTGCAGCCCAGTAGGGGCATATGCTAGATGCAACCAATTGATGTGTCTCTCTCACATCAATGGATGTTTCTCTCTCTCTCCCCCTCTTCCTCCTCCTTCTACTCTCTCTAGAACATTTTTTTAATTTAAATTCTTTATTGTTCAATGTATTACATAAGTCTCATTTTGCCCCATTGACCTCACCACGGCCATCACCTCTAGAAATTAATAGAAAAAAAAATCCTCCAGTGAGGATTTAAAAAAAGAAAAACAGCAAACAAGGGGACATGGAACTTCAGATGGTACATTGGGGCCAGTAGGTGGAAGCATAGCACCAATGGTCATTCTGGGGTACAGATTAGAGTTGCTATATATAGCAAATAAAAATACAAGGCATGCAATTAAACCTGAATTTCAGATAAAAATAGAAAATAATTTTAGTATACATTTGTCACCAGAATTGTATGGGACATGCTTATATCAATAAACTATCATTGTTTCTTTGAGATTCCAATTAGACTCTGTCATATATTTTACCTTGCAACACTAAGACAAGTGAAAAAAATGAATTTGGCAAAGGGGAAAATAACTAGAAGAGCTCACAAGGCTATGGTGTCTTGAAGAGTTGAGAGTGCTTGTAGGAGCTGGAGGTTATGGCAGAAATGGAGAGGATAAAAGCTTTTAAAAATGTTTTGGGGGCTCTGAATTATAGCCCTTTAATGCTTTTTGAAATATTTGAGTAAAATCAGGATTACTTTTTGAAATGAGTTTGGTTGCTTAATATGTTTCTTTGAATGTGAAACTACTCTGAAACTGAATCACAATTTTATTTTTTAATAAATATTAATTTTAATGAAATTCTATCATAGTGCTTGGAATGTTTTGTCAGAAATGCAAATCAATTTCACACACTCTTGCATATGTATTTATTCTTATATTGCAACTAGAGGCACAGTGGATAAATTTGTGTACCAGTGGAGTCTTTTGGCCTGGCCTGTGTAGGATCAGGCCAAAACCAGCTCTCCAACATCCCCCAATGGGACCTGGATTGCAAGAGGGTGCAGGTCAAGCTGAAGGACCCCACCAATGCAGAATTGGGACCAGGGAGGGATGCAAGAGGTTGGCCAGCTGGGGAAGGACTATGTGAGGTCTCCAGGGCATGTCCAGCCCATCTTGCTCAGTCCCCATTGGCCAGATCCAAGCAGCAAGCTAACCTACTGGTGCGAGCATCTGCCCCTGTTGGTCAGTGCACATCATAGTGAGCAGTTGAGTGGCCTCAGCATATCATTAGCATATTATGCTTTGATTGGTTGAATGGGAAGCCAGATGACTGGACATTAGCATATTAGGCTTTTAGTATATAGGGTAAACAAACATGAAAACAACACTTTTAATGAGAATTAAGGCCAGAGAATTTGTAGGAATTCAACCAAAGATGTGTTGGAAGTAAATTACTTGCAATTAAAAATGAACAATTTTTTTGCTTTTTTTTTAAAATCAGAAAATTAAATTAAGCCCATATCTTGTTTATAAATGAAAGATTTTCATGTTTGTATGTGTTTTATCTTTTTTATTACATTCATTAGGATGACATGGGTTAACAAGATTAGAGGTTTCTAGTGTACATTTCTAAGATGCATGATCTGTATATTACATTGTGTGAGTCCACCACCAAAATTCAAATAAACTTGTGTCACCATGTATTTGTCTACTTTAATATTTAATTAATCTCTTGGCCATTTGTATGTGTTCTTGGGAGAAGTGTCTGTTCAGGTCCTCTGCTCATATATTAATTGGATTGTTTGTTTGGTGTTGAGTTGTATGAGTTCTTTATATATTTTGGATATTAACCTCTTGTTGGAACTGTTTTTTGCAAGTATCATCTCCCATTTGGTTGATTGCCATTTTGTTTGCTGTTAAGAATTTTTTGGTTTGATAAATTCCCATTTATTTATTTTTGCCTTTATTTCCTTGCCTTCAGGGTCAAATTCATAAAATGTTTTTGACTACCAAGTTCCATAAGTTTAGTACATATGTTTTCTTCTAGGTCATGTATTGTTTCAGATCTTATATATAAGTCTTTGATCTATTTTGAATTAGTTTTTGTACAAGAGGATAAACTAGCCAAAACTAGTTTGGCTCAGTGAATAGAGCATCGGCCTGTGGACTGAAAGGTCCCAGGTTCGATTCCGGTCAAGGGCATGTACCTTGGTTGCAAGCACATCTCCAGTATGAGGTGTGCAGGAGGCAGCTGATCAATGTATCTCTCTCATCGATGTTTCTAGCTCTCTGCCCTTCTCCCTTCCTTTCTGTAAAAAATTAATAAAATTATTTTTTAAAAAACAGAGTTGGGGTCCCTCAGTTTCTGGAATAGCTGTCTTCTTCTTCTTCTTCTTCTTCTTCTCCTTCTCCTTCTCCTTCTTCTTCTGTCTTTGCCACAATCTTATAATATGTGCATGGTCTGTTCAGTAGCAAAAAGAAAAACTTTAATCTGATTTCATTTTTTTCTTTTCTTAACCTTGAACAGATAATTAGTATGAAAGCAGCAGGAATATCACCAATATAAAATTCCATGGCAGGACCTATTACAAGGAGTGATCCAGAAGAGCCATTTGGCCAAGGTCTGTTTTTTGCAAATGACCTCAAATTTAGACTTTTGACATAGTTGCAAAAGAGATATATATACAAGTATGCTGTGTGTATGTTATAAATATCAAAAGCACTCAGATTCTTATAAAATATGTTTTGGTATGTTTTAACTTTTAATATACAGTGGTACCTCAAGATACGAGTGCCCTAACATATGAGATTTTTGAGATATGAGCTGTGGAGCGAGCGATTTTTGCTTTGAAATACGAGCAACATTTGAGATAGGAGTAATCGCGTGGATTGGCCGGCTGCACAGGACCCACCAGTTTACCACGACTCGAGCGTCTCATAGTTTCCCACGCCTCAAGGTTACTGAAGTAATTAAACTCGTATCTAGAGGTACCACTGTATATGGAAACAATAATTTGAAACAGTCAAAATGAAGTATCTCAAGACTCCACTTCTGATTGTCTCTGCTCATTGGTACTGAAGAGAGATTGTAGATGATTTCTAAGTTTTTGTGTCCATAGTACTCTATAGTTTACAAAACTCTTAGGCATAACTATTCATTTGTACAGTAGTCCACAGGTCATAAAACCTTTTCATATTTTGTTCCATATCTCATTGGGTTTGTATAATAGTTCAGTGAGGTAAGCATAGCCCAGATGCATAAATTAAGAAGTTACCATTTGCTCTTGGTTATATACCCTGTTTCCCGGAAAGTAAAACATCCCCCGAAAATAAGACCTACTTCCAGTTTTGCCTCTCGCTGTAATATAAGGCATCCCCCCAAAAATAAGGCCTCTCCGATAATAAGGCCTCCCCCGAACATAAGACCTCCCTGGAATATAAGGCCCCCGAAGCTACCATAAGGTTTCTGACTCCTGATTTAAAGAGACCTCGCACTGCCTGAACATCTCCAGCTGCGCTGTGGCCAATCTATGAGCTGGTTTGTCAGGTAATAAATTTCCTTTTTTTTTGTTCAACAACAAATGTGTACCGTATTCTTCTTCATGGAAAAATAAGACATCCCATGAAAATAAGACCCAGCGCATCTTTGGGAGCAAAATTTAATATAAGACATTGTCTTATTTTCTGGGAAACAGGGTAGCTAGTGGGGGGCAGAATCCAAACAAAAATCCAGTTATTTGCTTTCTAATTGATTTCTCATTGTATGTACTATTTTGTCTTAAGTTTCAGTATAGGAAAAATTACATATTTTATACACACATCCTGACTCTCAGCCCATTTGACAATTAGAGACTTAGATGTTGGTTAATTTCAGTTTATTTTTTCCCATATTTTAAAACTCTTTTCCCAATTAGAAGACCATTTCCAAGAACATTCATAAAAATGAACTATATCACAAGCAAAACATTTGCAAGCCATTTATTCTTTGAAATATATATATTTTAGACCCTTGTTTCCTTATTAAATATTAAGCCAATTGCTGACTGTCATTCAAAATGAAAAATTCATCATTTTCTAGCCCTGCTATATTCAGAATTATTAGAAGAAAGAATGATGCAGAAATTGAATAAACTTATCTAGGGCATGCACCTGTTTTTCGTATTTTAATGTCATTTATCTTGACTTTAGAAAGAGTGAAAGACTTTACCAGGGTAATGGATGTTTTTCTAGAGCAAATTTTTAGTTTGGGTAAGAGAATTTTAAATAAATAGGATAATATTTCCTGGCTGGTTGGTTTGGTTGGTTGGAGCATTGTTCTGTGCACCAAAAAGGTCAGGGCACATGCCTAGGTTATGGATTTGATCTCCCATCTGGGTCCATATACGGGATATTCAATAGGTGATTCTCTTTCACATTGATATCTCTCTCTCTCTGATAAATTAAAATATCATTAGGTGAGAATTTAAACAATAAAGAAAATAGAATAATATATTAACATAAAATTATATTGAAAAAATGATGAAATTTTTCCCAAAAGCTGATTCTGCCTTTAAATAAATCTCCATATTTGCATTTCAATCTGAATTCCCATTGGACTGACAAAAGCTAGTGCATTACAATTCTGGTTCATGGCATTGAGTCTCTGGTTCATCGCCTTTCAGAACATCATCTGTCACTGCCAGGGAAGAGACAATTCTTTAGATGCTAGTACACAAATCTAGGATTTGAACGCTCTGAATGATTATCCACTGATAACCTGGATAGATAGATCAAATCCCACCTGTTATTTAGTTTCCAACCAGTGAGGATAGAGACAGATGGTGAAGAGCTACCACGGAATTAATGAAAGGTAATGGTAGCTGATTTGAGTATGTAAAGCCCAACAAAGGACATTGTGGAATGTGGGTTGGTTATGGTAAGCATGGGACTAACCAACAACTGGATTCCAAATTTGAAATATAATATCATGAAGGAGAGGGGGGAAGGAACACTATTAAATTCCTATCATAAGTATATATTCAATGTTTGTCTTGACTGTTTTTTGCAGATAAATAGGCCTCCATTTCTTAGGAGAGATGTAAGCTTTAAATGCATTCCCAGATTAAAATTTAGACTCTATTAAAATATCCACTTAGTCATCAGGATGTTATCAACAAAGGAAACAAAATAGAATACCCCTTTCCTCATTATTGAAAGGATGGTAGTGATGCTTAATATATCATAGATAGAGGAGGAAATTGGATTCTATTCCTAGTCCATTGTTAATGACTTAACTTCACAAAATACTTAATCTTAACTATCCCTATTTTTGTGCTTATTGTGGAAGCAATGAGATAAGTCTTTCTGTAAGAACCAATTATCATGAATGACACCTTTTAATTCTGTAATTCATTGATTCTCCTGAAGTTGAGAATTTGAAACCAAGTTTGGCAGTGAGCAGTTAACTTAATTATAATTGTCTTAGCATAATGACTATAGTGAATAGTGTCAAAAATGTCAAGAATAAAATAGGCAGTCATCACAGTTGTAAATAGATGTACATTTGACTTTAATGAATAGGCCACTGATAATTTTGGTTTATATTTCAAATATTTATTGAAAACCTTTTATGTTTCAGGCATTGCTCTTTATATATACAAATTTCATGGTAGGGAGAGGAATAAAAATCCGCTGCTAGAATTGAGTTAAACAAACCATGTCAAAGAAGAACAAGAAAGTTGAATTTTGTAAAAAAAGCTTGGTAATTTGCAAAGCACCAGAGTTGTATTCAGTCATTCAACTGTTAATTGGTTCGTTTTTAAATAACTGAATGCAACCAAATAACTTAAAATCAAAAACACTCTGACTGAAGGTCAGTTGGCTGGTATAGAAGTGACCTACTTCCCTTCTGCTTTTTAGATTGCTCTTTTACATTCCAAGAAACAGGAATAAGCATTTTGACCAGACTACATGGTATAAAACCGGAGTCCTAAGGTTTCTGATAATTTCTGAAAAGTATATGTAATACATAAATATTTTATTTAATGAGAATTTTGTTTGGAGCTGAAATGCTTCATTATATTTGATTATACTTATTGTGAAATTATGGCTCTCCTGTTGAAATACTAAAGTTAATGTGTGGAAACAAGCATATTTCTCCATGTGACCTAAAAACATTGGTTTGCGGACTACTATTGAGTTTAACATTCTACTAGGTGCAAGATACTAGAAAGGTTGATTTTCTTTATTACGTCTTTACAGTGACCAGTTAAGTGAAGTATCTGAGTTGTATTTATTATTGTTTTTCAAACATATAATGGAGACAGAAACCATCATTCTATTTTTTGTGTGTGTGTTTCTTTTTTTAATTTTTTAAATATATATTTTATTGATTTTTTTACAGAGAGGAAGGGAGAGGGATAGAAAGTCAGAAACATCGATGAGAGAGAGACATCGATCAGCCGCCTCCTGCACGCCCCACACTGGAGATGTGCCCGCAACCAAGGTACATGCCCCCAACTGGAACCGAACCTGGGACCTTTCAGTCCGCAGGCCGATGCTCTATCCACTGAGCCAAACCCGTCTCGGCTCTTTTTTAATTTTTTTAATTATTGTGTCACATGTATACATATCTTCCCATTGCCCCCCCCCAGGCATAGTCTAACCCCCAGTGTCTTGTTTTCATTGCTTATGCTTATATGCATGCATAGAAGTTCTTTGGATAATCTCTTATCTACCCCACCTCTCCTTAGCCTTCCTGCTATAATTTGACAGTCATTTTGATGCTTTACTGCCTCTATATCTATCCTTTTGTTCATCAGTTTATATTATTCTTTATTATCCACAAATGAGTGAGATCATGTGGTCTTTCTCCTTCATTGACTGGCTTATTTCATTTAGCATAAGACTCTCCAGTTCCATCCAGGTTGCTGCAAATGGTAAGAATTCCTTATTTTTTATGGCAGCATAGAATTCCATTGTGTAGATGTACGATAGTTTTCTGGTCCACTCACCTACTGACGGACACCTAGGCTGTTTCCAAATAGTAGCGAATGTAAATTGTGCTGCTATGAACATAGGGGTGCATAAATCCTTTCTGATTGGTGTTTCTAATTTCTTAGGATATATTCCTAAGAGTGGGATTGCTGGATCAAATGGGAGTTCCATTTTTATAAGTTTTTTGAGGAAACTCCATACTGTTTTCCACAGTGGCTACACCAGTCTACATTCCTACTAACAGTGCACAAGGGTTCCTTTTTCTCCCCATCCTCGCCAACACTTGTCGTTTGTTGATTTGTTGATGATTGCCATTCTGACAGGTGTGATATGGTATCGCATTGTGGCTTGATTTGCATCTCTCAGATAATTAGTGACTTTGAACATGTTTTTATGTGTCCCTTGGCCTTCCTTCTGTCATTTTTCGAAAAGGTTCTATTTAGGTCCGTTACCCATTTTTTTTATTGGATCATTTATCTTCCTTTTATTAAGTTGTATAAGTTGGCTGTACATGTTGGAGATTAAACCTTTATCAGTGCTAATATTTGCAAATATGTTCCCCTTACAGTGTTCTTTCTTATTGTTTTGTTAATGGTTTCCTTTGCTGTGCAAAAGCTTTTTATTTTTATGTAGTCCCATTTGTTTATATTTTTTAGCTTCCATTACCCTTGGAGCAGTACCAGTGAAGTTCTTTCGGCATATATCTGAGATTGTGCTGCCTGTGGATTCCTTAATACTTTTATGGTTTCCTGTCTTATGTTTAAGTCCTGTATCCATTTTGAGTTTATTTTTGTATTTGGTGTAAGTTGGTGGTCCAATTTCATTTTTTGGATGTATCTCTCCAATTTCCCCAACACCATTTATTGAAGAGGCTATCTTGGCTCCATTGTATGTTCATGACTCCCTTGTCAAATATTAGTTGAGCATAGTGGTTTGGGTGGATATCTGGGTTCTCTATTCTATTCCATTGGTCTGTATGTCTGTTCTTGTGCCAGTACCAGGCTGTTTGGGAACAGTTGCTTTGAAATATAGCTTGAAATCTGGTATTGAGATCCCACCTACTTTATTCTTCTTTCTGAGGATTGCTGTGGCTATTAGGGGGTCTTTTTTTTTGTTCCAGATGAATCTTTGAAGAGTTTTTTCTAGGTCTGTGAAATATGTCATTGGTATTTTAATGGGTAGTGCATTGAATCTATAGATTGCTTTGGGTCATATGGACATTTTAATGATGTTGATTCTCCCAATCCATGAGCATGGTATGCTCTTCCATCTGTTAACATCTTCCTCTATCTCTTTTTTCAGTGTCTTTTACCTCCTTATTTAGGTTTATTCCTAGGTATCTTAATTTTTTGGTGCGATGGTAAATGGATTGCTTTTTTAGTCTCTCTTTCTTTCAGTTCAATATTAGTGTATATAAATGCCATAGATTTCTTGGCATTAATTTTGTATCATGCTACATTGCCGAATTCATTTATTAAGTCTATTAGATTTTGGATGGAGTCCTTCGGTTTTTTATGTACAATATCATGTCATCTGCAAATAAAGACAGCTTTACTTTTTTTCAATTTGAATGCCTTTTATTTCTTCTTCTTGTCTAATTGCAATAGCCAATACTTCCAGTACTATGTTGAACAGGAGTAGTGAGAGTGGGCATCCCTGTCTTGTTCCTGTTCTTAGGGGGAATGGTTTTAGTTTTTGCTCATTGAGTATGATGTTTGCTGTAGGTTTATCATATATGGTTTTATGATGTTGAGTTATGATCCTTCTATTCCCACCTTGCTGAGAGTTTTTATCAAGAAATGGTATTCAATTTTGTCAAGAGCTTTTTCTGCATCAATTGATACGACTATGTGATTTTTATCTCTCAATTTGTTTATGTGATGTAGCTCGTTTATTGATTTGTGGATATTGTACCATCCCTGCATTTCTGGGATGGATCCTACTTGGTCATGGTGTATGATCTTTCTGATGTATTGCTGGATCCAATTTGCTAGAATTTTGTTGAGGATTTTGGCGTCTATGTTCATGAGTGATATTGGCCTGTAATTCTCTTTCATTGTGTTGTCTTTATCTGGGTTTGGTATTAGGGTGATGCTGGCTTCATAGAAGGTGTTTGGAAGTGTTCCTTCTTCTTGAATGTTTTTGAATAATCTGAGGAGGATAGGTTTTAATTCTTCCTTGCATGTTTGGTAAAACTTTCCCGTGTAGCCATTTGGTCCCGGGCTTTTGTTTGCTGGAAGCTTTTTGATGACTGCTTCAATTTCTTCCATAGTTATTGGACTATTGAGTTGTTCAGAGTCTTCCTAATTGAGTTCTGGAAGGTTATTTTTTTCTAGGAATATGTCCATTTCTTGCAGTTTGTCCAATTTGTTGGAATAGAGTTACTCATAGTATTTTTTTTACAATCTTTTGTATTTTGGAGGGGTCTGTTGTTATTTCTCCTCTTTCATTTCTGATTTTGTTTATTTGGATCTTCTCTCTTTGCTTCTTGGCGAGCCTGGCTAGAGGTCCATCATTCTATTTAATAGAGAAAATAAATCAGAGAAAAGAAAATAAACTTTTGAAATAGTTTTTTCTTTTAACAAGCCCTAATTTCTTTCTGAGCAGAAAACATTAAAATTCAAAGATAATTATTCTAATAGATATAGCATATATCTTACCAAGAAAAACTTTTTAAACTGGACTTTGGAGTTAAGGATCAGAGAGGACCTAAGATACCTCCATGCTTGAAAAGAGTTAAGAAGCTTAGGTTTTAGAAGAACATTTAAAGTTCATGCCTAACTTATTTTCACAGTTCAAAAAATTGAGACCCAATGAAAAAAAAGGGATAACCCAGCAAGTTCATTTGTAGGAGAATTGGACTAGAGTCAGACAGTACCCATGCTGATAAAATTTGACCAATGTGCTGAGAACTCATCTGGCTTGTTGAAAAAATGAGACCATGCATCTGTAATTCATCATGTCTATATAGTATTTATTCTTTAAGAAATCTCCAAATTATCGTTATTTTTACTTTTAGAATGACTAGTGTAATATGTGCCATGTTAGGAAATCATTCGAATGGGAAGTCAGAGATGAATGAATGGGGAAAATCCACCTTTGAAAGGGAAACCTCTTCTTTTACTTTGAATTGTAGTATTGGGGATTTGTCAACAGGGGAAATATGAACACTTGAGAAATCTTTTGTTTTCAGTCTGTTCTGCCATGGTTTTCCACAAGGAAAATCCAATAATAAATTTCTTGACATTCCTCTGGACTAGTGAAGAACTAGAAACAGTCTTGTTTCTCTTCTAGGTGCCAGTAGAATGATTCCTTTAACTTTCCAATCCAAATTTTTCAGCAATGAAGGGAAAATAAATAACAGTCTGTTGAGCATCAACTAAGTGCTCTTTCTCTGGATAATTGGCTTCCTGGAAGGTGAATCAGCACTCATTTAGCAATCCAAAGCCAAGTAAGTCTTGGCCAAGGAAAAATAAAATGTAATACATTTAGTGCTAAATTAGACAGAATCCACAAGCTGAGTGTCCACGTGAATCAGAGATATGAATCACAAAGCTCTGCTCTCTTTATGGCAAATTGGCCCTGAAGATATATAAAAAAATCAATCACTAATTTGCATGTTCTGCTTTTGATAGATTCACTTGAAGGCAATTACTATTAAAGTAGCAATAATGACACCTTACAATTTTACTTTGTATAATGCCTTCTTGTGTACTCCTCATAATTTTACTTTCTCCAGGTTTAGAGGGAAAATATATGACTTTTCAAAACTGATATAAAATGATAGTTCAAAGAAAGTCCCAAGAAATATTAAAGCTCCAGTTCTATAATCCAGCCTAGATTATGTTCAACCAGAATGTATGACATTTATCTGAATCCAGAATTTTATATGGGTCATTTGGGTGATATTCTATGAGAAAAGGTAATGTATAGCCTTGTGAATTTTGGTATAAAGCTTAAAATTAACTTGTATGTTTTCTCAGGGTACATCAGTTCAATGGTCAGAAGTAACTGACTACCTCCTAGTTAGTTGTCATGTGTGCTAAATTCTGAAGATTCAAATTTAAATGAGACATTGCCTATGACTTTTAGAAAAGAACAACATCTAAATACAAAGAGCAGCAGAGACAGAGTCCCAGGATTATGGAGAAGCATGCTTTATTAATTTAATACAAGAGCTCACTATTGGCAAAACATAGAGTAAAAGGGAGTGGAGAGAGTGAAGGAGTAGCAAAAAATAATTCAGAGCAAATTACGGAGAGAATTATGAGTTTTGTTGAGGTGCACAGACACGAAGGCAAATGAGCATTACTAAGGAGAGATGAGATATGTGATGGAGAGTGATATGAGCTGATTTTTCTTTCATGGAAAGACCACACAGGTGACCTACTGATGAGGGAATGGAGGGAACCCAAGTTTGTAGTTTATGATAATAATCAAGTAGAGATAGGATAACAGGGCTTATGGCAGTAGTATGAACAGGAAAGAATGAATTTGGTGTGCTTTGTAGGTAAGATCAGAAAATATTAATGATTAAATATGGGGAGATGAGGGAAAGAGAAGTGTCAAGGTGACCCATATGCACTACCATTTCCAAATAGCAATTCTGTATATTACAGCATATCTATTCCCACATCAGTCTACTCATCTCAGTAAATGACAACTTCCAGTTACCCAATTTCAAACTACAAAATACTTCTTTATCTTTCTCCTTTCATTTGCCACAACCCATCTGACAGTAAATTTTGTTATTTCTACCTTCAAAACACTTACAGAATATGACCATTCCTCAACAACTGTACTACTACTATCCTAATCTCTTACCTGGACTATTACAACAACATCCTGAGAAGATTCCTTGTCTCCATTCCCATTCTAGAGCATATTCTCCAGGGTGATTAGTGATTCACCCAGAGTGACTTATTTCAATGTACGTAAATCTAATCAAGCCATTATTTCTAATTTCCAGTTTAAAAAAATACAGGGGATGAAGTAATTAGTTAAATGACACAAGGAAATGATCAGACAAAGCTCTTCAGGATAACTGGTTCAGGCTCTTCAATAAGTTAATGCCATAGGAAAAAAATGATGAGGGTTGGTGAGCTGTAGTACATTAAAATGAACGTAAGAGGGTTCCTTTTTCTATGCATCCCAGCCAGCACTTGTCGTTTGTTGATTTGTTGATGATTGCCATTCTGACAGGTGTGAGATGGTACCGCATTGTAATTTTGATTTGTATCTCTTAGATAATTAGTGACTGAGCATGTTTTCATATGTTTCTTGGCCTTCCTTCTGTCTTTTTTCAAAAAAGATTCTATTCAGGTCTGTTGCCCTTTTTTTTTTAATTGGATCATTTACTTCCTTTTATTAAGTTGTGTAAGTTCCCTATAGATCTTGGAGATTAATACTTTATAAGTTATAACATTTGCAAATATATTCTCCCATACAATGGGCTTTCTTGTTGTTTTGTTGATGGTTTCTTTTGCTGTGCAAAAGCTTTTTATTTTGATGTAGTCCCATTTGTTTATTTTCTCTTTAGTTTCCATTGCCCTAGGAGTGGTATCAGTGAAGAAATTGCTTTGGCATATGTCTGAGATTTTGCTGCTTGTGGATTCCTCTAGTATGTTTATGGTTTCTCATCTTATGTTTAAGTCCTGTATACATTTTGAGTTTATTTTATTTATATGGTGTAAGTTAGTGGTCTGGTTTAATTTTTTTGCATGTATCTGTCCAATTTGCCCAACACTATTGAAGAGACTGCCTTGACATCATTGAATGTTCATGTCTTCTTTGTTAAATATTAATTGAGCATAGTGGTTTAGGTCGATATCCTCATGCACTGCTACTGGGAATGCAGACTTGTTCAGCCACCATGGAGAAGAATATAGAGTTTCCTCAAAAAACTAAAAACGGAACTCCCTTTTGACCCAGTAATCCCACTTCTAGCAATATATCCCAAGAAACTAGAAACACCAATAAGAAAGGATATATGCACCCCTATGTTCATAGCAGCACAATTCACCATAGCTAAGATTTGAAAACAGCCCAAATGGCTCTCAGCAGATGAGTGGATTAGAAAACTATGATACATCTACACAATGGAATACTAAGCTGCTAAAATAAAGAAAGAATTTTTTATTGATTTTTATACATATCTCCCCATTATCCCCCCTCCCTCCCAGGCATATCCCAACCCCCCAGTGTCTATGTTCATTGGTTATGCTTACATGCATGCATACAAGTCCTTTGATTGATCTCTTATCTACCTCACCTAACTTTAATCTTCCTGCTGTAATTTCACAGGCTGTTTGAAGCTTTACTGTCTCTGTATCTATCCTTTTGTTCATCAGTTTATAATTTTCTTTAATATCCCCCATTGAGTGCGATCATGTGATGCTTCTCCTTCATTGACTGGCTTATTTCACTAAGCATAAGGCTCTCCA
Source organism: Lasiurus cinereus (assembly GCA_011751065.1). Taxonomy (NCBI): domain Eukaryota; kingdom Metazoa; phylum Chordata; class Mammalia; order Chiroptera; family Vespertilionidae; genus Lasiurus; species Lasiurus cinereus. The sequence continues at coordinate 12,212,319 of JAAGEH010000015.1, read as the reverse complement.
GTTCCAACCAGGTTGCTGCAAATGGTAAGAATTCCTTCTTTTTAATGGCAGCATAGAATTCCATTGTGTAGACTTACCACAGTTTTCTGATCCACTCATCTGCTGACGGGCACCTAGGCTGTTTCCAAATTGTAGCTATTGTAAATTGTGCTGCTATGAACATAGGGGTGCATAAATCCTTTCTGATTGGTGTTTCTAATTTCTTAGGATAAATTCCTAAGAGTGGGATTACAGGGTCAAATGGGAGATCCATTTTTAGTTTTTTGAGGA
>JAAGEH010000015.1:12186743-12203032 GCA_011751065.1 Lasiurus cinereus | reverse complement strand
GGGATGGGTGGGTAGGGGACAGGAAGAGGGGGGTACAAGGGGTAGTGGGCATCTGTAATGCTATCAATATATATATATATATATATATATATATATATATATATATATATATAGCAGATTGTATGATAAGAATTTGTAGGGCAGGTGCAGCAGCAGGGGGTAGTATTGTGTTGTGATTAAGAGTGGAGATTTTAGTTACACACATGGCTTTGAGTCCTGGCTCTGCTACTTACAAAGCATGTAAGCTTGGACAGCCTTCTTGTCCTTTCAAGGACTTAAGTTCTTATCTATAAAATGGGGGCAGAATGTTCATAAGGTTGGCAAAATTAGATGGAAGAATCTATGCAAATTGCCTGACATTTAATAAGTTTACAATAAACATTAGCTAGACATGAAACTAAAACAGAAGTGGGAGGGAGTTGAGAGGAATGATGCAACAGAACTTTATGTTATAGACCATGGGTTATAGGCAGCACTGGGAAAAAAGTGAGACTGTGGGGCTGCACAACTGGAAGCAAATGAAGGAGTCAATGAAACAGTTTTTTAGTAAGGGTGAAGAACAGTGGTAAAGTTAGTGAGAGTGCTGTATAAAAGGTAACTCTGAGATTGGTATTAACATTAGAGATTTAAGAAATAAAACAATTCTTTGCAATTACCAAGTCCATGTTGTGGTCTTACACACTCAATACTGATGACATAGGAATCTGAGAATTGAGAGAGTGGAATTGGGTAGCCAATAAGAGATGCTTTTTCTTTTGTGAAAGGTGTGGTCTTTCACTTTTGAGCCCTACTTTTCTGAAATGGTGATGATCATCTCAGGAAAAAATGATCCAGCTCACATTGCCTAAATTCTCATTAGTCTTGTTGATAAATCAATCACACATTGAATGTATTCACTTAGAATTATAAATAAAAGTTACAAGGAAACAGAAATGTCTCTATTGGCCATATAAACCCAATCTCCTCCCAGAAGGAAGATCATAAGATCTAAAGGTAGCTTGACATAATGTCCTGGTTGAGGGAGGATGCAGAAACATCATAGACTCTGGTGACAAAGGAGTGCTCCCTCCACTCCAAGTGTTCTCAAGGTACTAGATTCCTTGGCATAGTTGGCAAGACTGACAAAGGCCCCCCAATTTTTTTTTGACTTGAACATGATTGCCCTACAATTGGTACTTCTTATTACACCATCGTTCTTGTTTAAATAGATTTGTAGTACCTTTATAACTTTCAGGACGATAATTTTTACCAATTGCATTTGAGATTGGCTGCTTCCTAGGAAGACACTTTAATCTTATTAATAAATCTTATTAATAATAGTAGAGGCCCATACAAAAATTTGTGCATAGGTGGGGGGGTATCCCTCAGCCCACCCTGCACCCTCTCCAATCTGGGACCACTCCCAACCGCTCGCTTCTGCCTGCCAGACTGATTACCCTCTGACCACTCCCCTGCCAACTTGATTGATGCCTAAATGCTCCCCTGCCAGCTTGTTTGCCCCCAACTGCCCTCCCTTGCAGGCCTAGTCCCTCCCATCTGCCCTCCCTGCTGGTCATTTTGTGGTGGCCATCTTGTGCCCACATAGGGGCAGGATCTTTGACCACATGGGGGCAGTCATCTTGTGTGGTCAATCTGCATATTACTCTTTTATTAGATAGGATAGAGGCCTGGTACATGGGTGGGGGCCAGCTGGTTTGCTCTGAAGTGTTTCCTGGATCAGGGTGGGAGTTCCCTTTGGGGCATGGAGCAGCCTAAGCATGGGATCCTATGGTGGTTTGCAGGCTGGCCATGCCCCTCAGTGACCCAAGCAGAGGTCCTGGTATCTGAGATTTATTTATCTTCTGCAATTGAAACTTTGTAACCTGGAGCAGAGCCAAGCCTCCTGCTCACTCCATGGCAGCAGCCATTTCTGTTGGGATTTATTTATCTTCTATAATTGAAAATTTGTAGCCTTGAGGGGAGGCCTGGGCTCTCCAGAGTGTGTGGAAAACTTGGCTTCCTCCATCACCAGGGAAACTCAAGCTTCCCTCCTGCTTGCTCCATGGCTTCTGCCATCTTGGTTGGTGTTAATTTCATACTCGCTCCTGATTGGCTGATGAGAGTGTCTTATGAGTATGGCTTGTGGGTATAGTGGAGTGATGGTTAATTTGCATATTAGTCTTTTTTAATTAAATCTTTATTATTCAGAATATTACATTTATTTCTCTTTTTTCCCCTCCATAGCTCCCCTCCACCCAGCTCCCACCCTTCCCTCTAACCTTACCTCCCCACCCATTGAAGAGTCCATAGGTATATGATTTTTGTCCAGTCCCTCCCTGCACCCCCTCACCCCTTCCCCCTGAGAATTATCAATCCACTCCCTTTCTGTGCTCCTGATTCTATTATATTCACCAGTTTATTTTCTTGATCAAATTTTTAATTCACTTAATTTTTAGATTCCCTTGTTGATAGGTATGTATTTGTTGTTTGTAATTTTTATGTTTTACTTTTTTCTTCTTTCTCTCCTTAAAGAATACCTTTCAGCATTTCATATAATACTGGTTTGGAGTTGATGAAATCCTTTAGCTTTTTCTTCTCTGTGAAGCTCTTTATCTGACCTTCAATTCTGAATGATAGCTTTGCTGGATAGAGTATTCTTGGTTGTAGGTTCTTGCTATTCATCATGTTGAATATTTCTTGCCACTCCCATCTGGCCTGCATAGTTTCTGTTGAGAAATCAGCTGACAATCATATGGGTGCTCCCTTGTAGGTAATTAACTGTTTTTCTCTTGCTGCTTTTGATATTCTCTCTTTGTCTTTTGCTCTTGGTATTTTAATGATGACGTGTCTTGGTATAGTCCTCTTTGGATTCCCTTTATATGGGGTTCTGTATGCTTCTTGGACTTGTAAGTCTATTTCTTTCACCAGATGTGGGAAGTTTTCAGTCATTGTTTCTTCAAATAGGATTTCAGTATCTTGTTCTCTCTCTTCTTCTGGTACCCCCACAATTCTGATGTTGGTATGCTTGAAGCTGTCGCAGAGGCTCCTTACATTATCTTTACATTTTTGGATTCATTTTTCTTCTTGCTTTTCCAGTTGAGTGTTTTCTGATTCTTTATATTTCAAATTTTTGACTTGATTCTTGCCTTCCTCTAGTCTGCTGTTAGGTCTCTGTATAATATTTTTTATTTCAGTCAGTGTATGTTTAATTTCTAGTTGGTGCTTTTCCATCTCCTCTTGGGTCTCACTAAATTCGTCCAACTTTTCTAGGATATTCTTGAAAAACTTTATAACCGTGGTTTTGAACTTTATATCCAGTCTTTTGTTTTCCTCCATTTCTTTTGTTTGTGATCTCTTCCTTTGTCTCCGCATTTTCACTATGCTGGGAGAACTTCTGTGTTGGATTCAGCCTTCTGATACAAGTCATGTAAAACTGCAAAAGCCTCTCTGTTGAGCTTGGGATGGGTGGAGTCTCAGGGCTTAACAGACCACCTTGCCTTCCAGTCAGCCCCACCCCCCACAGCCCCTGATCTCACGTGACTCTGGGAAATTGCTGGAGCAGTTCGTGTGCGTGTGCCCAGTGCCTCTAGACTGATGCCCCTCCTGACTCCCCAGCGCTCCAGGACCATATGAGTCTGGGTCCCCAGGGTTTTGCCCAAAACTGGGGTTTAGTGCAGTTAGAAGTGGCACAGATGGGAGGCTCTGTCTCCCAACCACTGGTGAAAGCCAGCAGCACAATCAACAGTTGGTTTTCTGCCACAGTGCTATGTGCACCACCACATTTCTATCCTTGCACGACTCCCCTAAATTTCCCTGCACTTCTCCCTTTTCACAATTCAAACTTCCCTAGTATGAGTCTTGCCTGGACCTGGGTTTCAGTGTTGTAGGATAAGGGCTTCAATGTTGGGAGTCTCCGTCTCCCTCCAGCCAGAAAAATCCAGCCAGGTACTCCTGCACCCACTCTCTCCATGTGGGCGTCTCTGTACCTCAGCTTTTTGCAGCTCTTCTGGGTTTCCGTGACCCCTCTCTTTCCTTCTAGTTGTAGAATTCCACTCAGCCAGCTTTCTTGTGGTTCTGGATGCTGTCCGTTCTGTCTTTTAGTTGTAATTTTTAAATTAAATTGTTGTACGAGGCAGCACATATTACTGTTTTATTAGATAGGATGTCATCCTGCTGAATGGGTAACTTCAGCTAAGGTTTCCGATAGCCAGCTGTTTCTAATCACATGTGAATTTCAAGAAGAAAAAATTCCTTTTCAGATAGTTTCCTATTTCACCCTTTTAACTCTTGCATGTCTACTTTGGTTCCACATCATCTTAGCTGTTTTTATCCTCTTTGAGACTGTTCATAAACTAATAAAATGTACATAACTAAAGCATATACTGCTAATGTATATAACTAGTGTTTATACTGCTAATGATGCTTTAAGTTTTTCATAAAAGTCATTATTTGAATATTTGTTTCACATGCACAACATAAAACATCCAAGTTTTAAAATGTAAAATAAAAAAAAATTAAGTGTTCAGATAAATCTTTGCTAGCTGCTTTCATTGGGAAAACTGTTATGTGGGTAATATATCAATTGACATCAGATCATTAGAGATGGCCTCTATAATTTCTTCTTTCTGTAATTAATGAAATATATCCATAAAAGTTAATCCCCTTTCCCAAGGCCATACAGCCATCTCAGTTGCATTTCAGAACAAACAGGAGAGTACTTACAGCTGCTAAAGTCATATATGTGGGGACCTATAACTCTCACCATCCCCTTCAACTTGGTGCTATCTCAATTTATCTGGAAAATAAATCCTTGATAAATATTTTCTAGTCAATATGCAGTTATTAGAAAAAAACATCAGTTATGTTGAATATGTTAACTATTAATACCCTCAAACACACTTTTAAAGGAATCTAAAGAAAAAAAAAAGAAGGTGAAAGGGGTAGATAGATGCTCTACCATGCATTACATAAATCTTTGTTGCTTTGAAAACACATATCATTGTACACATATCATTGTGTCCAAACCAGAAATCTTGAGAATATGTACAGGCTACATGGTCTTTTGCTGAGATCCAATATTTAAGATGAAAAAATAAAGTAACATTACTCTTTTGTTAACATGGATTCTGATTGAGTCAGTCACTCAGACTATGCCTGAAAAATGTCCCAATTTCTGGTTTCACTAAAATATCTGAATAAATATTTCTTTTAATTTTCTGCAACTGAAAAGGAGGAAAGATTGACCTTTTAATATGCTTATTTTCATCCTATATAATCAATGTTATGTATTTCAAAAGAAACCAACTGCAACATTCTTAGTACCAACAGAGGGAGCTCAAAGACAAAATGAGAAACTGCAGGAACACATAGGAGAATGAGAGCTTTTGGAGGGGTGGGAGGGTGTTCAAGACTGCATAACTAGAAACAAAGTCAGCAGCAAAAATAATTACTGAAAAAGTGCAGAGATGACATAAATGAAGCCAAGTTTTGAAATCAATTAAAAGGGTCACTTTTCAACTCCCACTCTCACTGCTTCCACTTCCTTCCATCTGCTGATTAGAATGAATTCAATGAGGTAATATTAGCATCTATTTTCAGATGAATGCAAGGAGTAGCTAAGCAATTTTTGAAACTTTCTACTTGATTCCTTTAAACATTGCTCTGAAAATATCTCAAAACTAGGGGTCCAGTGAACAGATTCATGCACATTGAAAAGAAAGTAATTAAAAAAATATTACAGCCCAAAACGGGTTTGGCTCAGTAGATAGAGCATCGGCCTGAGGACTGAAAGGTCCCGGGTTCGATTTCGATCAAGGGCATGTATCTTGGTTGTGGTCACATCTCCGGTAGGGGGCATGCAGGAGGCGGCTAATCAATGTCTCTCTCATCGATGTTTCTAACTCTCTATCCTTCTCCCTTCCTCTCTGTAAAAAATCAATAAAATATATATTTAAAAAAAGAAAAATATTATAATATTGCTATTCACCCTTTCTCTATAATAGAAGTGTCAACCAAATTCATGATTGACAATGATAGATGGAAACACATGCTTAAGATTATTGCCAGCAAGAGCTTTATATGTATTGTGCATGTGTGAGTCATTTATATATATAGAATACACTTGCTTAATTAAATCTGCTTTCTATGTTGCTAAACATTTTCCAGCCCAGTGAAGCACTCCAAGTTCTCTTTCAGGTAATTGTCAGCAACACAGCAGTAATATAAACATGAAGCAGATTATTGTTGTTGATCATGCAGGGAGAACAAAGGGTAAAATATTTAACTGTTGCAGTGTTTGACTGCACCCCCTCAGTGAGAAAACCTGAAGTCATTTTCAAGGTCTACCATTTCTTACTTCTTTTCAGTTCAGTCAAGTTTCTAAACTTTCTGAACCTCCATTTCCCAACTAATGAAAAGAAAATAGGATTCCACCAAATCTCCTATCTACTTACTCCAGGACTTCTTTGAGGATCAAATGAGATGAGGTATGGGAAAATATTTCACAGACATTTGGTTAAAGTATGAAATGTTTGCACATGGCTATAAAGTATGTCATGTTCTTGGGCTGCAAGGAGACTAGTTGTCCCTAGGGAGAGGAAGCTAGGCATTGCTATGTGACATCATTACCCAGTGCCCACAGCAAACATTTTAGACTGGGCTGGGCTGTGGGCCACATTTTGCACCATAGGGTCTCTGCAGTGTCAACTGTGATTTGGTGGGCTGTCCCTCTGGGGTGATCGTGGAGCCTGTGTCCCACCTGGGGGAAGCCAAATGTTGCTTTGTAGGTACCAGGTCCATGGTGCCAGTGGACGTCATGGCAGCTCCTGCATTGAGTGTTTGCCCCCTGGTGGTCAGTGCACATCATAGTGACTGGTCAGCTGGTTGGACACTTAGTGTATCAGCTTTTTACATATATAGATATGTGGTCTTAGAGGATCAAATTAATTAATTATAAATCAACTAGAGGCACGGTGCACAAATTCATGCATAGGCCTGCAGGGATATGGCCAAAAATTGCAGTCCAATGCCACCTGCAGCTCTACTAGCCACTTCTGCTCATCTCAGCCCCACTGTGACTGCTGTAGGCTTGTGCCCAATCAGTCCTAATTGGAAGAGACTTGCACTGCCACAGCAGTGCTCCCCAGCCATAAGCCCTGCATCTTGTGCCCTCCAAGAGTAATGGCCTGCAGGATTGGGGTGAAACTGGCTCTCTGACATCCCCTGAGGGATTGCAAGCGGGTACAGGTCAGGCTGAAGGACTCCACCTGTGCATAATTGGGCCATGGAGGGACCACGGGAAGGCTTCAGGGCTTGTCCAGTCCATCTTTCTCAGTCCTTATTGACTGGACCCTAACAGCAAGCTAACTTACCAGTTGGAGCATCTGCCCCCCTGGTGGTCAGTGAATATCATAGCAAGTGATTGGGCAGCCTTAGCATATCATTAGTATATTATGCTTTGATTGGTTGTTCAGTTGTTCTGCCACTCAGTCTATTTGCATATTAACCTTTAATTATATAGAATTTGAAGCTGGTTTTACTACATAGTGATTCTCTATCTTTTAATGCTCATGTACCTTTATTTTAAGAGATTTTTCTTTTCCTGAGCATACATTTTCTCATAAACTTGATCTAAATAAACATTATAGCTCATATATATGTGGAATCCTAACTCAAACCATTATTGTGTAAACAACTTTATGCTCCATCTACATTCACATATTAATTTATCTAACATATATTTATTGAGAATCTATGGACTGTCATATATAGTGCTATGACCTAAGGACCCACCAGGGAATATGATGGAGAAACTTATAATCTGGTGCAAATAACAGGCAATAACTAATCAAATGAATAAGATAATTTTATAGATATTCTATGAAGAAAAGAGGATAATGTGAAAGAGTGACTAGTATGGGAGAGAAGGTATGCTTCTCTGAGGGAGTGATATTAGCACAAAAACCTAAATAAGGAGACAGCCATGCAAATATCCAGCCAGGTTAGACAACCTTGCTTAAAGGACTTGTGAGTCATATGATATCTGTCTCAACTACTCAACAAAAGTAGCCACAGTTAATAGCAAACAAATGGGTAAGACTGTGTTATAATAAAACTTTACTTACAAAACAGAACCATAAAATGGAGATAATCTTCTTGGCAAAGTGATCAGCAAAATCAAGTCCAAAATCATAGATTAGTTTGGTGTTTTATAGGAATAAAAGGTCTAGTGTGGCTGGTATATAGTGAGCAATGCAAGAGTGATCCTATTTTAAGTGAGAGAGGTAAATAGTGGTCAGACCACACATAGGATCTTATAAGCTGTTATAAGGAGTTTGAATTTTATTCTAAATATGAAATGATGCTATTGGAGAAATTATGGCTGCTGTGTGGTAAATGGGTTGTAGGGAAGAAGAGTGGAAGTGGAAGACTAGTTACTAGCTAGTTCAAGTCAGATAATGGCAGGTTTAATTAGGGAGATAGATAGTAATGGATGGATTCAGCATGTGTTTTGGAAGTAGAATTAGAAGAAATTGTTAATGGATAAGAAAAGAAAAGAGAAAAATCTAGGGTTTTAAACTTGAGCCACTGGTATGTGGTGTTATTATTGGCTGAGTTGGGAGATATTAGGAGAGAAGCAGGATTGGAGACAAGAAAGATAGAAATCAAAAGTTTTTTTGGAACATACCACATGATCTCACTTATTTGTGCAATCTAATGAACAAAATGAATTAACTAACAAAATAAGACCCAAGACATGGAGGCAGAGAACAGACATATCTCAGCAGGATGGGGCAGGGACAGCACTGGAAGAGATAAACCAAAGAACTTATATCATTACTAGAAGCCCAGTGCACGAAATTCAAGCACTGGTAGGGGTCCCAAGGCCTGGCCGGCGATCAGGGCTGATCAGTGCCTTCTAGCTGCTGGCTGGGGCCTTCCTTCATTCCACGCCACCTCCTGGTGGTCAGCACACATCATAGCGAGTGAGTGAACTCCCAGTCTCCCAGTTGAGCTCCTGAGGGGACACTTTGCATATTAGCCTTTTATATATGTATAGACTAGTGGCCCATTGCAAAAAGATTTGTGCAATAGGCCTTCCTTCCCCTGGCTGCCGACATTGGTTTTCCTCCAGCACCCAGGACCCAGCTACAGTGGAGAAGCCAAGCCTCGAGGCGAGGCTTCTCCACTCTGGCTGCAACAAGGCTACGCTTCTCTGCTCTGGCTGCAGTGGAGAAGCTAAGCCTCTTCAGTCTTCAGTCTTTAGTCTTCAGTCTTCAGTATTCCCTCGGGGTGAAGCCTTCAGTCTTTGCTTCATGCCTGCATATGTAAAATAACCTGCCTTTTTTTATTGGGTTAATTTGCATACTCACTCCTGATTGACTGGTGGGCATCACAGAGTCATGGTCAATTTGCATATTTCTATTTTATTAGTGTAGATATGCTGAGCTCATATACACAGACGATATAGTGTGGTGAAGGCCTAGGTGGGGGGTATCTGTAATACTGTACACAATAAAAATATATATTTTTTATAAAAATAAAATTTTAGCTTCCTAATAGACATACAAAGAGGCAATCGCATGTACAAAATTTTGCAAACTGGAACACAGGCCAAGCCTAAAGATATAATTTGGGAATCACTAATTAATAGACAATAGCAAAGCCATATAATTTGATGAGATAACCTAGGGAGAATTGTCACATAGAGAAGAGAAGGATGACTAGTGTTAAGCCCAGAGGCTTAATATTTAGAGGCTGAACAGAAAAGAAAAAAACAGCAATAGAGACCAAAAATGAGTAGTCAATGGGATATGAGGAAATCTAGGAGAGTGGGCACTTTCTGGAAGTTAAATGGAAAAGTGTTTCAAGTTAAGAGAGTAGGCAACAGTGGTTAGTCAGATTCAGTTACTGGTCAAGCAATTAATTAGCAGAGAAGCTGAAACCAGAGCACATGAACTATTGTGCCTCTTGAGAAAAATGTATAGGGTATCAAGCACCAAATTATCACTCTACTTTTAAAAAGAATAATCAGTTTTAACACTGTGGAGGCTGTTTTGTACACACAACCTAAAATGCTCTATTTTAAGCCTCTGTGGTTTTTTCTGCCTTTGTTCCCCATTGACAAGGTGGTGTTCTTAATTAGAGAATGAATAATGCTGTTAATACCCATAAGGCTGGCTCTATCTTATACAATTTTCTTTTTAGTTTTCAGTTACCATGCCTAACCTGGAATAAAATGACACAACGCTTTATTTCAAAACTTAAGTACTAGAATATTTGATGTATCAATCTCTTGAATAAATGAAAAGAGGGGATAGGAGACCACAGCAGGTGTCAGCAAAATGCCTGGCAAGAAAGCAACATTATTCTGGGTGCACAAAGAGATACAAGAACTAAGACAGACCTGTTCTATTTCTGGCATCAAGAGAGATGCTCCTGGAAAAGGTCAAGAGCTGTGGTTGTCTTTGAGATTTCTAGTCTCAGTGTCTTTAATATTGCCATGAGACTCCACAAATTGACCTTTGCCTTTGTCTCCATATTAAATAGAGGCACTTGTGTCTGAGAAAAGCAAGTTGTCTATTGCCCAAAGGAAATAATAAACTAGAGAAAATAGATAGATGTTTGGAAAGTTATGGTTCCTGGGGAGGAAGAACTCTAATGACGATTTTAAGTCTTGTGTACTTTTCCCATTTGGGAATCATGTCTTATGATGTATGTTTTTGGCTTGTTCTTTTTAGCTTAGCATACAAGGTTCTTCATGAGCTGGTACCCACAACCTCTCCAGCCCCATCTCTCACCATGTCTTCATATGCACCCTGTACCCAAGAGGTCATCTTGAAACCTTTGCAGTCTCATAAATCTATTTCTCTCTCACACTCTTGAGGTTTTTGAGAATAAGCTATTTTGTTTAGCTGTAAGGCCCGTCTCTATCATCTTCCCCCACCACCGCTGCTACCACCTTAATTTAACTAAACCCTATTTACTTTGCAAAGCTCAACTCATATTAAGTATCCTCCAGAAAACTTCTTTTCACTATCTTTAGGGCAGATCCTGCTTCCTTGTAATCATAGCACTTATGTTATATTGAAATTGCCTGTTTTCTCATTTGTTTCTAAGCACTGATATTCTTAAAGGCAGATACCATATTTTGTCCCTGTCCATAATCCCAGATGCTAAAATACACTTGGAACAGAATAGTGCTCAATAAGTTTATTTTGAATGAATATATAAAGACCATTGGTTTGACTTACCACCTTACTTGGAGTCCATGAGATTTTCAAGCCTGCATTCTACTGTGTTGCTTATCTACACTAATAAAAGAGAAAGATGCAAATTGACCATACCTTTGTGACACCCACCAGCCAATCAGGAGTGAGTATGCAAATTAACCCCCCAAAAGATGGTGGTTTAATTTGTATACACAGGCTCTGAGCAACCAGGGGCAGGACACTTGCATCATCACCATGGCGATGGTGCAGGTGTGTCGCACTGTCCCAGCTGCTCCAGGCCTCTGGGCAGCATGGGAAGATGGAAAGTTGGCTCCAGCCAGAGCTAAGGCAGTGCTGGAAGCCAGGGGAAGAAAGCCCATTCTTACATGAATCTTTGTGTATCAGGCCTCTCGTTGGATATAATTAATTTGGGGTAATTTCTCTGTCATTAAAATCTTAGTTTGTCCTTATGGCCAGCTTTACTTTTGTATACTTTTTTGTTTGTTTGTTTTTAACCTGTATTATTGAGGTAATATTCACATACCATAAAGTTCACCTTTAAAGTCTATGGTTCAGTGGGTTTTAGTACATTACTAATTTGTATATTCACTAGTATATTTCTTAATTCCAGAATATTTTCATCAGCTCAAAAAGAAACCCAGTACCTATAACAATCATTTTCATGCCCTCTCTAATACAATCCTTTGGCAAGTGCTTTCTGTGTCCTATTATAAATGTTTCATACATATGAAACCATATAATGTGTCTGCTTTCTTTCACTTAGCATCATGTTATAGCATTTATAAAAACATATTTTTCTATGTCCAAATAATATTCAATTGTATGGATATAGCACATTTTGTTTATCCATTCTTCATAAACATTTTTATTTTTTCTACTTAGGAACTATTAAGAATAATATTGTTAAGAATACTCACAAGTTCTTGTGTGGACATGTGATTATAGTTCTCTTGTGTATAATACTAGGAGTTTAACTGATGAGTCATATGGTAACTCTATGTTGATATTTTTGAAGATGTGACAAATTGTTTCACACAGTCACTGCACCATTTAATATTCCTACCAATGATATTTTAGGGTTCCAATTTCTCAACATCCTTACCCAAACTGGTTATTTTCCATTTAAAAATTATTTGTATAACCATCCTTTTGGGTGTAAAATGGAATCTCTTTGTGATTTTTATTTTCATTTACCTGATGAATAATGGTATTGAACACCTCTTTATGTGCTCATTGACTATTTTATATCATTTAAAAAAATATATATATTGTATTGCCGAGACTGGTTTGGCTCAGTGGATAAAGCGTCGGCTTGCGGACTGAAAGGTCCCAGGTTCAATTCCGGTTGGGGGCATGTACTTTGCTTGTGGGCATATCTCCACTGTGGGGTGTGCAGGAGGCGGCTGATCGATGTCTCTCTCTTATCTATATTTCTGACTTTCTGTCCCTCTCCCTTCCTCTCTGTAAAAAATCAATAAAATATATTTAAAAAATATATATATATATTATTGATTTTTACAGAGAGGAAGGGAGAGAAATAGAGAGTTAGAAACATTGATGAGAGAGAAACATCAATCAGCTATCCACTGGAGATGTGCCTGCAACCAAGATACATGCCCTTAACCAGAATCGAACCTGGAACCCTTCAGTCTGCAGGCAGACACCATTTTATATCTTCTTTTCAAAAATATAAAAATCCTTTGTAAACATTCAATAGTGTTATTTGTCTTTTTACTGTTGAGTCATAAGAGTTCTTTATATATTTGTCAGATATGTTGCAAATATTTTCTCCATTCTGGAGGTTGACATTTAATTTGCTGATAATGTTCCTTGAAGCATTTTTTTTTTAATTCGACAAAGTTCAATTTACTTGTTTTTGCTTTTGTTGTTTATCCTTTCAGTGTTATATCTAAGAAACTGTTGCCAAATTTGAGATCAAATGATTAACCCATATGATTTTCTAATAGTTTTATCATTTTTGCTATTACATTTAGGTCTTTGTTTATTTTGAGCTAATTTTGTATTGTAAGGTAGGGGTCCAAATTCATTTTTTTGCATATGGATATCCAATTGTCACAGCATCACTCAAGAATAGTCTTTTGACTATTCTTTCAACCACTCAATGGTCTTGGCACCCTAGTCAGTATTTAATAAGTGAATGGGTATATTTCTGGACTCTAAATTCTATTTCATTGATTTATATATCTATCTTCAAGCTAGTACCAGACAGTTTTGATTATTTTTAGTTTTGTAGTAATTTTGAAATCTGGAAATGAGAATCCATTAACTTTATTCTTATTTTTCAAGATTGTTATGGTTATTCAAGATCCCTTGAGTTTTATAGAAATTTAGAGTCAGCTTGTCTATTTCTGGAAAAAAAAAAGACAGTTGGAATTTTGATAGATATTGCATAGAGCCTACCAGTATAGTTCAATTTTGGGATTACTACAATCTTAACAATACTGAGTCTTCTGATCCATGAACATTGGTTTTCATTTTTTTAGGTCTTCCCAGTATTCATCTTTTATATGAAATTTCACTTTCCATGGTTTCAGTTACCTGTGGTCAACCATGGTCTGAAAATATAACATGAAAAATTCCAGAAATAAGCAACTCATAAGTTTTAAATTGCATGTCATTCTAAGTAGCATGATGAAATCTTGTGCCAACATACTCCATCCCTCCCAGGATATGAATCATCCCTTTGACCAGTGTACCGACATTGTAATATGCTACCTGCCCATTTAGACACTGAATAGCTATCTTGGTTCTCAGATCAACTGTCATGATATTGTAGTGATTGTGTTCAGGTAACCCTTATTTTACTTAATGATGGCCCAACGCACAAGAGTAGTAATGCTGGCAATTCTGATATGCCAAACAGAAGTGATTGAGTACTTTTTTAAAGTGAAAAGATAAAAATTATCCAATTAATAAGGAAATAAAAAATAGTTTGCTAAGGTTACTAGGATCTACAGTAAGAATGAGTCTTCTATGCATGAAATTGTAAAGAGGGAAAATTAATTTGTATTCATTTGCTGAGAGACCACATCCACATAACTTTTATTATAATACTAGAGGCTCAGTGTACGAATTCGTGCATGGGTGGAGTCCGGCTGTCCCAGCCCCACTCAGGGTAGATCAGGGCTGGGTCTGTCAAGAGGAGGAGATGGCAGGAAGTTGGCAGGTTGGCCTGCCTGGATCAGGGCCCAATCAGGGCCCGGTCTGCTGGGGGAAAGGGCTGTGGATAATTGGCCAGCGGGCCCTGCCCCCAATTGGGGTTGGGGTGCTGATTGGGGGTGAGATTGGCCATGGGGAGGGGCCTACTGGCAGTGGGCCAGCTGGCCCCACCCCCCAAATAAGATGGGTGAGGAGTGCTGAATCAGGAGCCAGTGGCCTGGGGGAGGGGCAATTGGTGGTTGACTGGCCAACCCTGTCCTTGATTGGGGTAGGGGGGCTGGTCCGGGGTGGGGCCAAGTGGGGGTTGGGTCTACAGGAGGTTGGCTGGCCAGGCCCGCCCCCTATTGAGGTAGGGTGTTGATCAGGGGTGGGGCTGGCCAGGGCAAGAGGTTGAGGGGTGATCAGGATGGTGGGATCCCATTGGGGGTGTGGCCAGCTGGGGGTAGAGGCTGGGCAGCCTGCCCCCTATTGGGGTGGGGAACTACATTCAGGGGCAGGCTGACCAGCGGGAGAGGCTACAGGCCATCGTGGTGGGGCGTGCTAATGGAGGCACAGCTGGCAGGGGGCAGGATGGCTTTTTTTTTTCTTGCAGGCCCAACTCTTGATCAGGGTGGGAAAGTCCAGTCAGGGGAAGGCCAGCAGGGGTGAGGGGCCATGAGGTTGGCCGCCAGCCCCAACCCCTGATATGGCCAGGTCCCCAGAAACAGTGGGTGTCATACCGACTGGTTTTTAGGTCGTTATATCCAAGAGGTGCTCCATGCACCTCCTGGTGACTGGTCATTTGGTCATTTTGTTGTGACGTCTCTTAGCCTTTTATTATTATGACTAGATGTCCAGTGCATGAATTTGTGCTTGGATGGGGTCCCACTAGCCTGGCCCCAATCAGGGTGGATTGGGGTTGGGCCTGTAGGGAGGAGGAGATAGGAGGAGGTTGGCCGCCAATCCATCTGGATCAGGGCCCAATCAAGGCCTCTGATCGGGACTGGGTCAGCTGGGGAAAGGGGCCATGGGTGACTGGCCAGTGGGACCCACTCCTGATTGGCGTTGGAGGACCAATTTGGGGCAGGGCCAGTCATGGGGAGAGGTTGCAGGCCTATCATGGTGGGGCGGGCTGATCAGGGGTGTGGCTGGCAGGGGAAGAAGGGAGGAGGTGTTTGGATGGCAGGCCCCATTCTTGACTAGGGTGTGAGGGTCTGATCAGGGGCAGGCCAGCAGCGGGGAGGGGCTGTGAGGTTCGCTGTCCACAGTGAGTGTTAGAGCGACTGGGTGTTAGGTCATTACAGCCGTTATGGTAGCTGCCTTTTTAGATTGATGATAGATAGGTGATAGATAGATAGATAGATAGATAGATAGATAGATAGATAGATGATAGATATTGTCATAATTGTTCTATTTTATTTTAGTAATTGTTATCAATCTTACTGTGCCTATTTTATAAATTGAACTTTATCATATGTATGAGTGTGTAGTATAAAAGCATATTATATATAGGGTTTAGTACTATTTATGGTATAGGGCATCCACTAATGATCCTGTAACATCACTCACAGATAAGGGGAAACTACTGTAATTTCTTTCAACAATATTTTGTAGTTTTCAAAATATAAGTTTTATATTTTTTGTAAAATTTATTTCTAAATATTTTATTCCATGTGAAATTAGACAGTAGTTTAGACTTAAAAAGCAAAACTCTGAATATGCTTTTATTACTTCAAGAAAAAACCTGCCATTCAGCTGTGAGAATGGATTTATCTATAGTCTTAGCCTATTAACACCTTCAGGTTCTGCCTCAGCTATGCTCTTCATGGCAATTTTTCTAGCAAATAACTAAGCACAGTATGGGTATTAGGTTCTCTCTCTCTCTCTCTCTCTCTCTCTCTCTCTCTCTCTCTCTCTCTC
>JAAGEH010000015.1:12147561-12186733 GCA_011751065.1 Lasiurus cinereus | reverse complement strand
CTCTCTCTCTCTCTCTCTCTCTCTCTCTCTCTCTCTCTCTCTCTCTCCTATAAAACTCCTTTAATAGGAAAATTTGCTTGAGAGCTCTGCATTGGCTTGGATAAGGCGTTGTGCAATCTGAATCTTAGTCTGACTCTCTCAGCAAGAATCACATCAGCATTATAATCTGAAATCTTTCTCTACACACTTCTGCTTACCCCTCCTTTGAAATTTCACAGGCATTACCACCAATAAACATTTGCACTCATAACCATATCTCCATGTTGGGTGAATAAAAGGAAGTAATAAAAGCATATTCAGAGGAAAACAACTTCTTTTAAAATCTATTCTCTTTGGAGTCTGATATATTTCAAGTCCAAATGATACTGTTTATATAATAAATAATCAATTTAGTTATGCCATAATTTAAAGGTAACATACTTATATTGCTGCCAAATATCAAACATAGAGCAGATTCCAATATCAAGAAATGTAAAAGTTGCTCTAGGAATTGTATATTCTGTAGGCAAACAGTTAGCCATTCTTTCAATTAATATTAGATCCACAAATGCAACATCTACTTGGCAATCAAAAATCTGGTTGAAAAGTGAAATATATATATTTCCTTCCAGATATTGGTGTAAGGCAGCCAAACATGAAATTAAATGAAGAATTGAGAAGACCATCCTATTAATGTGGAGCCTACATACTATCATCCAAAACATTTAACTAATTGAATTATTGGTCTTCATGAGCTAGAAAGAAACTAGAGATCATCAAGGAAGACATCTACTCTTTCATTGTGCAGAAGCAGAAAATGAGCCCCAAAGAAAGCAAATGACTTGCCCAAGGCCTCACAAGTTAGTAGTCAATCTAGGACTATAACCAAAACCCCCCTTATTTGACAGAGCTCTCTCCTCATTTTTGTGTTTCCATATTTGAAGTGTCACTGATTCTAGCATTTCCCTGTCACCAGGTTGCTAAATCCAATAAAGTACATTAATCAACAGTGCTTACTCTTCCCACTAAAGTCACATGCATTACAATAGAAAATCTCTTTCCATCTTCAGTGATGATGTCTGATATGTGATGGAGAGGAAATCCACTAGAGGTCGCACAATTTAGATTATGCAACTCCAAAGCAAGAAAAGGCCTTAAGCAACACCATCTTATTATGCAATTATGTCATTGTGGAGAATTAATCAAATCCATCCTTGAAGCTCATCTGCTGTGTGATACATTCATTCCTTGATATCAAAACTTTCTAATTTGGATATTAGAAATGCTGTTGACTTATTTCCCTAGTAATTTCTGATTTTATTAAAGCCCTAAACTCCAGAAGTTGGTAATGTGTTGATTACTCACCTTCAATTGTCCAAAGTGTTTTATAGTCCTTCTCCCTGGCCCTAAGATGTTAATTCTCTGGCAAGATAAGTGAGCTCTTGAAGAACAGCGAATTTATGAAGTTATTTTATAGGGGAAAAAACATGGCAGGTGCAATAGTATCTGGTCCAATTTAACACTCAGCTTCTCTTAAAGCACCAGGTTTGGTGATAATTATACTTTTTAGCAATTCAGTAGCTGGAACTTTCCCTTAATCATTATTTAATTCATTTTCCAACAAGATAATCAGGTAATACAAGGCTCTCTGAAGTCGAAGATACCAGTATTAGCCAATCCTAGTTTCAGAAAACCCTATGAAAAATAAAGGGGTTTAGCTTGATTCTTCTGTCCTTTTCCTGTAATTCCCTTTTGATAGTTGGCTCTGAGAATGTCTTATGGTTTGAAATTGGCACTGCCTTGACCAGGTGAAACTGGAACTGTCTTGAACAGGTGAAACTGGCGGGATAAAAGAAAAAGCAGAATCTGGTAATGGCTACAGCTAATCAGGACTATAAGAGAATTCAAAGACCTTAGAGATACTACTTTTATACTCACTATGAGTAAACACCCTTCCTGAGGAACTGTAGGTTGGTATATGCTCCTATTTCAAACTTACCTATAGCAGAATCAGGTTTAAATGAATGGCAAAAACAGTTCACAAGGGGAAACTGTGTATACGTTTGTATTGGCAAGATATTACAAAAGCAACATTTATTTATTTATATTTAATTTTTTATTGTTTAAAATATTACAAATAGTAGCAAATATGTTTCCTTTTTCCCCCCTATTGACTTCCCCCTGGCCTTCCCTACCCCCCAGTACATGCCCCCACCTGTGCCAACCCCCCCCAATGTCTTATATCCATTGGTTATGCTTATATACAGGCATACAAGTCCTTTGGTTGATCTCTTACAGTGGCCACCCCTGTAACCTCCCCTGCTTTCCCGATGTAATATGACAGTCTGTTCATTGCCTCTTTGCCTCTGTATCTGTTTCCCACCTCACCCCAACTTGACTCTTTTCTTTAAAAACATCATGCTTCTGCAGGCTAGAAATAAACTTATAGGAACAAAAAATGTTTGAGTCCCAATTTCAATGTCCAACAGTTCTGAGTCCCAATTTCAATGTCAAAGAGTTCCTTATGTGTACACGTCAGCAATGGTATCCGATGGTGGCAATGCAGGTCTGACCATCTCTGGTTTGGTCCTAGGCATCCTGTAGTGACACACAGCTGCTGACTGCTAACATGGCAAGGTGTCCTCAGCATCTTCCATGTCTGGACTGTTTCTCCTCCTGTTTTTGTGACTGGAGCAGACCTGTCAATTCCTGTCTGTTGCAGAAGTCCACTTGGTCTTGGAGTTGTTTCCTGAAAGTATATAAACATATTCTTGACCAAAAGTTAATAAAGTAATCTTTTCTATAAAATTGACTTGAGGTCCTTTTTATTTTTGTCCAAATGGTTCTCCTTGGGCTTATTTTGACACCATGTATGTTTTTCATAGGTGTCTTACTGTTAGCATTACAAATGAAAATTAGTTTTCTAAAGTAAAAATTTTCTAGATGTAATTTACTTACTGGGTATTTTCCTTACATGATATCCTACTATCCCCCCTTTTTTGATTAATGGAGACTTTGTAAATTTTTAATGCAATCTTGATAACTTTAAATTTTAATTTTTGTACAAAAATGACTGCTTTAAGTTAATTCCATTTTAAGCAATTTTACCATGAAATGACCTACCAATAGAATTTTTTTACTACTTGTAATACTTTATTTTATTGATTTTTTAAATTAAATCTTTATTATTCAAATTATTACATTTGTTTCTCTTTATCCCCTCCAAAGCTCTCCTCCACCCAGCTCCCACCCTTCCCTCTACCCTTAACTCCCTCCTGTTGACCTCATCCATAGGTGTATGATTTTTGTCCAGTCTCTCCCTTGTACAACCCTCACCCCTTTCCCCCTGAGAATTATCAGTTCACTCCTTTTCTGTGCTCCTGATTCTGTTATATTCACCAGTTTATTCTGTTGATCGAATTTTTAATTCACTTAATTTTTAGATTCACTTATTGATAGATACATATTTGTTGGTCATAATTTTTTATCTTTTACCTTTTTCTTCTTCCTCTTCTAAAAGAGTACCTTTCAGCATTTCATATAATACTGGTTTGGAGTTGATGAACTCCTTTAGGTTTTTCTTCTCTGTGAAGCTCTTTATCTGCCCTTCAATTCTGAATGATAGCTTTGCTAGATGGAATATTCTTGGTTGTAGGTTCTTGCTGTCCATCATGTTGAATATTTCTTGTCACTCCCATCTGGCCTGCATCGTTTCTGTTGAGAAATCAGCTGACAGTCATATGGGTGCTCCCTTGTAGGTAACGAACTGTTTTTCTCTTGCTGCTTTTAATATTCTCTCTTTGTCTTTTGCTCTTGGTATTTTAATGATGATGTGTCTTGGTGTGGTCCTCTTTGGATTCCTTTTATATGGGATTCTGTGTGCTTCCTGGACTTGTAAGTCTATTTCTTTTACCAGATGTGGGAAGTTTTCAGTCATTAATTCTTTAAATAGGTTTTCAGTATCTTGCTCTATCTCTTCCTCTGGCACCCCCACAATTCTGATGTTGGTACGCTTGAAGCTGTCGCAGAGGCTCCTTACATTATCTTCACGTTTTTGGATTCTTCTCTCTTCTTGCTTTTCCAGTTGAGTGTTTTCTGCTTCTTTATATTTCAAATTTTTGACTTGATTCTTGCCTTCCTCTAGTCTGCTGTTAGGTCTCTGTATAATATTTTTATTTCATTTAGTGTATGTTTAATTTCTAGTTTCATCTCTAGTTGGTTCTCCTTCATCTCCAGTTGGTTCTTTTTTATCTCCTCTTGGGTCTCGCTAACTTTATCCAACATATCTTGGATATTCTTGATAAACCTTATAAGGATGGTTTTGAACTTTATATCCAGTCATTTGTTTTCCTCCATTTCTTTTGTTTGTGATCCCTTCACTTGTCTTGGTATTTTCACTATGCCTGGAGAACTTCTGTGTTGGTTTCAGCCTTATGATACCAGACTTGCAAAACTGCAGAAGCCTCTCTGTTGAGCTTGGGATCAGTGGAGTCTCATGGCTTGAGGGAGTGCCTTGCCTTCCAGTCAGCCCCGCCCTCCATGGCCCCTGACTCTCACGTGACTGGGTAATCACTGGAGCAGTCCCTGTGTGAGTGCGCGCTTTCCTTAGCAGTGCTTCTAGACTGCTGCCTTTCCGGCTCCTCTGCACTCTGCGACCATATGAGTCTGGGTCCCCAGGGTTTCGCTCGAAACCAGGGTTTAGGGGAGTTAGAAGTGACGCAGTTGGGAGGGTCTGTCTCCAGCCCACTTGTGAAAATCAGAGGCACAATCAATAGTCGGTCCTCTGCGCACAGTGCTGTGCACGCCAGCAGACTTCTGATCTTTTGCGACTCCCCTAAATTTCCGTGCACTTCTCCCTTTTCACAGTCCAAACTCCCCCCATATGAGTTTCAGCTGGATCTGGGGTTTAGTGTAGTAGGATAAGGGGTTCAATGCCATTGAGAGTCTCCATCTCCCTTCCGCTAGAGAAAGCCAGCCAGGTTCTCCAGTACCTGCTCTCTCCACATGCACATCTCCTTACCTCAGGTTTTTGCAGCTCCTCTGGGTTACTGTGAGCCCCTCTCTTTTCTTCTAGTTGTAGAATTTCCACTCAGCCAGCTTTTCTTTGGTTATGGATAATGTCTGTTCTCTCTTTTAGTTGTAGTTTTTTTTAAATATATTTTATTTATTTTTCACAGAGAGGAAAGGAGAAGGACAGAGAGCTAGAAACATCAATGGGAGAGAGACATCGATCAGCCGCCTCCTGCACACCCCACACTGGAGATGTGCCCACAACCAAGGTACATGCCCCTGACCGGAATCGAACTTGGGACCCTTCAGTCTGCAGGCCGATGCTCTATCCACTGAGCCAAGCCGGTTTCGGCTTAGTTGTAGTTTTGAAATTCTTGTGCGAGGCAGCAGTGTAGATGTTTACCTATGCCACCATCTTGGATTCCCCCAGAAATTTTAATTAATACATTAGAAACAGTTTTTTTGTACAGTACAATTAAATTTTCTTGAATATTCACTTATTTCAATTATTCAACTTAAATTAATCTGAAAGCTTGATTACTCTTTTACTGTCAAATTTAATACTCTATCAACAATCTTAGATTACCCTGTAAATATGAGTGGAAAGGATTATTTGCATTCTTGAGGAGGTCCTGAGGATTCCTGGTGCTTTTTTTACTCTAGGCCATGGCAATTAAATTTCAAACTGGCTGTCAATATCTTTTTGTAAATTTATATAAACTTTGTCAGGGATGCAAAAACACAAATTATTTTAGTTCAATTTAGATATACGGCAGCTGCTGTCCACCAAATTTCTGTCTGTTACCTGCTCCTGATCTGAGCTGGGCCAAGACTGTCTGTTACCTGGGTCCCGATCTGTGCTGGGTGTGGGAAGTAAAGCAGCCATGGGGGCAGGAGACCTCCCTCAGAAGGGGTGAATGTTCAGGTGCCTGCAAGGTTAGGGAGGTGAGGGTCTATGCCCCACCTCTGTTGATCCTCAAGTTTTCTCCTTATGGCCCCTTTGCGACTGTGCCTGTCTTAGGTTGTTCCTTCCCTGAGGAACCTTACCCATTTCTGGCTTGTCAGTCATCCTCTGGGGCCAAGCAGGGTGATGTGAGGTTCAGTTCTGTCTCCTTGGTAGCCTATGACCCCATGGACACCACACCCAGTGCCTGCCTTGGAATCCCCTTGCCTGCACATGGAGCCCCAGCACTGTTCACATATCTTGGGGAACTCAGGTTCTTTCTCCAGGCAGGGTCCAGCTCACATGATAGGGAGAAAGATCCATTATACCAGCTACCTCGAGGCTTCAACCTTAGCATGAAGAGAAAGCTCAGGCAACAGCTGAGGGCAATTGGATTGTGAGAAGAGGGTCCCTCTTGGCAAAAAGGATAAGAGGGGCCAGTATAGAATGCTCAAGTGCCTTCCCAGTGCCTTAATTCCTTCTGAAAGGGATTAAATCCTTTCATGTATTTTTTAAAATTGCTGCCAAATATTCAAAGAATTCATTTGTAATTTTGTTTGGGATAATTGTACAATATGCTGTTGTGAAATATCAAGAACTATACTGACATTGTAGAATAATATCATGCAAGGATATGCTTTACTCTAGGCCATGGCAATTAAATTTCAAACTGGCTGTCTATATCTTTTTTTAAATGTATATAAACTTTGTCAGGGAGGCAAAAACACAAATTGCTTTAGTTCAAGAGATGAAATATATTGATTTTTAATTTGAAGGAAATTTATCTTTATTTTCTTCCAAAATAATTTTCAGGCTACAGAGATTTTCATTTAAAAATCTTTTTCACATGAAACAATTTTTCTTAAGGATATGGTGACAACTAGTATGGATTAGATTTAATATTTTATTATTATTTTTCCTTATAATTTTTAAAAATTTTATTTTTTACATGTATCCTTATTCTCCCATTACTCCCTGGCCCCACTCATACCCAACGCCCCTGTTGTCTCTGTCCATTGATTAGGCTCATATGCATGTACATAAATTCCTTTGTTGATCTCTCCCCCTTACTCCCACCGACCCCTACCTTCCCTGAAGTTTGATGTTCTGATCAACGTTTCTCATTCTCTGGATCTGTGCTTGTTCATCAGTCTATGCCATTCATTAAATTCCACAAATGAGTGTGATCATGTGATATTTATCTTTCTCTGTCTGGCTTATTTCACTTAGCATAATGGTTTCAATCTCCATCCAAGTTGTTGCAAATGATAGAAGCTCCTTCTTTTTTACTGCAGCATAGTATTCCATAGTGCAGATGTACCACAGTTTTTTAATCCATTCATCTATTGATGGCACTTATGCTGTTTCTAAATCTTAGCTATGGTGAATTGTGTTGCTATGAACATAGGGGTGCATATATCCTTTTTGATTTGTGTTTCTAGTTTCTTGGGATATATTCCTAGAAGTGAGATCACTGGGTCAAATGGGAGTTCCATTTTCAGTTTTCTGAGTAAACTCCATGCTGTTCTCCACAGTGGCTGCACCAGTCTGTAATCTCACCAGCACTGCAAAAAACATATATAGATCAATGAAATAGAATAGAGAATCCAGAAATTGACCCAAACCACTATGCCCAATTAATATTTGACAAAGTGGGCATGAACATACAACAGAGTCAAGAGAGCCTCTTCTATAAATGGATACATGCAAAAAAAATGAAACTAGACCACCAACTTACACCACACAAAAATATAAACTGAAAATGGATAAAGCACTTAAACTTAATACGGGAAACCATAAAAATACTAAAGGAATGCACAGGCAGCAAAATCTCCAACATATGCCAAAGGAACTTCTTCACTGATACTGCTCCTAGGGCAATGGAAACTAATGACAAAATGAACAAATGAGACTACATCAAAATAAAAATATTTTGCACAACAAAGAAACCATCAACAAAACAACAATAAAGCCCACTGCAAGGGACAACATATTTGCCAATGATATCAATGATAAGGGTTTAATCTCCAACATTTACAGAGAACTCATACAATCTCTCAAAAAGAAGATAAACAGCTCAATCAAAAACTGGGCTACTGTTCTAAATAGGCACTTCTCGAAAGAAGACACAACTAAGGCCAAGAGACATAAGAAAAACCTGTTTAAAGTCACTAATCATCAGAGAGATGCAAATAAAAACAACAATATGGTACCATCTCACACCTGTCAGAATGGCTATCATCACCAAGTCAACAAAAGACAAGTGTTGGCGAGGAAGTGGATAAAAAGGATCTTTGTCAGGGATGCAAAAACACAAATTACTTTAGTTCAATTTAGATATACGGCAGCTGCTGTCTGCCAAATTTCTGTCTGTTACCTGCTCCTGATCTGAGCTGGGCCAAGACTGTCTGTTACCTGGGTCCCGATCTGTGCTGGGTGTGGGAAGTGAAGCAGCCATGGGGGAAGGAGATCTCCCTCAGAAGGGGTGAGGGTTCAGGCCCCTGCAAGGTTAGGGAGGTGAGGGTCTATGCCCCACCTCTGTTGATCCTCAAGTTCTCTCCTGATGGCCCCTTTGCGACTGTGCCTGTCTTAGGTTGTTCCTTCCCTGAGGAACCTTACCCATTTCTGGCTTGTCAGTCATCCTCTGGGGCCAAGCAGGGTGATGTGAGGTTCAGTTCTGTCTCCTTGGTAGCCTATGACCCCATGGACACCACACCCAGCACCTGCCTTGGAATCCCCTTGCTGCACGTGGAGCCCCAGCACTGTTCACATATCTTGGGGAACTCAGGTTCCTTTCCCAACACCATTTATTGAAGAGGCTCTCTTTACTCTGTTGTATGTTCATGCCCACTTTGTCAAATATTAATTGGGCATAGTGGTTTGGGTCAATTTCTGGATTCTCTATTCTACTTCATTGATCTATATATCTTTTCTTATGCCAGTACTAGACTGTTTTAGAAACAGTGGCTTTATAATACAGCTTGAAATCTGGTATTAAAATGCCGTCTACTTTATTCTTCTTTTTCAGGACTGCTGCAGCTATTCGGGGCCTTTTTTTTTATTCCAGATGAATTTTTGGAAAGTTTGTTCTAGGTCTGTAAAGTATGCCGTTGGTGTTTTAATGGAGATTGGATTGAATTTATAGATTGCTTTGTGTAGTATGGACATTTTGATAATGTGGATTCTACCAATCCATAAACGTGGTATGTTCTTCCATCTGTTTGTGTCTTTATCTGTTTTTCAGTGTTGTGTAGTTTTCTGAGTATAGATCTTTTGCCTCTTTAGTTAAGTTTATACCTAGGTATCTTAATATTTTTTGGTGCTATGGTAAGTGGGATTACTTTTTTAGTATCTCTTTCTGTAAGTTCATTATTGGTATATATAAATGCCAAATATTTCTTGGCATTAATTTTGTTTCCTGCCATATTGCTGAATTAATTTATCAAGTCTAATAATTTTTTGATGCAGTCTTTAGGGTTTTCTATGTAAAGTATCATATCATCTGCAAATAAGGACAGCTTTACTTCTTCTCTTCCAATTTGGATGGTTTTTATTTATTTTCTTGTCTGATCACAATGACTAGTACTTCCAATACTATGTCAAATAAGAGTGGTTTGGGTGGATGTTCCTATCTTGTTCCTGTTCTTGGGGGAAATGGTTTTAGTTTTTGCCCATTGAGTATGATGTTGGCTGTTCATTTGTCATATATGGCTTTTATTATGTTGAGGTATGATCCATCAATCCCCACCTTGTTGAGAATTTTTATCAAGAAAGGGTGTTGGATCTTTTCAAATGCTTTTTCTGCATCAGTTGATATGACTATGTGATTGTTATCTCTCAATTTGTTTATGTGATGTATCACATTTATTGATTTGAGAATATTGTACCATCCTTGCATCTCTGGGATAAATCCTACTTGGTCATGGTGTATGATCTTTCTAATCTACTGCTGGATTCAATTTGTTAGAATTCTGTTGAGGATTTTTGGCATCTATGTTCATGAGAGATATTGACCTGTAATTCTCTTTCTTTGTGTTATCTTTATCTGGTTTTGGTATTAGGATAATTCTGGTTTCATAGAAAGAGTTTGAAAGTGTTCCTTCCTCTTGAATTTTCTGGAATAGTCTGAGGAGGATAGGTTTTAGTTCTTTCATGAATGTTTGGTAAAATTCCCTGTGAAGCCATCTGGCTTTGGGCTTTAGTTTGCTGGAAGCTTTTTGATGACTGCTTCAATGTTTTCCATAGTAATCTGCATATTGATATTTTTAGAATCTTTCTGAGTGAGTTTTGGAAGGTTATGGTTTTTTAGGAATGTTTCCTCTAGGTTATTTAATTTGTTAGAATAGAGTTGTTCATAATATTTTTTAACAATCCTTTGTATTTCTGTGGGGTCTGTAGTTATTTCACCTCTTTTCATTTCTGATTTTGTTTATTTGGGTCCTCTCTCTTTGCTTCTTGGTGAGCCTGGCTAGAGATTCATCAATCTTGTTTATCCTTTTGAAGAACCAACGCTTGGTTTTGTTGATATTTTGTATTGTTTTTTTGGTCTCTATGTCATTCATTTCTGCTCTGATCTTTATTATGTCCTTCCTTCAGCTCACTCTGGGCTTGTCTTGTTGCTCTCTTTCTAATTCTTTGAGTTTTTGAGTTAGGTGATTCATTACCATTTTTCTTGTTTTTTTTTTTTGAGGTAGGCCTGTAGAGCTATAAACTTCTCTCTCAGCACTGCTTTCATTGTGTCCCATAGCATTTGCATTGTTGTGTTTTTATTGTCATTAGTCTCCAGGATATTTTTAATTTCTTCTTTGATCTCATTGATAATCCAATCATCATTTATTAGCATGTTATTCAACTTCCAAGTGTTTGAATTTTGGGGGATGTTTTTATTGAAGTTTATTTCTAATATTATGCCATTGTGGTCTGAGAAAATGCTTGATGTGATTTCAATATTTTTGAATTTGGAGAGACTTTACTTGTGACCCAATATGTGGTCTCTTTTTTTAAAAATTTCCCATGTGCACTTGAGAAGAACATGTATTCTGTGGCTTTGAGGTGAATTAAGTCCAACTGATCTAGTAAGTTATTTAGAATTGCTGTGCCTTTGCTGATTTTTTTCTAGAGGATTTATCCAGTGACATCAGTGGTGTATTAAATAAAGTCCCTTACTATGATTGTATTGTTGTCAATCTCTCCATTGATATCTTCCAGGATTTTTTTTATTTTTATTTGGGTGCTCCTGTATTGGGTGCATATATGTT
Organism: Lasiurus cinereus; assembly: GCA_011751065.1. NCBI lineage: Eukaryota > Metazoa > Chordata > Mammalia > Chiroptera > Vespertilionidae > Lasiurus > Lasiurus cinereus. The sequence goes on along the minus strand of JAAGEH010000015.1, from coordinate 12,175,543 downwards.
TACCAGAGTTATATCTCCTTGTTGATTTGCTCTTTTGGGTATCGTGTAGTGGGCTTCCTTATCTGTTGTGAAGGCCTTTACTTTGAGGTCTATTTTATCAGATATATGTATCGCCACCCCAGCTTTTTTTCTCATTTCCATTTGCCTGAAAAATGTTTTTCCATTCCTTCGCTCTCAGTCTATGTGTATCCTTTGCTTTGCGGTGGATCTCTTGTAGAAAGCAAATATATGGGTCATTTTTTCTTATCCATTCAGCTACCCTATGTTTTTTGATTGGTGCATTTAACCCATTTACGTTTAATGTTATTATTGACAAGTTCATGTTTGTTGTCATATTTTTCCTTGTTTTTCTGTAATGTTTTAATTGTAGATCCCATTGCTTTGTTGCCCAGGTTTTTTTGTTTTGTTTTGTTTTGTTTTGTTTTGTTTTTTGGGGGAATGGTGCTACTGGTGTATTCTCTCAATTTTCCTGTACTTGTTAATCTATTGTAGTTCCCTACTTGAGCTATTTGGGTTCTCTTGATGTAGATTTGCGAGTTTGAGCAGCACAATTGTTATGTCTAGAAGTTGTCAGCCGTGGAGGGGAGTGTCCTTATTTTTGTTGTTTTGTAGCCTTAATTGAGATCACACATGCCCAGTGGGAACTCACAGTGGCACCAAGAACCCATGTATCTGGTTGATGTGGCTCAGGGGTCCTACACTCTGGAGAGGTGTGACTGTGATGCCCAGAGTTCTTTTGTTGTGGGGTTGGCAGACTCAGTTTTTGCTGCTGCACCTGTGGTGGGTAGGCACTTACTCCCAGTGGTGGCTCACAAGAGCACACATGGTAAGTTTGCCAGTGAGGCACACTGAGGCACTCTGAAGGGCCCTGTCAGTGTAGCCATGTAATTGCAGTGTCTGTGGGCAGGTATCCAGGATGAGTGAATTCCAAATTTCTACTGCTGGGGGGAGTACACCCCTGTTTGTTCGAGGTTGCAACCAGGGAGAGGTCATAGTGTCTCCCAAGAGCACTCTGTGGGTAGATGGGATCAGGGTGCCTGCCTGTTGGAACTTTGCATCTGTGGAGGTACATTTGCCAGACACAGAACTCTAAGGCACTCAGTGGAGTCCTGCACTGAGGTTCAACAAGCACAGTGCTCTGACAGGTTCTGCAGGGTCCTGCACTGAGGTTGAGCCACTGGGATAGATGTGGGTAGTTATACAGGAAGAGGGAATTTAGAAATTCTACTCTGCCTTTGTTAGTGGCAAATCCTACCCAGCAGAGACTCACAACTGCTTCCAGAGCGTGCTGTAGGTAGATGAGCTCAGGTATTCTGTTCCTTTGCAGAGGATCCTTTGCTGGTGCAGCCCTCTTATGATGCACCCTGAGGGGTCCTGCACTGAGGTTGAGCAGCAGGAGTAAATGTGGGTAGTTATTCAGAAAGCGGAAATTCAGAAATTCTACTACAGGGCAGGGATCCCTTGTCTGTGCTGAATCACATCCAGCAGAGATTCACAGCTGCTCCCAGAGAGCACTGCTGGCCCAGCCTCTGAGGAAGCACCCTGAAGAGTTCTAGCAATGAGGTTGAGCCACTGGGGTAAATGTGGGCAGTTATTCAGGAAGAGGGAATTCAGAATTTCTACTGCAGGGCTGTGCTCCCTTGTCTGTGCCGAATCACACACAGAAGAGTTTCACAACTGCTCCCAGAGTGCACTGCTGGCACAGCCCTCTGACAACATGCCCTGAGGCGTCCTGGCAATGAGGTTGAGCCGCTGGGGTAAATGTGGGCAGTTATTCAGGAAGAGGGAATTCAGAATTTCTACTGTGGGGCTGTGTGTCCTTGTCTGTACAAAATCATACCCACATGGGCTCCCATTGGCTCCCAGGCACTTCCTAGGGAGTGGAGGATCCTTGTTGCCTACATGCTGGAAATGTGCTAATGTGGGTGCACTGGTAAAGCACTAATGTGGACCAAAGTTCTGCCGCTAGGTAGGCAGATGTTGTACTTTCTGCTTTGGAGGTGGAGGTCCCAGTGTCCATGGGTCTGCAGCTGTGCAGCAGGATTTTGACTGGAGTGACTACTGGGAAAGTTCCCAAGGTCTCTATGCTTGGTGGTGTTGATGAGTTCCTAAAGAAAGGCTGTTTTCTTCTTCAAGATGGCATGGGCTCCATGCCTGAGTCCCATAGTCCAGGGAGTGCCTGCAGTGGTGGTAGTCTCTCCTTGTCCAAGAGAGCCTGGACTGCTAGCCCTTGGTGCTACTTTGAGATTTAACTGTCCCTTACTCACTCACACACACACCAAACACATCCACACACTCTTCTTTCATCCCCTTACTTACTTCCTCTCCCTCACCTCCATCCTGCCAGCTGCCATCTTCTGAATACAGTCCCATTTATTTATTAAACACCTGTTGTCTACCAGATAGTGGGCTAGGCAATGGGATTATAGTATTAATTTAGACAGAAATTGTCTCTGACCTATAGAATTTATAACCTAATGAGAAATAGAAACAGATAAACAGGCAATTGTAATACACTATACAGTTATGGGTATTATGAGAGTGCCTAGAAAAGAAATGTAACTTGAATTGGGGCATAATAAATGACTTATTAGAAGTGGTATAGTTATCACTAGACCTAATAATGGTGAGAAGTGAGGGACAATAAAGTTTATGCTCAGTAGAGAAAATGGCATATGTGAAGCAGGTTGAAAGAGAGAAAACATGGGGAAAAGCCTTGCTAGAGAAAGGAGCTGAAAGGAGTAATGTAAAGGTGGAGCATGACATATGAAGTAAGGACTGATAAGGCTCTTCAGGCTGGCTAATACTCTGAAGAAGACAGAATTTTAGTATCAATGTGTACAGGTATATTTCAGGTACACTCTATCTGTGAGTAATCAGCATATTGGGAACTCTCCACTAGATACTCTGGGAGCTTGAGCTTTTAATAATTATTAAAGCAAGCACATATTGATCATTTAATTCTGTGAAATAAGTGCTGTAGTTATCCTATCCTCATTTTGCAGTTGAGAAAACTGTTTAATAAATGAGAGAAATATACATAGACATTCATAAGAAGAAAATGTCATAGGACTTGAGTGCTCAATGAAGATAGACCTTGATATGAAAATATAGGATTGCATTGCAAGGGAGAGTTCTGAGCTGAGTTAGCAACTATGGACTTAGATCACCTCTTCCAAAAGATGTCTGTGATGACAGAAAAGGACAGACTGATGATTGAACCTTAAAAGATACTTATGGTTTCACTAGAGAGTGAAAAAGAGACATCATCGTATGAGACCAAGAATTAAATCAAAAGGGAATTAATCTACAGTGTCCAGGAGCCTAAAGGTGGGAGGAATTTCAAGGAATGTGTGAATGGATGTGCCACCTAAAACCAAAGCAGGAAGTTACTGTGACCTCCAACAATAAAGTTTTACTTTCACTTGTCATTACTCTTTCAAATGTACTATGTAATAAAACAAATGTTGATAGTTTTCTTGAAATATATACAAACTGATATGCAGAAATATGATGTGTTGACAGGTATTGAAGACAAATCTTCGATATAGTCAAATCCTTAAAGATGTCTCAACATAATCCACAGATAGAAGATTTTTGGGCGCATAAATAGATAATTTCTTTGCAAAAGTATATTTGGCATTTCAAAAATAAAATTGATTTATTTCATAAGAAGAATCTACTACTCTAACAATCTCTTTTTCCTCTCAAACAAGAGCCACTTCTCTTTAGTAAAGAAACTGGCTCAACGGCATAAAGTTAGTATTCATAAAATGCTTCATTAAAGGCTAAATATTTAACTTCTAGTTAAATGCTCCTGCTAGAATTAGAACCCAGGAATGTGAAGTTATAAAATGGTTCTTTTTTCTCTGATGTGCCTTTTAATATAAACCAAATTAAGAAGAAATTTACCTTAAAAAAATGGCAGCTATCTTGCCTTGATTCCCCTATCCCCATGCCTCAATGGTTAACATAGCATCTTGATTTTTGAGGGGGCCATGAATTTTTAGTGAAAAAAATTTAACTTATGAACCAGGCTGCTTGGACCAATGAATTTTGACACAGAATACTAAAACACAAGGAGATAGGTCAACAATATTGCACTACAAGTTTACTTCTTTAGCTTGATAAACTTTAATTTTTGGCTTGAAAGCAATACCTTACATAAAGACATGTATAAAACAGGAGATGCCTGGTTCACGAAATTTGTGCACTGTTTGGGGGGGAGGGGAGTGTGTATCCCTCACCTCAGCCTGCACCCTCTCCAATCAGGGACCCCTCAGAATTGGGCCTTAACTAGCAGTTGAATATCCCTCTTGCAATCCAGGACCACTGGCTCTTAACCTGTCTGCTTGCCTGATCTCCCCTAACTGCTTCTGCTTCCAGCCTGATCACCCTCTAACTGGTCCCCTGCCAGATTGATTAAAACTTAACTGCTTCCCTGCTGGCCTGATTGCCCCCAACTGCCCTCCCTGCCTGTCTGATCTCAACCCCAACTGCCCTCCTCTGACAGCCAATTTGGTTCTGATTGGTCAGTTTTTATGCTAGTCAGCATCAAAAGTTCTGCCTCCTAGAAAGCCATTGACTCCTAACAGTTGGCCCAGATTTAGTTCTTTTTTTTGGGGGGGGACTGTTTATTATGTGGTTATTACAGGGGTCAGACCACATAAGAGGTGTCAGCCACAAAAATGTAACCTGTCAATGTTGATCACAAAGCCCCCAAGCCTGGTCCTGGTCAACATCTCTGGGCCTATCAATAGGGCGTGATCAGAAAGGCAGGACCGATCAGCAGCCCAGGTAAAGGCCTGAATAGACATGGAAGCACAGCTGCTGATGAGGCTGGGACAGAAAGAGAGAGGCAGTTGTTGATCAACAAATGAATCAGACCCTGCTTCTCTCTTCAGGCCTCTCTCCAGGATTGATTCGCAGTACCTTCAGCAGTCAGTGCTGGGTCACCACGGCAACCCAACGCTGACTGCAGGACTGATTTCTGGTTGGTCAAGGCTCCTTGTTGTTGTGGATGTGACAGATCCAGAGTTGTTATATATTAAGATGGTATGCTAAAATTTTCCCATAATTTTAATGTCTGTGCCCCTGCACACATGCCTTTTTGAGCTCAGCCAACAAGGTTAAAGGGAATGTACACTATTTCAACTAAATAAAGCAATGATATTTTTGTTTTCAGATACTACTTTGGCTTCATGTAGACATCTGTTAAACAGACTCTTAGTGCAAAACAAAAAGTTAAAAATGCAAAATAAATGGGAAGAAAGGAAGGTTAGAAGAATGAAAGGAAACCCAGAGCAAGTTGAAGCATTTTCTGTCTGACTTTCTATTTAGGTGGCCACTTAAAAAGGTCAAGTTCCTTTCTCTAAATCAGTGGTTCTCAACCTTTCTAATGTTGTGACCCTTTAATACAGTTCCTCATGTTGTGGTGACCCCAACCATAAAATTATTTTCATTGCTATTTCATAACTATAATTTTGCTACTGTTATGAATCATAATGTAAATATCTGTGTTTTTCGATGGTCTTAGGCTCTTATAACAGCAGTTCTCAACCTGTAAGTCACAACCCACTGGTTGAGTACCTCTAGCTGGGTCACCTACGATCATTGGAAAACACAGATATTTACATTACGATTCATAACAATAGCAAAATTACAGTAATGAAGTAGCAATGAAAACAATTTTATGGTTGGAGGTCACCACAACATGAGGAACTATATTAAAGGGTCATGGCATTAGAAAGGTTGAGAACCAGTGCACTAAATGAAAGTGAATCTGATTTAAATGGCAATATTGGATTTTTCAGATCAATACAGAATGCCAATCATGCTATTCAAATGATTAATTTCTTTTGTTGACTCCAGTTTGTCTTCTAACCTTTATATAACTGAATAGCAAGTGAAAGCTCCTTAAATAATGAAAGGAACTTCAAACATATCCAGGGACTATTCACTTTTTTCTCTGTGTCTTTCAGATATAAACTTCATATTAACCCTAGCTAGCCAGTTCTGAAAAATACTGTACCAGTTAAAAGAAGGATTTATGTATGTGTCAAGGGGTGGGAAATAAAAATCTAGGCCTCCTTTTCAGATTCCTCTTTGTATTGGAACGATCCAGAGGAGACACTGTCTACAAAGGGGGGTCACACAGGGAGCTTAAGGGAATAAAAGTGTAATAAATGTTTGGTGGGTTCTCTGAGTCCAACATCAGGAGTGAGTCACTCATTACCATATATACTGAGTGGCCAAACTATTATAACCACCCCATTAGTACTTCATTGGGCCACCTTTTGCCTTCAATACTATGATGATTCTTCTTGGCATTGACTCTACGATATGTTGAAAGTGATGTGAGGAATCTGAAACCATGCATGATGAATAGCACTGTCCAGTTTTATGAGATGTGAGTTGTGGAACCAGCTGCCTGATGGCTCTTTTAATTTTGTCCCACAAATGCTCAATTGGATTGAGATCTGGTGATTTTGGGGGCCACTTAAGCAAAGTTAAGTCTCCCTTATGTTCTTGAAACCACTCCTGCACAATACAAGCACCATGGTATGGCACATTGTCTTATTGGAAGAAGCCATCTCCATTGGGATACACCATCAACATGATAGGATGGACTTGATCAACAATGATACTTAAGTATTTTGTGCTATTCAGACATTGTTCCACATGAATTAAAGGACCCAAATCATGCCAGGAAAACATGCCCCAAACCATAACACTGCCCCCACCAGTTTGAAGGGTTGTACTCATGCATGTGGGGTGCATGCTTTCATGCTGTTTCCACAAAATTCTCACTCTGCCATCTGCACGATGCAACTGGAAACGTGATTCATCGGACCACATGACTTTTTTCCAATACTCAACTGTCCAATCCTTATGTCCCTATGCGAATTGGAGATGTTTTATCTTGGTAACTGCAGACAGCAAAGGTGTTCAAACAGGCCTTTGGCTTCCATATTCCATACGATGCAGTGTATGGCTAATTTACCTACAAATATCAGGTGGTCATCATAATCTGGCCATATATATTTTTTTTTTTTTTTTTTTTTTTTTTTATATATATATACATACATATATATACATATGCATATATATATATAATGTTAGCTGCTGCTGGATCCAATGGATCCAAACTGAGTTTCTTACTAACAATCAGCATCAGCCAAGTGGAAATGCCTCACTCAAGGTTATTCTTACTCCTCAAGGACAGCCCACTTCCAATGCTTGGCACAGTGGGTATACAAAGCCAGAAACTCAGGTCTGACCCAGCTATAAAGCTTTCCATAGGATCAGTGAGCTCTGTTGCAACTGCATCTCAGTAGAACTCTCTCTGATAAGCTTCCTCCTGTCCTTTATGGTGCTTTTCTGATAGCACTAATCTAAGAAAATGCCTGCATAAAGATTTTCAGCTCAAGGTCTGCTTGGCCTAAAACCGAGAGGGCGGGGGAGTGGAGATGTCACTTGCTAGCAGCATAAGACCTCTGAGGAGCTGGATGTTCCTCCTTTATTCTGGGTTGTTGATAAAATACTATATTCCTGGCCTTCCACTTTCAGCCTCAGAGGTGCTGAGCTTTTGCCACTATAGAAGGGGTTTCTGATCTATTTATACTTTTCCATATCTAGTGTGACTCCACTGGGAAAAATGAAATACCTTCTGATATTTTAACTGAATTGACCAATCAATTCAGTTAAGATGGTAGACCCACTCAATTGTATAGATAATAGTCAAAGAAAAGTGAAAAAAATTGGACAGTGGAATTTAAGAATAACATCTTAAGGTTCATGTGACTCATAAATCTGAAACTTCTTTCCTTAGATCAAATAAAGGGCTGATTTATAGAGAAAATGAGTGTATTAGTGCAGGTACTAAGACAGGCATTATTGATTAATACCCAAGCTATTATTCTTGCACTTACAGGTGATCCAGAATGACAAATAAGAAGTAATATTTTGTGACTAAGTTTGATCATTTTATTTATTATTATTTTTGAGGTTTTCATTACATTTTAACATACATTTTACATTATTCTTTATTAAAATTTCTTAATTAAAATTTATATTCAACATTATTTTATATTAGTTTCATTTGTAATTCTATCTGAAATTCCATTTGATTCCATGGATTTCTATGTTTGTAATTTTTAAAAAATGTCATCTATAATCAAGATCAATATACATTTGGTACAAACATGGAAAGCTTCACAGAAAAATGATGGGATAGATAATCTGTGTTTATTGACAGGACTGGTACAATTTATTGGCATACTTGAGGAGTTTCTAACCAAAATGCAATGCATCTCTATTTATAGACAAGATGGTCTTATTATGCAAAAGCAGGGAGGTCTGGCTGAAAGAAAAGTCAAAGCCTGCATTTGAGTTGCCTAGCTCCACACTACATACAAATCTCTCAAAATATAGAAATTAAACTCTTATTTGATTATAAATCACATTCTACTTTGGTGTAGGGAGAGTGAGAACATTTGACATATTGAATAATGATGACATATTAATTACTGTCTTTTGAAAACAATGACTAAAGATATGGAGAGACAGCAGGAGAAGTTCTTGGGCTACTTTAGATACACTTATACAGTGATGAAAATGTTATTAAATATGGTTAATTTTGGATTATGTTCATTCTTATTTGCCTGAATTAATCACATGCTTATGGACAAGGATTATTCAGTTTAGAAATGAAACCAAAGCCATGTTTAAAAACCAATATAGTTAGATCACATATGTAAGGGTTTTTCCATTTTGGAGGTCACTTGACATCCATGCTTTGATGAATGGTTTTGCTGTGATGCAGGGGTAGTACAGAATGCTTTATGTGATTTCAAAAGCTGCAACACTTTAATTTTTTATTTTATTGTTTAAAGTATTATAAATAGTAGTGCAGATGTCTCCTCCCCCCCACCCCGATTGGCCTTCCACTTTTAAATTGTTCTGTGTGTGGGTGCATTAGGCTCTCTGGAAGACCATCACTGTTATTTAGACTCTATGAATTTAGTAATCTATGGAGTTAAGATGACTTACAGCTAACATAACTGTGATTATCTGTACTTCAAAAACACCCAGGTTACTTCTTATTCATGTGATGGTTAGAGGGCAATTTCCCTTATTCTGTTCTTAAGATTCAATTAAATAGCGTCTCAGAGGCAATGACGAGCAGGTACCTTTTTTATTCTCACAGTTTCAACAGAGGGAGGGGGAACAATTGTGGTGTATTGAAAGGCACTCCAATGGAAGTTGAGAAAGCTGCTTTGGAACCGTGGAGTTATTGACAGAATAGATATCTCGACCCCCCAATTTCAAGCAAATCTAATTTGCTCCTATAAGTTGTATATATTGAGTTTCCATGTAAATATTTCTGCCACTAGAAAGTTGAAAATATTTAATAATCTCAAAGATCTATAGTTTCCAACATTCTACACAATATTCAGTCACTACAAGAAAATACTGAAAGTTAAGCATATGTTGGGCCTTTTTCCTAAAGAGTATCAATTTCTCATATACTCTGAGAGTTTAAAGTAATACAAGTTGTTCTTGGTCTCATTATAGAAGTAGACATTTCTGGATTTCCCATGGCTCATGGTGTTTTCACTTCTGCACAGAAAGTCAGGTTGATATGGATAGGGCCATGGTGAAATAAACATGTGAAGAGGCTAGGTAAGTTTATGCCTTATACTCAATATATTGGGCAGGGCAAAGCAAAGCAAAAGTTTAGGGTGAAATAAGGACTGCTTTTAATTTCTAAGTTACTTGAGGCAGAGGTGAACTATTCTCCAATTCTCCAGCCAATTAGGCAGTCCCTAATTCCTGTGGAAGTTTCCAATACTGCATACTGTTAGAAATATGAGTAAAGTAACCCATATTGTCTGTGAAATAACTTGAAATAACAATTTAGTTTCATTTTAGCACTCTATATTATATATTTCTGTCCAATTTTATCCCTCAAAACTATGCAAAAAGAAAATATCATAAAAGAATGAGATTTAAAGTTATCCAATCAGCTCTTAAATGCTTTTCTGACTAAAAGGTTTTTTAAAGAATTAGGCAAAGAAAAACCTATCAAGGTTAGAAGTTAGAGTTTACACTGAAGTTGGAACTTGATTTCAAGCCTTATCAGGTGTATTAATTCTTCCAAACACTCAGAAGGTTCTGCTATCGAGAAAACTACTGTCTTTGTAACTCCAAAACCCATTATAGCCCAAGATTCCCTTGCCTTCCCTCCCTCAGGGCCCTGCACCCTGGGTATAGACGTGAGGAATAAGAATCTCCTCTTGGGCCTCAGCAATTATTCCTTGGTGTTTTATAGTCTCCAGAGCAGTATAGGAGCCATGTGTTTTTTCTTATTTCTCCAATAAATTTTTACAATGAGGACACTTTGGGGGGTGATATGTTCACTATATTTTGATTGTGGTTTTGGTTTCATAGGTGTATACATATCAAAGTACATCAGATTGTATAATTGAAATATAGGCAGCTTATTGTATGTCAATTTTACCTTGATAAATCCGTTAAAATGTTTATTGGATGCTTCTTAAGTGTCAGACAATATACTTGAAACTGGGAATACTGAGATAAACGGGACCTCACAATTTGAGTCCTATTCAGGTAAACCATATAAAATTGTCTGTGTATACATAAGAAATGAACAGTAATTGTGCAACATAATAAGCTAACAATTATATATGCTTGCACAGTCACCATGAGACTGGCAGTGTGTATTTTAATACCATTTTATAGATTAAAAAATTGGGGCTTACACAGGTAAAGTGACTTGCCAGATGATACTTTCCCTGAATTCCCACACTTTAGCCAGCCATTTACTGGGTTGTCTTATCTGAGTACACTGAGGCACACTTGTCCAGTGCTAGACATATGGACTGTTGATCAGAAACATAAAAGAGTAAACTCTGGGTATGAGATTTTGTGGTTTCTATATGCCAAATGGCCCTCAGAGGTGCTACTCCTAAGGCAATTCTAAAAAGCCACAGGACCCAAGGATCTTCCCTTTTCTCCATGTTGACATATGTTTCCTTGCTGAGCTGTAGTCTGTTGTGCTTGGGATTTCTGTGTGGTTTAAGGCACTTACCTCCCTTTGTTGCAACCCTACTTATCTCTTGGGACTTTGGTTTGTACTCCTCACCTGCTTTGTTTTCTTTATTTCCAAATGAACTTCCGTGGCTTCTGACTTTCATTTTTCATTAACTTGTATATAGATTTTTATGTCCAATGTTGAATCTTAACCTCAAATTAGGAACAGTGATTCAAGACCAGGGGCTAAAGGACACTCAGGATATCACAATATAATACATTTTGTTAATTACTTTTTAGTTCATAAATGTATTATTCCTATCAGATTATATTTCTTTATTTTCTGTTATTTTTCAGTTACTTTCTATTAAGTAGGTACATTGAAAACCCCTAATTCATGATGTTGTTATAAGCATTAAATGAGATAATTCATGCAGACAACTTAGGATAGTGTCCAGTGATTAGTTAACTGTCAATAATGTTAGGTATTATTATTATACACACGGCATTATATTAAATAGTCCTTGGGGTAGGGGTTAAAACAGGATAAAATTAGGAGCAAAACCAAAGTGGATAATGCAAAAGTATGCCTGCCAGGTGTTTGCAACCTATCATGCAATTTTAGTATAAGGGATAATATGATTATTATAATAAAACAAGCAAAATACTAAGTGTACCCGTTAATAATGTGGATTTTGTAATCAAAGAAAACATAATTTCAAGAGAAACATTAAAAGTGCTTTATTCAAAATAATGTCAATCACTAGCTACACATTTTCCCATCTTTCAGGTAATTTGTGGATACCATCCCAATAGAACTTCCCTTGTTTTGAGGCAAACCATTCAGAGACCAAATTTTTCACTTCTCCATGTGTTTTGAAGTGCTGCTCAGAAAGTGCATGTGCCATGGATCAGAACTAGTGGTAATCTGAAGGAACAAGGTCTGGTAAATATGGCAGGTGGGATAATACTTTCCAGGCAAGATCTTTTAACGTTTCTTTGACTGATTTTGAAGTGTGTGATGGTGTGTTATCATGAAACAAAATTACTTTGCCGTGTCTTCTGGAACATTCTGGTCATTTCACAATCAAAGCTTGCTCAAATTGATTATTTGTTGTTAGTAGTTATCAGTATTAATGATTTCACCTGATTTTAGAAGCTCATAATACACCACAACTTCCTAATCCCACCAAATGCAGAACATTGTCTTCTTTCAGAGCGATTTGGCCTTTCAGTTAATACTGATGCTCCACCTGGATCAACCCATGATTTTGTGCATTTGGGATTCTCAAAATAAATCCACTTTTCATCACCAGTCACAATTTAATGCAAAAAAGACTTTCTTTCACGCCCTTGAAGCAATATTTTACCTATGACTTTTCAGTTTTCCATTTGTCTTTCATTCATTTGATGTGGTACCCATTTTTCTTCCTTTAAAATATTTCCCATTGCTTGTAAATGATCAGAAATTGTTTGCTGAGCAATGTTTAATCTTTCTGCAACTGGTTTTTGACATGCATCTTCATCCAATAATGCTTGTAATTGTTGGTCTTCAAACTTTTTTGATTGACCTGGACGTTCTTTGTCTTTCACGTTGAAATCATCACTTTTAAAGTGATTAAATCAGCATTCACAAGTATCTTGAGATGGAGCACGTTCACCATAAGCTTCCTTAAGTATACGACAACTTGTTCTTCAAAGTAAAGTAATGAACTAAAACTTCCCGCAAAAGCTCTTTTTTTTGGGGGGGGGGCAGGAAATTCTACATTTTTTAAGCGTAAAAAATATCTATGATGTTAACACCTTCAGAAAATTTGACATATGAAGTTTTGAAGCTTGCTATCAATACAACAAAATAACATACATATCAAATCGCATATATATCAACATATGTGTAACTCTATCTTATGTGGTTATTACAGGGGTCAGACCACATAAGTGGTATCAACTTCAGGAATATAATTTGTCAGTGTTGCTCACAAAGCCCCCAAGGCTGGTCCTGGTGAGCCCCAAGGTCAGAAATGAAACTGAAAAGCCTCAATCACATGCTGCTTCTTGGTGTCCAGGCTGCATGAACAATAAAGCTTTCACAGTCCTGCAACTTGGCTATCAGTTCTTCCTTGTTCAGGTTCTACTTCTCTACCACCTGCAGCCCTCCATCTTGCATGATCTTCTAGCAGCAAAGGTCTAGACTGTCACTGATGAGCATTTTCTATAGATTTGTGAAGGCCATTGCTGGAGTGGCTGTGGGATCCATGCTCTCCTGGTCTCAAACACCTCTAAGTCCCCATATTTTGTTCTGATTGGTCAGTTTCTATGCCAGTAAGCGTCAAAAGCTCTGTCTCCTAGGGAGCCATTGATTCTTCACAGCTCATCCAGATTTGGTTCTAATTGGTCAGTTTCTATGCCAGTCAGTGTTTCTGGGCCTATCAACAGGGCTTGATCAGAAAGTGGGGCTGATCAGCAGCCCAGGTGGAGTCCTGGAGAGAAATGGAGGCATGGCTGCTGGTCAGACCGGAAGAGAAAGAGAGAGGCACATTCTGGTCAAAAGCTGTCACAGAGGCAATGGATCAGTTCCTGCTCCTCTCTTCAGGCCTCTCTCTGGCCCTGATTGGCAGCTCCCTCAGCAGTCAGTTCTGGGGCACCATGCCTGCAGAGGAAGCAGTCAGAGTGTGGTAACGGTGTTACACCCCGGCTCTTTATTATAGAGATAAACTTTATAAAATCCCACAAAGCCAGATACCTCACACATCAGATGTTGGTGGCCCTGCTTGATGGAACAAGTTAGAAACAGAAAACTTAGGGGAAAACATCCACAATCTGCAATGTCTGCTATAGGATATTGAGTCCATTGTCCTTTAGCCCTCTGGCATTGGGTTGCTATTATATTACTAGTAATGAAGAAAGAATCTTGACAGGAATAAAATGGTTGCAAGTCAATATATCTTTTCACAGTAAAAATAATAAGAGCTCATGTCTGATTTAATAAAGAATGTCAAGAAAAATATTTATGGCATTCCAAGCCAAATACCTATCCTCACAACCCTACTCAGGGATTTTCAGCAGTGTGTAGTATCAATGTCCTAACAATTTCTGTTCTGAGCAGAGCTTCACTGTGCATGAGAAAAGCTTTCCTCATGAATGGAGTTAGTGTTTGATTTTTCTAACACATGGTTCAGCAAACATTTTCTGTACAAGGCCCGATAATAAATAATTAATGCTTTGAGGGCCATCTCTTTTGCAAATAGTCAAACTATTATGAGAAAGTGGCCACAGACCATATATAAATATAGCCATGGCTGTGTGCCACTAAACCTTTATTTAAAAAAAGAGGCAGTGACTACTTTGACCCAGAGATTATAGTTTTCTGACCCCTGGTGTGCAGCATAAAAAGACTAGAACTTTGTGGCCCATGAATACAATATTCCTGTTTGTTAAGCTTTGGTGTGCAAATATTTCCTTGAAAATGTCATCTCAGGAACTATATTCTTTTACATCCCCATGATGAAAGAGAGAAGAAATGAATAAATCAATCTCATTTATTTCAGAGTTCCATATTACCAACACTGAACTGAAATGATGCCAACCTGTGTCCCTTTAATTACTCACCCTAGAATATATCACCTCATAAATTTTGTGACAAATAAATTGCCTTAGGTGACTAAATATAACAATATTTTAAAAATAAATGTGCCAATATATGCCAGTTACAAATTTAGAAAGCATAATTTAAAATATAGTATTTATAATATACAGATATATAAGTACAACAAATATTTAAACAATAATATTCAAAATACTATGGAATGAAAGCTTAAAACTTGATTGAAAGCAATTTTTAAATACAAATGTAAAAAGAAACATAGACCATGTTCATCAATGGTCTATTTCTCTAAGTATCATAAAATGTCGGTTATTAAATTTAACTACAGAGCTAATCACAATTTAATAGGGCTTTTGAGGAACTTGACAACTTAATTCTAAAATGTATTTGAAACCATTATGCAAAGTGAAATAAGCAGGTCAAAGAAAGACAAGTACCATATGAATTCACTCATAGGTGGAATGTAATACACAAACTGAACTACCAAGCAAGTTTTTGCCTAAGGAAATAACAACAAAAACATACCACCTTAACTTTATCCCATTATACTATTTTTCTAAGTAGTTAATTGTTTCCACTCATGGGATTAGGAAATGCTGCAACTATTGGCTACTAGATCTACCTTCATTGAGCTACCTCTCCATAGTAGATCAGTGAACATTCATCTACCATAATTGATGCCTTGAGTTTCTTTCTTTTATTGGAATAAATGTGATTCTGAGAAAAAGCAAAAGTCAAGATTCTGGAAAGACCAGCATCCAGATACCATGTATAGCTATATTGAGGCATTGAGATGGATTTTAAGCCTATGTGAAAATTGTTTATATGGCCAACTTTTTGTAGCACCAAATAATAAGTATCTCCAAGCAAATAATAAAAAAGAAATCACCTTAGAGAGTGTCTCCTTCAAAGATGAAATGGCATTGATAGAAGAAGACTATACTCTGTGTCTGCAGCCCTGGCTTTTTGTCCTTATCTTGGCCTCTGACAAGCCCAGTGACCTCTCACAGGTAATTTCATCTCTCTGGTGTGACAACTCATTCCCTATATAATTTATGGGACTGTCATAAGACATTCAAAAGACCAATAAACATGAAAACACTTTGTAAAAAGTTAAATTGCCACAGATCTATTTATCCAAGAAAGCCAAGAACATGAGAGGTATGCTTTTCAGCACAGATGAAAATGTTATAACTAAAACAGAACACTGATCTCTCATAATGTAGAGGGACCAGGACAGAAAAGGACAAAGGGTTGCACACAAAGCAAGGGCAGTTTTAAGCCTTCCCATTAGATAGGCTGGTTTTTCTGTCATTTATATCTAAATTGATTGCTTTCACTTTGGGTTATTTCCCAGAAAGTTTATTGGAAAGAGCAGATGCTCATTATTGAATTCTCTTGTTTATTTCCTCCCAAGTGTATTAAATCAGGACCAAGCAATCAGAATTCTGTGATACTAAAGCAAATGATTTATCTATCTGTTAGAGGCCCAGTACACAAAATTCGTGCACGGGGTAGGGGGTCCCTCAGCCCAGCCTGCACACTCTGCAATCTGGGACCCCTTGGAGGATGTCCAACTGCTGGTTTAGGCTCAATGCCAGGGATCAGGCCTAAACTGGCAGTGAGACAGCCTTCTCACAATATTGGACCACTGGCTCCTAACTGCTCACCTGCCTGTCTGCCTGATCACCCATAGTTTCCCCCCCTCCCTGCCAGCCTGATCACCACTCATCACCTCTGCCTGCTGGCTTGAAGACCTCTAACTGCCCCACTGCCAACCTGGTTGCACCTAACAACCTCCCTGTTGGCCTGTTGGCCCCTTACTGACCCACCTGCTAGCCTGGTCACCCCCAACTGCCTCCCCTGCTGGCCTGTCACTCCAACTACCCCCCTGCTGGACTAGTAATCCCCTATTCCCTCCCCTACTGGCCTGGTAGCCCCAGTAAGCCTGCTGTTCAGTCATTTGGTCATCCCTCACTAACCCCCCTGCCAGCCTGGTCACCCCACATAGTCTGCTGTTCAGTTGTTTGGTCGACCTTCACTAACACCCCTGCCGACCTGGTCACTCCACATAGCCTGCTATTTGATCATCTGTCTGGTCATTTAGGTCATGATGGCCCCTGGCTTTTTAAATATTAATATGGTTATCCATTGCACATAGTTTTGATATTCTTCATTTCTATGTGTTAAGAACACAGAGCCCTTAAAAGTTTGATTTTATTGATAATATTAGCTGTATATGGGAACATGAATGGGAGTGAAGGGGAGAAACTCTCTCATATAATTCTAAATGTTAATGCTTTTAAAAAATTCATCAAAACATGTAATCAGAATATTTACTAAGAGGCTAGACTTTCATCAATCCTAATGAGAACTTTTATTTGGTTTAAATCAATATGGGACATTTGGTGCAGGGGAAAGAACAGTGGGATCAGGAAGCCACATTTGAGTTCAGGCTCTGCCACTAGCTAGCTGTATGATTTTTGCTGAGTTACTCAGTCACTCTTGATCCATGTGTTCTCATTTATAGAATATAAAGTTTTAATCTCATGTACTCTAAGACTCCTTTTCCCAACCAGTTTTTATAAATTCATAATAGTCACCATGATGCTCATCATTCATTTGTTCAAGAAATATTCATTGAGAAAAAAGATGGTGACCAGCAAGAAGGTAGGGAATGAGAGTGTGTGAGAGATTCAGGGAGTAATAGAGGAGTGTGTGGACATGTGTGGTATGTGTGTATGTGAGCTAGGGAAAGGTAGATCCTACAGGTCTCAGGAGGCTGCCAAACCAGGCAGTCTTAGCCAGTGAAACTCCGCTGCCACCACTCTGGGGAGGACACCACTGTCACAGAAACCACACCATCTTGAAGAACAAAACTGCTTGAGAGTAGGATCCTAACCTTGCCACCACCCAATCTGGTCTCAGACACCACCTGGGACCCTACAACCACTCAGGAGTCCACAGCTATAGACCCATGAACATCAAGACTCCAGGCACTCTGGCCACAGATTTTTGTGGGTCACAAAGCCCATTCCCCTTTCCACTGCCCTGCGCCAGTGGCATAGGAAGTGCTACACACTCTCCATGAAAGCAAGCCTCCAGCCCACACACAGCAGCAGCAGCACTGCCTGAATTTGAACCTGGGTACACGGACACAGGGAATCTGTTTTCTGCAGTACACACTCATGTGACCAGACCCAAGGAACACACAGGGCAGCTGTGCCACCTAACTTTGATTCTGGGTGAAGGCACACAGAAGTCTGGCTTCTGCAATGCAGGGGTGGACCTCTTGCTGACACAGGGCTGCTGTACAACCTGATACCCCAAGCATACTGGGGATCTTCATACTCCACATGAGAGGCAGCACTGAGCACCAGTGACTTGACTCTGTTTCTCATCAATCATGCACAGGATCCCTGATTCGAAGTTCACACACACTAAGAACCAGTGACTCCCATTCTTGGTGCATGAGCATACAGAGACCTGATTGATGGCATGAGGCCACACCAAGTGACAGAGACTTCAATATTTCATTCTTATTGTGGGCAGAGAGGGACACTGACTCCTGGCACATGCTAGGGGACTCTGATTTTCATCCTATAAGAGTGGGATCTTTTTTCAGCATGGTAGAGGTGGAGTCCCTGTTTCAAGGTGCATACACGAGGCCACACTGAGTGCCAGTGACTCTGATCCTGGGCAAGTGTGGCTCCCACAAACCCATGGCAACCACATATCTTGGTGTCAGAGGTCTTCAGTGACAGGTAGTGCAAAGCCCCCAGTGCACATGCCCCAGGCTCCCACAACTCAGTGATTGGACCTTCTAGTGACAGTTAGGATGGGGTGACAATGAAACAATGCCCAGAGGAAAGAAAAAGTGGACTAGCCAGGAAATGAAATAAGGGGAAAAGAGGCATGCAACATGACAGAAAAATAATTCAGTGTAATGGTCATACAATTTATATATTGGATGGACGAGATAATCAACAACCTATGCAAAAATCAGGAAGAAATCAATAGTGATATTGCTACAAACAAAAATGTCATGGAAGGTTTCAACAGTAGACTAAAAGAAGCAGAAAACCGAATTAGTGAGTTGGAAGATAAGGCACAGAAACAATTTGAATAGCAACAGAAGAAAAAAAATAAAAAGCAGGAGGCGAGCCTAAGGGAACTTTGGGACAACACAAAAGGAAGTAACATGTGCATAATAGGCCTTCTAGGAGGACAAGAAGAGCAGCAAGGATTAGAGAAATTATTTGAAGATATAATGAGATAAAACTTCCCTTATATGGGGAAGAAATAAGTCACAAAAGCACAGAGATTCCCAAAAATGATGAATATCAAAAGACACAAACCAAGACTACTTATAATCACAATGGCAAATGTTAATGACAAAGAGAGAATCTTAAAGGCTGCAAGAGAGAGACAGAGAGTTATCTACAAATTATCCACCATCAGATTATCAAATTATTTCTCAACAGAAAAACATCAAGCTAAATGGGAATGGAATGAAGTATACAAAGTGATACAAAACAAAGAACTGAATCCATGATTACTCTATTCAGCAAGACTATCAATCAAAATTGAAGGGGAAATCAAGAGCTTTGCAGAAAAACAAAGGCTAAGGGAGTTTATCACTACCAAGCCAGTGATACAAGAAATGCTAAAGGAAATGCTGTAAAAAGAAGAAATAGAGGAAGGAACACAGGCATAAAGTACAGAAATGGCTACAAACAAGTACCTATCAATAATAACATTAAATGTAAATGTTTTAAATACTCCAATCAAAAGACATCAAGTAACTGAATGGATAAGAAAGCATGACCCATATACATGTTGTCTATAGGAGACTCACCTCAGAACAAGGAACTCACACAGACTGAAAGAGAAGGGATGGAAAAATATCTATCAGGCAAATGGAAATGAAAAAAAAAAAAGCAGGTGTAGCAATACTGGTATCTAACAAAATAGACCTCAAAGTGAAGACCATAAGTAGAAAGAATTACTTCATAATTCTAAAGGGATTAATAAAAACAAGAGGATATAATTCTGGTAAACATTTATGTGCCCAATATAGGAGCAACCAAATACATTAAAAAAATTCTGGAAGATATCAGGGAAGAGATTGACAGTATCACAATCATAGTAGGAGACTTTAATACACCATTAACATCACTGGATAAATCCTCTAGACAAAAAATTAGCAAAGAAACATCAATCCTATAAGACTCACTAGATCAGATGGACTTCACCAACATCTTCAGAATACTCAACCCCAAAACTACAGAATATACATTTTTCTCAAATGCACATGGGACATTATCAAAGATAGGCCACATATTGGGACACAGGCAAAGTGTATCCAATTTCAAGAGTATTGAATGCATATCAAGCATTTTTCAGATCACAATGGCACAAAATTAAAAATCAACAATAGTAAAAAAAGCAATAACAAAAATTCAAACACTGGGAAGCTGAATAGCATACTGTTATTATGCTAAACAATGAGTGGGTTACCAAACAGATCAAAGAAGAAAAAAAAAAACATCCTGGAAACAAACAACAATGGAAACACAACAATCCAAAAATCTTTGGGACACAGTGAAAGCAATCCTGAGAGGGAAGTTCATAGCATTATGGACGTACCTCAAAAAATAAGAAAAGCTGGCAATAAACCATCTAACCCTGCAACTTCAAGAATTAAAAAGAGAAAATAAGAAAATCCCAGTGTGAACAGAAGGAAGGAAAAAATTAAAGTTTAGAGTGGGAATAAAGGAAATAGACACCAAAACAAAACAAAACAAAACAAAAATACAGCAATACAAAAGATCAATGAAACCAACAGCTGGTTCTTTGACAGGGTAAATAAGACTGATGAACCCACTAGCTCAAAAAGAAGCAAAGGGTGAGGACCCAAATAAATAAATTCAGAAATGATAGATTTTAAATAACAATAGACCCAAAAAATCTGAAGAACAGTAAAAACAAAAATACTATAAGCAGCACTACTCTAACAAACTGGTCATCCTAGAAGAAATGGACATATTACGAGAAAAATATGACCCTCCAAAACTCAATCATGAGGTATCAAAAAATCTGAATAGGCAGATAACTATGGAATAACTTGAAGCAGTTTAAACAAACAAACAAACAAACGAAAACTTTCAACAAACAAAAGCCTGGGACCAGATGGCTTCACTCAAACATTCAAAGAAGAAATAAAACCTATCTTCCTCAGATGATTCCAAAAAGTTCAATAGGAAGGAGCACTTCTAAGCTCTTTCTATGAAGCCAGTATTACCCTAATCCCAAAACCAGATAAAGACAATAAAAAGAGAGAATTTGAGGCCAATATCCATTATGAACATACACACCAAAATCATCAACAAACTTCTAGCAAATCGAATCCAGCATTAGATTAAAAATTCATACACCATGACCAAGCGGGAGTTATCCTGGGGATGCAAGGATGGTACAACATACACAAATCAATTAATTTGATACACCACCTAAACAAACTGAAATATAGAAAACATATAATCATATCCATTTATGCAGAAAACACATTTGATAAAATCCAACACCCTTTCTTGATAAATATTCTCAGCAAGATCAGAATAGAAGGATCATATCTCAACATAATAAAAGCCATATATGACAAACCCACAGCCAACATCATACTCAATGGCAAAAACTACAATCATTTCCCCTTAGAACAGGAACAATACAGGGATGCTCACTATCACCACTCCTGTTTGACATAGTACTGGAAGTACTAGCCATTGTGATCAGACAAGAAGAAGAAATAAAAGGCATCTAAATTGGAAAAGAAGAAGTAAAACTATCCTTGTTCACACATGACATGATATTGTACATAGAAAACCCCAAAGACTCCATCAAAACTACTAGACTTAATAAATGAATTTGGCAATGTAGCAGTATACAAAATTAACACCAAGAAGTCTATGGCTTTTCTATACACCAACAATGAACTCACAGAAAGAAAACAACCCCATTTACTATTGCAACAAAAAAAATTTAAGATACCTAGGAATAAACTTAACCAAGGAGATAGAGGACCTGTACTCAGAAAATTTCAGGATGCGGAAAAAAGAAAAAGAAGATAAGTCCAAATGGTAGAATATGCCATGTTCATGGATTGGTAGAATAGACATCATTAAAATGTCCATGCTACCCAAAGTGATCTATACATTCAATGCAATCCTCATTAAAATACCAATGGCATACTTCAAAGACCTAGAACAAATTCTCCAAAATTTCATCTAGAATTAAAAGAGACCCAGAATAGCTGCAGCAATCATGAGAAAGGACAATATTGGAGAGATCACAATACCAGATATAAACCTGCCAGAAGTCAATTCCAGCATGTTTTAATTGCAAGAGTTTCATCAAAAGATTGATGGAACTTGGGGACTCAACAAAGGTTGAATCACATATGTTAACACATGCTGGGATGGATAAAGGCATTTCCCCAAACCTGAAAAGGATGCAATAAATTAATTATTTGCTGTGAAACAGCTTAAGTCATCTTAATCTACATGTTATCTCCTATTGGACAAACATCTGAACAGCCATAGTCTATTCCACAATCTGACAATCCTTCTGTACAGAAACCCTATCCTTTGAAATATATCTTCACATTGCCTTAGGACAATCTGTGTTAATGAAAAGCAAGGGGTCTTGAGACAAGGAGAACTTATTTTTCTTAGTTAGGCTCCTCTGACCCCCAATGCCTTTCAAAATTATTTGTCATCTATGGACTCTTACTTAAGTTACACACAGCCTGTCTCCCAATTGCTGAACCCTTCTTAATGCCGGAATAAGAACCCCGGCATCAAGCTATACTACAAAGCCATTGTTCTCAAAACTGGCACAAGGACATATAGATCAGTGGAACAGAACAGAGAACCCAGAAATCAATACAAGCCATTATGTTCAATTAATATTTGACAAAGGAAGCATGAACATATAATGGAATCAAGACAGTCTCCTCAACAAATGGTGTTGGGAAAATTGGACAGATACATGGAAAAAATGAAACTAGACCACCAATCTACACCATACACAAAAAATAAACTCAAAATGGATACAGGATTTAAACATGAGATGGGAAACCATAAAAATACTAGAGGAATCCACAGGCATCAAAATCTCAGACATATGCTGAAGGAACTTCTGCACTGATACTGCTCCTAGGGCAATGGAAGCTAAAGAGAAAATAAACAAATGGGACTACATCAAAATACACCAGATACTTTGGTAGATTCTGGAGATATAGAGGTGAATTAGACTTGACCCATTCTCTCAGTGAACTCATGGTCCATTTAAGGAGGCAAAGAAATAAATGGCCAATTAGAATACATACTCAGACTCAATGAGGACAATGTCAGAGTCCCCTTCATTCACTGATGTATCCCTAGTTTAGTACATAAGCTGGTATAAGAGGTTGTTGTAAAGTGGTGATGGTTGCTCAGAGAAAGAGTGAAGTGGAGGAATCAAAGAAACATTAAAAAAGATTAGACTATATATGTTGATGGATTGGAGATAAGGACAAAGGGAAAATAACAAGAATTAACTTTAGCCCTTTGACCTGGGCAACTAAGTGGATGATGATGCCATTCACTGATGGGGGCACCTAGGAATTTGAGCCAAGTACAGAGATTCCTAAATAAGGATTGGAAACCTGGTAAGGCATGACTTACTGTGAAACTCCAGAGGTGGTCAAAGGAGCTGACTGCCTATCTTTGTTTCTTGCCTCATTTCTGCCACAGGATGTCTGCTTATGTGTGAGATCCTGAGGAAAAAAAAAGAATACGGGTCTTTTTGAAGGGTGAGTAGAAACTGAGAATGGTCTGTAGTATGGCATGGTGAGAGTTAAGCCAAGTGTGTGTGTAGTAGTGTCTAGTCCCTCTATCTTCAAAAATTCCACTGTTTGAGAAATGTCCTGAGGTTTCAAAAGGAATGAAAGAGAAAATGTACCTGGGGAATATTTCACCTAATATAAATTCTGTATCTCAGTTCATAGGTGTGGGTATAGGGTTTGTCTTTCATCTACAGAAGTTATTTCATCTGCAACTCCTTGAAATTTTGAGATTGTCACTCTTTTAGAGGTTCCTTTTTAGCGCCATTATAGCAATTAAGGTCAGGCAGAATGGCAGCACATCCCAAACATTTTATCAGGTAGCAATATGAAAAATGAGCACATTACCAAAGAAAGGATAAAAATACTTCTGTCTGGACTTTCTTATGAATGGTAGCCTTCAGGATGGAAGTGTGAGAATTGGTTAGTTGAAATTGTTTGGCCACAGTATAACACTTGGTTTGTATCTGTGTGTGGGGGTGGGAGTTTTGTTGGCAAGTTTTGGTCTAGAAGACTTAGAAACAGAATTCAAATGGGGAATTTTGTTAAAGGCAACATTTAGGAAGGATTCAATTGTAGAAGGGGCATTAGAATCAGAAGACCTCTATTCTAGTTTTATCTCTGTTGTTAACTAGCTATGTGACCCACAGCAAGTCTCATCCTTCTAATAAATCTCAATTTCCCTAACTATAAAGTAAGGAAATTGGGCTTAATGAGCTCTATTCCTTTCAGGTATTCTGTTCTTTGAAAATGAACTGGAGATAAAATCACTATGACATAATTACTATGAAATAAACTGAGAGTAAATAACTACCCTGGTCAAAAACTTTGCTGCAGAACTCTTTAAAAAGGCAGTAACTGGTAGATGGAAGATAATTAAGATAGCTTATTGTTTTCATTAATCATGTTATTCTAAAAATTAATCTGTTGCCTTTATCCCACAGGAGCTAGCCAAAGGAGCCAAATTGCAATTCTAAGAAGTAAAGAGCTATACATTTTTTTTTAAAGAGAACACTAATTGCCCTTAGTTTAGCCAAAGAGTGATGGTTTGGAGGCCTCTGCTAACACAGAATGTGACTGCAGACTGGGTTATAGGTAATCACAGGTTTCCATATTGAGAGTTAGGTGAAAGACATGGAACTTCCCTATTCCCCCACGCACATACATGCACATTCTCCCTGAGGGCTTTTTCCCCTCCCCATGAATAAAATGAAGTGCTTTCATAATGCACTGGAGAATTTGGGCTACTTCTCAAACAACAAGTATAGCCTTTCCAATTTCATAAAGAAAGAAGCGGAGGTAGCTAAAACCTTTGCAGTTGGCTGGGGATTGTAGGAACTAATCTTTTCAGCTAGAATTGTGACGGGAGTCCACAACACTCCTGAACACTGAATCTCTCTCTCACTGCCAATCCAGAGCTGACAGTATGAACACAACCAAGTCATATTCTTTTAAAGACAAAGAGTGGAAGCCAACTGTGTGGTTTTGGAAACTTTAAAGTGATTGATGAGTGGCTCCAAATGTTGGGCTTAAGGCCCTGAAGTGAATCCTTATTGGTCTCCTCTGGAAATGGACTCATTTCATGACAGTATTATTCATGACCTGTGCTGACTGCAGCAGTACAAGTGAAAGAACCTGAATGTTCACACCTTGTGTTTCCCCCAGTGCATCATAAGCCACAAGACAATTCCTTTTGTCAGATTAAGAAAGTCATCTGGGCAGGCCCCAAGAGATCTTGCTTACTCTCCCCCCACAATTGTGTAGTTTAGCAATTTTCAACTGATATACCATAAGAAGCACACCCGTATGCCACAATAAATTTTTAAAACATGCAATACCTGACAGTTTAGTCAGGGGTACTGACCTCTTTTTCCTTATAATGTTAAATAAAAAATGGCAACATGCAACAAAACAATAGCTGTCCAGTGTGAACAAATCAAAATTATACCTACATTTTGTTGCATCAGCAAAAAATATATAGGTTTTGTTGTGCCACAGAATTTTAGTTATTAGTTTATGTGTGCCAGAAGATAAAAAAGGTTATAAATTGCTGGTGCACTTCAAGAATAAGAGTGTGGAGCCTCAGCATTTGGGTCAGGGATATGCCTTCTGGTCACAGTAAATTAATGGCAGAAATGAAAACTCAAAATCAGACTTCCTTTGATGAATAATCAGCTAGAGCTCCTTTTCCTGCCAGTGATTCTTAACTGGAGGCAGCAATGTTTCTCTACCACCACCAAGGTTCATGGATAGTCAGATTAACTTACAGTAAGGATGTTACTGGTATTAATACTCAGGGGTCTTTAGGAAATTAAATAGTCCCACATTTTGAATTGCCAACATGTCTCATTTAGCACCACTGCAGGCTATACCAGGCTACACTTAGAAAAAATAAATAATACAGAGTCATGGCTTAAGCTCTCTCCTTCTCCTTAGGGAAAAGTATAATGGGTGTGAAATTTGAATCCTTGGTTCTAGTTCAAGTTCTGGCATGATATCATCATGTGACCTC
Organism: Lasiurus cinereus; assembly: GCA_011751065.1. NCBI lineage: Eukaryota > Metazoa > Chordata > Mammalia > Chiroptera > Vespertilionidae > Lasiurus > Lasiurus cinereus. The sequence continues at coordinate 12,149,488 of JAAGEH010000015.1, read as the reverse complement.
AGACAAGCTTTCCTCACTGGACCTCATTACTTCATCTTGGAAAATAGTAGTTTTGCTAAGATGGTCATTAAGAACTCTTCCAATTCAATATTCTGGTTCAAGAATGACCTAGGAACCAGTTTGTTAATAAACTAGATTCTTGCATTCCACCCCTCCCTCAATAATTCTGAAGTGCAATAAGTTTGAGAACCAGAGGTCTAGAAGTAGAAATGATGTAGTTGAATTTGGTCAGCTAGCACTCAGAATAAAAAATGATCATTTCCATCTTCCATTCAGAGTTACAGCAGTATTTGTGTGATGGCAGGCCTGTGCTCACTGAAGCCCTAAAACTGAGCTCAAGTCCTTTTGTGGGCTCACTGCCAGAGACTGAAGCATATGAGAAGAGAGAGAATGTCAGCTTAGGTGTTGGAGCTGGTGGAGAAAAAGGTTCTCAGAAGTGTCAGTCTGACTTTTGAAGACTGTAAGGTTTACTTTTCTGACAACTGAGAGGAGACATCATGTGCCTGTTACAGTCACCTGCCCAACACCTGCTTTCTTAAGCAGCTGCCCTGACAGAGCTACAAGCTCAGACTCCATATTCCAATTGCTGTTAACTACAGAACTTCTGTACTCAGATTAAGCACTGCATTTGGAACCTGTCCCCTCATACAACTCCAGCAGCTGTCTCCTCCATCCTAGGACAGTTAGATGGAGCCTGCAACAAACACATTGCATACAACACACCTGGAATTATTGATGGCTGCTTCCTGTTGACTCATGGAGTGCTTTGCTTTCTCACCCAACAAACCAAAATTAAAGGCCTCTATCAATGTTCAAAACCAAAAGGCTAAGACAGAGTTTGTTTTTAACTAGTTTGGTGAAGAAAAGGGTGGCTCTTTGAGCTTGGACTAAAGTGTCAGACAGACTGCTTTTATTTAAAAGATGCAGAATTGTGTTTCAAGGAAGCTTTGGAGATTTATTATCTGGTATTCTAGATGACCTTCAGGCTGACAGACTGTTGGTAATCACCCTACTAAATAATGCAAAACATGTTGGCCACACTTTCCTCAGAAATTTCAAGTTGTCTCAAGGGAATGAAGGAAGGGGATAAGTTAATTGCCAAATATAAGCTAGTGAACCAATTTAGGATGGACTCCCTCTTTTGTAGAGCAACCTTTCTGAGTTTATTTGGCCCAAAGTCATAAATTACAAAACGTGGGGGACTATAAATAAAATTTAAATATCAGATTTTCAACATGATGCTTCTTAGAAATGAACAATATGTTTCCCCATTTACTGTCCCCTTTACACAAAGAAAAATAAGCATTAAAGCAATGTTTATAGTTCCTAAGCTCAGGTACCAGTTTCTGCTCAGAGAAAATGCCAAAGAAGACATATGTCCATCATTCAAAGATTGGATGTGAAGATTTAATTACAAATAATTAATTTATTTGGAGTAAAAACTAACTCAAAATTAAGACCAAATGACAGTGCATTGTCCATGAGGTGGGGCCCATTTTATACGTGTTGGGAAGCTTATTAGTTATTAATATTCCCTGACAGGATGGAAGCATTTTTATACCTGATAGAGTTGATAAATGTGGCAAACACAAGTTCTACATTTTAAAATCAATCTGGAATATTTTTTAAAACAAACCCAGATCAAGCCAACATATCAAACATGAATGACTAACAACCAGAATGGAGACTAATTATTTAAATGATTTCTAGGGAACTAATAAAATTTACAAAAGGGAAATATAGAAGGAGATAAGGTTGATAAAAGAAAAATAGTCCCAGCCAGTGTGGCTCAGAGGTTGAGCACAAACCTATGAACCAGGAGCTCAGAGTTTGATTTCCTGTCAAGCCACATGCCCAGGTTTTGGGCTAGAACCCTAGTGGGAGTGTGCAGGTGGCAAGTGATCAATGATTCTCTCTCATCATTGAT
>JAAGEH010000015.1:12063072-12147551 GCA_011751065.1 Lasiurus cinereus | reverse complement strand
TCTCTCTCTCTCTCTCTCTCTCTCTCTCTCTCTCTCTCTCTCCTTTCCTCTCTGAAATCAATAAAAATACATTTAGCAATAACAACAACAAATGAAAATGGGCTCAGCTTGGTTCATGGAAACTTTTCTCTAATAAAAAGAATAATTGAAATGTGAAAGGGACTTATTATGATAGAGAGCAATAAAATACAAACAAGAAATGAGCAGGAATTCAGTGAGAGGTCTTTACAGCTAGTGTACAATTTGGGGCTAAAAATATTAATTATGAATCAGAATCATACATAGCTACAGTGCAAAAGTCCTAACATAACCACAAAATCTTTTAGGTTGGAAATATCCAACTGTAGCTTATACTCTGCCTGGACCCATTCATTTATTCAATAAGCACCTATAAAGAATTCTGGATATTCATTGCTGAACATAACAGTGTCCTTGCCCTCCAGGGGTTCACAGCGGCATAAAATAGGGATATACATGGAAAATTACCTTGCCATGCAATAAGTACAGTGGCTGAAAGAGGCACAGGAGTATTGTGAAAGTACAGAAAAGGGCAACCAAGTCTGAAATGGCAGGAACAGAATACAGGCAAACTTTAATAGGGGTAGACTATGGATTTAGACAGATCTGAGTTCATATGCAGTTTTACCACTTATTAGTCAGTTGTGACTTTGAGCAAGTCATCAGTTTCCATGAACTTCTGTAAAAATGTTTTTAAGAATTTCATCTGTAAAATGGGAACAATTTCACAACCTATCATTTAGGGTCATGGTGATTAAGTGGCCAATCCATGGAAAGTACTATCACAGTTTCTGCCTTCCAAGTATTTAGAAAATAAAAGAGCACATATCTATTTATTTTCTTCTTTTTAAAGCAGCAGGTGCTATGGGCAGTAAGAAAGTAGGTAGTCAACTAATGCAAAAGTTTTGGTTTTCTTCCATCTTTTTCTATCCTGTATAATAAAAGCCTAATATGCTAAGTGTCCAGTCATCCATTCAACCAATCAAAGAGTAATATGCCAATGATATGGTAAGGCCACTCAACCACTCACTATGATGTACACTGACCACCAGGGGACAGATCTCTGACTGGTAGGTTAGCTTGCTGCTGGGGTCTGGCTGATGGGCCTGACATGCCCTGGGGCCCTCCTGTGGTCCCTCCCTGGCTGGCAAACCTATCACATCCCTCCCTGGCACTGATTGGCCTGGCCTACACTCTCTTGCAATCCAGGACCCCTCAGGGGATATCTGAGAGCTGGTTTTGGCCCAATCCCGCAGGCCAGGCTGAGGGACCCCATTGATGCATAAATTTGTGCACCAGGCCTCTAGTCCTAATATATACATGGCTGAAGGCTCCATCAACCAGAGGTCAGTCCTGCAATCAATACTGTGTTGCCATGGTGACCCAACACTGACTGCTGCTGTTACTGACATGGTGACTCAGAACTGACTGCAAAGGTGGATGTGGATCAGGCCTGGAGAAAGGCCTGGACAGAGAAGCAGGGTCTGATCTGTAGCCTCTATGGCAGCTGTTGATCTGCCCTTACCTCTCTCTTTCTCTCCAGACCTGGCCAGCAGCCACACCTCTTTTTTTCTCTGTTCTTCTGCTGGGGGCGGGGGGGGGAGATTGCTAATCAGCCCCGCCTCCCTGATCAGGCCCAGAGATAGGCCTAGAGAGGTTGACTGGTATAGAAACCAACCAATCAGAACCAAATCCCTGTGAGGAGCCAATGGCTGCCTAAGAGGCAGAGTTTTTGATGCTGAATGATAGAAATTGACCAATCAGAACCTAAAGTGGGAGTTGAGGAGGAGTTTTAAGGGCAACAGCTATTTGGTGTAAGGTATAAGAAAGTAGTTCAATTTTTTAATTATCAGTTTGGTAGCATAGAGAATATGGCTGGCTATCAGTCCAGATATAGGAATTATGTATATTTGTCTGCCAAGAGCATCTTTTCCTGCTAAAAAAGGCACCCCACCTCCATTTAAGCAATCCTATCCTATATAAGAAAAAGGTAATATGTAAATTAACTGCCACTCCATCACAAATATGGCAGCTCCCATAGCCACAGATGGCAGCACTCAGTCTTCTCAGTCCTGCCAGAACCCCCCAGTCCTGGGGGGTGGCCACTGAGAGCAGGCAGCATGAATGGCCTGGCAGAATGCTTGCCTCATCACTGTAGCAAAGAAGTAAGCCTACCACTTTGGCTGTGGAGGGCCTCTGGGCAGTGGCATGGAGAGACTGGGTGGAGAAATGCTTGTGTTGTTGCCTTCTTGACCAGGCAAGGGTGTTCTGCACCCAGTTGTGGATGGGCCTCTGGCCAGGCTGGGGTGTGGATGGGCCTCTGGGCCATGAAGAGCCTCTCGGCAGTGGTTGTAGAGCAACTAGGCCCTGCAGAGAGCTACTGGTACATGGATTCACATGCAGGGCTACTAGTCTATACTAATAAAAGGGTAATATGCTAATTAGACCAGGCCGACTGGCCATCTTCTGGAAGTCTGACTTCCTTTTGGACAAAGCCATGGTGGTGGGGGACAAGGCAGAGAGGGCAGTTGTGGGCAAGATCAGGCCAGCCTGGGAGGGCCACTGGGGGCAAGATCAGGCTGGCAGGGGAGAGCAGCTGGGGGCGAGATCAGGCCAGCAGGGGAGGGCAGTTAGAAGCAATCAGGCAGGCAGGCAGAGGTAGTTAGGGGCGAGCAGGCAGGCAGGTGAGTAGTTAAGAACCAGCAGTCACGAATTGCCTTGTAAAAGTTTTCATTCTGTTGCTGCCCTGTGGGAACAGGCCTAAACCGGCAATTGGTCATACCCCAAGGGATCCCCAATTGAAGAGGGTGCAGGCTGACCTGAGGGGACATCCCCCGTTTTGCACGAATTTCTAGCACCAGGCCACTAGTATAGATATTAAAAAAAAAAGAATGATTTGCTTAAACTGGTTTGGCTCAGTGGATAGAGCATCGGCCTGCAGACCAAAAGGTCCCAGGTTCGATTCCGGTTAAGGGCATGTACATTGGTTGCAGGCATATCCCCGGTGGGGAGCGTGCAAGAGGCAGCTGATCGATGTCTCTGATGTCTCTCTCTCATCGATGTTTCTAACTCTCTTTCCCTCTCCCTTCCTCTCTGTAAAATATCAATAATATATATATATATATATATATATATATATATATATATATATATTTATATTTTAAAAGAATGATTTTTCAGGAAATATTTCACTGAATTTGTTCTACCAACTCTGGAAAACCAGCTCCACAACTGCCATTGATATCTACTGCCTTTTGTTTTACTAAAGCAGGCTTCTACACCTGAAACTTAGAGAAAGCTGATAATTAAACACATGAACATGTGCATATATACATATGCATAAACTATAAACACATGCTTAAGACTAAATAATTAACCCATGAATTTCTTTTTCCTCAGGCTGATTTAAGATCCTATTTAAGCTCTCCGTTTGCACAGAGCAAAAATTTACCAATGTCTTACAAATGTTATCAGTGATTCCAGTGTAACTAGTAGTTCTAAGTTGTAGTTGCACCCAGCCTAAACTCTAACACTCCTTGCAGAACATGGCATAGCATACACAGACATACAAATCAGATTCTCAAATGCAAATGGAATCATCAAGTTGGGAGTATACTTCAGTGTTCACAAAAAGCTACTTCCATATCCTATAGTAATTTATCTAATATGAAAACCTGTTCTGCTAGAGCAAAGACAGACCTCCAGCAAATTCAATTTTTCTCCAATGATAAAAAATACAAGTTTGTAAAAACACTTTCTCATTTCTTGTCAAGATGCTGAATATCCTGGGTAAAGTTTGGCCCCTAATGAAACTACTAAATGAAATGGGTATCAAAGAACATTGGACAGCTCAGTGGATAAAGCATTGGCCTACGGACTGAAGGGTCCCAGGTTCGATTCCGGTCGGGGGCATGTATCTTGGTTGCGGGCACATCCTCAGGGGGCATGTACAGGAGGTGGCTGATTGATGTGTCTCTCACATCAATGTTTCTAACTCTCTATCACTCTTCCTTCCTCTCTGTGAAAAATCAATAAAATACATTTTTAAAAACATTTTTACAGAACATTAGACAGCAAAATGGAGTTAGAAGATTGGGAGGAGAGAATCAAATGGTAGACAAGATTAGATTTAGTAGAGGGTTTGGCTGGTGTCAGATTTTCTGGCAAAAGGTTTTATTCATCCAACATTGATTCAAAACCGATGCTGTGCCAGACATGGAAAACCAGACAACTATTACACTGTCTGTTTTAAAGAAGCTCATTATCTAGTTATATCTCACAAGATGACAGGGAATTCTTTTGTGGAACAAATACCAACTGCCAACTGTGTGCCAGGCCCACATGCTAAGTGCTAGAAGAGAGTGGTGAGTAAATACTTGTATTATAGACTTCAAGATCTAATGAAGCTCAGAGTCTGCTTGGCTATTACAACTGCCCTCAAAATCACCAGAATAAAGAGAGAACCTTGTAATCTCCCCGCCCCAATCTCCTTGAGTTGATCTCTTTTACAACAATGTACTATCTTTCTTTGTATATTCTAAATTCATTCCCTCTCTCAGGAACATAACCCTGTGACTGGGGAGATATTACTGTATTTTAAATTTTATAAAAATTAATGTATTTTGGAAAAAATAAGACAGACAGAAATTATATTCAGACATGCAATCTTCTCAGCCAGGAAGAAAGACAGCCAGAGGGAGCACTAATGGCTATTCATCTTCCCTAGCCCAAACCTAAAACAAACAATCTTTTCTGACTACTAAAGGCCCAGGAACAATTTAGAGAGCAAGTCTGCACTTGCTTTTTCCTCCATAGAATATTAAATGAAATGCAATTCTGATGTTCAGAGAGGCTCCAACTAAGTAGATAATACAGACACATTTTTCAAAGAGCCTGCTATGGCTTTTTATACTCCATAGTATCTAATACCTGTCAAACATTTTAGATTAAAATAAGTATGAAAAACACAGCCTCACTCAGCACTTCCTTTGCTCTGCAGACCAGGAACTGGGATGAAAATTAGCTCTGGAGTTTAAAGTCCATATTGGAGTTCCCCTCTCCTTGTATTAGGCATTTACTATGTTTAGAAATAGTATATTAGAAATAGCAGTGGCATTGGATTTGGGCATGCCACTGACCTGCTGTTGACCTTAGGATGTCACTTCATCTCCATGAATCTCAATTTTCTCATTTTGAGACTGGGAATATCAACCTTTATGCTCCTCTCCATAGGATTATTATGAGACTCAAATATATATGAGATTTGACTCATGGTAGACACTTAACTCATAGTTGTCTATCTCCTGCATGTCTCCTTTCTTATCCTAAGGACAGACTGAGAGCAGTTTCTTTCTTGGGGTTTATATCCCAGTTTTTGCCTGAGCTTGTTTTCTACTTTTTTTATTCTCTTTATGTAACCAGAAAATTTCAGAATACCACCTGACTTCCCTTCAAGTTTTTATTGATTCATTCTGGTCTCCTTTTGCTGCCAATTAAGAGGTAAGACATCTATGCAGTATTTGTACAATCCAATCAAATAAGCATGTTCTGTAATCATGAAGAATATGTATAATTTAACTGATGAAAATCCTCTAATAAAGAGAAAGTTTCATGTTCCATATGAAAACAAATCTCTAGTGATTAACATCCTTTTGTTATCAGTGTGTTCCAGCAGGTTGACTGAATGACATGGGCCAGGAATTGGCAGCACTCCAAAGCCTTGGTCTGTTGAGAGCTTAGGTTTTTCAGTAGGTGGAAAGAAAATAATGCAGGAAAGAGAAAGAACTCTGAGCACTTCTCATCTCATCCCATAGGAGTGGCCTAACACTCACTACCCTCCATATCGATAACCCCCAACCATTTTTCTTTTGTTATGTCTTACCCCATGTTGACCTTTTTTGGTTCATTTATTAAGCTGGCATGTTTATTGCAAATTCACAGTATGACTTGGGAAAGTCTCCTCCTTTTTCTTTGTCTCAATCTTCTATTAATTGAATAATATACACTGAGTGGCCAGATTATTATGATCTTTGAATGCATAATAATTTGGCTACTCGGTGTGTGTGTGTAAATCCTGGCCAGGGGAAGGAGACAGGGTGGTTGGCTGGCCTGCCTGCTGGTCGAAATCCTAATCACAGGGACAATTTGTATATTAGCCTTTTATTATATAGGATATACACTGAGTGACCCAATTATTATGCATTCAGAGATCATAATAATCTGGCCACTCGGTCTAAAGGAGAAACTCTGGAATCCACTGGATTTTTTTTATTGTGTTCACCACCACCCCCACTACTACATTCAACACTAAAAACTCTAAATAATTAAAAGGGGTTCTTCACTTAATTCCATTGTAAATATTTGTGAGCATCACATCCATTTGTGGCTAGGGTTCAAGGTCTGGAGAAGGGGCTGATGCACAAATGAATATACTAGAGAAGAAATATAAATTTAGAAGACATGGGAGAACCAGGCAGAGACCTTTCTCTAGTAGAGAGACTCTCTGAATTCTGGGTCCCCTTTGCTTTTATTCTCTTGAATACACAGTTGCCTTTTAGGAATTCAAACAGGCATATCAAAGGTAAAGTTTGGTAAGCAGTTAAAGGATTATCAGTTTAGGGAATTGCCTTCAGCCATTTGGCCAACAGCAGGGCAATATTATGCTGATTTTCAGGCTGGTTGAATATTGCATTAATATGATAACTACTTGTTGGTCTTAGCTTCTGGCATTCCCCCCTTTTTGTTTTCTTAATAAATTTAGAAAAGTATATGCTATTTGCAGGGTGAGTCATTGTAAGACTTTCATTCTGCATCTGCAGACTAGAAATATCCAATGGAAATGACTGAGTTCTTTCAAGTCCTTTTAAAAATTGTCAGATATCTAAGGAATTAGTCCATAGAAGACTTTGTCTGAGCCCTCAGTTCTTTATGGGTCCCCTTCCCAATCATTGTCCCCTTGTAACATGACAGCAATGATATTCGAGTTCTGGATGATGAACAAACAGTGGGTAATGGCAATGCAGGTCTGACTTTTTTTTGGCTTTTTCCAAGGCAACCTGCACCAATGCATAGCTGATGATTGCTAGCATGGCAAGGCATCTTTACCATCCCTCATCTCTGGACTGTTTCTCCTCTGTCTCATCAGCATGTTGCTTGGGGCTTCTGCTATCTGCAGTTGGAGTAGTTGACTGTCTGCAACCACAGGTACACAGTGAGGCTCAGGGTACAGGGTCCTCTCTTGGATTCATGTTGCAGGCATCCACACAGGCTTGGAGGAGTTTTCTGGAAATACACAAGCATATCCTTGACCAGAGGTTAATAAAGGGACCCTTCCATAAACCAGACTCTGGATCTTTCCATTTAACCAGACCATTTTCCTTTGGCTTATTCTGAGACCAGTATAATTCCAAGTGAAAAAAATTAAATTAAGGCTTAGTGTACTTTACTTACAGGAGATTTTTCCACTATTCCCCCTTTTTGCTTTTTAAATTGTGATTCTAGAGGCAGATGTGACAGGTAAGGGGGGCTTTTTTTTTGATAATTTGTTTTGCCTGCTGTACAATATTTTGGAAGGCAGATGTAAAAGCTTATGAGATTCTGTGGCATGTTTTAATAAAGGCATTTTCTTGTTTAAATAGTATAAATAGTCTTTGGTCACTAAGTCATTTTAATTGAGTAGTTACAATTCAGTTTACCAGGCCAGCAGCATAGGCATATTAGAAATAATATTAAGAGGCTTTTGGAAACTCTGTGATGCAGCCTTGATAGTTTTTAATTCATTTATTTTTTTAAATATATTTATTGATTTTTACATAGAGGAAGGGAGAGGGAGAGGGAGAAAGAGCCAGAAACATCGATGAGAGAGAGACATTGATCAGTTGCCTCCTGCACACCCCCCACTGGGGATGTGCCTGCAACGAAGGTACATGCCCTTGACTGGAATCGAATCTGGGACCCTTCAGTCCATGGGCCAATGCTCTATCCACCAAGCCAAACTGGTTTCGGCTTAATTCATTTTTTTTTTTTTTTGCACAGAAGTATTACTGGTCTGGATAACTTGGTCTGAATTTATTGCATGATAAGTAGTTACCATTAGAGGAGCCATCAATAAAAAATAGTTAATGCTTCAGGAATAGGCTCCTGCTTAGTACAACTAAGTTACTCTGAATATTCATTTATTTCAATTTGCTCATTTAAATCAGTCTGAAATAAGGTTTATTTTCTAACTTTATTTGTCCTTGGGTATGGACAGTAAATGACACAAATTGGATTTCTGCTATCAGTCTTTGAATATATTGATATAAGCTTTATTTAGGGAGGCAAAGTGCAAATTATTTGCTTTTCTTTTTGGGGCCCATTACATTGATTTTAATTAGAGTTTTCTAGATGTTTAAAGGAAATTTTTTTTTTTTTTCTCCCAGAGTAATTTCTTTTTCTTTCTTTTAAACAGAGCAACAAACTTGGTTGCTTTTCAGAAATACCAATAGGAGAGAAGTATGCTGGACAATATTGCAATGCATAATATTAAGTAAAAGTAAATCTTTTATTACTTATGGTGTCTTATTAATGATGAGATTTAATGCTTGAATAATAACTTTTAGTTTACTTTGTAAATATTAGTGGAAGGGGTTTTAAAATTTCTCCTTTTTATTAAGCTTTAAATTTACTTACACATAGTGTTATTTTTTGCTAGTGCTCATTTGCATGTATATGCAAATTTTTACATTTTTACTTTGGACTTTGTTAGAACCAATTGCTCATAAAATATTTATATGAGACCTTGATTATATTGTGAAAAGCTAACATTAAGTCATTAAAGTATGCATCTTTATTGAAAAAGTAAAGTAAGCAAACTTATACATTTGACCTATTTGAAGAGCAGGCTGTCTGAGGGCTCTTAAAATTCCACTGCTGAATAATCTGGTTCTGCTTAAGAAGTATTCATGGACTTTGTCCTACCAAACTTAGATGTGTAAACCTTTATAATATTTAAAATATATGTATATAAATAAAACACATTATTAATTATTCTTTGATAAAGCTTCCCACGTGACTTCAAGTATATTAGATTGGCCTAATTTGGTTTAAAAGTATTTCTTTTAAGAAGAGAGAATAAATCCTGAAATCATTTCAGGGCACATGAAATATCCCAAAGCTCTCTCAGTTAAAGTCTTGAAATTTAGAGCTTAGAAAGACTTTCAAATATACATAACCTAAAGATTATGTTATATAATTTTTGTAATTACTCAAAAAGATATTAAATTTAAACTGCTTTTTATATTAAAAATTTGATTCAGACAATAGAATTAATCCTCTTTTTTTATCAGGCCAATAAAATATTATATCCTAGGTTGAAATTTTAATACACATAGTACACATAAAGACTACAATATATTTTGAACTACTAATTTCTCCAGAGAAAATATAAGAATTATTTTCTCAAAAATAAATTTCTATTCTTTTTTTTACCAGATTATATTTTATTTATTTTATTTATTTTTTATTTATTTTTTATTTTTTATTAATTTTTATACATATCTCCCATTGTCCCGCCTCTCTCCCAGGCATAACCCAACCCCCCAGTGTCTGTGTTCATTGGTTATGCTTATATGCATGCATACAAGTCCTTTGATTGGTCTCTTATCTACCTCACCTAACTTTAATCTTCCTGCTGTAATTTCACAGTCTGTTTGAAGCTTTACTGCCTCATATCTATCCTTTTGTTCATCAGTTTGTAATGTTCTTTATTATCCACAAATGAGTGAGATCATGTGATGCTTCTCCTTCATTGACTGGCTTATTTCACTAAGCATAAGGCTCTCCAGTTCCAACCAGGTTGCTGCAAATGGTAAGAATTCCTTCTTTTTAATGGCAGCATAGAATTCCATTGTGTAGATGTACCACAGTTTTCTGATCCACTCATCTGCTGACGGGCACCTAGGCTGTTTCCAAATTGTAGCTATTGTAAATTGTGCTGCTATGAACATAGGGGTGCATAAATCCTTTCTGATTGATGTTTGTGATTTCTTAGGATAAATTCCTAAGAGTGGGATTACAGGGTCAAATGGGAGATCCATTTTTAGTTTTTTGAGGAAACTCCACAGTGGCTGCACCATATGCATTTTGTTATCACAACCATACAATTTCTCCCAACTTAATTTGAAGTTTGAATTCTTTGAAGCTTCAAATTTTAGGTGACAAGTTAAATATTTAGCATTTTTTAGATTAGAAATATATTCATATTTTAAAGGGTATATTTTAAATAAAATACAAAACATGTTCAATTAATAGATTCAAATCCAAATATGTTCTTTAGATTTTTCATAAGAGGCAAACTCAGATTAAAATTTTAGTGTTTTGTCATTTTAAAATATCTAGATATTTAATAATTTTTATTATTTATTTCAGCAATGTGCTAAAGTTTTAAGTTACGAAAGTCTTTGGAAAAGTATGTTTAGGAATATGAGGCTGGGGAAAAAATGGTAGAGAGAGGAGGGAAGCAAACTTCCAGGTTACTCTGCTCAAATTTGAAACTACCACATTGTTCCTTAGTTATAATATCTAAGGTTACTGCTGCAGGATATGTGACAGGCTCTTTCCTCTAACAGAGTATAGTCAGTCTCCTATTGAGTGACTGGACTTTCATTATTAATATATTTATTAGTATTATTGAAAAGCTTTATTTTAAATTCTTTATTTTAGTTATGTTTACTTATTTATGTTTTAACAATTTTGAGATTTTAAAGCCAATTATTATTATCCAAGGCATTTTTCTTTGGCAAATTCTGTAACAGAGATAACTTACTTTCAGTGGTTTTAATGTTAAAGTATTATTTTATTTTTATTTTATTTTATAAAACAGGAATTCCCCTGGGGACTTGTGAGATAACCTTGGAATGCAGTCCATTATTGTTTAATAATTATCTATTATTATGGAAACACTAATCTTGTTGCCCAAACATAGCCTGTATATTTCCCTTCTGTCATTTTTTTGCCATCTTTTAAAGAAAAAAACAAAGTATTGAGTCTATTCTATAGCATCCATGAAGAGATGGGGCTCAATCCAAGAGGCCACTCAAAATTGGGTTGTGGCATGCTTTCTCTTAAGCTAGTCTTTTTCTCTTCATGAGTACAGAAATCCCAGATGCATCCCTAAATTGTGAGAAATGTCTCATCTATTTAAATTTCAAATGATGGACTGAGAAATAAAAATATGGTTAAAATTAGACTTTTAATAGCACTCCTGAAAATGGGTGTTCATTTTACAGTATCACCAAAGGACTAGTAAGTAGTGGACTGGGGCCTTTTTCAGTTAATTTCCTTTGTCTAGGGAATTTTCTTAGAATCTGTGTTATTGACCACATGTTCATCTCATATTCTCTCTCTCCCCATTCCCACATTCTGTTTGCTCTGTAAAAAATTAATAATGATCTGTCCATCTACTATTTCTTTTCTATTAAGTTAAATTAAAGGCATGCTTAATAGACTAACAATAAACAACAAAGACAGATAAAACAACAATCAACAGACAAGTGCCCATAACATATAGAGAGGACTTAATAAATCAGAGTTCTTTCAATGGTTCTTATTCTATTCTGTTCTCCATAGCATTGACTGGCCTCTAAAGTTATTTTAGCTAAAATCTACCTGTCCCAAGGTGTCATATGGTAATTTTAAGACAAAGAATTAAAGAGTCCTTATGTCAGAGGACTGATAGCTCCATTTCTCTATCTGTTGAGCCTTTCCACACTAGAGGCAGAGGATCTGGGCCTTAGGTATTACACACTTTTAATCCCCAATACAAATTAGGCATAATGCAGTTCAACAAGAGCCCACCTAGTTAAAGGTGACAAGGGCACTCATTTTCCTTGAGCCTGATGTAAGAAAGTATCTTTTAATATTTTAATTATTTTATCCTTGAGCATATAAGCTAAAAATTTGTGATGATGTTTTTGCATTTTACTCAAATTCTTGCCCATTATAGCCTGGCTGAAATAACAGATGTTCTCGCCCACTTATGTTTTGCAACTTCTGAAATTGGCATGGCCTTTGTGTGCAGTGAATTTTCCCCACCTTTTTGGTTATCCCACCTTTCTGGTGAATTTCCTTTTTTTCCTTTGTTTTTTTGCTCAGGCAAATCATTTTCTCCAGATGTGAACAACTCATTCATTTGAAGCTAGAGTTCAAGGTCTGGAGAAGGGGCTGATTCACAAATAAATACACGAGATAAGAAATATAAATTTAAAAGGCAGAGACAGGCAGAGACCTTTCCCTAATGGAGAGGCTTTCTGAAACCCTGAACCCATCAGCTTTTATTTGCTTGAATACACATTTTCCCTTTAGAAATGCAAACAGGCTTATCAAAGGTAAAGTTCGGTAAACAGTGAAAGGATTATCAGATTAGGAAATTGCCTTCAGTCATTTGGCCAACAGCAGGGTAATATTATGCTAATTTTTAGCCCTGATGAATATCACATTAATATGCTAACTTCATGTTGGTCTTAGTCTCTGGCAAAGATTGAAGACAGAGAGGATTGGACACTATACCTGTATGTCTTCCCTAATCAAAGCATGGTTTTAACATAAAGTTGGTATTTAAATTTTATTGGAATTTAGTAACCATATACTGTAAAGTTTATGTGTGTGTGCACATAGCAGGGGGGTACACATACCATGAAACAATTATGTGACACCAGCTGAGTGTTCTATAATTCAACTCAATTCTTACATTATCTGCCCGTAGACAGTATTGTATTCCACAGTTAAAGATTCAGTCTGAAGGGTAGCGGGTAAAAGTCTTCCCACACCCTTCAAAGGTCAGTCATAAGGCTAGGTTATCACTTGGGCTTCTGATGCAATCTATTATAGATTGGAGGTTCTAATGACACCATCCTTGGTTTGATTAATTTGCTAGTGTGACTCACAACTCAGAAAAATATTTTACTTACTAGATCACTGATTTATTATAAAGTTACATAAATCTAGAACAGCATAAGGCAAGGTATCATGAAGGGGGAAAAGCTTCCATGCCATCTCAAGGAGCATTACTCTCTCAGCACCCAGAAGCTCTCTTATCTGGGCCTTTTGAAATTTTATGGAGGATTCATTAGCTAAACATGTTTGATTAAATCACTGATGATAAGTGATTAGATCAACCTTTAGCCCCTCTCCAATCTGTGGAAATTGGGGAGTCTGAAAATCAGGAGGTGGGACTGAAAGTTCAAATCTTCTATTTATGGTTAGTTCCTTTGGAGTCCAGCCCCCATCCATAGGTATTTTCTGAAAATTGCCTTCTTTTTTCTCTTTTTTGTTGTTGCTTTGTTAATCTTCACCCACGGTTATTATTTTTTTAATAAATCTTTATTGTTCAGATTATTACTATTGTTCCTCTTTTTCCCCCCATAGCTCCTCTCCACCTGGCTCCCACCCTACCTCTGCCCTTACCTCTGTCACATTGTCCTCATCAATAAGTATACGATTTTTGTCCAGTCTCACCCTGCACCCCCGTTTGCTCTTTCCCCCTGAGAATTATCAGTCTACTCCCTTTCTATGCCCTTAATTCTATTATATTAACCAATTTATTCTGATCATCAGATTTTCAGTTCACTTGATTTTTAGATTCACTTGTTGATAGATAAGTATTTGTTGTTCATAATTTTTACCTTTACCATTTTCTTTTTCTTCCTCTTCTTAAAGAATACCATTCAGCATTTCATATAATACTGTTTTGGTGTTAATGAACTCCTTTAGCTTTTTCTTATCTATGAAGCTCTTTATCTGCCCTTCAATTCTGAATGATAGCTTTGCTGGGTAGAGTAATCTTGATTATAGGTTCTTGTTATTCATCACTTTGAATATTTCTTGCCACTCCCATCTGGCCTGTATCGTTTCTGTTGAGAAATCATCTGACAGTCGTATGGGTATTCCCTTGTAGGTAATGAACTCTTTTTCTCTTGCTGCTTTTAATATTCTCTCTTTGTCCTTTGCTCTTGGTATTTTAATTATGGTGTGTCTTGGTGTAGTCCTCTTTGGATTCCTTTTATATGGGGTTCTGTGTGCTTCCTGAACTTGTGAGTCTATTTCTTTCACCAGGTGTGAGAAGTTTTCAGTCATTATTTCTTCAATACGTTTTCAGTATCTTACTCTCTTTGTTCTTCTGGCACCCCCACAATCCTGATGTTGGCATGCTTGAAGCTGTCCCAGAGGCTCCTTACACTATCTTCACTTTTTTAAAAAATTCTTTTTGCTTTTTGCTTTTCCAGTAAAGTGTTTTTTGCTTCTTTATATTTCAAATTTTTGATTTGATTCTTGCATTCTTCTAGTCTGATGTTAGGTTTCTGTATAATATGTATATTATACAGAAATATACAGTGAAATATATATATATATATATATATATATATATATATATATATATATGTCACTCAGTTTATGTTTAATTTCTAGTAGGTTCTTTTTCAACTCTAGTTGGTCCTTTTTCATCTCCTCTTGGTTCTCGTTAAGTTTACCCATTTTTTTCTAGGAAATTCTTAAAAAACCTTTTTGCTGAAACCGGTTTGGCTCAGTGGATAGAGCATTGGCCTGTGGACTGGGGGGTCCTGGGTTCAATTCCAGTTAAGGGCATGTTCTTGGTTGCGGGCACATCCCCAGTGAGGGGGTGTGTGTGCGGGAGGCAGCTGATTAATGTTTCTTACTCTATCCCTCTCCCTTCCTCTCTGTAAAAATCAATAAAATATATTTTAAAGAAAAACACCTTATAACTATGGTATTGAACTCTATATCCAGTCATTTGTTTTCCTCCATTTATTTTGTTTGTAATCTTCTCCTTTGTGTCTGCATTTTGGCTGCTTCCCTGAGTTGGTAGAGTAGCTTTTTGTGCTAGTTGTCCTATGTTGCCCAGTAGCTCTGCCTCCCAAGTTATTTGAGGTGGACTCTCTTGGTGCACCCCTTTGTGAACTGTGTGTACAGTCTTGTTGTAGTTAATTATTGATTGTTGTTGGCATCACTGGGGGAAATTGACCTCCAAGCCAATTGGATGTGAGGATCAGCTGTGTTTGTGTATGTGCACTTGCCTCCAGACCTTTGTCTTTCCAGTTCCCCTGAATTTCTATGCACTCTAGGAACCCAAATGAGTCTGCATCCCCAGGGTCTCACCCGAAACTGGGATTCAGTGCAGTTGGACCTGGATTTCAGTGCTATTGGGAGGTTCTATTTTCCTCCTGCTAGAGAAAACCAGCAGCACAATCAGCAGTCAGCACTCTGTGTGTATGTACTTTCGTGCACATTTTGTACACCCCCAGACCTCTGTCTTTTGTGTCTCACCTAAATTTCCCTGCATTCCTTCCTTTTCACAACAGTCCAGACTCCCCCCGTATGAGTCTTGCTTGGAACTGGGGTTCAATGCAGTCAGAAGTGGGGTTCAGTGCAGTCGGGATTTTCCATCTCCCTCTGCTAGAAAAAGCCAGCCAGACCCTCCTCCGCCTGTCCTCTCCATAACTGTGTCTCCATACCTCAGCTTTTTGCAGCTCTTCTGAGTCTATGTGAGTCCCTCTCTTGCCTTCTAGTTGTAGAATTTTCACTCAGCCAGCTTTCCTGTGGTTCTGGATGGTGTTCCTTCTGTCTTTTAGTTGTAATTTTGAAATTGTTGTGTGAGGCAGCAGCTTAGGTGTTCACCTATGCCACCATCTTGGTTTCTTTCTTCCATGGTTATTTTTTCCTTGATTTTTAAAGAGGGTGGAAGGGAGGGAGAGAGTCATAGAGAGATAAATCTTGATGTGAAAGAGACATATTGCCTGGTTGCCTCCTGCACTCACCTACCAGAGCCAGGGTTTGACCCTGCAACTGAGGTATTGCCCTTGACTGGAATTGAACCTGGGACCATACAGTCCACAGGCCAATGCTCTATCTACTGAGCCAAATCAACTAGGGCAACATAAATCTGGTCTTGGTGCCAAGGAGTTTGTCATAAGGAACAAGACCCATTTCACCTTTATATCTCTGAAACAATTTCAGGAACTGATGACAGACCAAAGATTATAGCAAAAGATGCTTCCATTGCACATATTGTTCAGGAAATTCCAAAGGTTTTGGAAACTGTGAGTCAGGAACCATAGACAAAGATCAAATATACATGAAAAAGACACTGATTGGCCAGATTATTATGATCTCTGAATGTGTAATAATCTGGTCACTCAGTATATATCCTATATAATAAAAGGCTAATATGCAAATTGTCCCCTCAACTAGGAGTTCGACCAGCAGACAGGCTGGTCAACCATCTGTGTCCCCTCCCTGTGGTCAGGCTGGCTGAACCCCACTCATGCACAAATTCATGCACCAGACCTCTAACACACACACACACACACACACACACACACACACACACACACACACACACATACACACACACACTAGAGGTGCAGTGAATGGAATTCATGCACTGGGGGGCAGAGAGTCCCTCTGCTTGGCCTCTTCCCGCTCACAGTCTGGAAGCCCTCGAGGGATATCCAGCTGATTCCTTTTGTTGAACATCCTTAGCACTGCTGTGAGCCAGGCTTCTGTGGAACACACTGACCACCAGCAGGAAACTCCTGCATTAAGTGTCTGCTTCTAGTGGTAAGTGCATAGCATAGTAACCAGTTGTTCCACTGTTTGGTCAATTTGCATAATAGCCTTTTATTATATAGAATATACACTGAGTGGCCAGATTATTATGCATTGGGAGATCATAATAATCTGGCCACTCAGTGTATATTTTGATCATTTGAATGACCAAATATATATATTTCTTACAAATCACAATTTCACAGTAAGTTAACCAAAAGCAATCAAGGGGTTTATTGGCAGGATATTGGAAAGCTTGCAGAAGTAACAGCAGGCTAAAGACAAGACTCAGAAACAGAAAAGAGACAGGGCAGAACCAATTTGAGCTTAGAGTACTGCTGCTTGCATGGATGAACTCCAATCATCTATATTTTGCCCTTGCATCACTCTGCTTAAGATTGAATGGACTTTTTTTTATTTCCATTTATGTCATCTGCTGGCCTTTTGGATATGTGACAAGTATAGGGCAGAAGGAGCCTCTATGAACACTTTTGACTTCAATAGTGGGCTCTACTGCTTTAAATAACATAATTAAATTATCCCATTTTAACAACACACAAATCTTTTGCTTTCCTACTTTGTAAGCCTGAGAATATGAAGTAGTGTTCTCCCTTTTCATCACCTCACGACCTTCTTCCAGCTTTCAATAGCTTGTTCCTTTACTTTTCCTATTGTGAATCTTGATAAGATGCATGCTCTGTTTCATAACCATGCTTTTTACTATAGATTTATTTTTTAATTTCATTTTTAATTTTAGGAATAAAGTTTAACATTTGTCAATTATTTGATTTATTATTTTGTTTACACACCAGACGAATTGATTTTTATCTAGTTATTTTGGTTGTCTAAGGCTTATTCTCTAGCAGTTTCCTCACTCATTTCCAATTATTAATCTCTGGAAGTCTTTAGGATTTTCTCTTAATCCTTGTTGTTCTGAAATCTTTGTATGTATGTATGTAAAAGAAAGAAAGCAATTTTTCTTTATATTTCTAAGCACTGGATAAGCTCTTTTCATCTGAAGTCTTGTGCCCTTCAACTCTAGGAAATTTTCATCTATTATTTTAAGGAACAATTTTTCCTTCTATTTTCTCTGTTCTATTATGCTAACATTCTTATTAGTCAAGCTGTTGGACCTCCTGCTATGAGATTTAAAAAGTCAACTTTATCAAACTATTGTTAGGTACCATATTATGCACTTATTTTAAGTATACATCTTTCAATGAAACCATCA
Source organism: Lasiurus cinereus (assembly GCA_011751065.1). Classification (NCBI taxonomy): domain Eukaryota; kingdom Metazoa; phylum Chordata; class Mammalia; order Chiroptera; family Vespertilionidae; genus Lasiurus; species Lasiurus cinereus. The sequence continues at coordinate 12,129,700 of JAAGEH010000015.1, read as the reverse complement.
TACTCTCAAACTACAGCATGATTCATCATAATAATTTTGAATGCTTTTATTCCTCCAACTCCAGCTGCAGTAAACAACTATTCTGCTTTCTGGCCCTATAGATTACTTTGTCCTGTTATAAAACATCATATAAATAAGATGATACAATGTGTATCTGGCTCTTTCATGCTTAGTTTAATATATATATATATATATATATATATATATATATATATATATATATATATATATATTCATCCATATTATTGCACTTACCAGTAGTTCATCATTATTACTGAGTAATATTCTACTGTATGAATATACCTTAATGTACTTATCTGGGATGTTTTATATCAACGTTTAGCACATCAGAATATATGTAGAGCCTATGACTTTTTTCCTTTGGTGTTATACCTATGATTATGTTATATTACTTAGTAAAAGATACTTTGAAGATGTATTGTGAATCAGCTGAACTTAAGATAAAAATAACATTCTTTATTGTCTGGTATGCTTCTTGTAATAACATGAGCCATTAAAAGAATAGGAGGCCAAAATGATATGGCAGAGGAGGGGAGTTAGAAATATTTGAAGCATGAGAAAGACTTGATGTGCCTTTTATGATGGAGGGAACAATGGTCCAAGGAATGCAGATAGCCGAAGGTGAAAAATTATCCCAGGCTGATAGATAATGAGAAAATAAGGACTTCAGCCCTACAACCTCAAGAAACCAGATTCTTTCAATAACTTGAATGAGTTTTGAAACATAACTCACAGAGCTTCCTAATAACAGCTTAGCTGATCAACAATTTGCCCTTGTCCATTTATTTGTGAGAAAAAATGTCATTTAATGATGCTTTTCTTTAGCATGTCTTCTCAGAAAACAGAAAAGAGGGGTGTGGAGGAGAAAGGCAACTCACTAAATGATACAAAATTTTTAACAGATCAATATAAGCATTTCTGGGGAAACATGCTCTCCCTTGAGAGACTGTCTCTATCTCTTGCCTGTGATTTCAAGTATTTATGACTGCCAAACTAAAAGACAGAAGAATGGGTAAGGAGCTGCTTAGGGTTTATTAGGCTAAAACACAGGAAAGAGTTGATTATGTCCATAAATCATATGTCTATATATCACTAGGTACAGTCAAACACAAAGTTCAGTGCCACATTTTCCAAGGCTACTATTAACAATATATTTAAAATAAATATATTTATTCTATTACAGTTTTGATCTTCTATCTTAGATCTGCAATTTCCTGACATGGCTATATCTCATTGCCAACTCTCTTTCTCACTCAATATTTACATATTCTTTGAAATAGTCTTGAAAAAAGTAGGAAAAAATTCAAGATACAAAGGAAAATGGTGCTAAAGAAAAAGTAGGGGATGAATATGAACAAACTATTCAGAGGTTGAGATTGGTAGATCTTGTTGATTTTTTTCCAGAAGTTTCTTAGATCAGAAATCCATAATGCAAGAAACTAAAGAGTAAATTTTATATGTGGAAAGGTTGAGGAGGGGTGCCTAGGTGAAAAGGAAAGAAATAGGAGGAGGGCTTAAGAAGAAGTCTACTTCAAAATGGGGATAATTGAAGCATGATTGTCTGTAGAGGATAAAAAGCCAGTAGAGAGGGAGGGGTAGGATGTGTGTGGAAGAAAAATTGAAAAATTGAGCAGGAGAAAAACAGCCTCTTTCTACTTTTTCCTTAATTTTACCTTCCATACAACTCTGAATGTCTTCTTATTTAAATATCTCTCATCCTGCCACTGTCTTATTTAAAACCATCCAACTAACCAACCTACCCACTGTGGGAAACTTGTTGTGCTTGATAGCCATTTTGTAGTAAGCTCCAGCCACGTTAGCACTAACCTCGGGCTAGGTTTCAATTACCCCAAACCCTCTCTTTCCCGTAAGTCAGGTATTTCGCCTTAAGGGCTAGACCAGGTGTTTCACCTTAAGGGCTAGGCCTCATTCCTCCTTCTCCCTATAAATACCTCGAACTCCTGTTGAATAAACGAGACTTGATCAGAATTTTGTCTTGTCTCCATTCCTTGTGTCTCTTGTGCCTTTCATCCCCACTCCCCCTCTAGGGTCCTCGTTGACTTCACCTGCGGGTTGGGACAACCCACCTACCTACCTACCTACTATAAACATCTTCTGTGGTTCCATAAACTTTCAGTATAAATAGAGGTAAACCTTATCCTGCTAATCAAAGTCCTCTACAATCTTTTCCCTGCCTTCCTTTAAAACTTTGTATTGTGCTTCTTTCTAAAGGAACCTCTTGATTCCAATCAAATGGTTCATTTTTTATCTATCTACTGATGATCTTTAACTGACCTGAAATATAATTCTTTCACTTATTCTTATATTTTTACTAATATTCTTTCCATCTCTTAAGAAACAATTTGACTACCATTTTCTCCATCTATCCTTCTTCCCAAAAAATGATGCTGGGCATACAATACAGAAATCAGTAGCATTTTCATTTATATCCAACAAAATGATTTGTCTTAGAAAATTCTGTCATGCCAACACTGAAAATTCCTTCAAATATTCTTTAACCCAACTCTCTCACTGTTCGCAAAAGTGGAGTCCAGTGAGGAGAAGTGTCCTGCAATGGTGACATAGTGAGTATCTCAAACCAAAGCATTAAAAACTGTCTCAGCTGATTGTTTTATTATTTATCCTCTGGTTCTTATGTATTGTGATCTTCCAATATAAATATGTAATTGTTTCACACATCCTTGAATTTGTTCTGAGTTCCCAGAAGGCAGGTGATATTTCTCCCACTTCTTTGAATTTCCCACTATACATAATGCATTGCTTTGGACAGAACATGCTTAATTAAGCAAATATCTATTGATTGAACAATAAATGACACATCATAACTTGATATAAACCATCAATTTTAATTGTATCATTATCATATTGTATTAATTAAAAATTTTAGTGGCCTTGGGATCCTGAGTAGTTACAATGACAAAGCATGATATTCCAATATAGGTCTGGTAAACTCGAGGTCCTGATATAATATAAAGCCTTTGAAGGGAAGATCTGGAATTGCCTTTGAAAGTACTTTATCCTAATAGTTCTCTTTCTTCCCCCCATTTTTCTGATAGGAAAACAGAGAAACAAACAGAACTTACAAAATGTACACATTAAGTAAATGGCATAGTCAGAACCAGAGGCTACGTCTCCAATTTCTTTTCTAAAAAAATGTTTTTAGGGAGGGAGAAAGGGAGAGCCAAAAATTGATCACATGCCTCCTCAATCTCCCACTCCCCTCTTGGGGATCAAGCCCACAACCTGGGCATGAGCCCTGGCTTGGAATTAAACCTGCACCTTCCTGGTCCAAGGGATGAGGCCCAACCAACTGAGCTACACCAGCCAGGGCAAGTCTCCTATTATAAATTCTACATAGCCCAAGAGAGTGAGTTACACACAGTGATAGTTAAACAGTTAAGCAGCTGAAATTTGAAGTCTGACTCACTTGGCTCTGTCACTTAAGCCAGTTTATTAACCTCAGTGAACCTCAGTTTCTTCATGTGTAATAATATGCCTGTTTGGGCAGTTCTGAGGTCAGACGAGAGACAGTACTCTCCACAGACTGTGGTTCCTCTTGCATCAGATTAAAAAGATCCAACAACAAAATTGGGTCCAAAGCCACACAGGCCCCTGAAGACACTAAATGGAGCCATGGCCTAAAAACACTCACAGATGTGCTTTAGATTTTTCCCATAGGCCTGAGATCAAGCAGAGTGCTTCCATGCCTGCCTAGCATAGAGACAAACATGAGGAGCATTTGGAAGATTAATTATATACTGTAAGACATTAGGAATTAGGCACTGCAGTAATACAACAACACCCTCAGGGGTTATCACTCCTCCATGACAGGCTCTTTATGAAACTGTCAACAATGATAGCTAAAAATCTCAGTGGAGAAGGCCATTTTGTCCCCAAGGCATACAATTGGAGCTGCTTAGTGCTAGGAAAGCCAGAGGGACTCTGAAGTCTCACCAAAAGTTGTAAAACAAAGTAAGAACTAGGAAATATAAAGAGGAGTCTTCCAAGGATAAGTAACACCAGCCTCTTGAGTGGCCATGGCTACAGGTAGAGTTCAGACAAGGCTAGGTTGGGATTATGGACACCAGAGACACTTCAAAAAAGTAGTGGGAGATGAGGTCTGATGGAAATTACAGGAATAGCCGAAACCGGTTTGGCTCAGTGGATAGAGCATTGGCCTGCGGACTGAAAGGTCCCAGGTTCAATTCTAGTCAAGGGCATGTACCTTGGTTGCGGGCACACCTCCAGTAGGGGGCGTGCAGGAGGCAGCTGATAGATATTTCTCTCTCATCAATATTTCTGGCTCTTTATCCCTCTCCCTTCCTCTCTGTAAAAAATCAATAAAACATATTAAAAAATAAATTAGAGGAATAAACTCATAACAGGGAATCCAGACCTAATAAATATCAAGAACTTAGATATCCAAGTAAATGGCAGAAGGAAACTGTTATTTACTGGGATACACAAGATGCATAACAAATTACCACAAACTTAGTGGCTTAAAAATATTATTCAGTTATTATATCTCAGTTCTATATGTTGAGTCAAAGAATAACTTAAATGTGTCCTTTACTCAGAGTCTCACAGACTAGTCAGGGTATCACCAGGGTTGTAGTTTCATCTGAAGTTTGGAATCCGCTTCTAAGCTTGTATGTGGTACTTGGCAGAAATTACTACCTTGTAGTTTGCTTCTTCAAGGCCAGCAGGAGACAGACTTCTGACTCTGATCTCTACACTCTCTTTTAAAAGTCTCACCTGATTATAACAGACCACCTAGAAAAATCTCCTTTTTTGGTAACTCAAAGTGAGACTAATTACAGACCATAATTACATTGCAAAGTACTTTCATCTTTACCATAAGACATAATCTAAGCACAGATGTGGTATCATCATATTTGTAGATTCTGCCCACATTCACAGGAAAGTATTATGCAACAAGGAATTAAAATATTAAGGGATATTTTAGAATGTTTCCTACCATAGCCTGCCCTCTGTTCTCCAATGCCACATATCTTCTATGTGCAAAATACATTCACAATGTTCCCAAAAGTCTCATCCCATTTATTGCATCATCATCACAAAGCCTCAAGTTACACCATCTACATCTAAATCTGATAATATCATCAGCTCAAAAAACAAAAATATCATTTAAATCTCACCAGCTAATAAGTCCAGATGCCATCAACTAAATTGTCTACGGAAAATCAGAGATGGTGGCTGGTAGGACAGCAGTGAGGGAGAGTGTGAGTGAAGGAGTGAAAGGGAAGTGTGTGGAAATGTGGTGTGTGTGTGTGCTTGTGTGTGTGTATGTGTGAGTGAGGTAAAGTTAATTCCTAAAGGAATTTCAGGGGCTGGCAGATCATGCTCTCATAGACAGAGAACCCCTGTTATCACTGAAATCACTTCTGGGGCAGCCAGCTCTGACAGAAACCACACTATCTTGAAGGGAAGAGTTGCTATGAGTAGGAGCCCAGCCTCACCACTACCAAGACTGGCCTTAGACACCACCCTGGATGCTACAGGCATTCCAAACTAAGACCTGAAACCTCAGCTGAAGACCCAAAGATTCTAGGAATCCAGATTCCCCAGATGTGGGTTCCTGTGGGTCACAGAGTGTGCCCCCATGCTGCTGGCCAACCATATTATTCCCAGGCACTGGGGATCCCGTGGTTTAGATATTTTAATTTTTTAAATATATTTTATTGATTTTTTTACAGAGAGGAAGGGAGAGGGACAGAGAGTTAGAAACATCGATGAGAGACATTGATCAGCTGCCTCTTGCAAGCCCCCTACTGGGGATGTGCAAGCAACCAAGGTACATACCCTTGACCGGAATCGAACCTGGGACCCTTCAGTCCGCAGACCAATGCTCTATCCACTGAGCCAAACCAGTTTCGGCTATTTTTTAATTTTTTATTAATGTATTACATGTGTACATATCTTTCCATTGCCCCGCCCCAATCTCATGCATTCCTTCAAGCCCCAGTGTCTGTGTCCATTGGTTATGCTTATATGCATGCATACAAGTCCTTCGGTTGATCTCTTATCTACCCTACTCTACTTAAACTTCCCACTGAAACTTGACAGTCTATTTGATGCTTTACTGCCTCTGTATCTATTATTTTGTCCATGTTTATATTGGTTTTTTATTCTTCATAAATGAGTGAGATCATGTGGTATTTTTCTTTCATCGACTGGCTTATTTCACTTAGCCTCCTTTGTCAAATATTAATGGAGCATAGTGGTTTGGGTGGATATCTGGATTCTCTTTTCTATTCCATTGGTCTATATGTCTGTTCTTGTGCAAGGTCCAGGCTGCTTTGAGAACAATGGCTTTGCAATATAGCTTGAAATCTGGTATTGAGATCCCACCTACTTTATTCTTTCTCAGGATTGCTATGGCTATTTGGTATCTTTTGTTTGTTTGTTTGTTTTGTTTGTACCAGATGAATCTTTGGAGAGTTCTTTCTAGGTCTGTGAAATACGTCCTTGGTATTTTAATGGGTAGTGCATTGAATCTATAGATTGCTTTGGGTAGTATGGACATTTTAATGATGTTGATTCTCCCAATCCATGAGCATATGCTCTTCCATCTGTTTACATCTTCCTCTATCTCTTTTTTCAGTGTCTTGTAGTCTTCCACATATAGGTCTTTTACCTCCTTAATTAAGTTTTTCTGGATATGTTAATTTTTTGGGTGCGATGGTAAATGGCATTACTTTTTTAGTCTCTCTTTCTGTCAGTTCACTATTAGTGTATAGAAATGACAGATTTCTTGGCATTAATTTTGTATCATGCTGCATTGCTGAATTCATTTATTAAATCTATTAGTATTTTGATGGAATCTTTTTATTTTTTATGTGCAATATCATGTCATCTGCAAGTGAGGATGACAGCTTTACTTCTTCTTTTCCAATTTGGATACCTTTTATTTCTTCTTGTTGTCTACTTGCAATGGCTAATACTTTCAGTACTATGTCGAACAGGAGTGGTGAGAGTGGGCATCCCTTTCTTGTTCCCGTTCTTAGGGAAAATGGTTTTAGTTTTTGCCCATTGAGTGTGATGTTAGCTATGGGTTTATCATACATGGCTTTTATTATGTTGAGGTATGATCCTTCTATTCCCACCTTGCTGAGAGTTTTTATCAAGAAAGGGTGTTGGATTTTTTCAAATGCTTTTTCTTCAACAATTGATATGACTATGTGATTTTTTTAAAAATTTTTTAAGTAGATTTTATTGATTTTTTTACAGAGAGGAAGGGAGAGGGATAGAAAGTCAGAAACATCGATGAGAGAGAGACATCAATCTGCCGCCTCTTGCATGCCCCACACTAGAGATGTGCCCGCAAGCAAGGTACATCCCCCTGACGGGAATCGAACCTGGGACCTTTCAGTCTGCAGGCCGACGCTCTATCCACTGAGCCAAACCAGTCTCGGCGACTATGTGATTTTTATCTCTCAATTTGTTTATGTGATGTATAAAATTTATTGATTTGCAGATACCGTACCATCCTTGCATTCCTGGGATATATCCTACCTGGTCATGGTGTATGATCTTGTGATGTACTGCTGGATCCAATTTGCTAGAATTTTGTTGAGAATTTTGGCATCTATGTTCATGAGGGATATTGGCCTATAATTCCCTTTCATTATGTTGTCTTTATCTGATTTTGGTATTAGGGTGATGCTGGATTCATAGAAGGAGCTTAGAAATGTTCCTTCTTCTTGAATATTTTGGAATAGTCAGAGGAGGATAAGTTTTACTTCTTCCTTGAATGTTTGGTAAAACTCACCTGTGAAGCTGTCTGGCCCTGGGCTTTGGGTCACTGGAGGCTTTTTAATGACTGCTTCAATTTCTTCCACAGTTATTAGACTATTGAGATGTTTAAGTTATTCCTGATTGAGTTTTGAAATATGTACATTTCCACCAGGTTTTCCAGTTTGTTGGAATAGAGTTGTTCACAGTACAGTGGTACCTCAAGATATGAGTTTAATTAGTTCCATAACCTTGCGGCATGGGAAACTGTGAGACGCTGGAGTCGTGGTAAACTGGTGGGTCGTGTGCAACCGGCCAATCCCCGCGATTACTCGTATCTCAACTGTTGCTCGTATTTCAAAGCAAAAATAGCTCGCTCCATGGCTTGTATCTCAAAAATCTCGTATGTTAGGGCACTCATATCTCAAGGTACCACTGTATTTTTTAACAATCTATTGTATTTTGGTGGGTCTGTTGTTATTTCACTCCTTTCATTTCTGATTTTGTTTATTTGGATCCTCTCACTTTGCTCTTTGGTGAGCCTAGTAAGAGGTTCATCAATCTTGTTTATCCTTTCAAAGAACCAGCTCTTGGTTTTGTTGATCTTTTGAATTGTTTCTTTGGTCTCTGTGTCATTTATTTTCAATCTGATCTGTAGAGAACAATATGGAGTTTCCTCAAAAAACTAAAAATGGATCTCCCATTTGACCCTGTAATCCCACTCTTAGGAATTTATCCTAAGAAATCACAAACACCAATCAGAAAGGATTTATGCACCCCTATGTTCATAGCAGCACAATTTACAATAGCTACAATTTGGAAACAGCCTAGGTGCCCATCAGCAGATGAGTGGATCAGAAAACTGTGGTACATCTACACAATGGAATTCTATGCTGCTATTAAAAAGAAGGAATTCTTACCATTTGCAGCAACCTGGTTGGAACTGGAGAGCCTTATGCTTAGTGAAATAAGCCAGTCAATGAAGGAGAAGCATCACATGATTGCACTCATTGGGGGATGATAAAGAACATTATAAACTGATGAACAAAAGTATAGATACAGAGATAGTAAAGCTTCAAAGAGACTGTGAAATTACAGCAGGAAGATTAAAGTTAGGTGAGGTAGATAAGAGATCAATCAAAGGACTTGTAGGGATTCATATAAGCATAACCAATGAACATAGGAGGGTTGGGGTATGCCTGGGAGGGAGGGGGGGCCAATGGGGAGATATGTATAAAAAATTAATAAAAAAATTTCTTCCTTCTGCTTACACAGGGATTTTCTTGTTGCTCTCTTTCAAGCTCTTTGAGTTGTAGAGTTAGGTAATTTATTACCATTGTTTCTTGTTTTTGCAGTAGGCTTGTAGATCTATTAACTTCCCTCGCAAGATTGCTTTCATTGTGTCCCATAGATTTTGGATTGTTTTGTTTACATTGTCATATGTTGCTCTGATTTTTTTTATTTCTTTCTTGATCTCTCTGGTTACTCTGTCATTGTTTAATAGCATGCTGTTTAGTGTCTATATATTTGATTTCTTTGGATTATTTTTATTGTAGTTGATTTCCAGTTTTATGCCACTGAGATCTGAGAAGATGCTTCATATGACTTCTATCTTTTTGAATTTGAAAAGACTGCCTATGACCCAACATAGGGTCTACCTTTAAAAATGACCAATGTGCACTTGAGAAGAATGTATATTCTGTGTCTTTGTGGTGAAATGTTCTGAAGATGTCAATTAATTCCATCTGGTCTAGTGAGTCATTTAGGATTGAAGATTCTTTACTGACTTTTCGTTTAAAGGATTTGTCCAATGGTGATAGTGGGGTATTAAAGTCTCCTACTATGATTGTATTGCTGTCAATCTCTCGCTTGATATCATACAGTAGTTCTTTTATGTATTTGAATGCTCCTATATTGGGTGTGTATATGTTCACCAGAATTATTTCTATTTGTTGGATTTCTCCCTTTAGTATTAGGAAGTGGGCTTTCTTATCTTTTGTTATGTCCTTCACTTTGAGGTCTAATTTGTCAGATATAAGTATGGCTACCCCAGATTTTATTTCATTTACATTTTCCTGAAAAACCATTTTCCATCCCTTCACTCTCAGTCTGTGTAAATCTTTTTTCCTGAGGTGGGTTTCTTGTAGACAGCAGATATATGGGTCATGTTTTCTTATCAAATCCAGTATCCTATGTCTTTTGATTGGAGTATTTAATCCGTTTATATTTAAATTTATTATTAAAAGGTACTTATTTGTTGCCATTCTTATTCTTTACCCCTATGTTCCTTCTTTGTTTCCTATTTCTTTTCTTTTTTTTATAGCAGACCCTTTAACATTTCTTGCATTGCTGGTTTGGTGGTAATAAATTCTTTTGGTCCTTTTATGTTTGTGAAGCTCCTGATTTCATCTTCAATTTTTGTTGATAGCCTTGCTGTGTACCGTATTCTTGGATTCAGACTCTTCCTTTGGATAACTTCATATATTTCATTTCATTCCCTTCTCGCCAGATCAGTTTCTGTTGAGAAATCAGTAGCTAGTCTGATGGGGGCTCCTTTGTAAGTAACTTTCTGTCTGTCTCTCTGGCTGCTTTTAAGTTTCTTAGTTTGTCATTATTGTTTGCTAATTTAATTATAATGTGCCTTGGTGTCAGTCTTTTGGCTTCATTTTGCTTGGGACTGTCTGAGCTTCTTGGATGTATGTGTTTGTTTGTGTTTTTTTTTTCATCCCTATATCTGGGAAGTTTTCTGTCATTATTTCTTCAAACAGGTTATCTATTCCTTGCTCAGTTTCCTATCCTGCTGGAACCCCTATTATGGAGATGTTGTTTTGTTTCTTGTTGTCCCAAAGTTTCCTTAGGCTTTCCTCATACTTTTTTAATTTTTTTTTTTAGAAACTTCTCTACTTTGGTATTTTTTCCTACCTTGTCTTCTAGCTCATTGATGTGGTCCTCTGCTTCTTTTAGTCTACTTTTGATGCTTTCTATTGAGTTCTTTACAGCAGCATTGTCATTTTTTCATTGCTTCTTGTTTTTTTTTTCATTTCCTCTTGGTTCTTATTCATATATTGGATTAGTCTTCATTATTTTCAGGTACCTTCTGACCATTTCTCTGAATTCTTTCTCTGGCAGGTTGTTTGTCTCCATTTTGTTTACTTCCTTTTCTGGTGATGCCTGCTTTTCTTTCATATGCAGGCTGTTTCTTTGTCTGCCCATTGTCTCTCTTCTCCAGGTGTCTGGTTATGTACTTTTCTCTCTCCTATGCTGATTTAAAGGCACAAAATACAACCCAACCAGGTACAATGCACAATGCACTGAGCAGAAATGTATTTATGATATGATTAGCCACAAGACAAATTAGGAGATAGGAGAGAAATAAGAAAAGAGAAAAGAAGAAAACAAAATTAAAGAAATGGGAAGAGTGCCAAAATGAAATTGGGAGAAGGGGACAAAAAAGAAAAAAAGAAAAGAAAAAAGAAAGGTAAGATAGAAAAGAAAGAGAAGAACAAACACATACATACACACACACACACACACATATATATATATATATGGAGAAAACTCCAATAGAACAGCCACTAATCCCAAAAAATGCCAGCAACAAGTACCTAGAGATTAATCCAAACTACAAACAATAACTAATATCAAGCAACACGAGGGAAAACAGAAGTAAAAAACAAACAAAACCAAAGCAAACAAAAATCAAAACAAAACAAGAAGAATAAGCAAAACAATCTCACAAAAAAGTATAAAAATTGATATAATCAATATTCAAAACAATCTCACAAAAAGTATAAAAATTGATATAATCAATATTCAAGCAAACAACAAACAAAAGAAAGAGAATAAAACAATTTTTTGGACAGTGAAGACAGAGAGGAGTGAGGTTTGTGTGGACTTGGAGCAGGGGATTGGAAATTAGATATATAATTGGGCTGAAATTATAATAGGGGTAAAAATAAAGAATAGGGAAATCTAAAGAAGAAAAAAGGTAAAAGGAACAGAACAACAAAAGGGGAAAAGTTAGGAAGAGAGTGACGGCATAAAGATAGAGTTGAGGTAGAGTAAAATGATGCTAAAGAAAGATGAAAATAGAATGTAGAACTTTATTTCCAAAGTAAAATGAAGAGAAAATAAAATGACACTTTTTTTTCAAAAAGGTAAAATAATAGTAGTAATAATACTGGTTGAAAATAAAAATGTAATAATTAAAAAGGTAAAATCAAGTGAGTAAAAAAGAAAAAAATAGTTTCTTAAGTAAAAGATGAAAAAATAAAAAAATTAAATATTAAAAAATAAAAAAATAAAAAATAGAATGTGCAGTAGTGAAGGTCATTCACATCCTCTATTGTTCTGTTTGGAACACCTGTTTCCCAATTGGGACAGTATTGCAGTTCCCTGTGTTCCACTGATGCTCTCTTTTGTAAGCCAGTCCTGATTTGTAAGCAGGTGCTGTGTCTTAATCTCTTTATTCTTTTGTGATTACACAAGAGTCAATTTGTGAGTCAGCCCCTGGGTGGAAGGCAATGTTTCCGGATTGACCTCCGAGACTGTAGGTCCTCTCTATCCTGTGCTTGGGTCCTGCTTTCCTTGTGGCACTCAATACAGGTTTGTGAGAGTGGGCTGCCCCAAAGCTGATTCTCCGATGGTCACTTCTTGCTCCAATCCCCAGGTTCTAGAAAAACAATTTAACCCTCCAGTCTCCCAGGGTGTCCGCAACTGGGTGATCCTCTGTATTGGGGTCAAATCAGAAGCAAGTGTCTGAAGAGGAAAGAGCGCAAGTCTGCGCAGTCCCCCTTCTGCACTCTTGTCCAAGCAGCCAGCACACTTTAATAACTCCCAGGCTGTCCTTCTGAGTCAGATCAAAATGAATTGATTTCTAGAGATCCCCTCTATTAGCAGCTCTGCAGAACCCCTTCCACATTCATGAATCACACCAGGCCCTCAACTGTGGGTTTCTCTAGTTACAGAATACTCCCAGTCTTCCACCTCCCACAGTGCATGTGTTTCTCTTTCCTGTGGGACCAGAGACCTCACCTTATTCCAGGTGAAATCTGACCTTTCTGTGTGTTTGTTCCAATTGAAGACCCATGTTCTGGGGCTCACAGCTGTTCAGTGGGTGCCACAGTTGTAGATTTTCAGTTCTGATAACATCCACTTTACCCTTCAAGATGGTACTGTCTCTGTGTCTGAGCTGGTGGCTCCAAAAGAAAAAGCCAGCAGCAGTGGGGGCTTCCTGGTCAGAGGAGCCCTGTTCAGCAGTTCCCCACCCTTTCCTGGAATATAGCTGTCCCTTTACTCGCCAACAAACACTTCTAGTGCGACCCTCAGCTGTTCTGTCTGCTCAGGGAGGAGGCTCAGGACAAGTCTGTCTATTATGCCACCATTTTTTTCTCCTGTGGTTTAGTCTTGAACTGAACTCATCGCCCGCCAAGCCCATGACACCTTGACCCACAAATTTGGTACCTTGATCCACATCTGAGAGCAAAAATGAGGAGAAAAAGAAATAACCCCCAAAGAAAAGAAAAGGAGTCACCAGAAAGGGAACTAAATGAAAAGAGGCATGTGATATGTGCAGAAAAAGAATTCAGAATAAGGGACATAAAGCTCCAAACTTTGCTTGAGGAGAAAATCAACAACTTAGGCAAGAATCAACCGTAAATAAAAAGTGATATAGATACAAGAAGAACACATGGAAGGGTTCAACAGCAGACTAGAAGAAGAGGAGGACAGAATTAGCGAATTAGAAGACATTGCAGAAAAACACAACCAATCTGAACAGCAATTGGAGGAAAAAAATTAGAAAGCAGGAGGAGAGCTTAAAGGAGCTTTGGGACAACATGAAACAAAAACATGCATATAATAGCGGTGACCAAAAGAAAAGTAGAGGATAAAGGAATAAAAAAAATTTTAAGAAATAATTATAGAGTACTTCTCTGATATGGGAAAGAAAAAAGTCATACAACACAGAGAGTCCCAAACAAGATGAACCCAAAACAACCCACACCAAGACACATCATAATTAAAATGGCAATCATTAATGACAAATAAAGAATCTTAAGGGCTGCAAGAGAGAGACTGAAAGTTACCTGTAAGGGAACTCCAATTAGAGTATTAAATGATTTTTCAACAGAAATAAATCCGGCCATAAGGGGATGGAATGAAGTATACAAAGTGATGCAAAGCAAGGGACTGAATCCAAGAATACTCTATCCAGAAAGGCTATCATTCAAAATTCAAGGGGAAATCAGGTGATTCACTGACAAAAGAAGACTAAGGGAGTTTATCACTATAAAGCCAGAAATGCAAGGAACTGTTGTAGAAAGAAATATAAGGGCAAGAAGGAACACAGGCACCAATAATAGAAATGATTACAAACAAATAGCTATCAATAATAATTTAAATGTATTATTTAAATAATATAGACACATTTAAATGTAAGTGGATTAAATGCTTGAATTCAAAGACATTGAGTGGTTGAATGGATAAGAAAACATGACCCATACATATACTGTCTACAAGAGACCCACCTCAGAGCAAAAGACTCACACAGACTAAAACTGAAGGGATGAAAAAATATCCTTCAGGTAAATGGAAATGATAAAAAAAAAACACTGGGGTAGCAATATTTCTATCTGACAAAATAGACTTCAAAGTGAAGATCATCACAAGAGACAAGAAGTGGCACTAAATAATACAGAAGGGATCTATAAAATAAGAGGATATAACTCTGGTAAACATGCGCATCCAATGCAGGAGCACTCAAATACACAAAAAAACTTCTGGAAGTATCAAAGGAGAGATAAAAAGCAATACAATTACAGTAGGGGACTTCAATACCCCATTGACATCACTGGATAAATCCTCTAGAACAGTGGTAAACAAACTGCGGCTCGCGAGCCATATGCAGCTCGCGAGCTGCGGTTTGCCACTCTGTTGACTAATGAGTTTGTTGACTACTGCTTTAGACAAATCAGCAAAAGAAATAACAATCGTAAATGACTCCTTAAATCAGATAAGCATAATTGATATCTTCAAAATATTCCACCCGAAAGCTACAGAATATACATTCTTCCCAAGTGCACATGGGACATTCAGAGAAAGATCACATATTGGGACACAAGCAGAGTCTCTATATATTCCAAAAGATTGAAATCATGTCAAGGATCTCCTCAGATCACAATGGTACAAAATTAGAAATAAACTAAAATAAAATAAAAAATCACAAACAGTCATACACTTGGAGGATAAATTACATTTTATTAAACAATGATTGGGTTCCCAAAGAGATCAAAGAAAAAAAATTAAAAATCTAAGAAACAAAAGACAATGAAGACACAACAATCCAAAATCTATGGGATACAGTAAAAGCAGTCCTGAGATGGAAGTTCATAGAATTACAGGTCTACCTCAAAAAAAAAAAAAAAAGAGCAAAACTGGTAATAAATTATCTAACTCTACAACATAAAGAATTAAAACAGAGCAACAAGAAAAGCCCAGAGAGAGCAGAAGGAAATACATAATAAAGAGCAGAGTCAAACTAAAAACGTAGAGGCAAAAAAAAAAATGATACAAAAGGTCAATTAAAGTCAGAACTGATTGTTTAAAAGGATAAAGAAGATTGATGAATCTCTATCAGGCTCACCAAGAGGCAAAGAAAGAGGACCTAAATCAACAAAATCATAAATGCAAGAGGTGAAATAAAAACAGACCCCAAGAAATACAAAACATTATAAAAAAAATTCTATGAACAACTCTATTCAAACAAACTGGTCAGACTAGAAGAAATGGACATATTCATAGAAAAAAAATCCAATCAAAAAATGAGCAAAGGACCTAAATAGCCATTTCTCAAAAGAGGACATACAGAAGGCCAAGAGACATATGAAAACATGCTTAAAGTCATTAATCATCTGAGAGATGCAAATCAAAATTGCAATAAGGTACCACCTCACACCTGTCAGATGGCTATCATTAACAAATCAACAAACAAGTGCTGGTGAGAATGTAGGAAAAAGGAATCCTCTAGCACTGCTGGTGTGAATGCAGACTGGTACAGCCACTGTAGAAAACAATATGAATTTGCCTCAAAAAATTAAAAATGTAACTCCTATTTGACTCAGTAATCCCACTTCTGTGAATATATCTCAAGAAATCAGAAACACCAATCAGAAAGGATATATGTACCCCTATGTTCATAGAAGCACAATTCATAATCACTAAGATTTGGAAACAGCCTAAGTGCCCATCAGGTGACGAATGGATTAAAAAACTGCTACATCTACAAAATGGAATACTACACTGCCTTATAAAAAGAAGGAACTCCTACCATTTGCAACAGCATGGATGGAGCTGGAGAGCATTATGCTAAGCAAAATAGGCCAGTCAGAGAAAGAAAAATATCACATGATCTTACTCATTTGTGGCATATAGTGAACAAGATAAACTGATGAACAAAATTAATTCCAGAGTCAAAGAACCATTGAACTGATTGTCAGACTTCAGAGAGAAGGCAAGGTTATGGTAGGGTAAGAAATTAACCAAAGGACTTGTATGCATACATATAAACATTACCAATGGACACAGACACTAGCGAGGTGAGGGCATGTGCTGGGGGTTGAGAGTGGCTGGAAGTGGGGGAAAATGGAGACATGTGTAATAAATATGTACAGTAATAGCTATGGATAGGCTGCAGGGCGGGGGGGGCAGTACTTGAAATGTCAGGGAGATCACTCTGTGAAGTATGTGATTGTCTAACCACTATGTTGTACACCTGAAACTAATACAGAATAATACTGAATGTGAACTATAATTGAAAAAGATGGAAAATTGTATATGTTTTTCACCACTATAAAAATAAATAAATAAATAATTTATCTGCATATGTCAGGTATTGAGAAAGCTTCCTCTCTATCCGTTAAGCTATTTACATCATTATTACAGTTAATTCTGATAAAAATCCATGAATAAAATTTAATCACCCCCATTTTATAGATATGTAAACTGAGGTATTGAGAAGTTTAATTTCTTTAGGGTCTTTTAGAGATTAAGTTTCACAATTTAAATTTAAACTCAGTTATGCAGAAATTTGTTAAGTACTCTAGAGAGGCATGTTCTGAAGCCTTCTTGACAAGTTTGTGGTTCTTAAATGATTATCCACATCGCCAGTAGCCAAGTTTTCATGGCTATTAAGATACTTAGAGTAGAGAACTAAATGTCAGAAAGCATCACTAACATATTAGTGTTGCTAAAAATCTCTTATGTTCCCATGGTGGAGGTGAGAATTGGCTTGAGAGAAGAATATGAATTATTAAGAGGAATGAAAAAAATGTTAGTAATTCCAATTATATAATATAGGAACTACAAAACAGAGGGAGAGATATATGGTACTAGCTTCAGTACTGCCATAACTTCATATATGACTTTAGGCAGATCCCTTTTTACTTCTTTGATCCTCAATTTCTTTCTTTATAAACTAAAGAAGATATACTTGAATGCTAGATGATCATTATGCCATTATCAAAGGCCTACAATTCTAACAAGAGGAGAAACCAACAATACAGACAGAATGTCACTCCATTTGACAGTTAATTTGACATTTGGTAAAGAAAAGAGACCTGATTATTTGAATTCCATGACATTGTTCTTTCTTAAGCAGAAAATGCTTACACAAATGGATATAGTGTTGCCCTCAGAACAAGTGATGGAGCCTTGCAAAATATTGCCAGGAAAAAGCCTAGGACCTTTATGAAATAGATACGATATTTATGCCATTGATGACCACTATTCAGGCCACTACATTTCTAAAATGCTGGGTCCTGAGGGATGTCAAAGTGAATTAAATCTTATGATAAGTGGATATATCTTGGAATGTCCTAGTTGGGGAGAACCAGAGGCCCTAAATGCCTAGGCTGAAGAGATGGAGTTGTATGCATGGGAATGCAAAGCAAGTCAGGAGGAAATACCTCCCTTTCATCACTGTACCTATCCAGAAAAAATCATTCACATCCTGCAATTTCCTTCTCTCCACTCATAAAGCCTTACAACTTGTTTTAATTTAAAAATACTGAATATATAACTACTATGTGGCAGACACTATGAGGATATAACAATGATATAACGATATAGTCTAGAATCATCCCTTAATATACCACAAAGTATCTGAGATTATTCATCTGGTAAGGCTTAAATCCACAACTACATCTTCCATGAAATTTTCTCTTGTGAGTTGTGCTTGCTACCTTTATTCTTTTCTCCACTCAGAAAAACTGGGAAAATAGTATAGTTCCTATGAGAACCATGATCTGCCTTATTCCCAAACCTGTAACAATACAATGTTATATCTAATCCACCTCCCAGAGTAGCCAGTAATTCACAGCCATCCTTCTGTGTCTCCTATAAATGTAATTTTATTTAGAAGCTAGATCTTTTCAGCTTTGTTTAGTTCAGATCAATACTGAAATGAATTTGCATTTGGAAAGTCTACACCAACTGCTGATTTGGAAATGGAATAAGGGGAGAAAAGAAAGTAGGATGAAAGCAACCCAAAACTTACTAAGATAGGATAGAAAATTCTCCAGGACCTTAGGGATGTGATGAAAAAGAATTTAGAGTTAAGAGATAGAAAGAAAACAGTCAAAAAAGAAGAAAACAGTAAAAAAGAAAGTGATTGCACTTGGCCTACCCACAGATATAGGCTTGCCAAATGCTTACATGGAGATATTTTTCAGAGACAAAAGAAGATGAGAAAAATATTAACCAACATATTCCGCTTTCTTGACTACAAAGGGAATGTCAGAGGTGCCCAATTTCTTTAACCCATCCTTGCACATCTCCATTACTTATAGTTGGTACCAACTAAAGCCAGTATTGGCTCCTCCAGTGTCAAATCACTGCCCTTTAACAGACTCCATTTGACACTTGAAGGCATTTCTTAGGCTTGTAACACACAGATGAATTTTTGACTGAAACTAAACCTGCAATTTCTTATTAACAAAAAGCACAAAATATCATAGTTCCCTTTACATCTGAATACTCTTTATTTTTCACACAAGAAGATGAATTGTTTCTCCATATTTTATATTTATAGCCAGTTGCAGTAAACACTGTGCTTTACAAAATTTATTTATAAATCACATATTTAATGTTGCATATCCTAGATAATAAAAGGCTAATAGGCAAATTGTCCCCTCAGGAGTTCAACTGCTTGTTATTAGGTGTGCTGACCACCAGGGGATAGCATGGAATGAAGAAAGGCCCTGGCCAGCAGCAGACAGCTGGGGAAGGATGGCCCCGATAAACCCTGATCACCAGCCAGGCCTAGGGACCCTACCCATGCATGAATTTAATGCACCAGGCCTCTAGTCATATATAAATTAGGTCCCCTCCTAATATCCTATAATAGTTTATATTTCATTCACATTTTATATTAAAATTTTTAATATTGTCTCCAGGATGGTTTATAACAAATCACTTAGTGGTGCTCAGCTTACATACTCCAGCATTCTCTGTGTTCAAACACTCAGCCAGTTCTGGAGCCCCCCAATATCATTGTTTACACCTAAGTCCCTGGAATATTTCAAAAGGCTTCTTTTTCAAATGCATTTTATCAGCTGCAAACAGATAAGCCATTGTATAATGCACTGATGGTATGGAAAAATATATGTGGCCAGATTTGTGCAAAAAATATATATATGATATGTGATATATAAATATACATGTATCCTAATATATAAAAACCCAGGGTCCATGATATACAAAATGACCTAAGGCTCTACCAATCAGAAGTCAGTGCTGGGTTGCCATGGTGACTCAGCACTGACTGCCTCAGCTCCAGGAGCCCAGACCCAAACTGACTGCTGAGGGGGCTGTGGATCAGGTCCAGGGAGAGAGAAGCAAGGTCTGATCTGTAGCTTCCATGGCAGCTGTTGATCAGCACTTGCCTCTCTCTTTTGCTTCAGGCCTGCCCAGCAGCCACACCTTCCTTTCTCTTGGGGCTGTTGATCAGCCCTGCCTCTCTGATCAGGCTCATTGATATACCCAGAGAAGCTGACTGGCATAGATATCAGAATCACAATGGCCGGCAGAGGAGGGCAGTTGGGAGCGAGATCAGGCTGGCGGTGGGGGGAGAGGGGGCAGTTAGAGGTGATCAGATAGGCAGAGGCAGTTAAGGGTGATTAGGCTGGCATAGAAGAGTAGTTGGGGGTGAGATCAGGACAGCAGGGGAAGGAACTTGGGGACTGAGATCAGGCTGGCAAGGGAGGGCTGTTGGGGGCAAGATCAGGTTGGCAGGGGAGGGCAGTTGGGAATGACCAGGCCCGCAGGGGAGGGCAGTTGGGGACAAACAGGCTGGCAGGGGAACAGTTAGGTGTTAATCAGACCAGCAGGGTGCAGTTAAGGGGTGATTAGGCTGGCAGGCAGAAGCAGTTAGGTGCAATAAGGCAGGCAGGCAGGTGAGCAGTTAGGAGCTAGCAGTCCCGGATTGTGAGAGGGATGTCCAACTGGCAGTCAGACATCCCCTGAGGAGTCCCAGATTGGAGAGATTTCAGGCTGGGCTGAGGGATACCCTCCTCCCTGCCCCCCAGTGCATGAATTTCATGTACCTCTAGTTGTAAATAGTGCTACAATGAACATAGGGGGACATAGAGTATTACAAAATAGTATTTTAGGTTTCTTTGGATATAAACTCAGAAGTGGAATTGGTAGGTGATAAAGCAGTCTCATTTTTTATTTTTTGAGGACTTGCCATAATATTTTCCACAGTAACTGCACCAGTCTGCATTCCCACTAACTGTGCACAAGGGTTCCCTTTTCTCCTCATCCTCACCAACACTTGTAATTTATTAATTTGTTGAAGATAACCATTTGACAGGTGTGAGATGGTAACTCATTGTGATTTTAATTTGTATTTCTGCGATGATTAGTGACATTGAACATCTTTTCATATGTCTATTGGCTATCTGAATGTCCTCTTTGGACATTTGATCTATCACTTTCCTCTTTGCTCGTTGTCTCAGACACACTGTCCTCTTTTTTCTTTTATCAACATGCTCAGCAAGCTTCTTCTTCAGAAACTTTTCATTTATTGTTTCCTTTGCCTGCACCATTATCCTCCAGACACATGCATGGTTCACTCCCTCACTTCCTTCAGGTCTCTGCTTAAAATGTCATTTCATCAGAAACGCCTTCCATGCCTAGTCTATCTGGAGTAGCACTCCAGTCACACTCTGTCACTCTGTTTTATTTTGTTCATAAACTATTACTATCTGAAATATTTTAGACTAGTTTTCTTCTGTTTCCCCCACTAGGGATTTAAACTCTATGAAAACAGTGATTCTTCTTTGTCTTGTTCATATATAATCTCTAGTTCCTAGATCTGTGTCTGTCACATAATAGATGCTGAATAAATATTTGGTGCTGGTTGATTGACTTACTGAATGAATGAGTAAGTCTCTACACATTGCTAGGTTCTGAGTATATGGGAAGAGCCAGAGGAAGTTCCCAGAGTCTGACACTGCATATTTAACATGTGGCTGGCTATAATTTCTGTGCAAGGTCTAATCTTAAGATTATGTTAAAAATATATTAATCATTATGTCCAGATGGTTTTTGATACAATGATTAGAGGAGGGATTCCTAGCCCTCATAAAAGCTTACTGCTGGTACATAAAATACCAGGTATTATAAGACCTTATATAGAGTCTTAGAGTAGAAAGATATTTGAGGTTACTTCTGAAAATGTAGCAGGTGGCTATGCAAATGTGGTGACTGATAATAATACTATATTTGCATAAGTACTGTATTTTCAAAGCAGTTCACTTCTTTACAAATGCCTGACTAGAAATGGTACATTATGTGTTTCCCACTAGATCTTGAATGTGACTTGAATTTAGATAGTAGGTTGCATTGCTCTGCATTGCTCAAGTTTGCCTTGTGAAGCTACCATGTGAATTTAGGTGGAATTTGAAATAGCAAAAAGCTTTCTGAAACTGGACATGCCCCGCTTTTCATTACTGAGGGGCAATAGAAATTGTCCTCATTGCTTCTTTTTGCCTTTCTTCCATTCTATCCAGCCTGGCACAGCTGGACAATTCACTGTCACAGGAATGGCCCTGCCTGGAGCATTGCCATTCCTACTGGTATGCTTTTGATATTTTCTGTAAATATTTCTCTCTTTTCCACATCCAGCACAGCTAGAGAGTGGTATAGTTCCTGAGAAGGGGTGGCTGGGGATTGAGAAAATGAAAGAAAGACACAAACAGAGATAGAAGGACAAAACCGGGGCTAGGTGGGACAACTGTCCTCTGATGGAGAGACAGTAACCCAGAGTTGACATAGCACATTTATTTTATACAGCAAAAACCAGGAAGTTTTACTAAAGTCCATGACAAAGGAGATTATGTGCATTCTTGTGCCTTCTTTGTAATGGTCACTTCTGTGTGGGCCCAGATAATCATGTTTGTTCCCGGTGCTTGGCTGGATTTAGATAATATAACCCACCCCCTGGTACCTGAACTGAAGATCAGGCTGACAACATACCTGCTTCTGGCAAGGTGTGTTTCCAGGACATGGCTCTGCCAAAACCACTGGATTCAGCTGATAATAATTAAAGAAATGCTCATGTACCTTTCCAGGTGCTCTCTACATCTCCCCCTTGTTTATTTTTAAATGTAGCTTGTGGACATCTACTTGGAGCCTTCAGACTTGAGATCACAAGAGCTTGCTTCTGACTGAAAGAAAGCAGGATAAAATTAGTAGTACACAAAGAAATCCAATTAGGTAGCAGATGGTGTGTTTTAACATATTACATTGATTAAATTCTTTTAAATCATCCAGCAATTATTTTGCCAATTTTTCAGGAGATATAATTTCATCATGACTATTCTGAATGGCTTGTACATGTAGCCCCACTAGGTCTATACCAATATTATTATGATGCCATATTCCCTGTAGGTGCATCTTGATTTTACTGTATTCCAATCCCACAGAGAACTGTTATAATGGTCTGAAGTCACACAAATATATGTAAAGGCAGCTGCTGTTTAATTTTGACATTTTCTAATTGATTAACTAGTCTTACTACAGCTTCCAAAGCATTTTGCTTTGTTTCTAGCCTTTTTTCTATATCTTCTTGATCATGAAATGTAGTTGAGGTGTTCTGAGCCAATTCATTGACAAACTGAATTCTGGATGCTTTGAAAGAGAAGCAGTTATAACAGATGTGATAACAGTAACTAGGGTAACAATACCAAAAATAATAAATCCCAAAGCATGCTTTTCCCAAAACAGCTAATTGTGCAGTTCCTGCAATGCCTAGAGTTCTGCATCTTGATACCATGTTCCTGTTATGTTAGTAAGAAGCATAATAAAAAAAGTGTTTTAAAATTAATATATCTTCATTCAGGTTGTTCCTGGAAACACAGCTGGTACGGTTACAGTGATGACATTGAACAGCAAAATGGGTGTCCAATCTGGTGATGTTCACATTTCCAGTCACCAATACATATGGGGGCTGAATACAGGTTTGTAAGCTATAGCAAGTGCTCTATGAATATGTTCCTTTAATATTAGCTATGTAAGAGCCAGTAAAATTAAGAAAGTCAAGGGCAGCAGCTAAATGCCAAAGATCTTTTTACAAATTTCTTGTTTTCATGGTCAGGGCATTACCTAAAAACCCTGCTGGTGGCATAGGCTCATGATGGGGATATTTAGTATGAAGCCTGTGAGACTAATCTAATAGTATATACAAGTCAGAGCCAGAAATATTACGTGTCACTGGTACAGGTTTAGCACAATCTTGCCATTGAGGAAATGCTTCCAGCTCAGTAGTAGTGCTATCAGGACAGTAAGGGAGAGAGGGATACTTATCAGACAGCCATCGGGTGACCTTAGGAAGCCCCAGTTTAGTAACTGTCTGAATATATTTTTTCCATATCCCAGGGGCCTGCAACATTAGCAATTTCTGTGCCTCCATAGGACTTATTTTCTTGGTCAAGCTGCAATCATCCTGAATTCCCCTTTTTAGATAAACAAATAGAGATCTCCCCATTAAAGCCATTATAATTATAATCACCATGGAGAAGGATTTATATGCTTGTCAGAGCTACCTCTGACCATATTGGGGTTGTTAGTAAACACTGGCACTGATTCCTCGGTCCAGGTGGCTGGATTGACCACGGCGGTGTCTGGAACATATATCCAGTAAGTTTCTGCTGCAGCCATGCTTACCTGGCAGCTGACAAGTGCCAGCATAGTAACAAAAAGGGTAGAGGGGGTTACCTGAGCCCCCTATTCTTTTCCCACTTTCTGAGCATCGATGGTTAGCTTCTTCAGTTGATCCCATGTGGGGACACTAGCTTCTCCGGTGGCCTTGGTCACATGCTTTTTTCCTTCTTTGGGGTTGGTGGATAAGTTGGTATCATCATGGGAGGTGTGAGCTGTTCTCCCAGGTCCATGGTCGTGAGGTACTGCTCGCTCTGTCACCCAGATGGGGTTAAATGCACCTTCTGGAAATATACATATGTGCCCTCTTCTCCACATCATTACTGAATCTGGCCCTCTCTAATGCCCAGTTTGTAAATCCTTCCATCGTGCCATACCGTAATATGCTATGGCACCAGGATCTTGATGCATCTAGGCTGCTGTGTGGCCCTCATTGTCATAAAAATAATTTAAAGTGTAAAGATCATGATTTAACTGATTCTGTGGATTAAGATAATATTCCCTCTCCCTCTTTGTTTTTGTAACTGAATCTTTAAGGTTTGATTAGCTCTTTCTACAATTGCCTATCCCTGGGGATTATATGGAATTCCTGTTTTATGTATTATTTGATATTGCTTGCAAAACTACTGAAAAAAGAAGCTAGTATAGGTGAGTCCATTATCTTTTTTTTTTTTTATCTCTGGGGGCCGTCCCATGACTGGAAAAACCACTAGGCAGTGGTTAATTGCATGCTTTGCACTTTTCCTTATTTGGGGTATAGCGAAAATGAAGCATGAGCATGTAACTATGGAGACATGAACCCACCTAAATCTGCCAAATTCAGATATACGAGTGACATCCATTTACCAGATTTGATTAGGTTTAAGTCCTCTGGGATTTACCCCTAATGCTGGCACAGGAAGGTGGATAACACACTGAGGACATTGCTTGAAAACTTGGTGAGCCTGCTCTCAGGAAATATGGATTTCCTTGCACAAGGCAGAGACATTTTGATGGTGTAGGGCATGCAAGGCCTGTGCCATGGAAAATGGAGTGACCTCCTCTACAGAGGCAACAAGGCAATCTACTTCCTCATTACCTGCAGCGAAGGGACCAGGAACACCAGAATGGGATCTAATATGGCCAATAAAACATGGAAATTGTCATTCTCAAATAACCTTTTGAAGGCTGAAAAATAAATGAAAGAGTTCTTCTGAATTAGTGTGCCCTATAAGTAGCTGTTACAATAATTATGGCCATACTTAACACATAAGCACTATCACTATATAGCTTGATGGAGATAAATAAGAGCTTGTATTTCTACCCGTTGTGCTGAAATATAAGAGATTTGAAGGACCTTTGCTTCCCTGCTGCAGTAGATCCAGCCTTTCCATAACTGGATCCATCTGTAAAAATGGTTAATGCCTAAGGTATAATGCGGCAGCTAATACCATTCCCTGAACATAGGCTAGTCCAATATCAACGCAAACACAAATAAAATACTTCCATAATAAGTAATCTCCAGGTGAGAGACAAGCCTCTGTGACAATAATAAGCCTCAGGTAACCTTTCACTATTAGTTCCCTGAACTTTATTTGACCTAGGGTGTGTATAGTAAATGACACTAACTGGATTTCTACTATCAGTCTTTTTGAATATGTAGACATAAGCTTTGGTTAGGGAAGCAAAATGCAAACTATTCACCTTTAAGTGGCCTTGGTTTAGGGAAAATAAGATTTACCAGATGACCTCAGGTTTTGAGGCAATCCTTTCGTTTTTCTACCTTCCGAGGCCTAATACATTGATTTTTAAGTACAGTTCCTATGTATTTGAAGGACATTTCCCACTGTATTTTTTACTAGAGCAATCTCTAAGCCACATTTAGGGAGTTTATTTTTAAAAAAACTTTTACTTTCTTTTAAACAGAACAACCAACTTGGTTGCTTTTCAGAAAAACTAGTAGAAGAGAAACATGCTAGCCAATACTGCAATGTATACATCTCAAGTAACAATAATTTTCTTTTTCTTTATGGTGTCTCATTAATAGTGAGTTTTAACACTCAAATAATAACTGTTAGTTTACTCTGTAAATAGTAGTGGAAGAAATTTTAAAATTTCTCCTTTTTAAATTTACTTTTAAACAGTATTCTTTTTGCAAATTTTACTGTGGACTTTGTTAGAACCAATTGCTTGTATACATTTAAAAAGAACACAGTTATTAATTTTTATTTGATAAAGCTTCCCAAATGATTTCAAGTATATTAGATTGACCTAATTTAGTTTAAAAATATTTCTTTCAAGAGGAGAGAATAAGTCCTTGAATCATTCTAGGACCCTTGAAATGTCCCAAAGCTATCTCTCAGTTAAAGTCTTGAAATTTTACTTGGAAATACTATCAAATATACATAATCCAGAGATTATATTATACACCTTTTGTAATTATTTTTATTTATTATTATTATTTTTTAATATATTTTATTTATTTTTTACAGTGAGGAAGGGAGAGGGATAGAGAGTTAGAACATCAATGAGAGAGAGAGAGACATCGATCAGCTGCCTCCTGCACACCATCCACTGGGGATGTGCCCACAACCAGGATACATGCCCTTGACCAGAATCGAACCTGGGACCTTTCAGTCCGCAGGCCAACTCTCTATCCACTGAGACAAACCAGTTTCGGCTGTAATTGTTTTTAAAAGACATCAATTAAATTCAAACTAGTGTAACATGTTAAGCCCCATGGCAGTCACTGGTGAGTGATACTATACTTTCCACCCGGAAGACAAAGCAGACTGGGTGCTTAACGTGTTAATATTAAAAATTTGGTTCAGACCATAAAATTAATCCTTATCCTCTAATTAGGCCAACAAAATACTATATCCTAGGTTGAAATTCCACCACACACAATACAAGTAAGGACCGCAATATACTCTGAACCACCAATCTCTCCAGAGAAAACACAAGAACCATTCCTCTCAAAGATGAACCTCCATACTCCATGCATTCTGCCATCATAACCTTACAATTTCTCCCAACCTAACCTGAAATGCAAACTCCCAGAAGCCTTAAACTCTAGCTGGTAAGCCAAACACTTAGCATTTCTCATACTAGCAACATATCCTCATCTCTAAGGATATATTTCAAATAAAACACAAGGCACATTCAATTAATAGATTTGATTCTATTCTCGAGATTCTTCAAACAAGACATTTCAGTACTTTGTCATTTTAAAATGCCTAGATATTTAGCAATGTTCCAAAGTCCTTAAGTTACCTAGGACTTTGGCAAACTATATTTAGTCATATATAATTACCACTGAAAAAGATTGACCATATATCTTTCATTTTTGTTATGTATATTTTGCCTTAACAACTTTGATTTTAAAGGATGGCAAAAATGACACAAGGAAAATATACAGGCTAGACTTAGGCAATAAGATTAGTGTTTCTGCAGTAATGGGTAGTTCTTCAATAATAATGGACCACATTCCAAGGTTGCCTCAGAGTCCTAGGGCACTCCTGTTTTTATAAAGGAAAATAAAATAAAATAATAAAGCAACTGAAAATTCAGTAAATTATCTCTGTCGCAGAATTTGCCAAAAAATGGCTTGGATAATAATAATTCTCTTTAAAATCAAAGTTGTTAAGGCAAAATATACATAACAAAAATGAAAGGTATATGGTCAATCTTTTTTCAGAACATAGTTATTAATTTTTATTTGATAAAGCTTCCCAAATGATTTCAAATATATTAGATTGACCTAATTTAGTTTAAAAATATTTCTTTCAAGAGGAGAGAATAAGTCCTTAAATCATTCTAGGACTCTTGAAATGTCCCAAAGCTATCTCTCAGTTAAAGTCTTGAAATTTAAGCATTTGAGAGTAGAGGCCTCTTTCCTGAGACCTTGAATTAACAATGTTTTACAGCCAGCTAATACAAATTACAACAATCTGTTCCTTACCTTACTTCTTTAGTTTGTTGCATGGTGCACTTCTTCAAGCAACCCCCTTGCATAACTTTGGAGAGTTCCCCTGTACTCAAGTCCCTGGATCCAGGAGCCAAATGTAAATATTTATTTCTTTTCTGTGTCTTGTGCGGCTAGAGAGCAGTCCAATTCTTGAGTAGCGGTGGCTGGGAATTGAGAAAATGAAAGGACAGAGTTAGAAGGAAAAAGCTGGGGCCGGGTGGGACAACTGTCCTCTAATGGAGAAATAGTGACCCAGAGCTGATCCAGCACAGTTATTTTATTCAGCAAAAAGAGGGAAGTTTTACTAAAGACCAAGACAAAGGAGATTATGTGCATTCTTGTGGCTTCTTTGTAATAATCACTTCTGTGTGGGCCTGGATAATCATGTTTGTTCCTGGTGCTTGGCTGGATTTAGATAATGAAACCCACCCCCTGGTGCCTGAGCTGAAGGTCAGGCTGACAACACACCTGCTTCTGGCAAGGCGTGTTTCCAGGACATGGCTCTGCCAATGCCACTGGATTCAGCTGACAATTAAAGAAATGCTCATGTGCCTTCCTTGGTACCCTCTACAATTTTTCCTGTCTAGAAAAATGCTTCTCTGTCTTCTCTGTTTGAATTCTAGATAGCCTCCAAAATAAGTACCCATGTCCAGCAAGCTTTTCCCTGATCATCCATAACCCCTTTGTATTCCAGTAGGAACAATAGCTCATGCCACTGACCTTAGTAGCCTGCCATACCCATAGACATCATATTAGTTAAGAACACAGACTCTTGTCAAAACCTATCTGTCTTGGCTCTGCATGCCTATAGGCAGGTGAATTCACCTCTAAAAGGATCACACCTTAATAGCAAAACTAAAATAGTGCTAGAATTAAAGCTATTCTAGACCCTACCTAACCAAGTTTTACATAAAGCCATAAAATGATCAAGCTGATTCACAAGTAAAAAAAAAAATTCCCAAATAAGTTCTCATTAAAGGAAGACAATAAAATGTAGACACTCAACAAGATAGGTTTTACAATATCCATCAACAAATAAAAAAATTAGTAGACATACAAGGATCAGGGAAATATGATGTATAACTAGGGAGAAAGTTATTCAAAAATTAGAACCAAAATAACATAAATGGAAATAGTATATAAAGATTTTTAAAACATCTATTATAAACATTTTAAAAAATCTAAAGAAAAGCATATGCATAATAAAAAGAGACTAAATCTGTAAAATAGAACTAAGTGGAACTTCAAAAGCTGAAAAAAATGCAATAGCTATCATGAAATGTTCACTGTATTGTTTTAGGAGCATATTAAACTCCAGGAAAAAATATGATTTAACTTGAAGATGTGGCTGTAAGAACTATATAAACTAAAGCACAGAAAAAAATGACAGAAAAAACACAGCTTCAGTGACCTGCAGGACAATATTAAGAAATAAAGTAAATGTATAATCATATTTCCAGTAGGAAGAGGAGACTATAGAAAAATATTTGAAAAAATAAAGAACAAATATTTTCAAAACTTGATGAAGTGTATAAATACTACAGTTATGACAAATTCAATAAAGTACAGGCAGAAAAAAATAACATGAAGTAAAACACATAAAGCCTCATCATAACCAAACTGCTGGAAATCAGAATAAAAAGAAAATGATAAAATCAGTTTAAAAATAAATATTACATATATAGGAAGAAAGATAAAAATAAACACTGATACTTCATCAGAAACAATACTGAAAGGAAAAAAAAAAGTAACCTGTTAATCTAGAATTTTTTTTCCCAGACAAACACAAGCTTACAGGATTCATCACCAAAAGACCTGCATTACAAAAAATGTTTTTCAGGTTGAAAGATAATAATACTCATATGGTAACTCAGATATACACAAAAGAATTAAGGAAACTGGAACTTGTAAAACTTTTCCCTCATATTTAAACAAATGAATATATATTTAAAGGATGGTTTTAAAATGTATTGTGATATGCATAACATGTATAGCAGTAAAATAAAGTTGGGGATTGTTTCAAGGTTCTTGAAGTGATATATTAATATTCAAAGTAGGCTGTGATAAATTAAAGATTAATTTTGCAAATTATAACAATTAAAAAGAGAAACAATAAATAAAACCCAATAAACCAACAAAGGGGAAAGGGATATGTGTTCTAAAACAAAATGAAACAAACAAAAAACAAACAAAAACCTTCTATCCCCTCAAAAGAGCAAGAAGAGTGGGAGAAGGGGGATAATATACAGGTGGGGTAAGTAGAAAAAAAAATACAGCAGGCCCTTGGGTTACTTCAGAGATTCATTCCTATAGTATGACGTAACAGGATTTTTCCTGTAAGTCAGAACCCACCTACATAAGCACCTATATCACTCACATGGAGCATATATACAGCAGTAATGAATTGAAACAGTTAAAATTATTTCCAAAGAAAGATAATTCCTGACCTTTACTCATGGTAAGTAAATAATAATAAACATAAAGCATATATGTACATACATTGAAATGACAGAACTTTATATATATATAAATGGGAGATGGTGACATAACCACAAAATGACATATATCGAGTCTGATGTAACCCTAGGACTGCCTGTATATTGACATGGTAAATTTAAACTCAACCATACAGATAATTATATCCCATACCAATTAAAATTTTAACATTGTCAAACTAATAAAAAAAGACATACTTAACCATATGTTCTCTATTAGATGCATTTTAAATATGCTCACATAGATTAAAAGTAAAAGAATAGACAAAGATATATCACATAAAACTAACATAGAAAAGCCCAAATGGCTATATTAATATCAGACAAATTAGACTTCAGAACAAGGAATATTTCCAGTGATAAATTGGGGCATTTTATAATAATTAAATGATCAATTTACCTGGAAGGCATAACAATTATAAACGTTTATGCATCTACTTATATACCAAACTTCACAAACTTAAATAAGAATTAGACTGGAAATAAGCCAGTTGGAGAAAGATAAATATCACATGATTTCACTCATATGTGGGATATAATGATAAACATAATTTGATGAATCAGAATAAATCCAAAGACAAATGCAGGGGAGGGGTTTAGAGAGCAACAAAAGCACCTGTATGCATGCATATTAGCATAACCAATGGACACAGACACTGGCGTGGAGGGCGATTGCCCAGGGTGGGAATGGCTGAGGGGGTTGGTCAATAGGGAAAAAAGGAGACATATGTAAAACTTTAGACAATAACTAAGTAAAAATGTAAATACATAAATAAATGAAAATAAAAAAATAAAAATGACCATTTGAAAATGATTTTCCAAATTTCTTAAAAATAAAATATGCAACATAGAATTGAAAAAGAGATTGTAAACAGTGGATCAGGGAAACCTGAGCTTCAGGCCAAGTATTTTTGCTTACTAGTTTTGTGAACTTGGGCCAATTACTTCAACGCTCTGCATCTCAATTTTCTTCATATATGAACTGGTGATAAATATAATAGAAAGACCAAATTCAGTAATGTTAGAAAAATATTTTGATAATTTACTTGATCCATAATATATGTTCAACAAAATGTGTGCTCCAATCATTATTTTTTAATATATATTTTATTGATTTTTTAAAGAGAGGAAGGGAGAACGATAGAGAGTTAAAAACATCAATGAGAGAAAGACATTGGTCAGCTGCCTCTTGCATACCCCCCCGCACTGGGTACGTGCCTG
This sequence comes from Lasiurus cinereus, assembly GCA_011751065.1. Classification (NCBI taxonomy): domain Eukaryota; kingdom Metazoa; phylum Chordata; class Mammalia; order Chiroptera; family Vespertilionidae; genus Lasiurus; species Lasiurus cinereus. The sequence continues at coordinate 12,098,023 of JAAGEH010000015.1, read as the reverse complement.
CAACCAAGGTACATGCCCTTGACCAGAATCAAACCTGGAACCTTTCAGTCCGCAAGCTGATGCTCTATCCACTGAGCCAAACTGGTTTCTGCTCCAATCATTATTTTATATAGCACAACTAGCCTGGCCTGACACTTAGAATCAATACCCTTTTCCAGTCTGAAATTAATGGTTGCCTTTTATGTAGTATTGCATATCCTTATGTATGTGTGTATGCATGCATACATGTATTTGGAACTGGGGCTATCAACAAGAGACTTGACCTTTTCCATCTGATTTATTTAACTTAGCACAAAACCCTTAAGGTCCATTCATATTGTTGCAAATAGCAACATTTCATAAATTTTTATGGTTGTGTAATATTCCATTGTCTATATACTAGTATATGCCACATCTTTTTTATACATTCATCCAGGTTGTTTCCATATCTTGACTATTGTGCACAATAATGCTGCAATGAACATGAGATCACAAACATCTTTTTTTAAAATCAAATTTATTTGGAAGACATCCTATCTAATAAAAAGTAATATGCAAATTGGCCACACCTCCTCTACACTCACAAGCCATACCCATCAGCCATGCCTACTAGCCAATCAGAGCGAGTATGCAAATTAACCCAAGCAAGATGGCTACAGCCACAGAAAGAGCAGGAGGGAGGTTTGGGTTGCCCCTGGCAATGGAGGAAGCCAAACTTTCCTCCACATATCCTGGCCAGCACTTAAGGTAAAGTTTCAATGGCTGTGCAAGGAGAAGGCTTGGCTCTGCTCCAGGCTACAAAGTTTCAATTGTAGAAGATAAATAAATCCCAGATACCAGGGCCTCTGCTTGGGTCACTGGGGGGCGTGGCCATCCTGCAAACCACCACAACCCTTTCCCCAGGCCACCCCACTCTCCAAGGGAACACCCACTCTGATTCAGGACACCCTTCAGGGCAAACCAGTTGGCCCCCACCCATGCACCAGACCTCTATCCTGTCTAATAAAAGAGTAATATGCAGTTTGACTGTTACTCCAATACACAAGATGACTGCCCACATGTGGTCACAAGATTCTTCCCCCATGTGGACACAAGATGGCCTCACAATATGGCCAGCAGGGGAGGGAAGTTGGAAGGGACCAGGCATGCAAGGGAGGGCAGTTGGGAGTGATCAAGCCTGCAGGGTAGGGCAGTTAGGGGTGACCAGGCCCACAGAGTAGGGCAATTAGGGGCAATCAGGAAGGCAGGTAGGTGAGCAGTTGGGAGCCAGCAGTCCTGGATTGTGAGAGGGATGCCTGACTGCCTATTTAGGCCTGACCCAGGGCAGTCGGACATCTGTCAAGGGGTCCCAGATTGGAGAGGGAGCAGGCTTAGCTGAAGGATACACACTTCCGTGCACTGGGCCTCTAGTTGGTTAATAAAATCATGTAAGTTTCAAGTATACATTTCTATGATACATAATCTCTATATTGCATTGTGTGCCCACCACCCGAATTCAAATCATCTTTTCTCACTATATATTTAGCCACCTTTACCTTTTATTGCCCATCTTCCCTCTGGTAACTACCATACAGTTGGATGTGTCTATATGTTTCAATTTTATATCCTATATATGAGTGAAATCATAGGTTTCTTAGCTTTTTCAAATAGACTTATTTCATTTAGCATAATATAGGTGTTCCAAAACTGTATGCATACTTTAACACTGATAACTCACTGAATTTCCACTTCTTTTCAGGTTTAACTGATTTAAATATGGGTGAAGGCAGACTGAGCTTTCAACAAAGAAAATTTATCCTAAAGTGCCACTAGACTTTTTTATTGGGATACTTAAAAGATAAAGTTTATGGTACAAAACTGGCAACAGTCGATGAATTGAGGGCTCAAAAATATTGAACAAAATGATTCTTGACATTTGTGTTTCCATTGAAGCACATTATCAGCAGTGCCTGGACCAGAAGGTCATCATTTTGGAAACAGGCATTGACAATAAAGTTAATCATTTTGGTAGATTCTTTAAATTTTGAAAATGATTATATGATAATAAGCACTGACTTTAAAATCACTTAAAGTGCATATACATTTTTTGGAGGGACACCTTGTATTCTCAAGGTCCATCCATGTTGTTGTAAATGGAAGTATTTCAGCTTTTCTTTTGGCTCAGTAGTATTCCATAGTATATATGTCTGACATTTTCTTTATCTAATCCCCTATTGAATGACACGTGGTTGACTCCATGTCTTGGCCACCGTGGATAATGTTGCAATGAACATAGGGGTGCATATATATTTGTGAACAAATGTCTTTGAGTTTATTGTGGTAGATACCTAGAAGAGGGATTGCTGGATCATATGGTAATTCTATTCTTAATATTCTGAGGAACAGCAATACTGTTTTCCACAGTGGCTAAAGCAGTGTACATTCTCACCATCAGTGAATGAGGTTCCTTTTCTCCATATGCTCTCCAACACTTACTTATATATCATCATTTTAAGCCATTCTGACAAGTATGAGGTGATATCTCACTGTGGTTTGATTTACATTTCTTTAATAACTAGTAATGTTGAATATCATATGTGGAATATAAAACAAAAAAGCAATGAAGAAATGAGACAAAATAAATAATTCATAAACACAAAAACAGGTTTTCAGTTACGAGAGTAGAAGGGAAGAATGGAATGAGAAAAATGGGTAAAAGGGGTCAACTGTAGGGTGATAAATGGAAATTAGACGTTTAGTGGTGAGCACGATTTAATGTCTATAGATATAAAATGGAAAACTTATATAATGTTATTAATCCAAAACTTATATAATGTTATTAATCAATGTTACCTCAGTAAAAAACTAAAGTGAAAAAATCATGAATGACTGCTCAGGAATATAATAGGCAAAAATATGCTTCTTATTAACTGCACACAATTCAGTTTTAAGTATCTGAGCAGAGATTGTCATCTGAAGTATTCATGCATAGGATAGTTGTTTCAAATGCCCTTGATCATTAGGCCAGCTGAAGGACTAAGGATGGATTCAGGATTTGCCATCTCTGCTTACTAAAAGAAAATGTCACATCATTTTTTTAATGTGCTGTATCAGAAATTCTCAAAGTTCTGTGGGCAAAGGCTAGAAAGGTGATAATTAAGCATTAGGAGAATATTCGCCTTAGCAAGAAAGTATTTTTTTAAATGGAAGTAGCTGTTGGGTTAGATAATATTCTGCATGAAGAATTGATTGATAAAAGCACAGAAAGTTTTAATTTTCTGATACTAGCTTTCTGAGCTTTGGGCTTATTCCTAAGGTTCCTTAAATTCAGCTGATTCCTGGTATGGACTGAAAGGATTGTGGCAGACTGTTTCATATGAAATAATGGGCAAACACATAAATGCAGAAACACAAAAAGGCAGTAAAATTTTTACTGCTGTTTATTCAGATAATGAAAAGTCAGAGAGTGAAGTTCTTTATGGTGTGCTTCCTGAGTTAAAGCCACAAACCTTTCCTACCCGTATCCCTGGCGCCCTCTTCTCTTTTCTTGGCAGCCAATTTAGGGTGTTTTGCATGAAGTATCTGACTGTTGGGATTTTATGTGAGCTTAAGTTACTAAGCTTCTATTGCAAAGGTAACAGCTTGTTAAGCAATCAGCTTAACAACTAAAGTCTACTCTTGAATATTACATTGCACATTTATTTTTATGTCCATCTTGCAAAAGTGCTTACCAAGGAAATGTGTTCCAGAAAGTACTATTGATTCGAGAGCCCTTTGCTGCATTGTGGTACATACTGTCATAAGGCCAACATCTGAGATGTGGAGGATTCTCTTCCTACAGCAGGAACTATGTGCAAATGACCAGGAGAGTGCTATTGACACCACACTTTTGCTCCTGCTTTTCCAATATTGAGTGCAAATTCCCTTGGCCTTTTTCTGTGTTGTCCCTGACAATTCTGAGGCAATTAGAAAATAAGGCGTACTTACTAGCCTGAATTCTTTCAGCATTCTTTTTAAAAATATATTTTTATTGATTTCAGAGAGGAAGGGTGAAGGAGAGAGAGACAAAAACATCAATGATGAAAGAGAATCATTGATTGGCCGTCTCCTGCACATCCCCTACTGGGGATTGGTCCACAACCCCAAGCATGTGCCCTTCACTGGAAATGAACCTGGGACTCTTCAGTCTGCAGGCCAATGCTCTATCCATTTAGCCAAACCAGCTGGGCCTCTTTTAGTATTCTTAAGCTACTCTGCCTTATCCTACCTACCTCCTACTCCGCACGTTTCCCTCTTGCTCTCTCAGTGGTGATGGAGGTGTGCATGTTTCAGCACTTTTAGCACCCTTTTCTTAAAACAGCTCATAGAATGAAAAGACCATAATGTAAGACAGGTTTGGATTTTACCCTGGACTCTGCCATTCACTAGCTGTGTGTCCTTGAGCTAATGACTTCATATCTCTGAGCCTTATTTTTATGATCTAAAAATTAAGATAAAAAGAGCTCATCCATAGAGTTGATAGGAGAATTAAATAAACAAATGTGTTTAGCATTTGGCACAGTCTCTAAGCATGAGGCGATCCCCATGCCCTTGCAGGATTCCTCAGAGGTCCCAGGTCCTCTCTGCTCCCTTGACCCACTCAATGACTTCTCTGAACCTGCTCAGGGACTTCCAGCTAAGGTCACTCCTCTCAGTCATGACCTTACTCCTCTTCTATCAGTATTCTAAGAGTTTGCAGAAATTAAAAGTAGTTCCTGTTCACACAATAGTTGTGAACCAATGACCTGTAGCATCTGTAGATTACTTTATTTTTTTACCCGGAGCCCTCTTTAGTAGAACTGATGCTTTTTGTATCTTGGCAGCTGGTTTAAGCCTTGTTTTTTTGTTTTTTGTTTTTTGTTTTTTATGCCAGCATATCCTTGATTCTAAGAGAGCTGGTAAGAGAGGGAGGGACACTATAACTTACAGCTTCCATCAAATCTCTGACCAAATGCCACAAGGACTAGTCATGGCCAAGACTAAACTTTAAGGCAGGCAGTGACATTGGACTTTATTTCACTCATTCCACAGCTTTATAAGCTTGACATTTGCTAAGGTATGGCTAGGGTCAATGCCAGCCTCATGGAGGGAAGAGCAGAGCTCTTAGTAGCAGTTGCCAATTTTTTATGCTTAAGCTAATGAGGTCTTCATGTTTCATCTGCAGTCTGGACCCCTTTTGTCTGAACAACCTGAAGGCCTCTAAGCTTCATAGAGCTAGGAGGGGGAAAAGCATCCATTAGACTTTACTGAATTCCCTGACTATGGAATTCTACAGAAACTTAAAGTAACTGCTAGAAAGGACAAATTCACTCAAATTAGCTCTTTGTAAGTCAATCAAATGGCTTAGTTAGGGACTAGTGGTACTTCCTCAAGGTGGCTTGTCAAAGCAACAAGCCAAAATAGTATATACTCTTACAAAGCAGAGTCTTGCACTGGAAGACAAATGGATATGGAACTACCTACTAGATAATTCAATGTCATGATGAGTTGCCAAGCCCCTTTGACCTCTTTATCAGCATCAAGGATTTCAGTAAATGTTAGCTCCCTCCATCTCCCCCTGCTCCTTTTCTCTGACACACAAATAGCCCCACCACCTTCCAGATAGTCCTGTTCAGATTGCTGTAGCAAATATTTCATTTCAGGCTATCTTCCTTTAGCATCTCTAGGGACTGCCTATCATGCAGCTGGTGTGCACATGCAGATGGCAAGTAATTCAGGGAAAGTATCAGCAGAATGATGGAAACCACAAGAGAACAGGCAGTCTGGAGGCAGAAATAACTACTGTGAGCCCAAATGCCCATTGATTATTGTTTTCAGCAAGCTGAAAAGGTGAAGTTTGGGTGACTGGAGATTTTGCTGAGACTAAATATGTTGGAATATTTCAAGATTTTTGTTTAAATATCTAAATTTTGTTTAGATATCTTGCCAAATTAGAGACATCACAGCAGGAAGAAAACCTGATTATTTACACAATACAGGAGTTCAAGGGCACATATCTGGGTTGTAAGTTTCAGCTTTCTTTGAGAGCTGATACATAGTCAGCAATATACAAAGAAAATGGAGGAACATGGAAGTAACTGCTGCTATCACTGAGGACATTCACAGTCCACACCGTGTCAATGAAATATAGCTCTCTTTTGGTCTGATCCTCCTAACCTGAGAGCAGTGGTTTTCAACCTTTCTAATGTCACGACACTTTAATACAGTTCTTCATGTTGTGGTGAACCCCAACCATAAAATTATTTTTGTTGCTACTTCATAACTGTAATTTTGCTACTGTTATGAATAGTAATGTAAATATCTGTGTTTTCCGATGGTGTTAGCCGACCCTGCTAGGGATTCTCAACCTGTGGGTCACTCACAGGTTGAGAACCGCTGCTGTAGAACAAGCCTAAGACCATAAGAAAACACAAATATTTACATTATGATTCATTAACTGTAGCAAAATTACAGTTATGAAATAGCAATGAAAATAATCTTATTGTTGGGAACATGAGGAACTGTATTAAAGGGTTGGGTTGTGGCATTAGAAAGGTTGAGGACCACTGCCTTAGAGGCTTCTCCATGGCATGCTTTTTCTCCACTTTTGTCTTGCCTTTTGATCCTCTCTGAATCAAATCTGATGTTTCTGTCCTCTTTTACCCTTCCTCTTTTGTAAACTCACTTTAGTAAGGGTATTGATTTCCCCCCTTTACCACATTGTCCATTTTCCTATGTTTAACATGGCTTTCAATTTGATCTGCCAGATTACCTCAGTTAATCTCATTCAATTTTAGGAGTTTGCAAGTAGAAAGGACATCATTTGAAGAAATAAGATTGTCCAAGAGTTAAAGTTACATGAAAAGTTATTGGGCTTTCTCAATAGCTTATGAGATCTCCTTCACAGAGATACACTAGTGGTAGTTCAATGGCTCATTGATGTAGATATTAGAGGGAGGTTTTTAATATCTGAGGAAATATTAGGGGGAACATTTTCTAAAGGATATTATTGTTTAATCACTATGCTGTATACCTGAAACTAATACAAAAATAATATTGAATTAAAACTATAATTGAAAAATTAAACAACTTTTAAAAATAAGAAATAGAAAAATCTATGTGTGCCAAAACATAATTCTGAGATCCCATAAGCCTTAATAAGACCAACCCTCTCATTTTACAAATTAGAAAAGTAACCTAGATATTTAAGGAGATACAGTCAGTATATGAACATGGATGAAAAGCCCAGGTTATCTGACTTCTAGTCTAGGGCTTTTTTTTAATTTTAACACTAGAACCTGGTGCACAAAATTTGTGCATGGGGGGTCTCCTCAGCCCAGCCTACACCATCTCCAATCTGGGACCCCTCAGGGGATGTCTGACAGCCATTCTAAACCGGTAGTTAAATATTCCTCTCACAGTACTGGACCACTGGCTCTTAATCGTTCACCTGCCTGCCTACCTTATCACCCCCAACTGCCCCATTGCTGCCAGCCTAGTCACCCCTAAATGCTCCCCCTGCCAGCCTGGCTGCCCCTCACAGCACCCCCGCTAGGCTGGTCACCCCATGCAGCCTGCTTGTTCAATTGTTTTGTCGTCCCTCAGGTCCACCCTGGGCAGTTGGGCAGCCGCCATCTGAGGCTTGCCTGAGCCTCAGGCTGGCCCTGGGTAGCTGGGGGGCTGAAGGGACTGGGCACCACCATCTTGTGACTGTGGGCACCACCATTTTTGAGGGCATGGCAGTCAATTTGTGTATTCCCTCCTTATTGCCTGTGGGTGCCGCCATCTTTGTGAGGGTGTGATGATCAATCAGTACCACAATCCCACCTTTGATCTCACTCCCTCTGGAAAGCTTTCTTTAATTAAATTCATTTCAACCTCAGTGCATTCTACTTCTAGTTTAACACATTATCTTCCAAAAAAAATTCCACTACCATCATGACTCACACTCACACACCAATAAGGAGAGGAAAATTGAAATTGTATTAAGGAAGAAATGTCTTCGTGACAACCTACTGAAATTACCATTGCCAATGAAAGTAATCAAACTTGGAAGGAAGTATCTAAGGAGTTTGGCAAATACCCTATTCTTTCAGGTGCTTTTCATGCCTTACTTCTTGATTACATATGGTTAGTTAGGCAAGAAATCTTAACTGAGCTTCTGGATTGGCCCAACCAAGTTCCATATTATACATGATGAAGAAAAACAAAAGAAAGTAAGTCAGGAAGATAGCATATATGTGAGAAAACAACCTGAGAGCAATTAAAAGTAACATGCCAGCAAGTACACAATCCTATACTTTAAATAGGAGGTGTAGATAACTGATTAGGGTCCATTAAGGGAAACAATGAGGGCTATTTCTCTATTGATTTTTTTTCACAATTGCTCTACCATTATTATTAACAAATCCTGAATTGTGCCTGCTCTGCTGGATGGGGTAAAAAGGAGACACCCATATCAGCACAGAGATTAGACCCATGCATCAGAAATCAAGTGCTCAGGGCCAAGAATGTTCAGGTACATAGGTGTGCAGAGTAGATGGTGAAAGCAGACATCCCAAGGGCCTAAAGAGAAGGGAGGGTTTTTCTAAAGAATATTGGTTATAAGCTGCTCCTTGAAGAATATCTAGAAAATAGAGAAACAGCAGGTATGTCAAGCACAGAAAAAGAGCATTTAGTTTACTCTGAGGATGTAGGACATAATATTGAAAAAAGAGGAACCTAACTGTAAAAGGCCATGGATGACACATTAAGTCAGGAGTTTGAACTTTATTCTATAGCAACCTGAATACAATGGGGAGGGTCTTTGAAAGGAAGAGGAGAGGGATAAATTTTATAAGAAGTTTTTTAGAAATATTCATTTGACTTCCAAGTGTGGATTATTAGTGATAGTGATAGTGGGGAGATGTATATCTGCAGCCAAAGCCTGGAGATGTGAATTTTAGGAAAAAAAATGGGTAAAACTAAAGTCCTTTTTTTTGGGGGGTTGTATTTATTGAAAACAATATACTACATTTTAAAAACAAAGATCAAAGGATATTATTCAGTTAAAATCAATAAGCAAGTCTTCAGTGATTTGGGACACTTGAACTCTTCTTCCAGTTTCATGTTTTAAAGGAAATATAAGAACAAAGTGAATATTGATTTCTTCTTTTAATTATGCATGAGTAAAATAATCTCATATTACTATGAATTTACTTCCTTCTTTAAGCCTAAAATACTGTTTATTGCTAAATTAACATTTATACAACATTAAAGTAAATTTTAAAAACTAAGCTCTTGTTCCTGACAGTACAACTCTTTTTATTTACCACTAGAGGCTCGGTGCATGAAATTCATGCACTGGAGGAGTGAGGTCCTTCAGCCCAGCCTTCCCCCATCTCCTGAGAGTCCTCAGAAGATGTCCCAGGGAGCAGGCCTAAGCTGCAGTTCGGCTTCCCTCTGTGGGCTGATCAGTGGAAGGCACCATCCCCATCACCCCACTGCTGCTGCCACTACCTGTTGCCAAGGTGTTTTCATCAACACAGACTCCAGTCCCTTCACTACAAAAAAATTACAACTTTCTTTAGGCATTTTCAATATGTCTCTTTCATAGTCATTTCTTTCTTTCTTTCTTTCTTTCTTTCTTTCTTTCTTTTTTTAATCCTCACCTAAGGATATTTTTTCACTGATTTTTAGAGAGCATGGGAAAGGGAAAGACAGAGAGAAACATCATTGTAAGAGGGACACATTGATTGGTTGCCTACTGCATGAGCCCTGACCTGGGCCTCGGCCAGGGAGAAGACTGAAACCTAGGTGCATGCCTCCTTGATCAGAATCTAACCCAGACCCTGTGGTCTGCAGGCTGAGGCTTTATCTACTGAGCAAAAATGGCTAGGGCACACTCACCTGCCTCACTGCTCCCTGGCCTGAGCTGGAGCCAGGAAGCTTGGGCATACCTCACTGCCTCTCCCCTCCCAGGCCTGAGCTGGTATCAGGTGATGGCTGCAGCTTGAGCATGACCCCTGCCTCTAAAATCCTGGTCCAGGTGGTAGCCATGGCTTGGGCATGGCCCCCCTGCCTCTATTTCAGGGCTTAGCCATCCATGGCTTTCCTCACAGCACAAGCAGTCCCCTCCCGCCCATCTGCAGGCACAACATCCCCCTGAGCCAGTCATGACTCTTAAGGCATCCTGGCTAATTTGCATATTACCTCTTTATATATATATATATATATATATATATATATATATATATATATATATTTCCCTCTCAGATTCAATTCTAGTATATAATTTATTTTATATGATTGTCATTAGTTACTTATATAACTGTCATTAAAACCTATATATTAATTGAATGTATTTTAAATTAAAACTCATAAAAATAAACATTTTAAATTGAGTTTAAAACAAATGCTGCATTGGAATCTGAGAGGGAAGGCAAGGGAGGATGGGTGGGTGGGAGGAAATCAACCAAAGACCTTGTACGCTTATATGCATAACCCATGGACACAGACAAAAGGGTACTAAAGGAGGCCTGGGGTAGGGGCAGGGATGGGCATGGCTTGGAGGGAGTCAATGGGGGAAAAGGGGAGACATATGTAATACTTTCAATAATAAAGAATTATTTAAAAATATCAAATATATTAGTTAAGAAATACAATTAAAATAAATGTTTATGTATTTATAGATTTGAGAGAGAGAACACTAATTTGTTCCACTCATTTATTCATTGAGAAAAAATTAAAATAAGATGAATGCTGCATTGACACAATTTTGTTGTAACTTCTTTTCTCTCTAAACTATACCAAAAATCATTTAAGCTGCTAGAAGGTCCACTTATATATTTTACTAGAGGCCCACTGCACAAAATTTGTGCACTTGGGGGGGGAGTCCCTCAGCCTAGCTTGCACTCTTTCACAATCCAGGAGCCCTCAAGGGATGTCTGGTTAATGGCTTAGTCCCATTCCCCAGGGGAAGAGAGCCTAAGGTGGAAGTTGGATATCCTTAGCACTTCTGCAGAGGTGGGAGAAGCTCCCACCAATGCCACTGTGTTTTCCAGCTGTAAGCCTGGGTTCTGGCTAAGTGGTGCCCCCTCTGTGGGAGCACACTGACCACCAGGGGACAGTTCCTGCATTGAGCATCTGCCCCCTGGTCGTCAGTGCATATCATAGGGACCAGTCATCCCACGGTTTAGTCAATTTGCATATTAGCCCTTTATTATATCACTAGAGGCCCAGTGCATGAAATTAGTGAATGGGGGGTGTCCCTCACCCCAGGCTCCACCCTCTCTATCTGGGACCACTTGAGGGATGCCTGAGTGCCCATATCTGTACTGCTGGCTTCCAGCTGCCCACCTGCCTGCCTTCCTCATTGCCCCTAACCACTTCTGCCTGGCAGCCTTATCACCCCCTAACCACTCCCCTGCCAGCCTGATTGCCCCTAACTGCCCTCCCCTGTAGACCTGGTCAGCCCTCAAATTCCCTCCCATTTAGGCCTGGGTCCTTCCCAACTGCCCTTCCCTGCAGCAGACCTTGTCACCTCCAATTTCCCTCCTCTGTCGGCCTGGAAACCCCTAACTGCCCTCCCCTGCAGGCTTGATCACCCTCAACTGTCCTCCCTTGCATGCTTGGTCCCTCCCAAATGCCTTTCCCTGTTGGCCTGATTGCTCAGAACTGCCATCCCTGGCAGGTCTGGTCCCTCCCAACTGCCCTCCCCTGCTGGCCATCTTGTGGCAGCCATATTGTGTCCACATGGTGGCAGCCATCTTTGACTATATGGGGGAAACCATATTGTTTGTTGGAGTGATGGTCAATTTGCATATTACTCTTTTATTAGATAGGAGGATAGAAGTCTGGTTCATCGGTGGGGGCCAGTTGGTTTGCCACGAAGGGTGACCTGGATCAGGGTGGGGGTTTCATTGAATCATGGGGCAGCCTAGGTGAGGGGCTTATGGTGGTTTGAAGGCCAGCCATGACCCCCACAACTCAAGCAGAAGCACTGGTATCTGGTATTTATTTATATTCTATAATTGAAACTTTGTAACCTTTAGTGGAGTCCAAAGGCAGACAGGGTGTGCAGACAGCTTGGCTTCCTCCATGGCCGCAGTCAACTCAAGCCTCCTGCTCTCTCCAGCTCCGTAGCTGCTGCCATTTCGTTGGGATTTATTTATATTCTATAATTAAAACTTTGTAGCCTTGAGTGGAGTCCAAATTGGGCCATGGTGTGTGGAAAGCTTGACTTCCTCCATTGCTGGGGAAAGTCAAGCTTCCTGTTTGCTTTGTGGCCACAGCCATCTTGGTTGGGTTAATTTGCATACTTGCTCCTGATTGGCTGGTGGGTGTAGCTTGTGGGTGTAGTGGAGGTATGGTCAATTTTCATATTACTCTCTTATCAGATATGATAAGCCTGAGTTTTGGCATCTCAGGAACATAAGGTGTTGATATTTTTAAGATCATTATATTTCTCATGAGGAAATAAAATGGGCTTTAAGATCTGGTACTAATGAAGGATAAGCCATCTTGTTCCAGTAACCTCTATGTTGTAAAAACTACTGTTTGAAATTTTCTACTAAAATGGTCCTTTGTTCTATGAATTAACTTTGTTATTATTGGCTTCTGTAAACACGCTTCCTTGCATCATAGGGAAAATGAGCTCACTTGTCTGGTCCTGCAAGATCTGTTTACTTAAGCAATGCTCCCATTTTGGAAGATCATAAACCATACAACCCTCAGACAGAGTTATCAATACAGGTGCCAGACCAAGCCTTGAGATATAGTCTCACTGCCCCATCCCAGCACATAAGAGTTTTTTGTTTTTGTTTTGTTTTGTTTTGTTTTTTGTGTCTCTGTGTGTGTGTGTGTGTGTGTTGTTGTTTTTTGTTTTTTTTTTTTTTGTAAATCCTGAGAAAGTTCTGGAAGCCCCTTCCCATATTTGGGATACAAAGAAGCTATGAAGGTAAAAAGAGAAAATTTCCTCCATGTTATTAAGCTCAGACTTTGAGAGATAATTCCTCTGAGACCGCTAGTGTAATAAAGGCTCCAAATTAATTTGTCTTATTAAGACGCCTTCTGTTTAGCTCACTGATTTACAATATAACACTAATAGTGGAAATATTATTCAATTATTCCAATAATAGAAGTTTTATTTATTGTATGCCTACCAATTGCCAAGCACTATGCTAAGAAATTTATATAAATTAATGATCTCATTGATTCCTTACAACATCCTAATAGGGTAAGAACTATCCTCATATTGCATGGATAGAAAATGATATTAAAAAGACTAGTGACTTAGTCAAGATCACAAAGTTTATAAGGGACAGAGGAGGATTTCAAAGTTAACCCTCAATCCTGTGTTTGAAATCTTTATTAACTCTCACATAGCAACTTTTGTTCCTATTAATTAGTGCCTTGCTCAAAGGTCCCATGTAACTTTTTTATTGTTTAAAGTATTATATATAATATTACATATGTATCCTTTTTCCACATTGACCTTCTTCCGCCACCCCTCAGAACATGCTCTCACCCTCCTAGTGTCTGTGTTCATTGTGTTATGCTTATATGCATTCATAAATGTCCTTGGTTGATCTCTTACTCCCCCAGCCTTCTTACTGAAGTTTTACTGTCTGTTCAATGATTCTCTGTATCTATTTTTGTTCATCAGTTTATGTTGTTCCTTAAATTCCACAAATGAGTGAGTTCATGTGATATTTTTCTTTCTCTGACTGGCTTATTTTGCTTAGCATAATGCTCTCCAGGTTGGTCCATGCTGTTGTGAATGTTAAGTGTTCTTTCTTTTTTACAGCAACATGGTATTCCATTGTATAGATGTACTACTCTTTTTTAATCCATTCATCTGTTGATGGGCATTTAGGCTGTTTCCAAATCTTAGCTATTGTAAATTGTGCTGCTATGAACATAGAGATGCATATGTCCCTTTTAATTGGTGTCTCTGCTTTCTTGGAATATAGTCCAAGAAGTTGCATTACTGGGTCAAATGGGAATTCCATTTTTAATTTTTTCAGGAAATTCTATGTTTTCCACAGTGTCTGCATCAATATGCATTCCCACCAGCAGTGCATGAAGGTCCTTTTTCCCCACATTTTTGGCAACACTTGTCATTTGTTGATCTGTTGATTACACCCATACTGACAGCTGTGAAATGGTATCTCATTGTCATTTTAATTTGTATCTCTCAGATAATTTGTGACTTAGAGCATGTTTCCATATATCACTTGGCCTTCTGTATACACTCCTTCAAAAAGTGTTTATTTAGGTCCTTTGCCCATTTTTTATTGCATTATATTATGTTTCTATTTTAAAATATATTTTAATGGCATAGAAAGGTAGTGGACTGACAATTCTCAGGGGAAAGAGGTGTGAGGGTGTGGGGGTGGGGGAACAGACTGGACAAAAATTGTAAACCTATGGATGAGGACAGTGTCGGGGAGGTAAGGGCAGAGGATTGTGTGGGAACAGGGTGGAGGGGAGCTATGGGGGAGAAAAGAATAATTGTAATAATCTGAACAATAAAGATTTATCAAATTAAAAAAATAATATATGCATATATATATCCATATATATATATACATATATATTATTTCAGATTTATTTATTTTTAATGTAATAGCTCTTTATTGTTCAGATTATTACATTTGTTCCTCTTTTTTCCCCCATAGCTCCCACTCACCCTCTACCCTTACCTCACCCCCATTGTCCTCATCCATAGGTGTATGATTTTTGTCCAAACTCTCCCTGCACCCCTTTCACCTCTTTCCCCCTGAGAATTATCAGTTCACTCCTTTTCTTTGCCCCTGATTCGATTCTATTCACCAGTTTATTCTGTTCATCAGATTTTTTATTCACTTGATTTTTAGATTTACTTGTTGATAGATATATATTTGTTGTTCGTAATTTTTATCTTTACCATTTTCTTCTTCCTCTTCTTAAAAAGTACCTTTTAGCATTTCATATAATACTGGTTTGGTGCTGATGAACTCCTTTAATTTTTTCTTATCTGTGAAGCTCTTTATCTGCCCTTCAATTCTGAATGATAGCTTGGCTGGGTAGAGTAATCTTGGTTGTAGGTTCTTGTTCTTTATCACTTTGAATATTTCTTGCCACTCCTGTCTGGCCTGCAGAGTTTCTGTTGAAAAATCAGCTGACAATCACATGGGTTTTCCCTTTTAGGTAACTAACTGTTTTTCTCTCGCTGCTTTTAATATTCCCTCTTTGTCTTTTGCTCTTGGTATTTTAATCATGATGTATCTTGGTGTGCTCCTCTTTGGATTCCTTTTTTTTTTGGGGGGGGGGGGTTCTCTGCCCTTCCTGGACTTGTAAGTCTATTTCTTTCACCAGATGGTAGAAGTTTTCAGTCATTATTTCTTCAAATATGTTTTCAGTATCTTGCTCTCTCTCTTCTTCTGGCACTCCCATAATTCTGAGGTTGGTATGCTTCAAGTTATCCCAGAGACTTCTTATACTATCTTCACATTTTTGGGTTCTTTTTTTCTGTTTGCTTTTCCAATTGAATGTTTTCTCCTTTGTATTTCAAATCTTTGACTTGATTTTGCATTCTTCCAATTTGATGTTAGGTCTCTGTATAATATTTCTTATTTCAGTCAGTGTATTTTTAATTTCTAGTGGATTCTTTTTCATCTCTTCTTGGGTCTCGCTAAATTTATCCATTTTTTTCCCCAGGAAATTCTTTAAAAACCTTACAACCGTAGTTTTGAACTGTATATTCAGTTGTTTGTTTTCCTCCATTTCTTTCATTTGGAATCTGTTCATTTGTCTCTGCATTTTGGCTGCTTCCCTGAGTTGTTAGAGTGGCTTTGTGTGCTAAGTTTCCTATATGGCCCGGTATCTCTACTTCCCCAGTTACCTGAGGGGGACACTCTTAGTGCACCCTTTTGTGGACTGTGAGTAAAGCCTTGTTGTAGTTAAGTCTTGATTGTTGTTGGTATCACTGGTGGGGAATTGGCCATCAAGCCAATTGGTTGTGAGGATCAGCTGTGTCTACACCAGGAGAACTTCTGTGCTGAACTATCCTTAAGACTTGCAAGATTGCAAAACCTTCTGTGCTGAGCTTGGATGTGGTGGAGTTTTAGGGCTGAGCAGACAGCCTTGGCTTCCCGTCAGCCCTGCCCTATGCACCCCTTGGGTCTGTGTCCCTTGATAATTGCTGCAGCCCTCTCTGCATGCACGCTCACTGGCACGCCTCCAGACATCTGTCTTTCCAGCTCCCCAGAGTTTCTGTGTGCTCCAGGGGCCTGTATGAATCTGAGTCCCTAGGGTCTCACCCAAAAGTGGGGTTCAGTGCAGTCAGACTGGGATTTCAGCATTTCAGCACAGTTGGGTGGCTCTGTCTTCCTCCTGCTAGAGAAAGACCGGGGTACAATCAGCAGTCAGTCCTCTTTGCGCATGTCTCCAGACCTCTGCCTTTCACAGCTCCCCTATGTTTCTGTGTACTCCTCCCTTTTCACGTCAGTCCAGACACCCCCTGTATGTGTCTCACCCAGAACTGGGGTTCAGTACAATCAGAAGTGGGGTTCAGTGCAGTCTGACTTTCTGTCTCCCTCCCGCTAGAGGAAGCCAGCCAGGCACTCTGCTGCCTGTCCTCTTTATGCGCATGTCTCTGTACCTCAGTTTTTTACAGCTCCTCTGAGGCTCCTTGAGGCCCTCTCTTTCCTGCTAGTTGTAGAATTTCCACTGAGCCAGCTTTCCTGTGATTCTGGATGGTGTCCATTCTATCTTTTAGTTGTAGTTTTGAAATTGTTGTGCGAGGCAGCAGTTTAGGTGTTCACCTATGCTGCCATCTTGGTTTCTCTATATATATTATTGATTTTTTATAGGAAAAGGGAGTGGGAGAGTTAGAAACATCAATGAGAGAGAAATATCGATCAGCTGCCTCCTCCACACCCCCACTGGGGATGTTCCCAAAACTAAGGTAGATGCCCTGGACCAGAATCGAACCTGAGACCCTTCAGTCCACAGGCCAATGCTCTATTCACTGACCCATACCTATCTTCTTTTTCTTAAGATGTATGAGTTCCCTATAAATTTTGGAGATTAGGTCTTTATTGGATATAACATTGTCAAGTATGTTATCCCATGCAGTGGGCTTTCTTATTGTTTTGTTGATGCTTTCTTCTGCTGTGTAGAAGCTTTTTATTTTGATGTACGTAGTCCCATTTGTTTATTTTCTTCTTTGTATCAGTTGCCCTCGGAACTTTGGCTCTAAATATATTGCTACAGCATATGTCTGATATTTTGCTGCCTATGGAGTCTTGTAGGATTTTTATGGTTTCCCATCTTACATTTAAGCCCATTATCCATTTTGAGTTTATTTTTGTGTATGGTGTAAGTTGGAGCTCTAGTTTCATTTTTTTGTATGTATTTCCAATTTTTCCAACACCATTTATTGAAGAGACTGTCTTGATTCCATTGTATGTTCTTGCCAACTTTATCAAATATTGGTTGAGCATAATGGCTTGGGTTGATTTCTGGGTTCTCTTTTCTGATATATTGGCTGCATATATGTTCTTGTGCTAGTACCAGGATGTTTTGAGAACAGAGGCTTTGTAATATAGCTTGATATCTGGTATTGTGATCCCTCCAACTTTGTTCTACTTTCTCAAGATTGCTGTAGCTATTCCAGGCCTTTTTTTTCTTTATTACATATGCATTTTTGGAGAGTTTGTTATAGGTTTGTGAAATATGTCATTGGTATTTTAATGAAGGTTGTACTGAATCTATAGATTGCTTTGGGTAGTATGGACATTTTAATTATGTTGATTCTACCAATCCATGAACACGGTATATTCTTCCATTTGTTTATGTCTTCCTCTATCTCTTTTCTCAATGTCCTGTAGCTTTCTGAATATGGATATTTTACTTCCTTACTTAAGTTTATTCCTAAGTATCTTAATTGTTTGTTGCAATGGTAAATAGGATTGTTTCTTTGTTTCTCCTTCTGTGAGTTTATTATTGGTCTATAAAAAAGCCATAGATTTCTGGGTGTTAATTTTGTATCCTGATATATTGCCCAATTCATTTTATTAAATCTATTATTTTTTATGGAGTTTTTCTAGTTTTCTAAGTACAATGCCATGTCATCTATAAATAATGACAGTTTTACTTCTTTTCCAATTCGGATGCCTTTTATTTCTTTTTGTTATCAAGTTGCTAGGGTTAGCATTTTCAGTACAATGTTGAACAGGAGTGGTGAGAGTGGGAATCCCTGTCTTGTTCCTATTCTTAGTGGAAATGATTTTAGGTTTTGCCCATTGAATATGATGTTGGCTTTGGTTTGTCATATATGGCTTTTATTATATTGAGGTATGATGCCTCTATTCCCTCCTTGCTGAGAGTTTTTATCAAGAAAGGGAGTTGGATTTTGCCAGATGCTTTTTCTGCATCAATTGATATAATTATATGTTTTTTATCTCTCAATTTGTTTATGTCATGTATCACGATTATTGATTTGGGGATATTGTACCATTCTTGCATTCCAAAAAAAAAAAAAGCCCAGTTGGAAATAATGTATGACTTTTATAATGTAATGCTGTATCCAATTTCCTAGAACTTGTTTAAGATTTTAGGATCTATCTTCTTCAAAGAAGAAGGCCTGTAATTCTCTTTCTTTGTAGTGTCTTTGTCTGGTTAGAAGTGTTCTTTCCTCTTGAATTTTTTGGGAATACTCTGAGGAAGAGAGGTTTTACTTCTTTGAATGTTTGGTAAAACACCCCTGTGAAGCTGTCTGGCCCAAGATTTTTGTTTGATTAAAGTGTTTGATCACTTCTTCAATTTCCTCCATAATTATGGCCCTATTCAAATTTTTTTATTCTTCCTGACTGAGTTTTGGAAGGTCATATTTTTCTAGGACTATGTCCATTTCTTCTAGGTTGAACAGTTTTTCAGTTATTTTTTTTATCTTACTTTCCTCTACTTTGTATTTGAAGAAACAGAAACTTTCTCAGTAGTTTCTCTAAGACACTCTGAGCTAGCCAAGTCAAGAACTCTCTGGTCTCCTTCCAGATAAAACAGTATCTGAAAAGAAGTTTTCTAAACTCTTACAATCTATGCTGTGGCTGGGATGAAATCCAGCTCCCTGGGCATGCAACCTATGTCCTTATAAAAAAAGTCAATGCTTAGAAGAGCCCCAGACTTGGCCAAATGTTCTACTGGCACTGTCTTGAAACTATTAATAATTTTTTTTAACAATGCATCCCACATTTTCATCTTGCCCTTGTCTTCACAAGTTTGGTAGCTAATTATGGATGGGACCATGATCCACTGTGCCAAAGGGAGCTTTGTTCATAGAAATTATTCTTCCTAACCTCATGTAGAGCCCCCATATTCGGTTAAAGAAGAGTGGGGAGATTAATGTTCAATAACTAGTGTTAAACATCTTTCAGTATACAGAGACAGTAAAGCATCAAAAAGACTGTCAAATTACAGCAGGAAGTTTAAGGAGAGGTGGGGTAGATAAGAGATCAACCAAAGGACTTGTATACATGCATAGAAGCATAACCAATGAACACAAGTCACTGGGGGGTTAGAGTATGCCTGGAAGGGGGGGGCAATGGGAAGATATGTATACATGTAACACACTAATAAAAAATTAAAAAAACAAACATCTTTCAGTTACATTTTGTAAATTGTTCTATAGGCAAACATACTGCAGGTATAAATTGGTAAAGGTAATGACCTGGTTTACAGTTAGCACTACAAAATATAAGATGATCTTAATAAGTAACTTAATATCTTGGACCCTCAGTTTTTATCTATAAAATTGAAATAACACTGTCTGTCTTAGAAACCTGAAGGTGTTTATGAGACTCAAATGAGATAATATATTTGGATGCCATTGATTGCTATTCAAACTTTTGAAATCACTTTAATTGTATATTCTTTCAGAGGTTTATACACAATAGCTTGACTTTTTGCTTATTTAACATAATAAGTGGTAGTGATTATCTTTTAAAAAGCTGTAGGAGATAGAAAATGCACAAATAAATGGATCAAAAGGAACTTAAAACCTTTCAGAGAATACATGACATTTCTTGTGTTGGAAGCTATCCAAGTAATTAACTAATCAGCATGATCTTTTTAAGTTATTATTTTAAACTAGCGGCCTAGTGCACAAAATTTGTACACTGGGGCCGGGGGGGGGGGGCGCAGCCTGGCTTGTGTCTTCTCACAGTCTGGGACTCCTTGGGGGATATCCAGGACTCTTCTCTCCTTACTGCCCACCTGTTCTCTGCTTCTGGTGTATGCTCCTGGTGGTCATTGTGCATCATAGCAACTGGTCTTTCCACTGTTAGGCAGATTTGCATAATAGCCTTTTATTATATTGGATAACAATTAAGATCTCAGGAGCATTATTTCTCAGCTACAAATCTATTCTTAGTTTTGTTGATTTTTTTTGTCTCTATGTCATTTATTTCCACTCTGATCTTTATTATTTCCTTCTTTCTGTTTATGCTGGAATTTTCTTGTTGCTCTCTTTCTAAATATGAGTTTTAGACAATTTACTACCATGGTTTCTTTTTATTTATAGGGATATAGAGCAATGAACTTCCCTCTCAAGACTGCTTTCACTGTGTCCAATAGATTTTGTATTTTTGTGTTTTTATTGTCATTTGTTGCCATGACACTTTTAATTTCTTCTTTGATCTCTTTGGTAACCAATCATAGTTGAGTGGCATGGTATTTAGCCTCCAGG
This sequence comes from Lasiurus cinereus, assembly GCA_011751065.1. NCBI lineage: Eukaryota > Metazoa > Chordata > Mammalia > Chiroptera > Vespertilionidae > Lasiurus > Lasiurus cinereus. The sequence continues at coordinate 12,077,337 of JAAGEH010000015.1, read as the reverse complement.
TGTTTGATTTTTTATTGTAATTGATTTATAGTTTTATGCCATTGTGATCTGAAAAGAAGCTGGATATGATTACTATGTTCTTGAATTTGAAGAGACTTTTTCTTTGCTCCAATATGTGGTCTAATTTGAAAAAGATCCATCTGCACTTGAGAAGAATGTATATTCTTGCCTTTGGGGTGAAAGGTCCTGTAGATTTCAATTCCATCTTACCTATTGAGTCATTAGGATTGCTGTTTCTTTGCTGATTTTTGTTTAGAGGATTTCTACAGTTGTGCTAGTGGGGTATTAAACTTCCCCATATGACTGTATTGCTGTCAATCTCTCCATTGATATCCTACAGTAAGTTTTTTTTTATGTATTTGGGGACTCTTGTAATGGGTTCATATATGTTTACAAGAGTTATATCTTCTTGTTGAAATTCTCCCTTTAGCATTATTAAGTTGCCTTCCTTATGTCTTGTTATGGCCTTCATTTTGAGGTCTAATTTGCCTGATATAAATATTGCTATTCTATTTTTTTTCATTTTCATTGGCCTGAAAAACCTTCTTCCATTCCTTCAACATCAGTCTGTGTGAGTCCTTTTTCTGAGGTGGGTTTCCTGTAGACAGCACATATGTGGGTCATGTTTTCTTACCCATTTAGCTACCCTGTGTCTTTTGATTGAGATATTTAATCCATTTACATTTAAAGTTACTATTGATAGATACTTGTTTGTTGCCACTTTTTTGTTTATGCCTGTGTTCCTTCTTCCCATCATATTTCATTTTTACAGTATACCCTTTAGCATTTCTTGCATTTCTTATTTGGTGGTAATGAACTCCCTTAGTCCTTTTTTGTCTGTGAAGCTCCTGATTTCATCCATAATTTTTATTGATAGCCTTTCTGGGTACAGTATTCTTAGATTCAGTGTTTTCCTTTGTATGACTTTGTATATTTCATTCAATTCCCCTCTGGCCTGTTGTATTTCTGTTGAGAAATTAGTTGTTAGTCTGATTGAATCCTTTGTAAGTAACTCTCTGTCTCTCTCTGGCAGCTTTTAAGATTCTTATTCTGTCATTGGTGTTTGCCAATTTAATTATAATGTGTCTTGGTGTTGGTCTTTTTGGGTTCATTTTGTTAAGAACTATGTGAGGTTCTTGGGTTTGTTTGAGTTTTTTCTTCCCTATATCTGGGAAGTTTTCTGTCATTATTTCTTCAAACAGGTTTTCTATTCTTTGCTCTGTTTCCTTCTGGTACCCTTATTAAGTAGATGTAGTTTCATTTTTTGTTGTCCCAGAATTCCCTTAGGCTCTCCTTCTGTATTTTAAGGTTTTTTATGGATGCTGCTATGATTGGGTATTTTTTCCTACATTGTCTTCTAGCTCATTGATGCAGTCCTCTGCTTCTTCTAGCCTAATGATGGATGCTTTCTATTGAGTTCCTCATTGTAGTGATGTCATTTTTCATTTTTTCTTAGTTCTTCATTTCCTCTTGATTATTACATATATTTTTGAATTTGTCTTCCATCTTTTTAAAGACTTTATGACCATTGCTCTGAATTCTTTCTCCAACATACTGCTAGCATACATTTCATTTACTTCCTTTTTTGGTTATTCATCCTTTTCTTTCATATGTGGTTTGTTTCTTTGTCTCCCCATAATTGCTCCTCTCTAGATGTCTGGATATGTAGCTCTTTATCTCCTGTGTTGACTTAAAGGCACAAAATACAACACAACATCCACAACACACAGGGCACTCAACACAAATGTATTGAAAATACTAATAACCTCAAATAAATGTGACCACCAAAGAGTTAGTGGATAAAAAAGAGGGCAAAAATATAATGAGAAAAGGGAAAAATGTAAGAGAGAAAATAAAGAAAAGACAAAAGAAGGGGGGAAATATATATATGGAGAAAACTCCAATAAAATAACAATTAATACAAAAATGCAAACAACGAACACCGAGATGAATGCCAACTACAAATAACAACTAATCTAAAATATGTAAACTAGAGTGTCAATGAGTTTCCAATACAGAGAGGAAGAACTGCAAAAGCACAATACCAAGTCTAGTAGAAATAGGGGAGCTGAATGAACTTCCTTTAAAGAATTCAAATTCAAGGGCACTGAGTTAAGGATAGTGGTAATTTGTGGATATGGCCGTAGTAGAAAGTATCTTGTTTTGAGGCAAACCATTCAGAGACCCAATTTTCCACTTCTTTGTATGTTTTGAAGTGCTGCTCAGAAAGTGTGTGTGTCATTGATCAGAACAAATGGTAATCTGAAGGAGCAAAGTCTGGTGAATACAATGGGTAATGAACAATTTCCTGGTGGAGAAAAAAATGGTGGTGGAATAGACAGACGTGTCCAGAGCCTTTTTGCTGAGCAGACACAGAAAACAGCTGAGGGATGCACTGGGAGTTTTTGTTGGTGATTTAAGAGACAGTTATCCACCAGAAGAAGGTGTGTGTGTGGGGGGGGGGGTTGCTGGATGGGGCTGTCCAGACTGGGCAGCCCCACTTCCACGAGGTTTTTTTCTCCTGGAACCACTAGCACAAACACGGAGACCACGTCATCTTGAAGGGGAAAGTGGGTGTTTACAGAGGCCTGAAAAGCTACAGCTGCAGCATCCACCACACAGCTGCAGTACCCAGAATACTGCTCCCCAATCAGTGAAAACATTTCAATTCAGAGGAGCTCAACACTCCATGAAGAAAGGTCAGATTTCATCTGGGATAAGGAGAGAGAACTACATAAACAGATACCTGGAGAAGAAAGACCATGGGCAGACATAGAAAGAGCCCACATATGAAAAAAAAAAAAGCAGGCATCACCAGAAAAGGATGTACATGAAATGGCGGCAAGCAACTTGCCAGAGAAAAAAATCAGAGAAATGGTCATAAGGTGGCTGAAATGAATGGAAGACAGATTCCACAATATGAGTAAGAACCAAGAGGAAATGAAGAAGAACCAAGAGGAAATGAAGAAGAATCAAGAATAAATGAAAAATGACATTGCTGCTGTAAAGAACTCAATAGAAAGCATCAAAAGTAGACTAGAAGAAGCAGAGGACTACATCAGTGAGCTAGAAGACAAGGTAGGAAAAATATTCAAGTAGAGCAGGTTCTAGAAAAAAAAACTTAAAAAGCAGGAGGAGAACCTAAAAGAACTTTGGGATATAACAAAACAAAACAACATCTGCATAATTGGAGACCAGAAGGAGAGGAAACTGAGCAAGGAATAGAAAACCTGTTTGAAGAAATAATGACAAAAAACTTATCTGATAAAGGGGAGAAAAACACTCACAAATACAAGAAGCTCACAGAGTCCCAAGCAAAATGAACCCCAAAAGACCAACACTAAGGCACATTACTACTACATTGGCAAACAACAATGACAAAGTAAGAATCTTAAAAGCAATGAGAGAGAGGCAGAAATTACCTACAAAGGAACTCCCATCAGACTAGCGACCGATTTCTCAACAGAAACTCATCAGGCCAGAATCAAATTGAATGAAGTATACAAAGTCATGCAAAGGAAAACACTGAATCCAAGAATACTGTACCCAGCAAGGCTATCAATAAAAACTGAGGGTGAAATCAGGAGCTTCACAGACAAAAAAGGTCTAAGGGAATTTATTACCACAAAACCAGCAATGCAAGAAAAGTTAAAGGTTCTGCTGTAAAATAATAATAATTATCATAATCATAATCATAATCATAATCATAATAATAAGCAACGAAGAATGAGCACAGGGGTAAAGAATAAAAAAGGCAATAAATAAACACCTATGAAGAATAACTTTAAAATTAAATGTATTAAATGCTCCAATTAAAAGACATAGGGTAATGGATTGGATACAGAAGCATGACCCATATATCTGCTGTCTACAAGAAACCCCCCTCAGAACAAAAGATGCACACAGACTGAGGGTGAAGAGATGGAAGACAGTTTTTCAGGCAAATGGAAATGAAAAACAAGCTGAGGTTGCAATACTTATATCTGACAAACTATATCTGAAAGTGAAAGACATAACAAGAGATAAGGAAGGCCACTTCATAATACTAAAGGGAACAATCAAACAAGAAGAAATAACTCTGGTATACATATACGCACCCAATAAAGGAGCACCTAAATAAATAAATAAAAACCTCCCGGAGCATATTAAGGGAGAGATTGACAGAAATACAATCATAGTAGGAGACTTTAATAGCCCACTATCACCATTGGACAAATCCACTAAACAAAAAATCAGCAAAGAAACATCAATCCTAAATGACTCACTAGACCAGATGGAATTAATTGACATTTTCAGAACATTTCACCCCAACGCCACAGATTATAAATTCTTCTCAAGTGCACATGCATCATTTTCAAAGATAGACCATATGTTGGGTCATAGGCAAAGTCTCTTCAAATTCAAGAAGTTAGAAATCATATCAAGCATCTTCTCAGACCACAGTGGCATAAAATGGAAAATCAGCTACAATAAAAACAATCCAAAGAAATCAAACACATGGAGACTAAACAGCATCCTATTAAAAAATTACAGGGTAATCAGAGAGATCAAGTAAGAAATAAAAAACATCATGCAAACAAATGACAATGAAAAGTCAACAATACAAAATGTATGGGACACAGCAAACAGTTTCTTGAGGGGGAAGTTCATAGCTCAACAAGCCTACTAAAAAAAACAAGAAATAATGGTAATAAATTACCTAACTCTACAACTCAAAGAGCTAGAAAGAGAGCAAGAAGAAAAGCCCAGTGTAAGCAGAAAGAACAAAATAGTATAGTTCAGAGGAGAGATTAATGACATAGAGACCAATTCAATAGATCAACAAAACCAAAAGCTGGTTCTTTGAAAGGATAAACAAATTGGTGAACCTCTAGCCAGGCTCACCAAGAAGCAAAGAGAGAAGACCCAAATAAACAAAATCAAAAATGAAAGAGGAGAAATCACAACAGACCCAGTGGAAACACAAAGTATTGTTAAAAAATACTATGAACAACTCTATTCCAACAAATTGGACAAATTGCAAAAAATTGACATATTCCTAGAAAAATATAACCTTACAAAACTCAATGAGGAAGAATCTGAACATCTCAATAGGCCAATAACTATTGAAGAAATTGAAGCAGTCATCAAAAATCTTCCAGCAATCAAAAGAAGCCCGGGATGAGATGGCTACACAGGAGAGTTTTACCAAACATTCAAGGAAGAATTAAAAGCTATCCTCCACAGATTACTAAAAAAAAAAAAAAAACCAAGAAAAAATAACACTTCCAAACACCTTCTATGAAGCCAGCATCACCCTAATACCAAAACCAGATAAAGACAACACAATGAAAGAGAATTACAGGCCATTATCCCTCATGAACATAGATGCCAACATCCTCAACAAAATTGTAGCAAATAGCATCCATCACTACATCACAAATATCATACACCATGACCAAGTAGGATTTATCCCAGGAATACAAGGATGGTATGATATAAACAAATCAATAAATGTGATACATTACATAAACTAATTGAGAGATAAAAATCACATAGTCATATCAATTGATGCTGAAAAAGCATTTGACAAAATCCAACACTCTTGATAAAAACTCTCAGCAAGGTGGGAGTATAAGGTTCATACCTCCATACCATAAAAGCCATATATGATAAACCCATAGCTAACATCATACTCAATGGGCAAAAACTAAAACCATTTTCCCTAAGAACAGGAACATGAAAGGGATGCCACTCTCACCACTCCTGTTTTACATAGTACTGGAAGTACTAACCACTGCAATTAGACAAGAAGAAAAAAATAAAGGCATCTAAATTGGAAAAGAAGAAGTAAAGCTGTCCTTATTTGCAGATGACATGATACTATATATAAAACATGATAAAGACTCCATCAAAAAATTAATAGACTTAATAAATGAATTCGGCAATGTGGTAGGATACAAAATTAATGCCAAGGAATCTATGACATTTTTATACACTAATAGTGAACTGACAGAGAGACTAAAAAAGCAATTCCATTTACCATTGCACCAAAAAAATTAAGATACCTAGGAATAAACTTAACTAAGGAGGTAAAAGACCTATACACAGAAATCTACAGTACACTGAAAAAAGAGATAGAAGAAGATATAAACAGATGGAAAAGCATACCATGTTGATGTGAGAATCAACATCATTAAAATGTTCATAATACCCAAAGGAATCTATAGATTCAATGTACTGCCCATTAAAATACCAACAACATATTTCAAAGCCCTAAAAAGAATTTTCTAAAGATTCATCTGGAATAAAAAAAGACCACGAATAGCCACAGCAATCCTGAGAAAGAAGAATAAAGTAGGTGGGATCTCAATACCAGATTTCATGCTGTATTACGAAGCAACTGTTCTCAAAACAGCCTGGTACTGGCACAAGAACAGACACATAGATCAATGGAATAGAATAGAGAATCCATATATTGACCCAAACCACTATGCTCAGTTAATATTTGAAAAAGGAAGCATGAACATACAATGGAGTCAAGACATTCTTTTCAATAAATGATGTTGGGAAAATTGGACAGATACATGTAAAAAAATGAAACTAGACCACCAACTTACACCATATAGAAAAATAAACTTCAAATGGACACAGTACTTAAAAATAAGATGGGAAACCATAAAAATACTAGGGGAATCCACAAGCAGCAAAATCTCAGATATATGCTGAAAGAACTTCTTCACTGATACTGCTCCAAGGGCAATGGAAGCTAAAGAGAAAATATACAAATGAGGCTACATCCAAATAAAAAGCTTTTGCAAGGCAAAAGAAATCATCAACAAAACAACAAAAAGCCCACTATATGGGAGAACATATTTGAAAATGTTTTCACTGATAAAAGTTTAATCTCCAACATCTTACAGCCAATTTATACAACTTAATAAAAGGAAGGTAAATGATCCAATAAAAAATGGGCAACCAACCTAAATAGAATCTTTTTGAAAGATGACAGAAGGAAGGTCAAGAGACACATAAAAACATGCTGAAAGTCACTAATTATCCAAGAGATGCAAATCAAAGCACCAATGCGGTACCGTCTCACATCTGTCAGAATGGCAACCCTCAACAATTCAACAAATGACAAGTGTTTACGAGGATGCAGACAAAAAGGAACCTTCATGTACTGCTGATGGGAATGCATACTGGTGCAGCCACTGTGGAAACAGTATGGAGTTTACTCCAAAAACTAAAAATGGAACTACCATTTGATCCAGTAATTCCACTCCTAGGAATATATCCTAAGAAACTAAAAACACCAATCAGAAAGGATTTATGAACCCCTATGTTCATAGCAGCACAATTCACAATAGCTAAAATTTGGAAACAGCCTAGGTGTCCATCAGCAGATGAGTGGATCATGAAAGTATGGTACATCTACACAATGGAATACTATGCTGCCATAAAAATGAAGGGATTCTTACCATTTGCAGCAACCTGGATGGAACTGGAGAGCATTATGCTAAGTGAAATAAGCCAGTCAATGAAAGAAAAAATGCCAGATGATCTTACTCTTTTATGGATTATAAAGACCATTATAAACTGATGAACAAAAATATAGATACAGAGGCAGTAAAGCGTCAAACAGACTGTCAAATTATAGTGGGAAGGTCAGGGAGAGGTGGGGTATATAGGAGATTAACTGAAGGACTAAGAATAACCAATAGACACAAGACACTGCGGGGTTAGGGTATGCATGTGAGTGGGTGGGGCAATGGGAAGAGATGTATACATGTAATACATTAATTAAAAAATTTTAAAAAAAGAAAATGAAATATAAAAATGTAAACTACAAACCTCCAAACAATGAACAGCCAGATGAATCTGTGGATTCATAGCTTATTTCCAGAAGGTAAGTTCAAGAAATTGAATGAATGGGGAATTAGCCACAAATCAGTATAGAGGAGGTCGATAGAGAATGAGTGTATAAGAAGAAAAGTAAAGAAAATAAATACAAAAACAGAAAAAATATGTATATTGAAATATATATATAAAATAAAATTCATATATACAGTGTATATAAATATATACATATACATATATATGTGTACATATATAATATATATACATATATATTATATATACATACGCAAAAATAACCTTTACCCTTCTTTAAGTTATCTATGTATTTGTTTACTATTGGCAAAGGAGAATACAGAGTAGATCAGTCTGAATTTGTGATTGGAATTAGTTAATCTATTATTAAGAGAATAGAAGAAGCGTGGAGAGGAGAAACAGAAATTTAAAAAAAGAACAAAAACAAACGAGCAATAAAAAGCAAACTAATCAACAATGAAACAAATAACAAGACTGATTAAAAGAAAAAGGCAAAAAAAGGAAGAAAATGAAAATTTGCATGGTGAAGAAATAGAAGCAAGAAGTGTGTATGACGTGGAGCAGGAGAGCAGAAATTAAATATATGAGTAAGATCTATTTTGACAGGGAGTAAAGAGAAATGATATAGAAAAACTAAAGCAGGAAGAGGGTAAAAAAAAGGACAAAAGAGTATAGCGAGGAAGAAAGCAATGGCATAAAAAAATTGAGATAGAGTAAAATAATGCTAAAGAAAAATAATAATAGAATGTAGAACACTAATCCCCAAATAAAATAAAACTTATAAAAGGTAAAATAATAGTAATATTAAGAATAAAATATAATAAAAAAGGTAAAATCAAGTGAGGAAAAAATTAGTTTCTCAACTAAAAGATAAATAAAATTTTGAAGTATAGTGAACATCATTCACTTCCTCTACTATTCTGCTTGGCAGGTCTGTTTCATGTCAGGTAGACAGCACAGTATTGTAGTTCCCACACTCCACCAATGCTCTGTGTCATAAGCCACAACTCTCTTTTCAAGCCATCAGGAGCTCCTTGTTTCCCAGCCTACCTTTAGTTGTACTTACACAAGAGTCAATTTTTTATAAAAACCCTTTTGTGGCATTGTTTCTGTATTGATATCCAGTGCTAAAAGCCTCCTCCCCTACCCAGTGTTTAGATTGCTTTTCCTGAAGCATTCAATACTGGTTTTGGGGGATAAACTGCCCTGGAGCTGGTTTTCTGCTCATCTCTCCCCACTCTGAAACAGGTTCCACAAGAACAACTTTCTCCTGTAATCTCAGTGTGTGTTTTTTAATTGGAAGATCCTATGTATTGGACCTAGAAATCAAAAGCAAGGGTTTAAAAGGAAAAAGAAAAGAAATGCCACAGAATGCACACAGATTCGCGTCTTTTTCCACTTGCACTCCACAGTCATTATGCTGCTAGAACTTCAGGTTGTCCTTCTGGTCCTAGCCCTGCTATGGGTTAATTTCTATAGTCCCTTTCTGCCAGCATCCCTTTGTACCCCCTTTCACATTCAAGGGCTACACTGACCCCAGTAGCTGCAGATTTTGTGTGGAACAGTCTTCCTTTGAGACTTTAGTTTCCACTGCACCCCTTTTGCGTGCATTTCTCCCTCCAGCCTGGATCTCAGATCTCACCATTCCCTATGCCAGTGGTTGGCAAACTACGGCTCTAATGACTAATAATGAGTTTGCCTACCACTGGGATAGGGGCTTAATCACAAGGAACAACAGCCTGTAATTATTGGAATTGAGAGTCTAGGTCAGTGGTCAGCAAATTCATTAGTCAACAGAGCCACAGTTTGCTAACTACTGTCCTAGGCAATATCTGACCTGTGTTTAATTGGCCAATTCTGGGTGGATATTAGTTGATTCAGCTGTTCCTTTCCTCTTTGTGAGAAATTGCAGGGCTCGTCCACATATCCATGCCACTTTGTCTCTTTCTAGACAGACTTTCTAGGTGCCTGCAATCAGAGAGGCTGGAGTCTTGGTGTTCCTGGGTTTGCAGCTGAGGTAGCTTGTCCCTGGGCATTGTGGTTGTATGGTCCTGGTAGGTATCTGAGGTCCAGGTTGAAGGTTAGGCTGGGCTTCAGATTACTTCCACTCTCCCCTTCAAGATGGCATCATCTCCACAGCAGAGCTGGCCACTCCAGGAGAGATTTCAGCAGCATGGCCAGGGAAGCCTTGTCTGGCAGACCTCAACAATTCCTGGGAATATAACTTCCTCATACATACAAATACAGACACTCCCAACACATCCACCACACTCTTCTTTCATTCTTGCACTCCCACACTATCTCACAGCTTCCTTTCCTGTCAACAGCCGTCTTGGATCTTATAAACCTACATTTCTCATAAACCTACATTAAAGCTTTTCTTTTCTTTTTGTGGCCCACATAAATTTAAACATTGTTTTTGGCCCAGGTTAGCCCTTGAGTTTGACATGCTTGGCCTAACACTTCAAAAATAAAACTGAAAATATTTGGGAGGAATTTGTAGCTATTTGTCTATTTTCCAAATCCTTTGTACTCATCTTCCTCCTGTCATTCTATTTGTTGACAAATGGTATTAAATTCTTGTTATTGTGTGTGTGTGTTTTAAAGAAGAAATAAAGAAATGTTTATAATTGTATTCCTCCCATAGGTCAGAAGGCACTATCAATCTCCCTCCCACCCACTCACTCCCATTTTCAGCCAGCTATGGCTAATTACCCTGGTAAAACCTTTTTAATAATCAATTTTAATTAAATTTATTGGGCTGTCATTGGTAACTATATATGTTTCAATTGTACAATTCTATGATACCTCATCTGTATATTGACTTGTGTGTTATTCACCCAAAGTCAAATCTTCATCACTCACAATTAATCTCACCTTTACCTTTCTTTCTCTCTCCTACACCCTCTGGTAATCACCATACTGTTGTCTGTGTCAATGAAGTTTTTTTTTTAAATTTTATTGTTTAAGGTATTATAAATTGTAGTACATATGTCTCTTTTTTCTCCCCACTGACCCCACCCCAGTCTCCTCATCCCCAGTGTCTAGAGTCTGTTGGTTGTGCTTATATGCATGCATACAAGTACTTCAGTTTATCTCTTACCTCCCCCAACCCTCCCTTCCCTACCTTCTTGCTGTAGTTTTACAGATGGTCCAATGTTTTTTTTGCATCTATTTTTTTTCAACAGTTTTTAATATTCTTTATTATCCATAAATGAATGAGATCATGTGGTATTTATCTTTCACTGACTGGCTTATTTCACTTAGCATAATGCTCTTCAGATCCATCCATACTGCTGCAAGTGGTAAGAATTCCTCCTTTTTTACAGCAGCAAAGTATTCCATTGGGTAGATGTACCACAGTTTTCTAATCCATTTATCTGCTGATGGGCATTTAGGGTGTTTCCAAATATTAGCTATTGTAAATTGTGCTGCTATGAACATAGGGATGCATATATCCTTTCTGATTGATATTTTTGTTTTCTTGGTATATATTCCTCAAAGTGGTATTACTGGCTCAAATGGTAGTTCCATTTTTAATTTTTTGAGGAAATGCCATACTGTTTTCCACAGTGGCTGCGCCAGTCTGCATTCCCACCAGCAGTACACGAAGATTCCTTTTTTTTTTTTTTGCATTCCCTTTAGCACTTGTCATTTGCTGATTTGTTGATGATAGCTGTTCTGACAGGTGTAAGATGGTACCTCATTGTTCTTTTTATTTGCATCTCTTGGATGATTAGTGGCTTTGATCATGTTTTCATATGTCTCTTGGCCTTCTGGTTCTCCATGTTTGAAAAGTGTCTATTTAAGTCCTTTGTCCATTTTTTTGACTGGATTATTTATAATCCTTTTAGTAAGTTGTATGAGTTCCATGTAAATGTTGAAGATTAAACCCTTACTGGAGATAACATTGGCAAGTATGTTAGCCCATGTAGAGGCTTTTTTGTTGTTTTGTTGATAGTCTCTTTTGCTGTGCAGAAGCTTTTTATTTTGATGTAGTCCAATTTGCTTATCTTCTTGTTAGTTTCCATTGCCCTAGGAGCTTTTATCAATAAATGTCAGCTATTTTGTTGCCTATGGCTTCTTCCAAGATTTTTATGGTTTCCCATGTTATGTTTAAGTCCCTTATCCATTCTGAGTTTATTTTTGTGTACAGTGTAAGTTGGTGGTCTAGTTTCCTTTTTTTTTTTTTGCAAGTATCTGTCCAGTTTTCCCAACCCCATTTATTAAAGAGATTATATTTTGCCGAAACCGGTTTGGCTCAGTGGATAGAGCGTCAGCCTGAGGACTGAAAGGTCCCAGCTTTGATTCCGGTCAAGGGCATATATCCTGGTTGCGGGCACATCCCCAGTAGGGGGCGTGCAGGAGGCAGCTGATCGATGTCTCTCATCGATGTTTCTAACTCTCTATCCCTCTCCCTTTCTCTCTGTAAAAAATCAATAAAATATATTAAAAAAAGAGAGACTGTATTTTATCCATTGTATGATCTTTCCTCCTTTGTCAAATATTAATTGAGCATACCGGCTTGTGTTGATCTCTGGGTTCTCTGTTCTCTTCCACTGGTCTATATGTCTGTTCTTGTGCCAGTACCAGGCAGTTTTGAGAATGGTAGCTTTGTAATATAGCTTAATATCTGGTTTTGTGTTATCTCCAACATTGTTCTTCTTTCTCAAGATTGCTGCAGCAATTCTAGGTCTTTTTGTATTCCAGATATTCCAGATGAATTTTTGGAGAGTTTGTTTTTGGTCTTTGAGATATGCCATTGGTATTTCAATGGGGATTTTTTTTAATTTATAGATTGCTTTGGGTAGTAAGGACATTTTAATAATGTTGATTCTACCAATCTATGAACATGTTATATTATTCCACTTGTTCATGTCTTCCTCTCTCTCTCTCTCTCTCTCTCTCTCTCTCTTTAGCATCCTGAAATTTTCTGAGTATTGGTCCTTCATCTCTTGGTTCAGTTTATTCCTAGGATTCTTACTTTTTTGTTGTAATGATAAATGGGATTGCTTATTTAATTTCTCTTTCTGTGAGTTCATTATTGGTGTATAGACAAGCCATAGACTTCTGGGTGGTAATTTTTTTATCCTGCTATATTGCCAAATTCACTTATTAAGTCTAGTAGTTTTATTATGGTGTCTTAAGGGTTTTCTATGTACAATATCATGTCACCTGTGAATAAAGATAGTTTTACTTCTTCTTTTTCAATTTGAATGCCTTTTATTTCTTTTTCTTGTCTGATCACAATGGCTAGTACTTCCAGTACTATGTCAAACAGGAGTGCTGCAAGTGGGCATCCCTGTCTTGTTCCTGTTCTTAAGGGAAATGGTTTTAGTTCTTGCCCATTGAGTATGATGTTGGCTGTGGGTTTGTCATATATGGCTTTTATTATGTTGAGGTATGATCCTTCCCTTCCCACCTTGCTGAGAGTTAATATCAAGAAAAGGTGTTGGATTTTTTCAAATGCATTTTCTGCATCAATGGATATATTATATGGTTTTTATCTCTCAGTTTGTTTATGTGGTATATCACATTTATTGATTTGCAGATGCACTATCCTTGCATCCCCAGGATAAATCCTACTTGGTCATGGTGCATGATCTTTTAATGTAATACTAGATTCGATTTGCTAGAATTTTGTTAAGGATTTTGGCATCTATGTTCATGATGGATATTGGCCTGCTGTTCTCTTTCTTTGTAATGTTTTTATCTGCTTTGGGATTAGGGTGATGCTGGCTTCATAGAAAGAGCTTAAAAGTGCTCTTTCTCCTTGAATTTGTTTGAATAGTCTGAGGAATATAGGTTTAATTTCTTCTTTGAATGTTTGATAAAACTCCTCAGAGAAGCTGTCTGGTCCAAGGCATTTGTTTGATGGAAGACTTGTTTGTTTTTAATTCTGCTTCAATTTCCTCCATCAATATCAGCCTATTCAGATTTTTTTTATTCCTCCTGGTTGAGTTTTATAAGGTCATATTTTTTAGAAATATGTCCATTTCTTCTTTGTTGAACAGTTTGTTGGAGTAGAGCTGCTCATAGTATTTTTTATTTTTCTTCATTTTTCTGAGAGGTATGCTGTTATTTCTCCTCTTTTGTTTCTTATTTTGTGTATTTGGGTCTCTTTGCTTCTTGGTGAGATTCATCACTTTTTAAATTCTTTCTAAGAACCAGCTCTTTGGTTTCATTGATCTTTTTTTTTTTTTTTGGTCTCTATGTCATTTATTTCTGCTCTGATCTTTATTATTTCCTTCCTTCTGATCACACTGGGCTTTTCTTGTTCTCTTTCTATTTCTTAAAGTTAGAGTTAGATGGTTTATTTCCAGTTTTTCTTCTTTCTTTCTTTCTTTCTTTCTTTCTTTCTTTCTTTCTTTCTTTCTTTCTTTCTTTCTTTCT